>JAOEFI010000003.1:36847262-36869056 GCA_034621735.1 Anopheles plumbeus
GCCTGGGGAAAAGCCTCGAATGTTTGTCATCAACTGTCTCGTCGTGGATCTCCATCTGCTCTTGGGGTGGAGACCCTTACCATACCTTTTTTTTGCCACACAGTGCTGCTGGACGTTATGCAAATTCTGCCGAAGTAATTTTTATCCCATCGCATCATTCCATGACTTTGACTTTGCCCCCGAATGTTATCGAATTGGCCTGTGATATATGGTCGTGCCGTCGGCCGCGCGGCTGTGACTGATACGAAACGCTCGGAGAAAATCCCACCGCTTAATTGCGGGGTTATCGCGTGGACCTGCTTGGCCGGTCCCGGCGGGGTGGGAAGGATCATTAATTATGCAGCCTTTGGGACACGGTTCAGCAGCCGTTCCGCGGCCCACACGGCCAATCTGGGAGCACGGGAGCAGATGGGAAATTATGAACGACAATAATTTGTTTGCCTTTGGATGTCTCGGGTATTCTGCGGGTCGTTTATGGGCGCCGCGGTTCGCCGGGCGGTTCATTAGCAGCGATCCGGAAAGAATGATACCGGGCATGGCGTTCGGGTTTCTCCCGGAACGGTCATTAGTTTTACAAACACCCTACATAAACCTTACGCGTTGGTGGAAATGTTTGAAAGCAATTTGGGGGCGATAAATTTTCCAATTTGTGGCAGCATTACGATCGCTTTTTGTTCTGGTATTTTTTGCTGTCTGATACCCATAATGAAGTGTTTTTTTGTGTGTCAATCATATTCATTCGATTCATTATGGCGACCAAATCACCATTTAATGATGGCGACGAAAGCAATCGATTTTAAATTGGATCGCTAATTCAATAATGTTGGGCGGAGAAACTTCTTTCGTAATTTACAATCAAGATTTGTTTCTGTCTCGTTCTAATATATTGATGTTATGTTATTTAAATAATCAGCCAAGTTATTTTCTTTTCATTGCTGTGCGAAGCAATAATGATCATGTACAATATTAATAAAAAAACGACAGTTGGAAAAATCGTCCCATGGGTAGTTGTACAATTTTAATTAGCAGGAATTATCGTTATTGTTAATTACAAAGAATTAAACCCAATGCAAGTATCATCCACGCGCGTCTTTTGCCACGCTGCTCGGTGACAGTATTGGATGGGAGTAAACATATCCATACATTCCTTCCGCGGCCTTTCGTTTCCCCGATGGAACCGACATTCCGCCGGCAACCATCGATGACGTTGCTGACAAAAACGATCCATGATTGCAATTTGCATAAAAGGGTGCCTAACCTTCGTATGCGCGCGTGTGCAACATATACGTACCTTTGGTTCGTTGCTATTCCGATCGGGAACCGAAACGTGCGGTTCAGTGTGGTGCACCCACACGCGCTGCAGCTGATTTTTGTTGAGACGTTCCGAATGCCACGGGGACTTGGGCCAGGGTTGGTGGAAAACGGTCTGTGCTGTGGCTTAAGATTAATCGTCGAATGCCATAATCCACCGTGAAGAGAGTGACCGGCTTTCGCTAATGAACGCCGACACGAAAATTAAGACGTAACGGCGTACAGGACACCGCGCGTCCAGGACCGAAACCGGGGACGCGCGAGTCCCGTGCCGTTTGCGAGAGGAATGCGCTGACCGCAATCAAATCGATTAATCTTTCGAATTTCAATTATTTTTAATGAACTTCAAAAAATTGCCATCCCGCACCCGCGGTGTACCCGTGGGGAAAGGTGGGGGAGATGTGGTGGTCAGTTTGCGGCGTCGTATGTATCGTATTTCACACGGCGTACCGATTTGTGCGGGTCGTGCCGAACCACCCGAAACGGGTACCGGTCGGTGTTATCAGCGTATGCGCGCTGGATAACGGAAAAATGTTAATCACGCTCAATTTATTACCGAGCATAATTCGAAATAGTTGTCCAAATATTGATTACAAATTGCCGGTCGGCCGGCAGGACACAAAGGGGGCGCAAATGAAGATTCATGCGGTGCCGTTTCGGACTCCTTTCGTCGATAGTGGTTGAGGAAGAAATTTGTAAAACCAACTCACTTCGATCATCTACTTCGTGAAGGCGTCGATGACCATTTTTATTCCATACTATCATAAGCTTTATCATAATAAGGAGTATTTTAATCTACCATTGCGCTACGATGATTTCAAACGATGAATTTAAACTGCATTGCTTTAACAGATCCTTTTTCACATGGGTTTTAAATTTCTTTGCCAATTTTTCCAAAATTCTTCAATAACTACGACCTCGAATAAATGAACTAAAGAAAAATCATACGTATAAACCAGTATTGACATAATGTTGGATTGATCAATAAATGTCAGTAGTGGGGAGACAAGGGCAGTTTCAGGATTAAGCAGGAGAGAAGTTTAAAACTAGGTTAAAAATAAAATAAAACAAAATATTTAAGCCATATTAGTTGGAAATAAAATAGTTAAATTCAAGGTAACAAAAATCGGAACAGAAGGAATAGAGTCTGAAGAACTCAATTCAATTGAACAACATTTATTTCCCTGTTCTTCTTCGTTAGCACTGGAGAATACCAATTGTCGATTTACGGTAGCCTAAACCAAATCGAATGTTCAATGTCTCAACTTTAGTTGTTTTTTTATTTTCCTCCTGCACCTTTTACGGTCAACATAGCCCCATACGCCATCAATAGAATGGGATGTTTCACCTCCAGATTCCTACCGCGTTACTTCTCGTCCAAGCAAAACTTCTAAACGATGTTCGCTGACCGTGCGAGACTTGGCCGTTGGCCGTTTCGTTACACCCCCGACGCGCGCGGCTAGATCCAAATAATCAAAGAACTATCAAACAGAATTAACATAAAACAAAACATGCTCCCGAGAGCTGCCAGCTGTCCTAGCTGCCGGGTCGTTCGGACACGCGGTCAAGCAAACTGGGCGCTGCGGGTCCTGCCAGCGCAGTGGCCCTGCGTTGTTGTTTTTGCTGCCTGCCCGCGAATGCATACGTGCGCGATCTTACGGACGGTTGCGTTATCGAAACAGGAGTGCTTGTTCGCACGCTCTCCGCGGTCGGCTCCGTCGGTCGGCGCGAACATCGCCGGCCATCGGTGGTCCGGACGTCGGACTGAACGTGCACTGGCAGATGGAGCATAGGTAGCTGTGATAGTTGCCGCCATCGGTGGAGCCACCTGCGGGCCGGTGATGGCGCGCCATTCGGATGTGCATGGTCTCTCTCCGCTGTCAGTGAGGTATCGGAAAAATGGTCTAGGGAATGTGCCCAGTAGTAGCCGTCCGGAGTGAATGAAGCGACATGGAACGGTTCCAATCCGGTTCCGGGTGCAGTTAGCCAGGGTTGTTAACAGGTTTACGGTGAACGTAGCGCTTCTGGCCAGACTGTCTGCGGCGTTTGAATGCCGTAGCGCGTAGGTCCCATAGATTGCGAAAAGCGAGCAGCATATATGGGCGATTTTGTTGTTGCCGTTTGGTAAACTGGGTACTGCTGGGCTTCGTTGGTCAAAAGTGTTAGGAAAAAGGGGAGAACTATGGAAAGTATTGTGTGTTGTTTGATGAAGGTTAAGATCAGTTTGTTATAAATATTTAATGTGCTTCTCTTGATGATTTTAAATTGACTGTAAGTAGTTAATTCAATTTGAACTCTATTTTTAGTTGTTTTTGAAAGGTCGTTCTACTTTCATGTAGGATGAAGATTCTCTTTTGCAAATTCGCTACGCTGTCGAGCATAGGGCACGCAAATATGTTGCACCGTTCGACCCTGGTTCTGTTGGCGGTACTATGCGCAACCTGCTCGTTGCGTTGTACATTTCGTTGCGTTCAGTGAAGAATGTTACTCTGCCGAAGGCTCCGTGACGTCGTGTGTACCTGGCCGGAAGGTAGCAGCTAGGAATAAATCAAACACCGTTTCGCGTTCCCCGGTGGAACCAAGGACCGGCAATGGCAAGCCATTTCCCCAACCGTCCGGGGGCGAACCAAAAGGATTTATTGCCATAGTTAAGGCTTTCCTTGTACGCGCTGACAGGATCGACAGCGGAATGCAAACGGAGCCAGCACCACCCCACCGTACCAGGTCGGCGAGCGAGTAGCGAGTTAAATTGTGGCAAGTTTAGTTTCGGAAACACGGCACTGCATTGCGTTCGCATGTTGGCCATTACGGATTGTTTTGTACTTTTGGGGTGCATGGCGAACAGTTCTAGTGTGTTTGTAAAGAGGAGGACATTTTTTTCTGTTGTGTTTCCCACTATCATCGGGAACGGGGTGAATAAAGGGTCTCTTTTGTGTAAGAAAACATTTATTTCACTGTTGTACTCAGTCCATCGAGGACTTGATGATGGAATCCGTTAGCAGGAATACTGTCAATTCAAAGGATGTAATTAAGTGTCCGTAAAGGTTTACATAACATTAATCCCAGAGCCCGACGATGCTTGTTGTCATGGGAAAGACATTTCAAAGCATAAGGATCGCTTTTAATTTAATTTTTTTATTAATTTCGACCCAAATGCAAAATACTCCTAGAAATAAATAGATATAGTGGGTGCGACTCCATTCGTTGTAATGAATTATTCTGTTGAATAGTTTTTTTTTCGTTCCCGAAAAGACGTTATTTGTCTGCAAATCAACCTTGAACCGGTTGGTATTGCAGGTTTCTCCGATCGCCCGAGGGTAGTGTTCCGTTCAGTGAAACGGAGTTCCGTCGCAACCGATCGATCGGCATCAGTGAAACCACGGTTCCGGTCAGGCCACATTCCCCAGATGATCGGATATCAATCAATCAACTTTATCAGCGTTTTCACCGAAAAACGAAATCCGAAAACCCCCATTCTTCGATGTTTTCACCCCATTGGCACCGGACAACCGTAACCGTGGAGTTATTGTCCGATTGTTGAACGTTTCCCCCGGCCGATCCCCAGCGCAAATCGGATACGCATTTCTTGGGCTCAATTGATCACCAAAAACCGTTGCCGTGATCTTGTTTGCCTACGACGGTCGGTTGCGAAGCAGTGAAGTCAGCTGTCGACAACGGCTGGAGGTGGCTCCATAAGGTTTACTCTTTTTTTCTTCTACACGCACCTTCGACAATGTACTCATTGAAGAAAGAGAATAAACGCCAACCAGAAAACTGGAACGGATCAGGTGAATATCAACAAGCGCACCAGGCCGCCGATAGCAGGCCAAGATAAATCTGCCATGCTCTGAAGCGAGACCCTCCCTTCCACAACGCCCCCCCCCCAAACCGTGCTCTCGCTAGGTTGTCGGACTCAGAAAAAGGCGACCTGTCCATCACTGCGCAATGGTCGATGGTGGCCAATTGCTCGCCACAATGAAAACTGGTCGACAAAAACTAGTCACAGTTTTGTCACGGACAAATTCGTGACGCCGCTCGGCCTGCGATGTCTGGGGCAGGAGGGACGCTGGAGGAGGAAGAGGAAAATCTTTCGATCCGTTTTTCGACCGATCCGAGCAATCATTTCCACCGTGCCATCGCGGGCTAACAACGCAGCTACCGAGGCGCGATCGGAGAGGATGAATTAAAAAAAGTGGGAACTTCACTGAAAACAAACTCCATAAGGGCGCAACAAAAAGCGCGGCTCGAGCCGAAAGGGGTTGAACCGTAGAAAAGGGAGCGTGCCGGAGGATGAGGAAAAAAAACTTGTTAAAACGTTTGTTTGTTGTTAATTTTTATTAATTTCAACCGGAGCCACATTGAGCCGAGGGAAACCCGAGTGGCGCCGTCCGTGGCGGTGAGACTTTGCACTTCTGCGTCTGTCACATCAGGGTTTGCTTCAGGGTAAGGAGACCTCCTCGATGCCGGTTGGGGGTAGCATTGGTTGTTGGTTCGGGGTCGTTCGGTTTCGACGGTGAATTGCTGGACATTGTTCCAAGGTCTTAAAGGGACGATAAGATAAGAAGATCAGACGGATTGATTCGATGAACGGTGATACATAACCAAAAAGCCGAGAAGGATAACAGATTTTTTGTTTGCTTAGAACAAGGAAAGGTATCGGTGGATATGTGAAAATCATGAGCTGGTTTCTACGTTTCATGTAATTATTTTCCAGATGATTCGCTTATCGTTTATTATTATCGAAGCCGATTTTTCGATCTGGTGGTGGCTTCCATTCATTAATTTGATGTTCATCCACGACTTTCTTTATTTATGACTTATTGAATAAACATTCATTTCGTTACATAAAGTGGGCCGCACAAACAGCCTTGGAATTATTTCATGTTGTCTTCATTGCAATCGTTAACATTTAATCTAGCCATATTAGTTGAATATTAAAAATATGAGGAACCCTGTGTTAAACCCCTTTTCCATCATTATCTACATAATAGCTTGAGTAACCGGGGCGTTGTTGGCTAGGCAACCGCCTTATGCGACCATTTTCCGCTGCGTAACTCCTACACCATTGAAACGATTGGACATTAATCAAAATTGAATCAACTGCTTTGCTGGCCCACCCTCGTTTCCTCTCCCCCAAAACTCGGATGGATTCACGTGAGTGAGCAATTGCCAGCCGAATGATGACACCGAAAGGGCGTGTCAGGAAGTGACTCTCGATATGCGCCCACCCTGCCACACCCGCAAGGCCGTGAGCAACAATGGCGTCATATGTTTTCATTGTTTTACGCAGCCACTTTTCTGGGGGGTCCATTGCATGCCGAACGTGCGTGCGGTTGATTAATAATGGCACGCAAATTGTTTCGATCATCGCGCACGCGGAACGACGGCCCAGCCTCCAAGAAATTTTTATTTAATTAGGGAAATTTTGTCATTAAGCCGAATGAGCGGAGAGCGACCTCAAGGACATGGGGCCCATAGCATGGCGACTCGCAAATGGGTAGGTACTTTGCGATGACATCGTCACGGTCGTGTCGCTTCTCAGGCACCGGTGTCTGACTATTTCATTAAAGCTGTCCGAAGCTCACGGGGAACGTAAAAGTGTCCTGATCGATTCTGACAAATGAGCACCGAAAAGACCGCGGCCGGACTCCCCGCACCTTTGGTGAAAATCCTGCCACACCAGCTCGAAAGATGAAAAAAATTGAAAATGAACTAAAAATGGTCGAAAAATGTCAGACATCGAACGCGTAATTCAATTCTCATCCACTCACCCCTTTCGGCACTGCTGGGGTCCCACTGGGACGTATATTTTGGGACTGTTTGCGCCAAAAATACTGCACTTAAGAAGCACGATCGCACTCGATCGAGCTGGTAGGATCGATCGATCGGCTCGGAAAGTTCACGCTCAACGTAAAGAAGTCTACCTTTCGCGACTTTTCGAAGTTGACTCGACCATACATACGAAGGGAGGAGCAAGAAGACAAAAGAAGACTGCACGGCTTCAAATATGTCCACACCCAAGGACGCCTGCCCAAATAAGGGCTCCGTGAAGCCTTTGGGAACGCTGCATCGCTTTGCTGTATGGAGAGGTTGAACACATTTCAAATCAATTTACTTGCACCATTACGGAGAGCATCAACTCATCACCTTCCCAAAGGACCCATTAAATTGCTTTTTCAGTGCAGTGCGCTCCCAAAAAGAAGTTACGCGGTGGAGACATACCGATTCCGGATGTTCCATAAAAATTGTAAACCGATCAGTTTTAACTCAGCCTCGTTTTTTTTTTGCACGACAATTAATATCAACGACCTTTTTGTCCGACCTTAACGTACCAAACAGATCCTGGCGACATCGCCCAAACATGTTGAAGGATAAAGCTATGACAGCAAAAGTTTCCCTATCATGATCTCCGATATGATGACATATTTTTTACCGAAAAATTCCCTTAGCGAAATAATGTGCAGTGCGGTCCCGAGACGGTGTCCCAAAGGCATTTGTGGGTGATATAAGACAGCTGTAAAAATGCGTTTATTTTAAAGACGTTACCGATATGTACGGACTGATGTTGCATCACCGAATTTTTTTTTTGATGCTGTTTTACCACTCATCCTGCTGGTAAATTGTTGGTTTAGTACTGAAGAAAGCAATGACCGAAAAATGTTGTTGCATTGAGCAGTTCTTCATGGCCTGCCAGCGTGAATCAATACCATCGTCATGCTGGCAACAAAAGACTGGCGTTCGGAACGTGAACGAAGGCGAACGATGGCGACAATGTTTTAGCGATTGATTTTTAATGCTTGTCCCGTGGATGTGTTTATGGTAATGCACTTCGAATTGATTAAAATCGATGGTGCCGTGAATCATGTACCGTGGCCCGGTTGGGCACGGGCTAAACTGCACCGACCCCGCGTGTTGCTCCGTCGTCCGTCCTCCCGGAATGGAATGTGCTCCTTGCCGGGCGTAGCGTACGGGTTGTATCTCATCTTCGAACACCTACTGTTTTATGAGTGTGTGCATAAATGTCTTAAATTTGTTATCAAAAAAAGAAAAAAGAAAGAGCAAAAAAGTAACAAAAGAAAAAAAAGCGTGCACAAAAAGAGCGATCCTCAGCATCATCATCGGAGATTGAATGGGAGATGCAATTAAAGTAAGCTGATTATTTTGCGTACATGATTAAGCGACTGACAAGAAAGCGCTGGAATGCAACGGTGAGCGAATCATCATGACTTGGGCCGTTGTTTATTAACTTATAAATTTTATCAATCTTGTAAATTAGTAGTCGGCCTTTTTTAAATGTTTTATTAGTGAAGGGAGAAATAATGGCCATTTTTTTTTCAGCGAAGCAAACGATGAGCAGTTTTCGATATTTATTTGTCGTAGTGCGTTTTATGTGAAAATAATTTTCGATGAACTTTGGAGGTTTTCAGAAGGTTGATTTTAATTCATGCAATATTCCATCGATTGTTTGCAGAGAATAATAATGAAATTGAATGTATTTCGTTTCACAAATCCTTCACAATCATGTAGGATATACCGTTTACATGCTTCTCGTTTACGGTCGTTTTAATGTTACCAGCATGTTTTCAACAAATCAAAAGTCCAAAGTTCGAGGTCAAAAAGCACTACCTTCGAAATCGGTTTGCGAACCTCGCGGAATCACGTAACGATAATCATTGCAAATCTTTGACTTAAATCCCTTATCTATTCGATCTCGAATAATCAACGTTTAAACGTATCTTTATCGTGCGCAACTTTGGCCCCTTTGTTGTTGCAAGAGTCTTGCGTTATTTTTTTCACCCAATTCGTACACTTACCGAACTGAAATAAACGAACGTATGGTACAATAATCCGGGCCGGACCACATACAGGAGCGAAAGATTCAGTACTTGCAAAGCTGATGGTTTGTTTTCACGTTACCGGCGCTTGGTTAATTTGGCTGCGGGCGAACCAAAAACCGCACGAAAGCGCAAGCGATGTACTGCCAAACCTCACTGGTGTCAGCTTAAAAACGCCTCCGAACCGCCGGGACGATGGTGGAACATAATTTCACAACTCGATTGGGATGTTGCTGCTGATGCCAACGCGTTGCCGATAACGATCGACGAGTCGGTAACGTATCGGTAAACAAATAAACGAAATTAAGATAATACCCATTTTCATGAGCCTGTCTTTCGGGGAGGGCTTTGTCTCCTGTTGCTCCTTCCAGAAGAAACGCCACCCCACATCTCGCAATTGGGAGGAATTGGGTGGAAGAAAGAGTTTTGACGCCGTGTGGTTTTTCGTTTGCTCTGTTTTCTTTTTACCGTGCTCGAGATTTATGCCTGTGCCCGCAACATGTTTTAAGCATAAAGGGACTGCTTTAACCGGGAGTAAAATACAATGTCAATAGGTTAATGAAGAGCGTGGCGCAGAAGCCCGAACATACCGATGGTCCCTTTATATAACATGTTGATGTCATATGGTAGTGGCAGAATATGTAATTGTAATCATAGAAATAAACTAAAAGATAAGCAGTACAGAGCAGGCTGCGTTGACAAGGGCGACCATAGCGAGGGTAATATCAATCCGTTAATTGGTTCCAATGGATTGCGACGAGATTGTTATTTAATTAGTTAAGCGCGTTGTTTACGACACGCCGATGGTTATAACTTCACTTCACCTTCGACCTCGGCCGATTCCGGGAGGATTGTTTCCAACGCACTTTAACTCGCAGAACTTTGTTGTGGGGAGAATTTATTGGATTGCAATCGAGTACAGCATTTTTTCAGTGTTTCAATGTTTCTACTGCAACGCATCGCAGGTATGTTGAGTTGTGGTGGTTTTTTTCGTCCCCTCGTCCAGTAGTTAAGGCATCGCGATTCCGGTTCCATGTGCACATACACGACAGGATGTTTTTCTGTCGTTTTGTGATTCCTTGGATCCAACGTCGGGGGGCCCTCTTTTTTTTTACCTCCGATCAACCGAACGATCGGAAAAGCGTAATGAATGGTTATGTGCGTTCGACTAAAATTGTGCCGCCGGTGACGAAATTCGATGCACGAAATTTGTGAACACATCCACATGCTACGGTACACCTTTTTGGGTGGTTCCGAAATACGGTGGAAGCGAGTTAAAAATCGTTAATCCAACAACCGATTAACAGGAATTACACCACACAAACTGCGAGCGAGCTCCATCGGAGTCCTGCCCTGGCTGGGAGCTTTCCTTTTTCCTGTCCTTTTCCGGCCAAACCGGTGCGCTGGCCGCCATATTTCGTACACCGTATCTTTGAGTGAGTTTTTTTTTTAAATCACCGCCATTTATTCCGAGCTTTGGAATGCTCGCCCCACCGCAGAATCCTTGAGGCACCATAGCAAGGACTAACCCAGCAGCCCCGGACACGCCATCCTTCCCGCGGGGTGCAAGCTCACGAGCGCAGGAAAGGATCCTCGCCGGCTAGTAGTTGTCGTATTTCACCGGCATAATTGTGGTGTTATTTGCATTGTAATATCTTCGTTTCGATTCGGGTTTGGGGTTGGGCTTTTCATTTCTTTATTTTTGTTTGGCGGTACGCGATGCTGCACGGGAACATCGAACTGCACTGGACGGTAGGGCGCTGCTGATCTACATCTCCTTGAAAATACTGTATCCTGACCTGAGGCACCGCGACGCGAAGAAGCAGAGGTGCTGGCACTCCATGCCAGTGATTTTTTTCACCTTCATTGTGAAAATTGATAAGGGACACGCTGGTGATGGGCATTGGGTTTTGAGACGGTTTTAATCGGTAGGTGGGTTAAATACCACCCAGGAACGATGTTTCGATGCATTGTGATCGAGCTACGTATCGAAATGTACGACAAATTTATACTGCAGAAATTTATTCTCTCGAAGATAAATTTAAATTATTCGTCTTGAATGGAAGGAAGGCAAGTGATTCGTGTGCAGTTTAATAGACAACATCCCGAGACACGTATTTGGTAAATTTTACTCAGCTTTCAAATGTGCCTTACACACTCGATATTAAACGGACTATCGATCGCAGATGGAGATGATGGAGTAAAAGATGCATAGCATAGATGCTTTTGACGAAGATTATTGAAGATATCGATCGAAGGTCAATGATTACACAATGTTGAGAGTGTGCTATTCTGAGACCAACATTTGTTCCTTTTGGTCAATGTTTCAAAATTTTCAATGACATGGAAGACTGTGGTACAATATATCGAATTAAAAATATTTGGTAGGTTTTCTAACATTCAACATTAAAATGAAGCAATAGTTGAAAAAAATTGTCACGTAAAGCTTTTAATAATGGATTTCTAAAAAAATATTCCATTTGCTAACCGACGAAACGGCAACGGGTTACGTTTGTTTGCATCCCTAATTGTGACGAAAAGTACATTATCGAATTTAAATAAGCTTTCAATGGGGCCTCCACCGATGGAGGGGTCTGCACCGAGGAAATCCGAAGCCCCTGTCAGGGGTGCTTTAAATAAATAGTCCAAAATTACCTAGTACTTTAAAGATTGTTTACGCTACCGGGTGAGCTTTAATTTTCTGCCCCACTGCACTGCGTCCCCTTCGTTCGGGGGTTGTTCGCCTGCATCTGGTGGTGGTGCAGCACTCCGCCGCCACACGCGGTGGTGGTGCACATGCATGGGGGACACACATGGGGGACGTGCAACGAAGAAAAAAAAGAAGAGGACAACTGGAGGCAAAACGTCAAAACCAGATGCTCGCGCGATGCTGTTCGCCGTAATCGAGTGGAACATTTTAAACGGCCCCTGGAACAATAAATTTCAATTATCAATACATGATAATTCAATTTTCTTCTTATTATTACAATTTTGCTTTAGCTCTACCGGGGCCCGCTTCCTCCCGATGGTGGATGGCGTGGATTCGGAGCCCGATCGTCGATGCCAGACCCTGGCCGAGGGAATGTGCCGTTGTGTGGTTGGATGGCGTGACGGAATTGCAACAGATTGCACTCGATTTTGAACGATTTTCGAACACCGCGCTCAGGCCACCGAGTGCCGGTGTTTCCTGTTACAGGCTCGTCTCTCCCTGGTGCTTCGTTGGCCACTTTTTATCGCAGCACTTTCGTGCGAGGGTTCGTGCACCCTCGCAGGGCATCGCGATCCTTCGAGGAGTGATGGAAGGTATTAATTTTAAATTGCAGTCATTTCCTCCGGGGCGCCCGGCTGCTCGGAACGATCGGATCGGACGGATCTGCTGGGAAGGTCACGAAGCTGGCCGTTTTTTCCCCCTCTCTCTATCTCTCCCCCTGTCTCCGCCCGCGTGTGGAGGCGAGATGAGTTCCGAAAGGTTAAAGGCCGGCTGGCTGACCGCCGGGTCGGTGGCGATTGGAGAAAGTTCGGTACTAATGAGGCGCAAGATTTTCGGGTCCGATGCGCGAGCGACACGACAAGCGTAAAGTAAACATATCGAGCGATTGGTAAATTAGTGTTCGTTGCGGACGACTGCAGGGGTCTTTTATTTCGCGTGTTGGAGGATGTGATTCAGCCTATTGGAATGTGGAAGGATCGGATGTTTTAAAATCGAATTTTGTAAAACACTTTTAGAAGCAAAATGTAGAACAATTATACCACATCCTTTGGCATTATGATTCTTCAGTGTTTCGGCAATGAAAAGACACACAGGACGGTGGAAGTTGTCGACAAACATTTTAAAGTTATTCACTATTAATTTATATAACTGTTCGATCGGAAAGAGTACAGTACTCCTGTTTTGCATTGTAGTGGTTTATTAGTTCTACTTGAGACGGCTAAGAAGAGTATATAAACAAACGTAACATAACACAAACAAACAACAAACAAACATTAACAACAAACAGGGTATAAAAAAATACTAGGCTATGAAGTTTATGCGAAGGAATTCGTTCTTTGGTATCCTTATTTTGTTCAAATTACATTCATACACCACTCGATGATGATTTGTATCAATTAGCGATCGTCGCTCCAGCAACGAATATGTTTGCTTCCGTAAGCATAAGTGAAATCGCTGCGTTCTCGGATTCCTATTCCTTCTCTCGCTGTTGTCATGTCGTAATGTATTTCAGCATCAGAGAACGTTTGCCTAATTGAATCCCCATGTGTTCACGAGGTGCGTCTTAAGTGAAACATTATCCCTCGATGCTATCAGCTCCGTCGCTACTCCACGATGATCGGCCACGATTGGTAGCTGCCACGTTTTGATGCCCATCTCGCCCTCGCCGTTGACCGCTCGCATCCTGCGGCATTTCGATCGACGACTCGGATCGGAGGGAAAATGTAATATGTAGCTCGTATATTCTTCACGATCCGAGCGCGATGCACTCACTTCGCTGGAGCGTAAGACCCGCAAGGGCGCGATCGAGCGATGGTCGAGCTGGATCTCACGTCTTGATGGGCAGGCTGACAATTGACTTCGTATCCACCCCCGCGGATCAACCCTTCAGGAGTCATTCACGGCTCGTAAACTATTGACCCGTAAACACTCTATTTTTCTCGCACGGGTCCGCTCGGGGGCCGACGTCATTCGGTGCGTAGTTTACGATGTGTTGTCTTTCGGAAGCGTCCTGGAACCGTGGGCAAATGCGATCTGGCAACCCAATGAGTTCTCGTTTGTTATTTTATTGTTCACCGACGAAGGATGCTGATCGTGCGCGTGGATCAATCGACCGCAGATGAACGGCAAATGGACCGAACACATGGTGACACCTATGTCAGTTGGCAGCATCCGTCGCCATTAACATCATCGTCATCATCGTCATTCAAATCTCTTCATGTTTCACATCCTAATGATATTCCAAATTTTTTTACACGATTCTATCGATTCCATAAAATAAATTTTATATTTTTCAAGGGCCCATACTGTAATGTCAATTGTGTATTTATCGTCTTTTTGGAGAAACTGCTCCAATACTCGCCTACTGGGAAAACAAAAAAAGGCCGATGAAAAAGGGCTCCATCCAGTGCACGAGGATAATAATTTAAAACTAAATCGAAAAGCGTCAACACATTACTGCTGTCCGCATATTAACACGGCTTACAGTCGTGGTGGAAACCGCTACCGGTTTCGAAAACGGTTCCCGCTCAACCGCTCCCGTGCCGGTCCACTCTAGTCCTGCGTACATCAAACAGCAAACTTTTGACCCCTTCCTTGGTGTTGCACTCGGCGGCGAATTGCTACATGTGTTTGCTGGAAATTGCAAACATGAAATATGGCATTCGGTCTGCGCCTTTTCCTGTTCAAATTTCCTCCTGCAGTCCTGTCTGCCTGCGACTACGGCTAGTGGAGGCGGCTGGCCACGGCAAGTGGAAGGGCGGTACACTTTTTACGAACATCGGAAAACAATTATCACGGCGCGGTGCGATGACGTGTGCGAGAAGGTGGAACAGGGCGGAGAACGAAACATCTACAACGGACGCTGGGCGGGACGCAGCGCAGGCCACTGGGAGGGAAAGATTAGTTCGTTTAATTAATTTAAAACACGACCACTATCTGGCTACTGCTATTTTCGCGCAGCTCAAGCCTGGCGATGGCCGACGTGTACGGTTTGTTGCGCGTCGGGATTGTGTTACGCTGGCGTAACACGTGTTGTGCGAAGGCGGAGTAGGAAAACCTCCCGCTTGGAAAATTGAATCTGTCATCCGATGAGTGTACGTCCGTTCGTTCGTTCGATCGTTTGCAAGTCAAATGCAGGATCCGCACAATTCGTTCGTTCGCTACACGCGAGTCTTCAATGTCAATAAATGGCAGACGGATTGGTAAGTCAAACAGTGGCTCTAGAGATGACACTAAAGAGTTTTCTACTGCTACTTTCCTGCTTTCCAGGATGCGCTCGTTTTCTCTCGGCGTACGATGACAATTCAATGGAAGTCCTGGACGGTTGATCAACTCGCCGATGGCGCCAACGATTTCTACGAAGGAAAGCATCTAACTAAGTGGGCAAATATTGTCATAAATATTAATTCGATTCAATGAATGTTCAATGAACAATGGTGACGTCCCGGGTTCCGGTCGGAGTTGCTTTATTGGTTGCGGTAACATAGAAGAAGGGAATTATGTGTGTGCAGAGTAGTTGTCCATCCAGTCATGCCTGGTTTATGCTCCCTTATTTTTGTACACGAGCTGTAAAGAATTGTGTATTTCAATCGCAATTTTTGTATGTTCTGGACTTACATTTAAATTGGCTTGAAGTTGTACTTCCGAAGTAGCCTCGATTATGTATTCTATTATCTCGTTTATAACCCTTAGATTACCTATTCTTGGGTCCTTCCTGCAGCTCAAGGGAGATAGAGTAATAAAACGTTTCAACTTTCATATTTCCTCTTCCGTTGAAATGCAAAGTAGGCTCTTGCGTCGAACGGTGTGGTGCAACCTTCCCGTCTTAAATGTTGCTTGAAACAATTGCTCACTGGGCGCATCACCATCATCAGCATCATCGTCGTCATATTCACCGCACGTTGGCATAATGATGATTTTTCATCCCCTGTCAGCAGGTCCCCCCGGCCGGCATATGCTGTCGCGCGCGTATGGGGTTGGCTCGATGTTTCCTCGATTTTTCAAACGTGAAGAACCGATGACACTCTGCCATCGATGCCGTCGAAAGCGAACACTATCATTTGTCCTGGGAAGTTGAAGGCCACCGATGATGGCTGCACGTGGCAGGGATGGTTTTTCTTCGTACACTTCCTGGCAGCGATGATTGCTGAATCGATTAGGTATTGGAATTTAATACGACGAGTAAAAAGATACGGCGGAACGAAGCCGCAGAACTACGGGTGCCGTGGGGGGAAGAGTCGCCATCGGACAAACTGCGCGATGTGGCCCGATGTAAATATTATGCACCGAAGGAATATGTCGCTTACATAAAATAAAAGGCCTCCGTCGAGTCACTTTGGCTGGTGGGTGATAAATCATCTGACATGCCCACCTTGTCCGATCCTGATGGTCAGTGTGGCATAAGTTTGTTGTGCAAAACATAATGCCCCTGAAAGAGTCTGTGCGTTGCATCATACTGTGGGGTGTAAGTGGCGCTGATCGTTCACAATCGTTCTTTCAAGGGTGGATCGTTGTTCAATCTATGCTGGCTGGCAGAGTAATAGAATTAATTCTACACGTACACCATCGATCGTAAAATCCTCAATAATCATCAACGATCATAAAGTTAAAGATGAAAGGAACAAGAAAATCATCAAACAACAAAAAAAAACAATGAGCTATTTTAATGGTTCAAACGACATGGTCAGACGCATAATCTGCAATAGTGATAAAAATGAGTCAAAGTTGGTGAAATTCATCATAAAAATGGGAACAATGAGTCGTCAACAATGTTACGCTATTCTCATCCCTCCGATTTACAGGACGAATTAAACGTGTTGACAATTTCCGGATGTCAATAATCAACCGCCGATAATATAACACCGAAGTGACCAGGAACGCAAGATTTGAAACATTTATCACTTCCTCAACCGGCGTCCAGTACACGTTGTGGTGTTCGTGCTTCGATTTATAATTTCTAGTGATTCCGCGCAATCATTCACCGTGGCAGGAAGTCCCACCTGCCCTTCCGCCACCAACCGGCAAGGCCACACTGACCGACCATTGGCCTCGGCGCACGCTTCAGTTCGCAATCTGCAAACGGAAGAGTGTGCACACACCACGCTCCGACACTGCCCGATCGGAATCGATCGAAGTCCGACCCTCGGGGCACCCGTGTTGCAACTATACGCTAACTACGCGGCCGCGCTCGGCCCCGCGGCCAATTTATGTCTCGTTGTGACAAATTTATGTTCATTTAATTTATGCCTCTTTCAAGTGTCAATGCATAAATTTATTAAATCGTTGAACGCGATCGACGGGGCGGTGTATCACCGCGGAGGACAGGCGGCCATACGCGGGGCAGTGATCGCACCATTTCGACTAC
This sequence comes from Anopheles plumbeus, assembly GCA_034621735.1. Classification (NCBI taxonomy): domain Eukaryota; kingdom Metazoa; phylum Arthropoda; class Insecta; order Diptera; family Culicidae; genus Anopheles; species Anopheles plumbeus. The sequence continues at coordinate 36,864,484 of JAOEFI010000003.1, forward strand.
GGTAGACTCCAACAGTACCCCTGCGGCCGGATTCGATAGCGAACGATCATCTTCGATACCGTGGTTTATAATATTGAAATTATTCTCCACCAACGAACCAACGACCACGACCATGTCTAGACGGCTGGCCGAGGGAGGACTACACTAGCGACGGTCCGGGCCGGAACGATTAGCGTGACGATTATGTTTCACTCATAATTTCTCATTTTCCTATGCCGCTAACGAAAGCTGGACTGGTCATCGTGGCCATTGGAGAATTGTTGCACAATAGTGGCACGCATCATTAAGACGCAGCTTATCTTTCGGCAAAATGGCGGGATTGAAGTGTTAACGGATATATTATTTCGCAAGCGATCGTGGGGGAGATTTACGAAGGTTCAACTATTAATAAAGTACACCTCCATTACGAGTTAGATTATGTTTCATTCTATGTTTGTCGATGGAGGTTTGAGGAGGTCCCACGGACATACACTTAAGTTTAGTTGCTAGTTCCGATGTTTTGTTACATTAATCAAACATATTTATTGAACAGACGACATCCTTTTTTTGCTTTGGCGCCTAATTTATAATTGAAATTGAAACTATTTAAAAAAACTAATTTTAATGCAAAATTCGTCCTCAACCTTCGTTGTGAAATATCTTCGTTTTGCGATTTGGAACCAAGATTTCAATAATTAAATTCGATATTGACACTGAAACGGGAATGTGAACGAAGGAGAAAAAAAACCCATCCCTAGGTTCGGACCCCCTTCCGAGGTGATCGATCGTCACTAGCCGCTCACGGGCCGCCTTTCTTCGGGCGCTCAGAACCACAGGGAGCCTAAAACCAGCCGCGCCCGATGAAAACGCGGCATTGTTTCCCGCCCTGCACCGAACGCAAGGCTGCACCGCGCGCACCGCCGGTGCGTAAGCGTCTCTTCCCCCCACAGGGAACAGACCCGTTGAAGTGCATTAATAATTAGGTTGTTAAGCCGAAACAGCTGGACGTCGCCCCAGAGAAGAGGGAGGGGATGGAGTTTGGCCACCAACATGTTCAGCCCACCGGATCGCACGGGGCCGAAATGCGTACTCTCTGACCTTTAGGTGGCCACAACAGGATCCGCCACTCGACAGGTCGCGCTGGAGGTGGCTCACGCTGGGTTCTAGTTCATCTCTGTCCGCGGCTAGCTTGTGGATGTGTGAAGTTCCTGCCCGGAGCTTCCCCAACGGTGCCCCATTGGTCGTTGCCGCCGTTGTGATGGGCAGAGAGCGATCGATAAATTTTGCGCGATACGTCGAATCCGCTCCGTTCGACATGTGGCCTCGCTCGTTTTGACAGCTAACGATGCGATCATAAATCGGTCGCCTGCTAACAGCATTTTCCGCCCTGCCACCGAGCGGGGCGCGTGCCAATCGGTCGATTCGCGCCAGCAATCTAATCGCCGCAAGACGCCACGCGCACGGGCACCAGGGGAAAACTATCTCCGAACCCGGACCCGCGGGGTTCAAACGGTAAGGGGTTTAAATATTTTGACAGCAACGGGAGTAATTTATGATCCGCAGCGAACCGATGCGGCCGCCGCCGCCACCGCCGCCGCAGGAACGAGTTTGCATCGATCGAAGTACGTGTGCCACGGGCATTGGGAAGATTAGGTTACCTGGTGCTGCTGGTGTCTTTAAGGGATGCATCTTCAATCCCTTTGCGAAGCGCGAAGTCCCTTTGGAAAAGCGAAGACACCGTGCACCGGGTGGACCACAGGTGAACACAAACTTCATTAGCAATCCCTTGCCGGTGGCAGGCAACTGAAATTCCGCGGAATGTTCCAAGGAACCTCGTTCTGTGTGCAAATCAATTATCCTTACCCTGATTCGTGGGTAATGGGGAGTCCCGGCAGGGAATTCGTCTTGTACGTTTTTTCGTACGCACATTCCTTATTTTTACTTTGTTTTTGTTCCCTGCCGAGCGAAGGTGGGTATGCCGGTGTCCGTTAACAGAAAACGAACGAAACATTCCACCGGCACAACGGACTATCGTCGAAAGGATCGCCGAGTCTTTTCTGAACTGCCGGCAAAGTTACGCCGTTCCGAGTGTTTGGTAATTTGCGTACGCGAATCTGTCGATCGGTGCGGTTCGCTCGTGGCAAGGGGTGCGGCTGTAACGGGGTCGTGTTTAATTGTTCCATCCCTTTTCACTCGTCGCTCCCTCGCTTCCCTTCGGGAGGCGGCAGGGAGTTCCTTAATCTTCAAATTGCATTTAATTAATTAGCAACGATCGATAGCCAGCGGAGTGCGGCTTGGCAGAGTTTAAATGTAAATGTTATGCTTTAGGCAAAGTATGAACGGTTGCGAAAACAGAACAGGAAAAAGAAAATGATCGCCGGCGGAATACAGCCCCAAATTGATTGTTGTTCGTGTTTGCTGACAAATTTAATTTCACCAATTTTTCGATGCAAGATTTGTTGTAAGGACTTGGCCGTTCCGATTGCGGCATCCCGCGAGGCTTGTTGATGATAAGGGCTTGAACGTTCGCCGCCGTTATGTCATAAAGTAAGTAGCGCTTTGGGGATGCTGTTTGTCGGAAGGTTTCTTGTGTTTGGGAGAAACACATAAACTTCGTTTGATTCTTACTTGTCTGCCACTGGAAATTTATACGATCATTTGAAGACCATTGAAAGGTAACCGAATATCTGAGAAAGGCGATCAACATGGTAACATTGTTGCATATTTTGGTGTCTCGTACCATTCTTAAAATTGGCTCAAGTTTAACACATTGGTAAAGCGATTGTTAATGAGTCGATTAATGAAGTCGATTAATGTAGTGAGTAATTCAACTGATAACTATTGCTAAAGTTTCAATAATCAATAAGTACTATTATGTCCATCGTTATTACATCGCAAAACGATTTTAAAATTACCCTGGTCTTACTAGTGCCACGTTTGAAAACTATTCATTTACTCGAATGTCTACTTCAAGACCAACATATATATTTTTTCTTTAGGTATCTCTTCACGGTCACGGTCCAGTCGCTCGATATCGATCTTGTTTCGGTCGATTTCGATCTTTTTTGTGACTGCCGAAAGTGGAACAACCCGGCGATCGGTGATCTGTGAGCTTGGCGGCAAGTATCGCTTTGATATGCATTTTGTCATTGATTTTATTTTGATTTTTCAATCTTTCAATCTGGTGTTAATCTTCTCGGATGCGATAGTGTGAGTGTGGTATTTGTACGACCTCAAAACAGTGTACTGGACCGGTTTTATGTTTTACTACGTCACCTTAGAAGTGTAGAATTTTCAAGACGTTTATCGTTTATGAGGAACAGTTCGATCTAGTGATCTTGTTTGCTTTTCTATGATTTGCTTGGCGAAACAAAATAACCCTCAATAACCAATAACCTTGAATTGTAATGAATAAAGTAGAGCCAATTTTCGATTAATAACTGTACTGAGTTGTTCAGATTTACATTTTCCTTGAATTCCAAATTGATTCGAAGCAAAAAGAGTTGCTTACGAGAGAAATAAATTCCATGGGTCCGAATTAATTCCGTTTTATGTACATCAATGCGCACCCGAGGAATGCGTGTTGCTTTGTTTTACCTGATCGAGCATTACTGTAGTCAGCATCATCGAACGTCCTTGCGTCGATCCACTCACCCTCCAGACCCGAACGGGATGCCCGCTGGAGGAAAGCAAGTAGCCGAAGCAAACGAGGGCTCGAATGGAATCTCGTGCCCGAAAGCTGGCCAATACAAATTATTTCCATTTTACGGCACTGACCCGATTGGCGTGGCTCGAGGAATGTCCTTGGCAGGGTCGGCCACCAAACCGCGGTACGGCACGGATGCAAAACGATAATCGCTCACGTACCACCACCTCACAGACACGGAGGCCAACATGGAGGCCGAACCGGGAGGTGATAATTTTTATCATTTTCCGAAAAACTGTGCAGCCGCCTGGCGCCATCGATTGCGCCAAAAATCGCCCGGAGGATTCGGATCGATTTACGTTCCCTCCGCATGGGCGACGGCCAAACAAAAGAAGAGAAACAAAACCCAAACGAAGGTGACCAGACTACGGTGACCCCACTTGCGTGGAGGAGCCATGCTGCGCCTGCAGTTGGGCTCGTGTTTTATTGCATCGCGTCACAATGGAGGCGCCACATATTGCGATGGAAGTAGGTGAAATAACGAGTAACAGAAAGAGATAGCATGAGAGAGGGAGAGGAACCGAACAAAGAAACCGAACCACAAAATAATCGACCTTCGCCCGCGTGGTCGAGATTTCGCGGCACTGTCGATCGCTGCAACACTGCAGCAGTCCAGCGTTTCCGAGCGGTCGATCGCGCGTGCGGAAAAGTGAACGATGAAAAGAGAAATAAACTGCACACAAACATAAATAAACAGTATCGGTCAGCGGTCGGACGGAGCCGGCGGACGATAATGCAACTCTGCAACACACGCTCGCCCGGCCGCATGCCGCGCTTAATTTATTTCCGAGCTAATGGATCCAGTTACAAGCATTTAATTGCCCCGGTATCCGACCGGGCGAACTGGGCCGAAGCCTCCGTTCCGATATGCACCGGATCGTCGATGCA
>JAOEFI010000003.1:36869156-36885136 GCA_034621735.1 Anopheles plumbeus
AGGAATGGTGGAGCATAGTGTTCCGATCATGAATCATTTTGTAGTGCGCCCCTAATTGGTGATAACGATCGATCGATCCATCGAACTCTCGTCAGCTTCTGGAATCCGATCGGCGTGGTACGCCGTTCTTGGGACCCGTCCGACAACCTCGTGCCACGCTTTCACACACCGCAGGATCGACTGGCTCGATCACTGGAATTCCAGTGGAAAGAAAACCGGATGCCGTCCGGCAACGAGCAGCCCGGGGCCGATCGATGGATCATCGTCACAGGATGATCCATTTCGGAGGCAAAAAAGTAGCTCCCAAGAGGATATTATGGACTCGCTATCAGCCCGTCGAGCGTCTTCGCACTCGAAGCTCATCTGTTGGACGTACTTCGAAGTTGCCTGATCGCGCATCGGATGTCATCCCAGCACCGTCTTGCGCAGCGCCGTTCTTTGGACGCGCGTAGATAAGATTCGAAGATAGATCGCTTCTCCGCTCGGTGCTCCAGCTGTGACTAGAAAAACAAAAGTGCTACGCATACCGCCACGGGGGTTGTGGCCCCGTACGTGGGAGATGGATTGCTGCTGGTGGTAGCGAAGTGATAGAGTGTCGATAGGATGGTATCTTCCACCGTTTCGGGCGGGCGCAAGCGCTTGGATGTCTGCCCCCGGGGTTGATTGATGACGCCAGGCGCAAAGCTATTCTCTGATCCCTAGACCGCCACCTTCGGTTGAGGCTCGCGACCTTTGTGGCTCTATTTTATCCCGCAAATTGAAGGTATAGTATTAATCAACGTTTTGCACCGCTTACTACGTTATCGCCACTCGATAAAATGGCAGAAGACTTTTGCATTTTTAGAACGAGAAAGTTCATCATAGTTGCTTTTCTACCAACGATCGTTATTGGACTTTGTAATTGATCGATTGACAAAGAAAAAGGTGCTACAGTTTGTGTAAAACTTTGCCACATCTTATCACCTCGCTTGTTTGGTGTGTTTTTCAATCGTTTTATGGCGCTCGCCCTAGCCGCCCTCCTGCAGCCGTCCATTTTAACGCCGCGTCGGCCGGCATCGGAATAAATATGAATAAGACTGAAGGGCTAATTATTGCAATAAAACCTGCAATTTCCATTAAGGCCGGCTTTTTATGGCCCGACCGAGAGTGCTGCTGGCGTCGCTGGGGCCATGGGCTGACATTATGGATCGCTACGGATGGCTCGACGGCTTTTCGAATTGAATCATAACCTCACTCGCATGCCCCCCAGGGTTCCCTACCGTGGAAAGGATGGATGGATGGATGGATGAATCACCCGCACAGAGGTAAGGTGGCAATAAGGTGGTACCATTCGGATGGGGTACGAACGGGAAAGAGGAAGGAACCGTGGCCGCGTATGTATGTGTCGTTATTCAAATTGACGGACACATGGCGGCGGGATTTATGGGGCAACCGAACGGGGCTGCATTTGAAAATCATCCCATAAAAGGTGATTTACTGAGCGCTGCATGCTTGCTGGCGCTGGTGGTCCACGTAACGGGTCGGACTTCATCGGCTTCGCTGGACGGCCGGTAATGTTTTTTTTCTTAAGGATGCCTTGATGTGCTGTAATGTGCCCATAATGCACCGCGCAATGCTGCTGCCCGGCCCGGAACTCTTTCTTCCGCCCTCGCCGGCAGCGGCGGCCGGCGATCGTTTTGCGGGGGAAGTCACTTTGGCTGTGGACCGCAGTTGGGAACTGGTTCATTCCTTTTGGAGTGACTTTTACGGCTGGGAACTTTCGCAGTTACCCGAATCGCGCCGGGAAGGACTTTTATGGTCAACTGGGGTGAGTGCGCGTGGCCAGTCGGCGCAGAGTGTCGGCGTGTTCGAGCGGTGGCGGGCAAGTATTCATTAGCAGAGGATGATTGCATGAGGCGGAAGGGGTGTGGGAAAGAACTTCCAAATCAGGGGGGCCATGTGTTTTCGAGTGTAGGAGAGGTCTTACTACAGCTCGCGAGGGTGAACCAGTGCATGAGTCAATAAATTATAATAAAAGTTTTCCTCACTCCGTAAATTGGCGCCCGATCCGGTGTGGAGCGGTCCACGAGAGTGTGCGCGTGGCATGTGAAAACATCCGCGATCGTATGGGTACGGGGCGGAGGATGTTGCCAGCGAAGCAGACTTGGCAGCGTAGTCCAACATGAAATTATGGAAATTGGTTTTTTATTGCTTCATTCAAATGGGAAAACTTGTTGAATATATAAATTATTTATTATCGACTATTGACGCTTTTTGGAGAAGGGGTGGGTGGGAGGGAGTCTGTACCCGACACGAAAAGGGATTCAGTTCGTTCGACTAGCCGTCCGACCGTCGGCGAAAGGATCGAAGGTGGCATAGTAGTGGTTTCGCGTGCTGCGGACGGGAAACAAACGCACTCTTTATCCTTTCTGGGAACTCGGCTCGCGAACTGATTTGGTTGCGCCCCGGTCCCATATTTGGCCTCGTATTTAGGAGCTAATTTGTCGATAATCATGCCCTCGCTCATTCGCGTTGCAGGCCCGTTGCTACACTCGGTGGGCGGTGCGGGCGACGATCGTGAATCGTTCCAAGTGTTGGCCGGCCCTGAAAGAGGCTGGCGCTAATACACTTCAGTACGCTAATGCGTTTTCGTGCGGATTTGGATGTAATTCGCTTCGTTGTGGCACGAAGATTGGTCCGGGGTGTATGATGCTCGTTAGCTATACGTGTGCCCTTCGGCGTTGTTGGGAAGGTATGCAATCAAAAGTTGGTTAGGGGGGTGGGGTCAAGCATAACTTTGTTGTTAATTGTTCGAGTTCGTGAAATGTTGTCAACATAAAATGTCAATATCTCGTCAATAGAATATTTAATTAAAAGATTTTACGGGTTTCGGTTTAGTTAGTTAAAGGAAATGGTTAAACAAAACACAGAAAAATAAGTGCTTTAACAAACTTAATAATTACCATGCAATAGTTTTCGTGTTTGATATAAGGTAAATTAATCCGTTAAATGGTCGCACGAGCCGCTGACATTTTCCGCCAATTTGATCCACCATCCAATCTCGAAACAAATTGATTCGGCACCGTTGGCCATGGTCGCAACATCGCCACTTACAACTCACTTCAGTGCGGCTGTAATCCTTACTACCAGTTCTTCTCCATCGGGCCATCAGACGGAAGCAAATCGGACGGTTCGATTTGCATACCGCTTAAAAGAACTCGACCGACTCGAATCCGATCCGATCTAGTTCAGGAAGATCTTTCCATTGGATTGACGTAACCTGTTGTTGAATAATTAAAACATTTAACTGGACTGGAACATCCGAACGGTTGTGTAATGGCTAGGAGCTGTCCCGGTCTCAAATGGAAGGTCTGCGAGGGCGCTCTCCGCGTTGGCATCTTGGAATCGGTGTGTGTTTTTTCCCCTTTAACTACTGCAATCGCTTCTTGAACCTTCCGTCACCTTCCGTCCATTCGGGAGCCTTCGCGTTGCCAGCCGAGTGTCAGATTGCGCCAATAAAATGTATGATTAGTGGTACGCTCGACTAATGGATCCGAACGCATTTGTGGCCGGCGATTGCTTGAGTCTCGTCTGAGGGTGCACGCTGGGAAAAATGGCCGCGCGAGGAAACCGATGAGAAAGCGAACGTTTTCCTCCCTCGACGGGCCGGTAGATAAAGTTGATTGTGTTGGTATTTTTTCAACCAACCTCCCGGACCATGGAATCCTCCGGCAACACCCCGTCGATCTCTTGCTCCAGCGGCCGAGAGAGGTGAGAAATTCTTGGTAAGATTATCGCAAGAAGCTAGCAAACATTTTAACTGCTTAAGATAGTCGGGTCCGTCGCCGCCGAGTGGCCGATTGGAGGCATATTTGCTCCGCTAAAGTAGTTTTCACACCACCGCAAACCGTTAAACGCATCATAATTGGAACCGAAGGGAAGGGAAGAAAATGCTGGGCAAAGCGGGATTGGCGCTTCGATGGGGCCGAAGAGATACGGGCACAAAACAGAACCGCGGTGGTAAAATGTTTGATAAAGTGTCGAAATGCCGAATGAAAGTGCCGTCCCGCTACACGACGGTGATGTCCTTTCGTCGCCGGGTTATGTGTTTGTTTCACATTCACTTATCATTGAACGGAATTAAGAGACGCTTTGCGGATGCCTATAAAGTTGTAAGATATTATGCTTCGTGGCTTACTTAATATTTTTTTCATGAAGGAACCAATCAAGGTGTTTGAAACATTTTCAGGATAATCTTTAGTAATTTTATTAATTTTTGTTCTTATTGGTGTGAAAAATATGGGTACATTTCATTTATATTGTATTTAATTGATTAACTTTTCCCGTAAACGCAATGTTTGACGGTTAAACTCGTCGCATTCGCGATGTGCCCTTTATGCTGTTCCGCACCAATTTTCGTACCTCCGTGACATTTCCAATTCGGGCGGCATCGAATTGCGACCTATGGCGCCGTCGGCTTGCAAACGGGGCACACCCTAGAACGTCCCTATCCGGAGCAGAAGCGTCGTGGCGAAGGCAAAGTTGCGCCGCCCCGGCAACAGTCCCCGGAGGTCAGTCGGGCCACGCCGGACGGCTCACGAATTCGTCGTCCACCTGTGCCCCAGTTGCTTCTCAGCGCACGGCACGTACAATTCCGTGGCCAGGTTTGGCGGCCTCTTCGCGGCCGGACATCTCGGTTAACGAGTTTGGCACCTCGGCCCGTTTCCCACATATGGTAAATGGCCAATTCGGTCGACGCGCGGGAAAAGCCACGCCACGTTTTCGGTTTCATTTGGGAATTAATCATCGGCGGGCGGCATTTGTGCAGTCGTTCTTCGGCCATTTCTTGCGCGCTGCGGCCAGAGGCGAGGTGTCGCATGTGCACTTTGTCATCCCGAAAAAGGTGAATCGTACACCGGTGGAGACCTGAGAAGCCGTACGTTAGCGGCATCGGTGCACGATCGGTCGGAAGCGAAACAGCGAAAAGCTATCGAACGGCGGACACTGGCCGCGGTAGGCGAAACGCAATCGGCTTAATTTCAATATTAAATTCTATGCAAATCACCTCCTCCTACAGCATGGCAGAGGCGAAGGCTTCCTTTGGCGCAACCGAGGTTCGAAAACACGACAATATGCGTCTTGTATTTGTGGCTATTTTCGGCCGGCGAAGCGAGGTCGGAAAATTTTCGAGCCACACTCCGTCCTCCTGCATCCTGTGGCTGACGATGAAGTCACAGCTTGGGTTATGTAAAATCTCGCCCGGTTTGAACTCAATCACGAGCCGATTGATTATTCAGTGCGAAATCGAATGTCCTGCAATGGCTGGGGGTGGTGGAGCTGGGAATGGATGGTGGAAAATCTTTCCTTCCCCGGACGGTGCTGGTGAAAAATGGTCGTGTCTTGGACAAATCGTGTCCGTTCGGTAGCGCTGTCGCCGGTGCTCTGCGTGAACGAATTTAAATTCCCTCGGAGTAGCGAAGGAGCATGCGCGGCCACCGTCCGGTCACTCTTGGCGCTATGGTCCACGCGGACCGCTCATTAATTGAGTTGTTTTTCTGGGCGACATTTGAACACGCTCGGAAGCTCCGGTGGTTCGGTGGTTTGTGCGGTTCTCCCGTGCGTGGTATCGGGTGTCACTCGTGCGCCGACGAAGACGACGTGAATGCTCACCGCCGTTTCATTAGTCTGCCCTCGGTTCCGTGGTTGAAGCTGTATCTTTCACTACGGATTAGATCTAAAGGGCAGCGATCACGCCATGCACTTTCATGTGCAGTACTGAAGAACATGAGTATTTCTACTTTTACCAAGATAGTTGACTACTTTATGGACACTATTTATACGACATTGAGGAAGTATGTTTTACTGTGAATATTTTCCAATACAAACTATTCATTGTTCCTCAATGAACAATTTAAAGTGTTGAGTAATGAATCTACTACAAAAAAATTATATCTTAATTTCTTTTTAATAAATCTTCATACATTTAGAACATTTATTGAACATGGAGGTAATCATAGGTAATTGGTAAATGTTGCTGCATAAGTAATGAAAAATCTGTTACACGAAAATAAACATCAACATAATTTATAAATCGAAATGATTTATGTAATTCTTATGATTTATATTAAATTAAGGTTAGGCCTATGACATAAACGCGGCAGTAAACGAAAAAAAAAATGGTTGAATTGGAAAATTACAAACATTAGAAAAATATGCGAAACGAAACAATTAAACCATTTATAAACCTTAACCCTGTCTAAGGAAGGGTAACGAACTTTCTTACAGTTGGAAGGAATCGAAACGATGAACGACAACTTGATTACGATCGGTTGCGAACTCCAGTGCTTCCGTGGTATTATTGCATTTTAACGTCTGTTACCAGCAACCGCAGGAGCTCGAACCTTGCCTTCCAGAACGCGGGCGAAACAATACAAAAAAAAAGAAGCTGGCATCTTAAGTGGAAGTACATAAATTGTTGCATTGTGTTCGCCCATGTGAAACATCGCCAATGTTGATTGATCTCGGGTCGCTCGAAGTTATCGGCCACCCTCAACCCAACTTCTCGCTTCCCGTTTTTCACCTTTCTGCCTCCCCACCGCCCGGAGGACGATCGTACGCTGCACTCTAGGCGCTCCATAAAACGCTCCCGGAGCGCAATGTCGCCACCCAACTCCCTGTGGCCCTGTGGGGTGCGCGGCGATCCGCGTCGAAGGGCGCGACCATTGCGGGGAATTCTTGGCGAAGTGGTACGCTGCCACATGCCACGGCCGGCGATGGGTACGGGCGGCCAGGATCAAGGGAAGGGCTCTGCCTGCGGTTATTGAATTATTTATAACAATACGGATCGCTGGAATACGGGTTTGCACCGCGAATCCCGGGGGGCAACGATTGGAGGGCAAGTAGGAAAACTGAATTATGCGCTGGGAAAATGCAACTCAAGCGGTCGAACAATGGCAGCAAGAAGTTATTCCATGCTCTCGATGAGGTGCGCCGTGCGGATCGATTGCCGGGAAGAGAAGCAGAGGCGCGGTTGAAGTTTTGCTGGCGCTGGCGACATGGAGATTTTATTGGTTCCTTCTCGAACCGCAACGAACGCAACCGCTCTGGTGTGCGCCGACAAGGAACAGAACTAGCATTTCATTGCGATTCCCGTTTACAATCGCTTCCATTTGATTGTTCTTTAATTGTCCGGGGAGGTCCATTGGAGATTTGTTTTGATGTACATTCATGATTTTCATCTTTCGTTTTTTATCACCCAATCGGATGTGTTAGTGGTACGACTGTGTTCTACTGGAAATATTTCCAATCTGCGGACAAAGTGAACTATTTAAGACGCTGTAGGAAACGTAACCTGCCATGCATTCCTCAGATAGGTGACATACCCGACCGGTCTTAGTTCACACAAGATGCATCGGTGCCCTATTGGATGAAATTGCCGGCGGAACATAATATCGATCGAGAAAAAAGAAAAGTGCAGCCGCTGTCCTGCTCGCATGTCCTGCACCACCATCCCGATCGTGCTTCGGACGTTTTTCTTAAACTGCTTGCTCGATTCCCAACCACCAACGTCCAATTAGGGAAACCATAAAACAACATCGCACAGGCAGCTCCGTTCGCACGGCCGCTCGAGATGAACTCGGTTAGCGCTCTGGAACGAGTTTTCCCGCGCAGCCTCATCAATATTCCGAGCAAGATTTTTTTCGCTTACGGTTTACGCATTTTTTCCCCATCGTCAGCGGGTGCTCGCGGGTGGTGAGGTGAACAGTTGCGGTGCGGGTATGTCCAAATAAACAAATACATACACCGACGGACGGACAGACGGACGGACGAGGAAAAATGTGCAAACAGGGATTGCGTTTTCCCATCGATTGGCTACCGGGCTTCACGGGGCGGCATTCCAGTTTTTCCGCCTCTCGTGGTGTGAAGGCTTCCGTCGGGACGGTTCGGTATTTCCTGGCCAGCTCTGGCCAAACCAAAAAAAAAAAAAAAAAAAAAATGTTGGTTGCCGCCCGGCTCGAGACGCTGCTATCGCCGATGACGAATCAAACGAGTTGCGAGATTTTGTTTGAACGACTAGTGCCTAAAATAACAAGACGATGTATCGCCTCACTGTGACTTTGTGGAGACGATCGGCGGCCAACGCATCTTGCGAGGGGTGCATGGTAAACAGTTTGATTATTTCTGGTTCCATGGGAGCGTGAGAATCTTGTCAAACATTTCTACTACAAGAGCTGACAAATTTTATGAGAGAATGAGAAAGTATTGTATTATGTTCGTTTCGCGTATACTTACACACATTCTGCGTTTTTCATTTCGTTCAAATGCCGAGTAAAAAGACGTCTGCTTAAATAAAACACTTTTCTGATACTCATATTTTGAAACAATTGACGAAGCACAGGTGAAGTAGGACATTGATTCGGTATCCGAACGCAAACGGGTATCGAGAGGTTCCGATTGTGCTCGTTCCTTCTCTAGCTGTGACCCTACAGTTGTCTGTACTTTATAATATTATATTGGCCTTTGTAATTGCAGCAAGCGTGATTGCTGGCCATGGGTGGACACTAACTACTGAAACAGCACTGTACCTTCGCTCGCCCGTTGGTGTTAGAAATCGTATGATTTACATGGAATCAAATTCGTCAAAAATACAAAAACTTAGTCTAAATCATATCTTAGCGTTTCCTAATAAGATACATATATAAACATCGACCCCAGCACGGGTACATTCTAAGTTATTTCTTTCCTTATTTTATTCTACCTCTAACTTGAATTGCAATAGGAATTGGCTACTGGAATGTTTCCGTATGGAGTGAAATGGCATATGAAATCAGCTAGGTGCTTTTAATCGACTACCATCAAGAAGAATTTAATTCAAGTTCATTTTGTTCATTATTTCATTTTATTTATTTAGGTAATAGTATCGCTACAAATCGATATTTATATTTCCGAAAGCAAAATTTTGTCACAAGGTTACCCGTCTTCCCGCTGGTTGATGTCTTTCGTACTCGATTGCTTGGATGATTGGAATGATTAACCGCAAGACAGCAGGCACGACAGCCAGAAAGGAATGTTTTCCAATGTTTATGAAACACAAAAAACAAAAAAAAAACAATTATCATAAAGATTGAATCAATTTCAAGGAAAGAAAATAAACTTTCACAATTTATTATTACCAACAAATGGGCACGTGCCGAAATATGATTCGTGAAAGGAACAAATGATACAAAAAAAATTCCGCCTCTGCCTTCAACATTCCTGCCAGGGTTTGCATGGCAGAGAAGTTGTTTTGACCATTTTCGCTCCGTTCGGCGAGATGCAATCGCTACCGTGTCATAATGTGCGGAGGAAATAGTCAACAAAAATAAAAAAATAATAAGACAAAATGTTACAGGTGTCCGTGGATTGAAAACCGAATGTATCTCTAAACGTTTGGCAACGGTGCTGGGCTGCTAGAATTTGAAATTCATGATCACCCGACCTTTCGAGGGCACAAAGCTAGTGAGCGGGCGATGACAAAACGATATGCCGCAAAAGGCTTTCCAACAGTGCGATGGCGATCCGTGCGCCGCCAGATTACCGAACCGATGTGGTGATCGGTGAAAGGTTGCAAATGGCAAATCTGGAGATTGGCTTTACGATAATGCAATCATGCATATGGGTACTTGTCGAAGCTTAGCGAGCCTTTCCCCGTTCCGGCGGACAGCCGAATCCATGCGGGGTACGGATTGCGGGTGGCTCGTAAACAGCGTAACGGCTTTGCTCTACAGTTGTTGACAGCCGTGGCCAGTAGCGATGAAAAAATATGATGAAGGAAAAGATACAGCGAATGAAAGGAAACACACAATTTCACCGAATAGTTGCGATTGAATGGAATTCGATTGTAGTTTAAGCAGCTGTTGATGTCGATAAAAAAATGTTAGTAGTATTTTACAATCTCTATTAGTAATTTATTGAGTGAAAAAAACTCGCACAAATGCTAAACTCATTGATTTTAAAAATGCGGTAACAACAATCAGTTGGGTCGCAGAATGTTTCCATTTTATATTTGCACCAAGCGGTCCGCTAGCTGCAGGTGTTTGGTCGGCCCCCTGTTCCACGCCGTTACGCTTCACCCGGTGCGCTTGGTAACGCCTACCCACGTGCTGCCATTGGCGTTACTCGCCTCGGCCCATTATTGGATTATTGGTTTAGCACGGGCATTAGGTGGAAGAGTTTTGCGGCAAACCGACGTAGCATTTAATCCACACAAACCGTGACGTGACGCCGTTGTCCGCTTGCGCGTGTTCGCCATCGGAAGCGGTGGGAAAATAGGCCTCCCCTCGGGGGAACGTGCCGCGCACCGAGCGGAACCACAATTGGCGAGTCGTCCGGCTAGACTAGGCCAGCACACGATGCCATTTTTCTACCAGGAGTGGAATAACGCAGGGGAAAAAGACAACCACCCCTTAGAGGGCCAGAATTAATGGGGGTGGCTATCCCCACACAAAGCAGGCAGCACAAATGGAACCCGGCTGTTCAGCGGCGCGAACGAAACAACACGTTGACGTGCGGCGCTCCACGTGTCAAATGGATTATGCAATTCCAGCCAAACGGTGGGGCTATTGTGCACCAATAATACGGTAGTACCCGTGTAGGCGATCGTAAAGTGCACGCGGACACTCACGCCGGGAAGAGGCCGGTTGCAGCACAAGGCATTAGAAATAACGAACGAGTTCTTACTGTACGACACCAAAAATGGTGACGCGGGAATGGGATCATCGAGATACTGCGTCAAATGTCGCAGCAGTGAGAATAAGGGAGCGGAGTATTTCCTTCCCGATTCTAACGCCAACGAAACACAAAGGGTACAATTGGAAGGATGCACTAAAAAGCAGCGAATCAAACATGCTTTATGACATGTTGCAACGTTTTGACATTTGTACTCTACCATCCTTCCCTCGCCCGACCCACAAGCGACAAGAGCGTATGACATATTTCTCGCCACATTCGGCTTCGTCTGGTCAGTTGCCTTCGCAATGGGAAAAAATGCTTGTGCGAAATGGTGTTCCAATTAAAATGTAATTGTCATACGGCGATTGATTTACGATGCCAGCGGAACAATTGAAGAAACACATGAAGGGCCAATTTTGCACAACCAGCAAAGTGTACGATGGAAACCGTTTGTTAGTATTTGTAATGGAAATGGACGCAGATAACGGACCGATTTAATTGAATGAAACATAACGTTTATTCACAATAGCGGTCGCATTCTACAACACCATTAAGTGGAGTCAGTTTTCAAGCATGTTTAAATGACATTTCTATTTGCTGAGCTTGTCAGCAAAACATGATAAATTGGAACCCAGAAGTAAACACAGTAACATGTTTTCCAATTTTCCAACAAAATAAAAACAAAAAATAGCCAAAAAAAGACTGCAGAATTGACTCAGAAATTGAAATTGATCTAATTAAAAGGTGAACACCAACGGATTGAAAATCCATCAACCCTTGACAGTATTCGATCTGCGTGATCGATGGATCTTCACACCATTTGCAACGGACAAGTCGTGCATGCTAAATGAACCCTCCCCTTGGGGTTTATACTTCAAATAAACCCCCCTCGAGGGGTGAGGGTGACAAATTAATCATTTCGAATAAAAAAAAAACGAGGTTATCCAATTCGTGACAGTTTGACGCTGCGCCAAAGTTGAGGACCAACTATCGTGATCGAACGCTTTTGTACCGTGGATGAATTAAAACTAGCAGAAAATGTGATGCGTTATGGGAAAGGTGTTTCTACTAAGAAACGATTCGGTTTTGTTGGGAAAGGAAAACAAAAGACACCAAGCAGCAGAAGTGGCCGGGGATTTTAAGAAACCATTGTGGTAAGAAGAAACGAAATAGTTGCCAAATCGTGGTCATTGAAATCGAGTGGTCATTTAGCATAATTACAATCGCACCGGGCGCGCCCGTTTGATCTCCTCGCGACATAGCGGTCGTGCCGTCTCGGTGGGCCAATCGAGGCGCCAGCGGCTTCCCACTGGCTCGCTTAACTAATATGACACGGTGAGAATAAATTACTGGGACTTTCGTTGACACGGGCCTTAGCTACATTAACCTAGCACCTAGGGCGGATAAACATATAAACAAAACGGAGTGAAACGGGAAGTGGTCGAACGTGGTGTCCACCCAGCTGGGCGGTACGTGTCGGGTTATAGGTAGAGCTCGAGGGCCGTCTGCTCGTTGAAGCCCGTGTGGAGCAGCTCGTTGAAAGGGTTCAGCGAGTCGAGGTGGCCGAGCGGGCTCAGACAGGGCTCGGACAGCTGCAGCGAGTCCGCGTCCGACTCTAGGAACAATCCAAACTCCAGACTGTCGTTTGGCACCACCGATTGACTGTTGGGGCAGCCGAAGTTGTGCGACTTCAGGCCGCCCGCCACGGAGCCCGCCGTCAGTGGGCTCAGGCAGGGCTCGGAGAGGATGAGCGAGTCGTTGTCCGACTCCAGCACCGACCCCAGGTCGACGTCCATGCCCAGCGGGTCGGGTCGCGCCGGGTCCACCAGTAAACTGGGCGCCGTCAGCTGCAGGTCGTCCGGGATCTTGTCCACCGCGAGCGAACTGGCGAGGGTTCTCCGAGCGCCTCCCGTCGTCGTAGTTCGGGGTCCAAAGCTGCTGCTGCTGCTGCTACTGCTGCTACTGCTGCTGCTGCTGCTGCTGCTGGTGCTGGTGTGGGAGGTGGTGTTGTTAGCGTTCTTCTTCGGCCGACTGCTGGCCGCCCGCTTGCTCGTTCGCTTCCGCGGGTTGCTGGCCGTGGAGCCTGCGCGGGGAGTCGACGCCGGAGGCTTCGGTTCCGTCGGTGCGCGCACCGGTGACACGGCCGGGGAGGACATGTACCCTCCCATCCCGCCAAGGCCCTCCATCAGCAGCAGCCCCTTCTGCATCACCTCCCTTTCAATCTCGTTGTGGTTGATCATGTCCAGATCGTTATTGTTCTCGAGCGACCCGCCACCGTGCAGCATGTCGCTCAGTATCCGGATGTACTTCATCGCCAGCCGGAGGGTGGTGATCTTCGTGAGCTTCTCGCTCGACGCCGCACTGGCGCTGCACTGCGGGGAGCTCACGGGCGAGCTGGTGCCGCTCGGGCCCGCCACCGCCACCGGCACCGCCCGCCGCAGGTTCTCGAACGCGCTGTTGATCTCGCGCATCCGGCTGCGCTCGCGAGCGTTGGCCGTTTTTCGCCGGTACTTGCTCAGCGGGGCGGCTTTGGGTTTGGGCTTTTCCTTTGGTGCCGCCTTCTCCTTCGACGTGGCCGACGCCTTCGCCGTAGCGCCCCCTCCTCGGCCGAGGCTGGCCGGCTCCTGGGTGGTGCGGCGCGACTGGCGCTGCCGCAGCGAGTACTTTTCGTCCTTCTTGATCTCGGACGGGAGCGTCCCGGCCCCGTCCGCCGCTACCGGCAGCCCACTGCCATACAGGGTGCCCCCATTATTGTTGTTTGCGTCCGCCATCGACGCCTCCATCGACGGTTGCTGATTGTACGTGATCGCGCTGATCGACTCGATGTTGTTGTGGCGCATCGTGGCACAAACGCGCGATTCCGTGATTATTCTGCGAAAAGAAAATCAAACAAAACAAAACGGTTCAGTATCATGGCGCTTTACAGCCGTGTTGCCGTTACGGCTTTGTAAATAAAAAGTAAATAGTTTCCATGAGCATTAGCAAATATATCGGAAGAGATTTTTCCGTGTAAATAAAGTCGAAAAATCTGAAGGAAGTCACGGAAGCAAAAAGCTGAAACATTTCTTCACAAGAAGTATAAATCACGAGCTCTGGTAAGGATCGGTGATCGATCCTCTGCCAAGGATCGGCCGAATGATGCATTGTAATGGGAGATTCCTGGAAGTTTAATTCCTCCAGAAAGCGAAAACGATGATAAATGGGAAGTGGAACATTAAAACAGGGTCGAACTAACCAGCGCCACGGACATCACCAATTATGCCAAGAATGTGAGCCTTTCCTGGTCAGCTTCAACCTTGAGCCTCATACTATTTCTCACATAAGTAAAACGCGAAGCGCTACCCTTCAGACTGCTTCCTCAACAATCAATTTGAAACGATTATGACAAAGGGCTCCATTGTTAGGAATATTCAAATGCAGCCAAATATTCTACCACGCTCCCAGTGACCACCAACGGAATGGCGCGTTTCCAATGCGTGACAAATGGCTTTTGACGAGGAGAGTGAAGCAAAAAGGAGAAACTGTCAAACCCGAACAACTTGTAAATCATCGACAACAATTGCCTTTCTTAATCCGGTGCTGCCGGTGCCGGTGGAACTTGTGGGACCCTTTTTTATCTTTCCCGTGGCCCTTCCTTCGCGGCGACTTTCTCACAATAATTTATGACGCCACGGTACGAGCATCCCTTTGCGCCGTTGTCCGGACCCCATTTAGCGGCCAACTCATAATCAGCCTCCTGATGGACTGGCCGACCGGGTACGAACTGATGCCACTGCTGTTGCCGCTGCTGCTGCTGCTGCTGCTGCGGCTGCTGACACTTGACATCACCATATCGATAGCGGCCAACCCGCCAGACAGCGATCGAATGGAACGGGGACTGCGGGCAGTCGGCTTTGGTGGAGCCGCAAAGATTAATGACTATTGACACCGAAAGGTCAGTGTTGCTGTGCGAACTACGACTCGTGGCGACTGCGAGTTCCGAACACGAGGGAGCTCGAATCTGTGGCCGTATCTGTTACTGCCTTCCTTTCGATGTGATTAAATCTCAGATCGTTCAAGTTACATTACACGACGATGTGTGATATGCGCGGGCTGATGGGCGATAGGTTTCAGCATTAATCCTTCTCCCACCCGGAGGATCAAATGGGGCCAGTGTAATAAGCAAATATTCACCCATTAACCTTGGCGTTTTGTTTTTCGTCCGTTCGTCCGCTCCTTTGCTGGTGGCAAGGTGGACAGCTCATCCTCGGGCTTCACCTTCTCACACCACACGCTCACTTAACAAAGACATCACCTGAAACGAATCTTGCACAATACTGCAACGGGGGGAAAGGAAGACGTGCAGGTCCGTGACGGGGCGTGGTACTACGGTCCACCGTCTACGTGTGTTACTGACGTCTGACGCGTACACTTCACAAACTTTAATGGGTTTTTGTTAAAAAAAAATAAAGAAAAAGAAAAGGAGGAAGGTAAAAACAGCCCCAAGGAGCCTCGGACACAAGGGGGTGTGGGTATGTATAAACTTTTTAATAACTGCTACCGCCCTCTACAGTTTGAAAGGGGTGAGCCATGAAAAAGACGAGCATTAAAGCTCCCGCCAACCCCTGCCCTCCGCGCGAGATTGAAACCGCGCCGTTAAACGTTTGCGGTCACTTTCGCTTTGTTCCTTTGTGGTGGAACACGAAAACAAAGCGAGAGAAAAGGGAAGAAAAGAACTCCACGCCACCCTCTCATACATTCGCGCGTGTTATGGTGATGACGCGACAAATTAAGATCCGCAATCTCTGTGGCTAGCGCAGGAGGCTGCGCTTTGTGTTTTTTTTTTATGTTGCTGTTGTGGTTGCTGTTGCGGTACCGAATGGTTTTGGGTGGAGAAACCAGGCAACACCCCGAACTAATAACTAGCCGTCCCCATTTTTACGATGACGAGCGACGAGCGACGACGAGTGAGACGAAACAAAAAGATTCGCGTGGTGGCATGGCTTTGCGGAGGATCTTGCCGGCTGTAGCCTGCCCTAACCAGTCATCGATACTGTTTCTCGGGGGGTCATTGTTGTTCAGAAAAAGCTTGAGGTACTGCTGCTGCTGCTGTTGCTGCTGCTGTCGCCGTTTGTCGCGAACGATCGTTGTTGGGCGGTTGGCCGTCTGGTTGATGTCAAGTGACGGAGGTGACGATGGAGTGGGATAGAAAATTGATAGAACCTTGAACCAGTACCCCTGAGTTGAACTGTGTCAGGACTTCGATGGCGCTTGACTGAAGTGTCCCGCGACATTTGGCACACCAATGTGTA
>JAOEFI010000003.1:36887764-36919183 GCA_034621735.1 Anopheles plumbeus
ACTGTCCGGAGCCGCACGCCCTCAACTCGCGTCGTATAGTGTGTCACATATGGCGGTGCATAAAATCCGCGCCCAGCGGGGATCGATGTCGGTCAGCTTCTCGCGATGTGCGCGCGATTCGTGGAAGTTTCGCGATCGTGGTGAACTTTAAACCTCGGCACGACCACGGCCGAGTGTGCGATTTCCATCACTAAATGGCAGTACCGCACTGGGGGCCGAAGTCGCTGGCGAGTCGCCCCGATCCCGGGGGCACGTGACAGTTCCACTGAAATCGATAAACAGCAGCGCGGCCCTTGGAACGGCTGAAGAACCGATGCATCCCGACGATGCCGAAGAACCGCGCCCGTGTCATGGGAACTTTGAGGCGCATACAAAGTGGGTAAATCTGTTTCTCCATTTTTCGCCACCCCCTTCCCTTCGTTTGGGGACGATTTGACGAACCGCGCCTTATTTCGCGCCCTGATTGATCGCTCCCTGATTGACCAGTGTGCCAGCCGAAACGTGCCTGCGAGCGCGCGCGCGCACGGAGAGATACACAGTAGGCGTGCTGGGCAAAAGGGCCCTCGATGATTCCTGGGAAGCACAAACAGAAGCCGTTTGTTGCGCGCTGCGTGGATGTGACCCGTTCGCCCCGGGATGGATTCGCCCGTAACCTACTTTCCGTTCCCGGTACCGGTGCTGCATCCATCTTTCGCGTTCGTTAGGGGACAGTTGGGCAGAGAGTTTGAGCCGTGGTGGCACTTTTTGAGGCACGTCTCGAAATGCGGCGTCTGGCCACTGCGGGGGCGGCCTGGAGGACTGACGTGAGTGACTCAAACGCGAGCTGACCGGCGTCATACATATTCGCGGATCTTCGCGATCGCGAAAGTGCCAGAAGCGCGAAAGGGTCGCGAAAAGGGTCGCGCAATCGCTCACACCGACGCACACCGGGCATGTCACGACCTACCGCCACGATGGAACGTACTAGAGGAGCACACGAAATCGAGAGCGAGAGTGCGCGCACATGGAAACGGAACGCGGTGCGCCGGCCGTTGCGTGAATATCAATGAGCGAATAAAATAAATGAATGTCACTCCGCTTTCGATGCACTTTCTGACCGGTGGGCCTTTTTTTTTTCTTGTGGCTTCCCTCGCTCCAATACCCACGCGTGCTGCGATGACGAACGGTGCCGCATGGGCTCGTTAATTAAATTATGTTGGATGGCTTGAAGAGATTCGTGATCGAGTGACGGCAAGATATGAGCGTTTTCTTTTTGTGTGTGCTTCTTATTTCTTTGTCAGTAACGAAATTTGCAGTTTGATTCTTATCACAAACTGAGTACTTTTCAAACGAAAGGTTTTTCTAATAACATATCTTTAAAGCATTTCCATAAAGTATTTCAAAACGCATGACGTTTAATTGTGGTCCACTAAATAACAATAAAATATATTTCTCTTGACAACAGCCTTAACCCGAACAGGTTCGATGTTTGATAAATAAATAAAAAGCCGGCCACAAATAAATATTACACTAATAAAATGGGATCACACCCTTACAGCAAAAGGCTGATGGCAAAAACTGTCCCAACGGTCTTCGGTACACACACGCATAAGCGAGTTAACGGATGTGCGCCTTGGCCCTTGGGGTTTGACAGTGTGAAAAAGGGATTTGAAACCTCACTTGCGGCACGAACAGCATGCGATAAAACATGGCGGCAAGTTGCAAGCCTCCGATAATGACGGTTTTAAGTTCTTTAGCCAAGGAGGACGGTTTCTGTCCCACTCGAGCCATTTCGTGGAACGCATCGTAATATTCGCTGTGCACCAACCCCAGCGGAAGGCAACGTCATTATGCTTTGGTGCTCCCTGGAAACAAGTTATGTTTTTTTGTGTTTGTGGTTGTCGTTCAAACTGTGAGAGCTATTTTATCAGCGACGAGCCTCCGGTTGATGAACGTCATCCTTCCCGGAATGCGCTGCGCACTTACTAGAGACGCGCGATTTATGGAACCCTCTCACGTACGGCGCACCGCCATCAACGATCGACGACATTTTTAGATCGTGTCACACAGATTGAGCCGCATCGTGTCTTACGCTGTCGGTGATCATCTTGGCGGCGGAACGTCTTTGAGTGTCTTTGCGTGGACGGGTAAGCCGTGGGCCTACCAGAAGTGAAGAATGTTTGGCACAAAAGAGATTTCACTGTTTCCATCAAATTTCCATCTAAGAAATTATTCTAAGAATACTAAATACTTTTCGATTGACCTCTTCTGGCTGTACTGGCTCTGTGTGTGTTTGTCGAAACTCGTAAAATCAACAAATTACACGCGTTTAATCAACTTCACAGCTTTGTCCGCGCGCGCCCGGTGACGCGGCACGATCGATTGAGATAAAGTGATTAAGGTTCACCAAATAATAGATCAACAGATTACAGTCCAAGTCACTGGTAGCCGGTACTCGGCCGTCCTCGGCGGATCCATTAGCAGTTAATGAAGAAATAAAATCCAAGCACCGATTGACACCGGTGGGACTTCCTCGCCAGTCTGCGTCACGGTAACACGGGACGGCTCGTAACAGATACGCGATAGACGCGAGCAAAGAAACGTCCCGTCACGGCCCGGTTGAAGTGACCACAATCCAGCTGACATCGACAACTACCGGCGAGATAATTCGGATTACGAGGTGATCGCAGATAGAGAGAGGCTCAAGATCGGATCGGACGAGTCGCGGGACCGTCGGATGCACATTGCCGATCCATGCACCTTGTCCGGGCGAAGGCTTTCCATCAGTGGGCTGCGCGGCTCCACTAGACCCCCGGGGGGATTTGGCTTTGTGTGATAGCATCCGCCACCGGCAGTGGCCGCTCGCCCGTCGTCTAATGCGCTTTGATTGAGATGTCAGAAAAGGGAAAGATTTTCTCCTCAGGGCTGCTGGACTGAGAGATGACCGACCGGAGATAGCGAAGGTCCCAGCGGGCAAGCGCAAGTGGAGAAATGCGGGGTCGAGGGCTGGCTTCGAGATACCGAGAGGACTAATTTGAAATGAGCGCTCCCTGAGCCATTTTCACGGTCCGGAATGCGGATTAGCAACTGGTTCGTGGCGGATTGAGCTTACCGATTGATTTTATCGAAGCATTTGGTTGCAGCAGGGCCAGTGACATTACTGGAAGTGAAAAGGGAAAACGGTTGGGAACGGTTATTTGAACGGTCTATCGCAAAGAACAAACGAGTTGCATCTAGCAGCCTGTTGGCGTGAAACATTAATGGAATTAATAAGAGTATTTTTTTCCTTTCTCTGGTTGTAAATAAATGTTGAACAAGCTTAGTTTTTTTTCTAGTCAATTAAACTATCTTTATCACACACAAAAAAACTGTGCAATAAAAATAATCTCCAGTGTCGTAAAAGGCTGTCCAATCGAAGTAAAAGACCGTCTCCGGTTTGCGTCGGAACTTGGGACAGCCAATAAATGGACACGAGGTCTGATTTCGGCTATTGGCTAAATAGAACACCCAGGCTACGATGGTCGCGATAGATCTGAACGCCGCACATCACACGACGACCGGCAAAACTGTGCAAATTTACGACTACACGAAGCCAATTAAGGCCAATTAGCATATTCCTGAAGCATATTGGCGAGTTTTGAGGTTCATTTGAAGCTCCACTAGTGCTACTGCCATTGGCAACTTGAAGAAGATCATCTTCAGTTGGCCCCAGTGGAAGTTGCTTTTGGAAGATCGATGGTCAACACGAATCTCGGAAACTGAATGTACGAGTCTGCATAGTAGTTTAGAATATCCGAGTTTCCCAGCATCCCTGATCCTTTGCTTGAGAAACGCTTCTCATTTGCGACATTTTTGCGATCGTCTAGTTTTGCGTCGATCGTCTCGCTAAATAAACTTCCACCCAATGTGTTTTATTACTGCCACTCAACCCATCTTTGGTTCAGCGGACGACAGACTCGTACTCAAGACTGGCCACGCGAAACCGAGCCGACTGTCGGCAAGAAAAAAAAAACCGAACGAAAAGGATGTCCCAACATTCGCGACCCAAAGTGAACGGAACGACGGAGCGATCAGCGACCCGCGCACCCGTGCGGCAACTCTTGTTCCCCTTCGCAAAAGGGACAACTTTGTCGGTGACGGCGGGTTCGCTGAAAAGTTGTCGTCGAAGTTGTCATCCTAAATCAAAGCTGCAAATGCGTTTGCGTGAAAAGCGTTCCCCCCGCCAGCGTACACGGCCCCCACCCACTTCTTCCCGTTCCGAGTTCGAATAAGTTTTCTGCCTCTTTTTCCCCCATCCGTTCGTCCAGCTCCTTTCTGGCGGGGCTCGCAGACGCGAACCGCGCGACAGGTGAATTTCGGAAGAAAAGTAACTGTCAGCGTTTCGAGAGAGTCCGATCGGGCGGTCCTTTCCCGCGCGCTGGACTGGCCAGAAGGCGCAGCAGCGGCGGCAACTACAACGAGTGGCAATTAAAGGCGAACAACATTTCGCTGCTGCTATTGCTGTTGCTGCTACCGTCTTGCAAACTGCCAAACTCGAAGGCGGACCCAGTAGACGCTGCTGACCACTTCTGCTGCTGCTGCTGAGGCTGAAAGGCGATGCAAGGGCTCTCCCTTGCTCTGTCGCACTCAAAATGGACCACTTTCGCGTATTACTTTTGCGATCGTCTCACGTGATGACTCGCACTCGGTTCGGAGATAAGGCTGATGGAAAACGCGCCAGGGTTGGCTTTTTTTTTTGCTCTCCCCACCTTCCCGACATGCAATGTAAAACATGTGGTCGTTCGTCAGCTTAAAGCGGCCGCGAGGCCGCGAAACATCCCGACTAGGAGAGCTAGGTGTCGCCGGTGAACTGATTTCAAGACACATTCTGGTCATTCGTATTTTTTTTCTCTTCTCCTTCCACTTGCCCCATGGTGCGCTTTCTCTCTCTTTTTTTTGCTCCCTCTCTCTCATTCCTCCCCATTCTATAGTAGCGAAAATTGTATCAAATTTCAATGATCCCAGCGGCCTCCGACCGAAAAACCGTTAGCAATCATAATAAACATGACAAACATGATCAACGGCTGTCGATTTACTTTCGCATAAGTAGGAAATTAAAGGAGATAGCGTTCGGCGGCCGCCATTCAGAAAAACTGGATCCTGCTGCAGGTGGCATTATTCAACAGCTTGTTTTTCTGTGTTCAACTATGGGGCGTTTTTTTTTTTTGAATTATGTCACACGTTTCCCCTTTTGACAATTCAGATTGGTTGTTTGATCGAAGACAAACATATGTTGCGGGTCCGTTCGGATCGTAGTAAAAAATTGCTGCAATGATTTCGTTAGGCGTAGATTTAACTGCTTCCATGAAATACTTTAAACAGAAGGGATTTGTTTCTTTTCAGTAAAACTTTCCGTTCTCCTTTAGGTAGGACAAATGTATGTTATCATCTAGTTTTCAGTGCCGGAGCCACGTGTATTCGTCCAGCCAGAAACAGAGCGCTTATTTTAAACGATTCGTATTTGTAGACCACTAACTCGATAATAACAGACCATTAAAATCAACGACTCCCTTCCATGATCCCCCATTCATACGTCATATCTCATCGAACCGGTCTACTGCCGAAGCACATTCTCCTAGCGCCGATAATATTTATGCTGCCTCACATAATGCTGCCTCATTCGCCCGCGTTGAATCGTAACGGACAGATTATGCTGCGTCGTTGTTTGCCTTCGGAGCAGAAAATGCGAGTCATTTATGTTTGGAATCCCCATTTGCTCCCATTCCACTCGCGGCGAATGTTCCACCGGCGGGAATGCTTCTAATTCCTGCTGATTATTCCAGCGCTCCGACAATGTTCATGTACGTCGGAGGGGTAGCTTCCCACCGGGGACGGAACGCGTCATCGTTCGCCGCATTGATTCATTAAAAGATCATCAATGAAATTAACTCATTTTAAACCACTGATGAAGGGAACGCACCCCCGGGGCGGAGGGGGAGGCGAGCAGCAAAAGCGACTGATGTGGCCTTTCGTATCTGGTCTCATGGATCGGCCCCTGGGGGGAAAAAGTGTCATTTTTCTAGGCACTCACGCACGCGCGCCGAACGCAGCGCGGGATGTGATAATTCGTTTAGTATCCAGCTAATCCTGGAGCAGGTGATTGATACTACGACTGCGTGCGGAGGTCCCATTGAAGTCTCGTCAGAGTCGCTGGACAGGCCGTAGGCAATGGCCGGTGCGTAGCCAGTGATAACAGGCAAAACAGAAGACATTAATGAACGCGTTTTTATTTGTTTGGTGAAACCAAATCAAGTTCCCAAATTGAGAGCATAGATATGCTTGTTTACGGCTCATAAAATCAGGAAGGACACAGGTTTTTTTTCTACGGATCGATATTTTATTTGACTAATCATGGCTATTTAAATATTTTGAAGCAATTTTAGTCTGAGACTGGGACTTGTTTTCCACTCAACTAATGGGAGATTGATTAAACAAACTGGTCCTCGTTCTGCAACAACTTCATCATTGCATCCTTCTTTTAATGACGTATTTTAAATCGATAAAACATTATGGTTCAAACAAAACCCCTCAAATTGCTAGAACATATAGAACATGTTGATCCGACAGAAAATGAGTGATCTTGCTTCACTAGATCGAGAAAACGAGTTTTGTGAATGATGATTTAGAAAGGCGCAGTTGTGACGTAGAAACTTACATAAAAATGGCCGTATTTTTGGGCGAAAGTACTACTTGTCTGCTGGAATGGAAAAAACATCCTATAGGCGAGGATTTGTGCCGAAGTTGTTAGTACCTTGTTTGCGTAAATATATGGCCTCGGTGTGTATCGCCCATCATAAGCGGCTTAATCTTTAATGTTCTTACGTCTGCCCTAATTTGGTAAAACGAACTTTCTGCACTCTTGTTCTGAAACGTTTTGGCGCCCCGGGTTTTCGTTCGGGAAGTTAGTTTGATTTTATTCGTTCAATTTATGAGAGCATATTTAAGTGGCTCGTAAAATGTGTAACAACCTCACGAACGACCAGCACCGCAAATGAGGTGCCTTCGAGGAATTTGTGCAATCGAAATAAAGGCCCCGAGTGCCGCAGCGTGGTTTGAATGCTCGCCGTCCGTCCGAAGAACGGAGGCTTTCACCAAATGCGCCAAATGCGGAAAGTGTTAATGGACAAGCGCGGCCCAAGGTTCGGCACCGAAAAGGGACACCGTGGGTTGGGGCTGTGCTGTCGACAATTATTGCTATCACACTATCAACGCCCAATCATGTTTTTCGCCCCCGGTAGCAGCAGTCTTGCGTTTTTTTTTTGCTTTGTTCCGATGATCCGTCGATGTTTTTGTCGGTTGAACGATCGACAAGCATTTTATGCCCTTATTGATTTGTCATGAAGCGTCATTACAGCGTGTTGTCGCCCTGCGATGACGTCCGCTGTTTTGCATCCGGGCTACCGAACAGCAGCAAGCAAGCAAGCAAGGGTCATTTCCGATCGATCCATAATACCGACGGTGTAGCCCGGCGTCGATCGAAGTGTCCAATAAAATCGGTTTATGATTCGCTATATTGTGGCATACAAAAAGTCAGAAAAAGGCACAATAAGTTATGTTATGTTACATCCAAATGATCTTGAAAAGTTTCACTTCATTATCTGTAAATTTTTGAGGCGGACAGCATCTGAACTCGTGGCTGTTTGGCGAAACAGAAGCGAGTAGAAGGCGATTCTCACACCTCGAACAGAGGCTGCACTGTTGGTAGTTTCGTTATGCTTCGCCTTCTGTGATCGGTTGACGAAAGACAAACCCTTGTAGATATCCTATATTTGATTGAATCGATGTACAAATCGCAGATATTTACAGTGAAACCTCTTAACATCTAAGGAACCTCTTAAGGAAGTTGAGAAGCGTACTTCAAAATACTAAATCGGTTTGGATTGTAGTAAATAAATGGCAGCATTTTGTAACATATTCCAATAAATACACGCTTATCCAATGAGCAAAATTAGACAACGCAATAATAATTTTTGAAGTTTTTTGTTTTCAGAAACCATGTATGATCAAGTTTTTCCAAGGCTTCCTTTTACTGAAACTTCAGTTTCACTGAGGTTCCCTTTCACCCAATGCTCTGCTGGCATGGCATACGAGCCTTCAGCTTCCAATCTCTAAATCAAATAGCGACAAAAAAAAAAGATCACTGATTGGCAACTCTCGCTTTGTTTTGCTAAATTATGCGCCGATTGTTGAGCTAAACTTGAACTTAATTGCATTCCACAAATGCAGATACAAATATTTGCCTGTCTCATTGTTTGACGATTTGGGAGCCCCAGCACCAAATGGGCAATCGCGTATCTTTCAAATATGACATTTATCTTCCACGGCCCGGGGAAAACGGCCGGTTCGTGGACCGATCGTCTCCCCCAGGGGACAGCCAGCAACGGCCAGCAACGGCCCGTTGACCACAATCGAACTCATTTAAATTCAATGTCGAGCCGATTGGGCCCCGGCAGTGTTGGGGCACTTTTTCCCGCCGACATCATCCAGTCCGACCCGTCGATAACTGCGATAGTCGATAAAGCCATCACTCCCGGGCGCGAGCGAGTGTGGAACCCGCCCGAAGACCTTGAAGGCTGATCCAAATTCAGTAATTAAGCTAAGTGAGACCGTTTAGTCAAAACAAACGAACCGATAGAAGCATCAACAGCACCAGCAGCAGAAACAGTTTTGCAATGCAAATAGTCGGTCGCTTCCCGGGGCGAGAAAACACCAAAAACTGAAGCAGCTGACACTCGAGCGGTCCTCGATTCCGGCACTCGGAAATTGAAAATTATGTGTTCAAATAGTCATTTGTCTCGCCAACCCAACGGATGGTTGGCAAATGGATGACGATAAAGAAAGGATTTACACCAATAAAGTGTCGGCCGAGTGTTTGGGGAAAAACAAAGCCCTAAATCTCGCCGTCGCCTTTCGGTAGCAAAGGAGGGCGGAGGAATTTAAATAATCACACTTCTCGCCAGCAAGTGGAAACCACCTCGCACCTTCCTATAAAGCCGGGCGGCCGTTGCCATCCCGGTGGAAGTAATTTATGTGAGAAACACCGTAACATTTCTCACTCCGATCAACTCAGCTCGGGCCAATCGATACGGTCGCGTTCGGCTTGATGGGTCCATTTTCGAACGCCCGGCGAAGGTGACGAAGGTGCGCTACGGTAAATAAGGACTGCGACATTTTGGGCAGGATCAACATAAATATATACTCCCGCGGATCGTCAGTTGTTCGATGTGTGGCTGTTTGAACGCATTTCAATGCGGAAAGGAGTGTTCGAGAACCACTTGGTCCCCATTTTTCGTTGTTGAAAGAATAATGAAGTTATGTAAAGTAATACTCTGAGTTTCAATTAACATTCCAGGGTTTTCTAAAAAACTGAGCAATGGACGTATGTGATGAAATATGCATTTTGATTAAAAAAATAATGGACTTGTGATAAACAAGAGCTACCTTCAGACCCCTATGCGAAATATTGCGAAACTCTTTTCATGTTCCTATATCTTAAACATGTTTTTACTTTCTTGTGACAGCTATGCGGCACGTTTTTTTTTTTTTTTACAGGATTGATAACATCTTCGGGGACTATAATTCGTGGTGGCATTTAATTAAATGTTGTGTTGCTTAAATTTCGACAATGTGATCTCGACAGCAATAACTGTTTGGATATTCGAGCTGTGTTAAGATATCGGCTGAGCCGAACGAAGATAGACAGCTTTCACCATTTTGCAGACGCCTCCGACGGGTCGTAACCTTTGCTCTCTCCGGCATACTCTTCCCCGTTCATTTGTTAAATCGCCGGGCGGAGTTCGCTCGTGCGTTCCTCGAGCAATCATCATCTTCTTTAATCCCACTCGCGCGCAACCTTGTCGTTAGTCGCACCATCTGCAACTTTGCCATCATTAGTTCGTTAAGTGTTGCCGAAGCGCAAAATTGAACGTTTTATGAAACTATAAAAGGGAGGATCGTGCCCGGGATCGAGTCAGCGATACACGACGTGGATCGCACTGGAAGCCCCCCGGTAGCAAACGCCAAGACTAGGCTAGCCTGCGCGACCCGACCGAAGCCAAACTAATACGCGTGCGCGTGCTCTTTCATTAATCAAAGCGATCGGAAGGCGGCGCGCGGCGTTTCCGCGGAGTGGGGCACGAAATCAAACTGAAGCTGTGAACTAATTTTATGACGGTGAAAAGTCTTAGGTGGCATACCCTGCGGTTAGGTTGGGAAACGAAGCATGCAGAAAAAATAGGCCCGAAGTGGGAAGAAGGCCTAACGGCCTATTTGTCACCCCTTTTTTTTTTTTTTCCTCGTCTCGGGCTCGGAAAAAGGCTAGCCGCGAGTATGGGAGGAAAGAGCGCGGATGATGGTGATAATAATTTAATCGTCTACGATCGATCGGGCGAAAATCCAATTTTCGTAGGAGCCGCGATTCTATTCGATAATTGGTCCCTAAAAATGGGTGCCTCCCCGAAACGGGGGCCCTCTCATTACGCCTTCGCTCGGCACGGGAAAATACACGAGCGGGACTTTCTCGCACCCGAGGAGAATTATTTAATTAAACGAATTAAAGAAGCGAGCCGTCAATTGATACTCCCAAGACACGTCCACGCAGTTTCCTCACGGGTTGGGGCATGTGGTATTTCGCGTATTATCCGAAGGACGCCGGAACGAACCCTCGGGAAGGGCCAACAAACCGAAGGGAGCCGGTGGCAGTGTCGTGGTTTTGATTGGAATTTTATTGCCTCTAATTGGAACACTCATTTTGGGGCATAATTTATTGCCAACCGGTGGCTGCTGCTGGTGGCTTTGCGGACACATCCGAAGGGTCGCGGCCAAGAAGGCGAAACAGTTTGTGGATTTTGAAAGGACCTGCTCCAAGGGGTTTCATGCTTGTCGCAAACCGTGCGGAACCTCTGTTGGCGGAAACGGCGAGGGTGGACCCCATTTGCGCCGTCCGTTCGTCTGTCTGTCCGCTTTCATCGACTGAAACCTAAAGCCCCCTGCGGGAAGGATCGGGTTCGGGTTCGGGTTCGTAAAAACATAAACAACGTCGTGATGCTATAAACGGGAAATCCTTCTTGAGGAGAATGAAAGATATCTGATACCAGCGAAAAGACAGCTCATGGATGCTGATGAAAAAAATCCGATAAAATCGACTCCGGGCTACTATCGCTAAGGAAGGACCTTCCAAACGATGACAATTGACTTTTACTTTGCAAATTCTGCTGGTGAAGCAAATGGTTGCGAGGGTGAAACGTACTTGTCCAACTGCATTCCTTCAGGAAGGATAAAACTCTCTTTTAGTTGAATAGCGGGCTTGCTTCTGCTTCGAAGCGAACGGATGAAATAATCGATCCAATAAAGTGAAAAAAAAATTTATGGCTTGTTTTAAGTGATTTTATTGCCCCCGTTTATTGGCAGCGTTTATTTTATCATCGTTTTTATGACCAACGATGAATGAAACGATGTCAAACGGGAAAACTGTCCTGTATCATTTCAGTTTCTCTATTTTTCTTCACTGCTTGGTAAAGGGAAACGAAAAAAGGAGTAGAACTGCCATAGCAAGTGTTTTAAATGAAAAAGTACAGTAAAACAATGTCAGTGCAGCATTTAGCACTTATCAAGCAGTATCATTAATACTATTTTACATCATCTATCATTCAACACAAAGCAACGCCTGCTTGCGAGATTTGGCGATGTTTTTCGATCACTTTCGGATTGTTTATTATTCCTAATTTTTTCCCTTGATTTTCAACGCACTTTCATGTGTTCTCATCACCGCTTTCTCCCGGACCGAAACCCGCACTTCAGCAACGAGTTCCACCAAAAGTGTTAATCACTGATTCCGGCCGATCGCCTCACCCCTGCGCCAAACTATTTCCCTCCGTGCGGGAAACAGCGACATTCCAATCAGGTTTCAAATAGCAGAACGTCGGGACAGACATCGAGCAAGAAGGAAAGAGGCTGTGTGTGTTTTGCGTAAGGGCAACCAAAGGCACCAGCAGGAAAGAAAAAAAAAACGGTTAAAAAATTTGCGTACGCAAGTCGCCACAACGCCTCACGTTACGCACTTCCACGAAGGGCTCTCAGCATGCGTTTCGCGTAACGGAATTTCGTGATTGCGCCGCCGTCGCGACGATGGGCGACGATGGACGGTGGGAAGGACAACACATTTTTCTCCATGTTGCCCTTGCCACCTTCTACTTAACGCACACACAAAAAAAAAAGAAAAGAAAAAATGGTGAAGTAATACTATCTTCAACCTTACAGAGCCCGTGCGATCCACGGCCGCGTTCCCGGCCGCCTTCCGCTGCCGTGTCTGCCGTTTCCGATACGGGTTAATGATTAATATTCATATGAAGATTAATGATCACGTCGCATGGCAAAAGGCGGCCCAATCCCGACCGTCCCAATCACACAAACAATGCGCCTTCGGGTGCCCGCGCGGATCTTGGTTCGTTACCCGGAGCGGCAAGGGGCTCGCGGGACTGGCCGCGATGAAGGCTCCGTGGCGAAGGGTTGTGGAACGGTTTCGTTGTTCGGACGGTACGTCAGCATTTCACCTGTTGCACGCTTGACGTTTCGCATTGTGACCGTGTGGCCGTGTATATCCTTTCAGCTTTTTTTTGGGGGAACGCACTGCCCCCTGGCGGCGCCTCCGGACAGCAGCCACGGAGCTGGCACCACAAGCATTCCGCGCACGTGGGAGTGGCGCTGCAGTGGCATCTTCTAGAGCAGCACCATTGAGCCGTTGCGCGTCGCGAGACCGCGATCGCAAGTGTCTCAAATTGCGCCGTGTGGGGAAAGACAACCACCACCAGATACTGATTACCTTGAAATATTGACCAAGAAACGGTTGTCACCTTGTCGCCCGGCCTTTCGCGGAGACTGGCAGCGGGTTCGGTCCGCCGGCGAGGACAGGTCGCGCTTTCGATCTCCGTTTCCCGGCCACCATACCGGCGTGGGCTGCTTCCGAAGGGTTTGTTGCTCGTTCGTTCTTTTGACTTTTGTTTCTCGCGACGTCGTGACGGCCAGTTCAAACTTGCTTTTTCTCGAAGGTTTTTGAAAATAAAACACTTGACGCTGGGGAAGTTTCTCTCGATCTAAGCTGGGGGTTGAGAAGAGAATGGGACCGGGCACACAACCCACACGTACTCGCGTGCCTCGACGCTTCTTGTGTGCATTTGTTTGCTGGTGGTGATGATAAATTGACCAAGCAATCTCCCCGTGAGCGGAATGCTTCGTGTCTACCTTTATATTTCTTCGATGCGCAATGAGTTTTAGAGAAATTCGGGAAAAAGTCCCTTCAAGGGTGATGATTTGTTTTCAATGATTCTGGTTTTGAAGTAAATTTTCAAATCATTAGGTTTTAGGTACGTGATATTGATTCGAATATTTTTTTGCAATTTTTAATTTCTGCCAATAGCATGTTGAAAGGTCGTTTTCTAAATCTGTACCCATATTTGGTCAATGGATTTTCTAATGTTGAAACAAAGTTCTAACCGCTTTGCTAACAAGTATGCAAGAACAAGAAGTTCTTCAATAAAATAATTCCATGTTTCTTTCAAACTAAACAAACGCAGACAACAAAAAAAACAGTAAATCTAGAACTTCTTACCCCTCGTGCCGTGGGTCGCGTGGGGTTTTGTTTCCATCGAAACGAATGCAAAACGAGAAATCCAAAAACGGGCAAGCTTCCCACCCATTCGGAGCGCCAGCAGCTTTCAGCAGCAACCCAAGACTTCATCCCACTTGCCATAACGCCACGGGTTTGCGAAATGCGAAATTGGTCGCCGTCGAAGTGGCACCAGGGTCTAAAAATTCCGGACCGCTTATCGGACCGGCAATACTTCATGTTTCGCAGACGGAGGGCATACATTTCCATCCGCCCGTTCGCTCTAAGGCACAGTCGGAACGAAGCACCATATTTGAGGTCACACTTATCGACAAAATTGTTTTACAAAGTTATAATTCAGTCTTAATGGAAAGCAGTCGCGCCATTTGTGACGAGAAGCAAAATATCCGCCAGTGGACGGCGGTCAAGAGCGTTATGCGATTTCATTTCCATCATTATTTTCCACTTAATTTTCGGATTTTTTTTTGCAGCAACTTTTCCTCCGAAAACGAGTTCCGATACTCCCGGTGGCAGTTTTTGGAGTGAAAAAGAACCACACCCGGTGAGGGTTGGCTTCCGACGCACCCGACACGTAAAACTCGAAACAATAGTCAGGCCAATCGATTGGCCCGCCCCTGGCCAACTGCTCCAAATGCTCGCACACGAATGATGTGGTTCAAACTGACAACCTCATTACTGTCGCACCGAAGGTGTAAATTAGCCCTACTTAAGGAACGTCGCGCGGCGGTCGCCAGCCCGCGGCCCTATCGCCGAGATCGTCGCACGGGCACGTGGAAGGTGAGGGGAGCGGGTGCGGTGCATTGGGTCGGTAATTTTCTGCCATTTCGAGCCAACTCGGCTTAATTACGACAAAAACCACCAACCGTCGACCTCTTGGAGGCCACATGGAGTGTCCGACCTGTCCTGGTTGGGCGGACGGTGCGAGAAGAGCGGCATGGCGCGGAAGGTGTGGTATGTGTGTCGTTGCGTGCTTTGGAAAGGCTCGGTTGTAAGTGTGAAAATCCACACTTGCCAGCGACGCCAGCCCGATTAACGCAACCAGTGGGAAGTGCTGGGTGCGTGATATCTTGCGCCGCTAGCTCTCTTGAAGATTTCGATCGCGAGGATACCCGTGGGGGTGCGGCTCGGATCGATGACCGGCAAGGGGAGGGAAAAGGAGACCCTGATCCGGATTTGGAATCACTTCAGCTCAGCACACACGCACATACACACACCACTCATCGGCGCCTTCCCTGCCCGTCGGCTGGCCGAACATTTCGTTCGCTTCCCATTTTCCGCGAATGTCGCTTCACCGGTGGAAACGTTTGGCTCGTCGTCGTCGCCAGCCCTTTCTCGCCACGTGGTGTTTGACAGCGGTTCAACAACTTACGGCTAACGGGTGACGACAATCACACATGCTCTAGAAGTCAATTAACCTCGCGTCTAATTTCGCGCTAGCTCACCCTGCCCTGCCCGGGCACGCTTTTCTCGGCTCTTGTTGGCGGCACAAGTTGGCCAGCAAAAGCGCACGCCAACATTGTCATTAGGATGGTGTTTGAAAATTGGTTTCACTTTCGGAATGGAACTGGGTGCTAATGTGGGACGTCGTCGGTAATAATGATGATGATGATGCCCCATGATGCCTCGTTGATGGGGCTACGATCGCGCGAAACTGAAATTGAAACTTGCGCTCGCGTGTTGAATGACATTGTTTTTTTTTTCGCTCCGTTTTTTACTACACGACGGTCCAGATTTGTCTAGTGTTTGGTTGGCGATCGAATGGAATGAGATCCCGAGACGGAAGCACCAGGGAACATCTGAGAATTCATCGATTCATCGAAAACAAATAACAAACATTCGCATGGAAATTTGAAACCCCTTCGAAGCGAGTTCTTTTTTCAGATTAAGGCTGCAGGAGTAAACAAAGTGATGTAAGTATACACTGAAGCTCGCAACCAACATGCGCATTTTGGGATGAAAACGCCGGAAGAGACCCCGAGTGGTTAATGAGTTATTTCAAATAGGGTCACGCATTCAAATGAGATCCGAAAAAAAACTACATTTTACAGCATCTGTTTGTACGATTTTTTTTCACTTTAAAATCAACTTTACATTTATTTACCGACCCCTTAAAACACGCTCACGTGTACGGAAAATGATTTGCCATACGTGTGATGGAACACGACGCGTCAAATGCACCGTTTCATGAAGAAATATCACAAATGAGTCGATGTAAACCGCTATCCGGTTGCAATCACATACTCCACCCTTCATTACCTCACGATGGTGCGGTGGAAGGGGGCACAAGGAACCGTTTGTGTAGGTAGGGCAAAAAACAACTCATTCAATTAATACCGCAACAATGTAACTAATTAACACGCCACGAGGGTTGATCGGTTGAGAGGAAATTTTCATGATCATCCGTCGTACCCGGTCCGGCGGTTCACGGCGCAGCAGGCCACAACGTGTACGGTACGGAAGGTACGTTGCCTTCGAAGTAACATCCGCAAGGGTAGGGCTCACGCCGATAAGATTGGGCCGTTTGATTGGGGTCTCCCGTTCGCCAAACAAAGCTGCTTACGAGTAAAGCGACGGGCTGAAATAACTTCATCATTTTCACATTTTAAACCATTTTTATTGCCAAAAATTCCAAGGAACGAAGAGTGTCCAGGCCCGACGTGACGCCACGGGAGAAACGTATCCTTAAAGCGCTTACCCGCTAGCGAGCCAACATTGTAGCTGCAGGACAATAAAGCGATCGTCTTCGGAACCTTTTGGTGGAGGAGCTTCGAAGTCAGATTCATGTTTTTCGTCGCGATCGCGATCGCAACACAATGAGAAGCTATGCATTGGGAGGATGAGGGTGGAAACTAGCACCGGCCGGTGGGGGATCGGAGTCAGGGAAAAAGCCGAAAATTAAGTGAAATCAATAAACTCATATATTTTATTTCGTTACGCTGCCCCAAGCGACCGGGGCGATGACACGCGAATATTCGGCCAACGGAATGCACCGAGGCGCACCACGAAGAACTGCAGTGGATTGCAGTGGATGCTACAATACTTGGCGGCGGTTTTTTATCAAAGTTTAATTAACATTTCACGGTGGCCGTACCCCGTCGCTCGGGAGAGCGTCAGTGTTTCTGTTCCCGGAGTGCCTGCGGGCATCCTGTTGCGCTTCCCCCCACCCCGCCCGAAGGACTTTTCCACCGGGGCACTTTCTCGAGGTCGTTTCGATTTTACATTTTCCATTCCGAGCGATGCGAATATGAAAAATTTAATTCAATTAAAAAACCGACCGAAACCTTGCCTCTGCTCTGGTGCGATTGGATTGAGGGTCTGTAGTCATTTATTTTAAGGTACAACCAAATGGAAACCGTTTGTGTTAGGCTTTACTTCGTTTGTGCGAAAGATGAAAATCCATCTTGAAATGTAACGCATCTCGTTTCGGCCAGTTGTGGCCGGTAACTAATAAAAAGGAAATGGATTCCGGTAACATCACCGGGCTCTTCCATTTATTTCCCCCCGTTGGTACAATAAACGAAAGCCATTCAAATTTATGGCGCATTTATACGTGTACGACGCGGCCGTTAATGGGAACAACATCGGTGTTATGTTGTCTGATGGACGCCGCGCTTGAGTCGTGCGGGCTAATCGATTCGACAAGCGATCAGGCTCGCTGATGACCCGGTTCGGGGCGATTTATTGCCCAGTCTTGCCTGGTTCTCCGCCGGGAGGATCGGTCGGCACGAGCTAGCGGTCGCGGACACTTTGTCCAACGAATCTGTCAACAACAATTGCACCCGCTACTGGTGCTGCACCGAGCGGCAACTGCACGGCACTCGATCACACCCGCGTTTTGCGGGAGGCTCGCTCGCACCTCGCGATCACGTTTCAATTAATTGCTTATTCATCACCACGTGCGCCGTTCCGACGGAGCGCCCGCGAACATGTGGCACGCCTCTTCCGACCGACAAAGTGGGGGAAATCGTTACGACAACTTCCGAAATAGTGCACGATCGAAGACGTTAGAAGTGTTCCTCCTACGCACGATCGATCTAGGTAGGGTGCGTGATCGAAATTCCACCGGGCCGGCTTGGCTCATGTTACGCCACGGAAACGATACCGTGCGATAGAAGGCACACTCCCACACTGTGCTTGACTTGTACACTCCCTTATCTGGGTTTATCGTAAGACGCTGACTTTATTTGCCCGATCGTGGGGCAGAAGGTCAGGCAGTAAAGTTGTCAGCTTTACGCAACACTTTTGGGATACTTTGGCTGCTGGCATTTCCGACATACCGTCGGAGATAACTTTCAGTCACACACAGTATCGGTAGAAAACTGACAGATAACGAACCTGTGGTCGAAGTCGGTCAATCCCAAATCCGTAATCCTTCCGCCACCGATCGTTGATCGCTGTTCCGGGCGTCAAATCCGATCGTGGTATCGTATCGTGCGGAACAATGTGGCTTCCTTGACGGCAGAACACTAGGAGGCGTACCTAAACCTTCCCGTCATTCATCATCCACTCACTGGAACGCACCGTTGCCAGGCCAAGAACGACTGGTTGGAGGTATGGTATTAACTAAACATCGATCTACGCCAAGTCACAACCAATTGTGTCACTGGCACTCATTAAGCGGTTTGATAAATCGGGTTTTGGCTTGGGAAAGGAACACGCGGACACACACGCACACACACACTTACACTGACACACACACACGTGCACGTTCTTCTGCCTACGTCTCGAATCAGATAATCAGATCGAAATGTTAGACCAAGCAACCACAACCACAACACGATAGACTTCAACGACCGGTCAGACAACGAAACCTTTCCCCGGGTCGGTTCCAAATCCTCGATAACGGCAATGCCCACTCATTCATCCCCATGGCGTTGTACTGCGCGATCGTACATCGGTTGTAAGTTTTCGGGCGCCTCTCACCAGCCGCCAGCTGCAGCCAGACCGAAAGTTTCGTCAATCCACCTGAAGTACCGTCGTCGTCTGCGCGCGTAGGACGACAGGTCGCACTTTTTGGGGTGATTTTTTATTTATTTGCTTTTGCCTGTGCCACCACCGGGGCCTTCGTCACCGTCACAAACAAACCCACTCGAGGATGGTCGCGCCACGATGTCGCTTTCATGCGGTTCACACTCGCGCACGGAAGTTTGCTCCCCACGCACGGGACAATACGACGGGCGCGCAGAAGAAACACAACTCACAGCAAACGCAGGCAAACGCCACCAGGCGGGACAACCACCGCACAGCTTCCTCGAACTCGAGGAAACCGAACCTCCGAAGCGAGTGGCGTTGCGTGCTGCACCGGAGAGTGTAGCCGGCCGCGTGGTGAACTTATTCGACGGAACGAAATAATACAACACGCGTGTGCACGCGTATATCCAGGCCTACGCCAACGCACGATTGCCTACGGGGCGTCGTTGAAGGGCTGCGCGGAGGGCCCTGCGAAGGCGTTCCGTGTGTTTCGATTGTTTTGCGCCTCCCTTCTCGCCCTTCACTGGCGACGGCCCTGTGTGGCCGATAGCGGGGCCTGCGTAGGATGAATCCGAGCGTGTCCGGCGCGCGTCAAGCGTTCGCGTTTGCACGGATCAGAGCGTTCGTTCGAGAACGAGCAATCGTGCGTGTTCCCGGCGCGACGGATGAAAACGAACTGAGTTGCGATCGGTCGGTGCGCCATAGCCACACGCGATCGTGCGCGTGCAACATCGCGCAGCATAAGATACAAGCCGCAGAAGATTCCACTTCCCACGCGTCTAATTTATATTACAGGCACAATCTATCGGTCACTATTTTAACTCATTCCACAGAGGGGAACAACCTAAGGAGAACTGTAATGATGGTTTGTGGAACAATACTTCTAAACACATTTCTTCTATCATCGCATTTATAATCAACGAAAAAGAATATACGGTCTATATCATTGGATAAAACTGATCGTCATAATGTTGTGCAACACCATCAGTCCCACACACACTACGGTTGACGCAGCCTCCCACTCTGATCTCAGCAGCTTCGTGCCGTTAATGCGACACGCGAATCATACATTCCGTTAAGCGCGCCGAAGGCACGAACGCCGCGTGAGTTGCTCTCGCGATGCTGACCGACGATCAGAGATGAAATCCCGAATGGGTAGAGCGAAAAGTGAGAGTAAACGGCGTGTAACGTATAACGCTCGAACGTTGGAGAAAGAGTGGCCCGGCTGCTGTACACGCGTTCGGGAACAGTTCCCGTGGGTAGTTGATCTCCAGCATCAGTGGGTTGCGGATGCTGGGCTCCGGAAGCTGCGATATGTTGTCTGCATTTGATGTGTTGATAAAACTAAACATAGTTGAATGAATTGGCCGAAGAAATAGATGATTCTGCTTTTCGTTTTCGCCGTTTGGAATATGATCTATGAAATGTTTGGGGAATTGTCCTTCTTTTACAAGAAACAATCACTACATAGTGCATTGCATTAAAATCATGTCGTTTCATTACTTTTTTATAGCATATTACAAATAAGAAATATTTTTGATTATCTGTCCGATATATTAAAATTTAAAAATTTGCAATCATCACAAACTGAACATATTAAATTAGAACATAAAGAATGCTGCAAAATAGGTATTTA
The DNA here is from genome assembly GCA_034621735.1 of Anopheles plumbeus. Classification (NCBI taxonomy): domain Eukaryota; kingdom Metazoa; phylum Arthropoda; class Insecta; order Diptera; family Culicidae; genus Anopheles; species Anopheles plumbeus. Next base: position 36,908,014 of record JAOEFI010000003.1, read on the forward strand.
GAACACTGTTTTATAGACAAGCATGTCGAAACGTTTCATAACATTCAAATATGAACAAGCTTAAAATTCTTTTCCGAATGAATGCTTTTTCTGATAGAACTGTTTTCTCTAGTCTTGTTTGTCGCGAAAGCCCTCTCAGCTTCCCTGGCGTTCTTACGGTCTTATCAAACAGCTACGGATGCCTGTTTTGACGAACAAATCTGGTTCAGAGCTGAAACAGGTCCATTTGACAAGACACCATCCATTTAACAGCTAAACCCCATTCCTCAATCGATTCATCATCCCGATGACAAACCGTGCCACCCGCGCAAGCGAAAATCCACCCGCGCATGGAGCCCGCGTACGAAGGTAATCGTGTGGCGGCGTCGGACAAACTGTAACATTACGTCATGGGCAGTTTTTAACTTCGTCGGCATCATCCGGAAACGGCCCACCAACCAACAGGGCCCGGTGCCCGGTCGGTTTGAATTCGAAACGAATTTGAATACTGAATCATGTTCCGCGGAAACAACAGCAACATGACTCCCAGCTTGAGTCATGTTGTGCGACGTTCGCTTCCCGCCGTCGTTGATGGGTGGCGCACGGTGGAAGTAGAAAGCGAACGCGAACGCGAATAAAAAACTAACACCTCCACGCCCTCCCTTTGCAAGACGACCGCATCCGTGGCCGTACGTACGCCAGGCAGTCGGAGTGTTCTTCCGTTAATGAGATTCGGAAATGAAGTACGTTTCGTGACAGCAGCAGGATCAGCATCAACTCGGAATCATTGTCTCCTCGGCCCATCGGATGGATCGGGAACGGGAGCAAGAGGGGAAAACATGCCACCTACGCGTCATCTTCACGGCGACGGTGGCGTGTGGCGCGTGCTGCTAGCACAAACAGCGCGTCTCACACCTCCGACGACGACGCAGCGATCGTCTTCCTTTTTATTTTTCCAGCCGCCTTCAGAGGCCATCAAGGTGTCCGGCGAGCGCATCGAAAGCCAACATTGAGGTTATGTTTTCCGTCATTCAAAAGTGTTGCTTTTTTTTTTTTTTGGTTCGCTGTGTGTGTGTCCAGTGAAGGGGAGCTACGGCCTGGTCGGACACATTTTCGTTTCCCCATTTCGCCTCGCTGGCGGCGGAGGTGGCGTTAAAGTTTGGCGCCAAATCTGACTACATCTGCCGCCACCTTCCCAAGCCCAAGATCGCAGGCCGATGTCGAGTGCTGTTTGCGTGTGGGATGCTGCCGCCGCCATGTCGTGCCGTGTCACACCGTGTCACACTTCCTCCCAGCGCTTGGTATCATCCCCCGACGGGTCCAGCGTCGTGGTCAGTCTGCTGTCGCCAGGGAGGTTGTTCCCGGATGACCGGTTCACTGTCGCTACCCGGGGTACCCAGGTGTCCCAGCGTCACCCAGGGGCGACTGTTGCTCGGGCCTACACAAATTACGGCTAAATTAATTAAGACGATAGATAGATGGCCATAGTCACGCCGCTGACTCGCTGTTGATGAGTCGCGGGGCGAGAACTGGTGGCGCGCGGTTTGCGACGAATACTGCGGGAAATAATGTTCGCTTCCTGCGGCTGATAGATAATGTTGCAAAAAGGGCAGGCAGGCGTCTACGCCGTTTCAATTCCACCACCGGAGGTGAATTGGTCCATTTATGTGAGCATTCGGAAAAGCAGAAAATATCAATCCGTCTTTCTGGCACGCCATGCCGTCGTGAGTCATGGAAGTAAATTGTTTATTTGCTTCAAACCTCTAAGCCCACAAGTCCACGTTTAAGCGCTGTAGTTCTTCACTGCCTGAGGTCGAACGGGAGTGATTTGTAGGCGTCGATCGCTTCTTCCGCTGAGCCAGTCTGAAACGTCTGAACAGTCGAGTTTGCCAAGCGAAGGAGGCTGTGGCAAACTTCACTCAACCGAAGCTGATGAAGAGACTATTATAAAATGAACCGTTTGACCCTTCGATGGAACTTGTGTGTGTGTGCGTGTGGGTTCCGTCGCTTGCCGGAGGAAAAGACAGCCAATCTAAAGGAGACGTGTTATACTAATCGGGATTAGAAAGAAATGGGAAAACATGCGGTAGGCCAGACGTCAAAGACAACTCGGTAGCAGTGATGTAATATTGACTGGAGCAGTGAATGTAATATGGCGATCGAGTTTCTGTGCTGTTGATTACATTTTTTACCAAAAAAAGAAAACCAGAAACCTAATAAATAAAGAAACAGCGCCCGGGAAGATACGAAATTGTGTCATTAATCCACAGTTTATGGCGCCACTAATTGTACCATTTACATATAATCTTCTCGCTTCCAGGACAGTTTTGAAAGTGTTTCGTTTCGTTTCATTTTCTGCTGCATTTTCTTCTTTGCCACTCGTCGTTGTCGCCGGTCGATAAGACAAATCCTTCCACTGGGCTCTTCTGCCGGTTTTGTAGCTTCCCGTTGAACCGTTTTCGCACCTTTTCGCCACGCTTGGTTCTGGCCACGGTGTCCGCAAGAGACACACCAGCACCAGCAAGGAAGAGCAGCAGAATTGATTGCCGTTAATCCGCCGACGGCGTTTTCGGTGAACTTTTATACATATTTTTAGTTTTTGCAAAAACTGCAACACCCACACCGCACGGTCCGTGACGCATCGGTAAATGCAAGGGATGTGGATTCTTTCTTTTGCTGCTTTTTTGTATTTTTACTTTAAGCTTCCCGCTTCCGGCTCAAATTTACGACGTTTAAGCACTTAATCAACCGCTCCGACTCCGACTTGGCAGAGTGCTGTGGTCAACCGTTCCAAAGAAGCAGGGAACACCCGCGGGACTCCCGGGCAACGATCCACCTACAACAATCTACACCGAGAGTGTTGGGGCCGGTTGGACCTGTGTGGGCCTCCTACTGCTCCCAGCTCCTTTCTCCTTCGTCGGCAAGGCCATCCAGTTTTTCTCGTATGACCGCGCACCGGGTCGAGCCACCGGAAGGAGTTCGACTCGGTGCGCGCGTGCTAGAGAGCTCGTACGCAACGATCGTACCGGGGACCGCTTGGCAGTGAGTGATTACAAGGGTGGCAGCGAAACCATAGCAACCCGTTGAAAACTCCAACAAACCCGAACGGATGTGTGGAGGCGCGTGCTAGAAAACACACTCCGCTCGGCACCACACACGCCCTCGCGCCATTGTATCACCTCACCCTCACCCGTCCACCGCCGAACAGTTTTGCGTGGCGAGAAAAAGTTAACAAAAGACTTCAATTTAGCGACAAGCGACGAACCTGTCGCGATGGTTGAATAAAAGCGGTGCGCAGGCGAACAAATCTCTTTCTCTCTACCGGTTGATTCGGTTGGCTTTTGCGGGGAGTTGATGTGAGTATGCACAAACAAAACCCCCGCTCGTACGCCATTGTTGGTGCGCCTTGCGACAAACGCAGCGTTCGGTGGCGATGCATTAGGGATTGCATAAATGAACTAGAAAAATGCACGAATGGAGCACTATTGGAGACCCCAGCCCTTTAGACTCGTTTTTTTTAGCAAAACGAAAGCGAGCAGCCGATGGTGGGCCTGCCTGCATGGTCAATAATCAGTGCAATTTATTTCGCCACATCCATTCATGAAAGCACGCGAAAGCAGTGCTCCCCACGTATTCGATGCGGTGCAGGACATTAGCATACGGCGCAGGGTAGCACATGGGCATATAGTGTATTTCTTGCTGCCGTTGTTGTGCACCGCAAGCCTCAATCCTGATGCTCAGCGATCGGTGAGTGATTTTCATTCATAAATTTCATAAACAACTAGCTGTGAAGGGTTCATTCATAACGGACGCGAACGAGACCGTTAGTGGTTGCTTGTTGGGTAGGATCCGATGCCACGGCCGTTGGTGGAATACGATGCTTTGCACAAGCTAACGAACATAGAAGAGAAGTTGCTTCAATAAATAGAGCGAACACACGACCATAGCAGCAAAAGTTTCACTTCATAACATACAGTATTTTTATGTATTTATATAATAATAATTTCCTTTTCATATCATCTTATTCGAATGAGCTTCTTCCATACAGCAGTCATCGACAAGTATATTTTAGTATTAGGACATTAATTCAAGGATTTATAAGGATTCCAAACGCAATACACTTCGAAACATGCGCAAAATGCGCCATGGGTGGATTCGATTACCGTATGCTCTTTGACTGGAAAAATATGAATTGTAAATTAAAATTCAACATCGCGTTTGGGGAAGAAGGGGGGTCCTAATAAATGCTAGAGTACGTGGTACCATGTCGAGGCAACCCCCACGGCCAACCACATCCCTCCTTCGCTTGGCCCTACATCAGTTCCTTCACCTGACATACACACACACACACCGGTGCTGGTCTCGTCGTTTCAGCCCCCACAAGAGCAAATTTCATTCATAAACTTCACAAAATGTAACGTAGGAGTGAGTTGTGTATCCGCCCGGAATGTTTTCTTTTTTTTTTTCGGATAGATTTTTTCCACTAATTTTTTTTTTTGTAATCCTTTCTCCTCCACCCCGCTTGTAAATCGGCCTCCTTCCAATCGCGTCTTCACCAACCGATCGAAACGATCGAACGCCATTACGGCGACTGCCACCAGCGCAAAGTCGCGTTTAATCGTCCAACGATGATGGCGCAGCGGCGCAAATGGCTTAGAAGCGCGTTTTCCTAATGAATGAATCCTGCCCCACCCTCCCTTGTGGCTGCGTTCGCCACCCTCAGCCTCAGTAGTGGGCTCGAGACGTGGCATCGATTCCGATGAATCGGAACACGACGGCTACAAATACTGTGGGGGCGGTGCGACACCGCGCGTTCACCATTGCACGGCTCTGTCATGCGCGGCGACCTTTACCGAATGCTCGCGGTTGTCGTGGTCATTGCGACGTCGTCATCGATTCGACGATGATTATGTCACACCAAAGACGCTGCGGAAGGCGTTGGCGGATTTCCGAGTTCGATTTGTCCAGAAAGATAACTGGTTTTGCTGGCAAACCGCGCGGGGAGTTGTTCGTTGATGATGGAATGATTTTTTGGATGGAAGGACCGTTGAAGTCCGACCCTGAAGGTCTAGTTGCTTGTTGGCAATTATTGAGGGGAGTTGGCTGAGTAGGAAGCGAAAGGACTGTGTTGTGAAATTGTTATGAAGGAATATTCAATGAAATTACATACATGAATCTAACGTCTGAATATTAAACGGACCCTGCAGTGATTCCAAATAACACACCATCGACCCAGATTGATTTCATATTTCGATTCAATTGATGTTGACTCTTTCTTCTCGCAGTAAAATTGACCTTACGATTCACTGTTTGTAAGAAAACCAAACAACTACGACAAAACCAAATCACTTTACTAACCACACATATAATCTGCAATATTTCCCTTTTTTTCTTTTTCACTTCCATTCACTTTTGCATTAAAAAAAACCCCCGACCCGGCGTCCGACGTCCTTGCTGAACAACCTTTCCAAAACGCGCCACACTCAAGCCGTTTCCACGCGTGAAGGTGTGAATTAAAATTTTAAATTCACATCCAATTGCAACGCCGCCAAAGCGCAGGCCAACGCCCATTCACCCAGGCCGCGGTGATAGCGTTATTTATACGATCTTGATATCCTTTACCGCGCCATTTGCTTTGCGATCGCTGCTGCTGCTGCTGCTGGTCCGATTGTAGATCGAGATCAGATGCAAATTTTTTTTCTTTTCTTGCCTGCACGGCAACCTTTAGCTCGTTATAAAAGTTTGATTTTTGCCACTCCATATCGGTACGGTCAGCTTTGATTTACTCTTTCGCGATGTGAGTTCGCGATCAAGGAAAGAGTTTATCACCGCAGATCAGTGGTGTTTGTTGCAAAGACAAAAATCATTACTGCAGTGGGATTGCTATGAATAATGCATTGAGTTCTCTTCATTATTTATTTAGAAGACTTTTAATAACCCAATTGTAATCTGTATGTTAGCGTAGCACGAAAAGTGATTAAGTCATGCAACGTAAATGCAACCCACATCCTAGTTCCAGATATGTCTCACTCGTGAAAGAATGCGTCGTTAGAACAACGTAAAGGCGAGGTAAATCTTAAACGATTTTAATAGGCTTACATGCCTCTAAGGCTCCTACATTTTAAACATTTTGATCGTTTGAAAGTTAGTCGGGAAGCCGTGGTGACTTATTGGCCGGCCGTGCATATCCTTCAAATTCCTTCCCGACCATAAAGTCCCACCACACTTCCCTGAAGTATTGCCCCGTGCGGCAATCGTCATTTCGAGAGAGGGTGCGGTTTGATTGAGCTTAGCAGGCGGCATGCATGCCCTTTCCATTGCGATCCCTTCGAAAAACAACGGGCGAACGCGGGCGAACATGGCGCACCGCTGCAATAGCATTCTGCATTCTACGTCCGGTGACGGATTGGAATGTTAAGGCAGCCCCGAATGAGGCCCTCTTCCGCCCGGGCCATTCGTACCAACGCCGCACGGAATTCGATGTATAATAGTTGCGTCAGCGGGGTCCGCGCGTCGAGTGTTTGAACTTTGGATGACCGATTTTCGCAACAAGCATTGGACCCGGCCCCATCGGAATCGGTGCACATGATGGACAGGGCTTACGTAGCGCTCGGAGTCGGGAAACACAAGCCACCGACGCGCGATTGGAACGTCCGATCAAACGCGCACCGTAGCGCTGCACTGCCCGTATTGTGCCAAGGTCTCATATGTTGGCTGACCACGGGCTCGCGTTTTTCTCGAGCTCATAATCATAATGCTATCTCCATGCAACGGGTTCCACTTCTTTTTTTCTCACCTTTTCTCACATCGGCCCGTTTTTGCTTCTCCCGCCCACTCCCGGGGAACCACCTTTGGTGTCCTTCTCCTCCTTCTAACGCTTATTACTGTCAATCAATGCCGGCCGGCCTCGTCCAGCATATATGCTAACTGGCGGACGTGTGCATTGCCGCTCGGAAATCAACGACGTATCAACGGCTGAAGGCAGTGATCAGTGAGCCCCCTTTCAGAGACGGTGCCAATAAGAGCAAGATTGCAACGAAGCACAGGACATCCGTTTTGACGGAAGGCGTAATATGTATTTTCTTTATGTTTTCTATAGCATATTCATGATGTGGAATTTTGCAGGAAACTTTTTCAGAGAATATTTTTTGAAATAACTTTCGTACGTTAATACTCTACTAAGGATAAATAAAACGGTACAGGGTTATGAACTGTCGGGAAAACTCCGAAAAATGTTGTTGTACATATCATAAATTATTATATATACTAAAATGCATTAATGTATTTTGCAAAAAAAAAAAGAACGGCTTCAAGTATCACATTCATTTTCTTATCAAGTGTTTGCTCATGTTTCGATGGGCATGGCATATTTCATTTAACCTCTTCCCGCTTCCCAAAACTAATTATTGCCACAAATCATTTGAACATGGCGTCATTGCCGCTTGTTGTTGTTGTCGGTCCAACATCCAAATGTAGCAATAAATAAATCGAATCATAACCGTTCCGAGTCGGGGATAGGGCACAAGAACATAATCACGTACGCGTTCAGCCGGCCAAACTTCATACACACTTACAGACACGAAACAGTACCGATGAATCGCCTGCGCAAGCTCGAGGGTTGAGGGTTGAAAAACGGCATGTTAAACGGTTAAACCTCCAAAGCCGGATCATCCTAAGTGATTTCCGCTGTCACGTCGGGCGAGGTGCGATGGTGCGCGATCGGACAACGCCTTCGCGTTGCCAGCAAACTGCCGGGCTGCCGACTGCACTCTGCAGTCGTGGGAGATGCAGGCGCGGGCGTCCGAAGTGCCATAATTTCCGGATGACAAGCGCACCACGCTCGTGACAAGGCTCCGGTGGACCGTGGCCCGGTGTGGACAAAACATTCACTCGAGCCGCCGGCGAGCTTTCCTGTCCACGGTGCGCCACGGTTTTGTTTGTGCCAGCGGTGCCTTATGCTGTAGGCCCCGGGGCTGAAGCCGGATTGTCATATGCCACGCGTGTTCAAGCGGGCTGCTGCCAAGTCGAAAGCCAGTCTGATAACGCCAAGAAGGACGAGCTCGTGTGTGACATGATATCTTGTACCGATGTTTTTACCGAGCCGCCATCAAAGTGAACACATTTGCGGCGTCGATCCTCTATCGTCTCCTTTCGGTTCCCAGTCTCAAACTCCGCCTGATTTTTCCCTTCACGATCGTGGTTGTTGTTATTTGGGCCGGAACAGAACCATAGTTGTGGCTGTATTCCAAACCGAAACGCGACGTCTTGAAGTTCTCAAGCTCTGGCCACAGGTAGAACTTTATTCTTCAATCGTCTTGTGTCACAACATGTGTGGTTCCATGTGTGTTGTGTCTTGAGTGAAAGAAACCAAAGGGCAACACAACCGGTAGGCGGGTTGGGAGCAGCGCTCGAATGTTGTGTGGAGCCTATCGAAGACTACGGCCTCTTATATTCATATGGGACGCGTGTGGGCGTCACCCACGCCACGCGACTCGGCTCGGCGGCAAGTTTTTGTGAAGAAGACCGGCAAACGTGAAGATGCGCCTTTCGGTGACGTTCGCCTCTATGCAGCACCACCTTCGTAATTGCAGAGCCCGCAGATCAACGAGGGGCCCATCAATGGGGATTTGTACAGATTTGCATTTTGATTCCGAATTTATTCTAAACAAAACATTTGATGACGAATTCAACTGTGGAAAACTGGTGTTCGGTGTGATTTATTTCTAGAAGAAGTGATGTAAAAAATGTGAAACCGGATAATTTTGTACTCTTGAACATTCAAAATCAAGTTTAACGAACAGTCTTATTAACTAGAAGACAGGTTATTAGGCTTCAATATTCACTGTAACTTTTTTCTGCTGAGAAATTTTCGAAAATTCTCTGAAAAAATGATGTTTATGGTAAATCAGAATTTTATCCATCTTAAATGTTATTCAACTGCCTGTGTCTCTCTTGGGGGTCCATGGGTGGACCCCTCGACGAAGCGATGCAGCATCTTCCCACCCATACGCATTTATCATGGCGTCAGGCAAACACTAAACGACGGTTGCAGCGACCATCGAACGACCCGGATTAAAGCAGCGTCCCATAATGTACCGCTCGGCGCACGGCGTTCGGTTTCCGAGAAGATGCTAAAACACCCCAGGCCCTGTCCCATGGCTCATGGCCCATGCATCCTCCACATGGCCCGAGGTTACGTTTCGGGGTGGGGGAGTACATTTGCCCCGTCGGTACTCCAGCGAGGCGCAAAAGGCATCGAAAAAAGCGACCGGCCCCGCTCTGTAGTAAGAAGCGGTCTTAAGCGCGTAAAATATGGCCAACAACTGTGGCGTGAAGAGGTACCGCGTACCGTACTTATTACCGCCGGGGCCAAGAGCAACAATTTGAGGTCCCGGCGAGTCACCTCCACACCGTGCGGTGAGTCATGCCCGGGCGCGAGGTCAACAGCGTGTCCGATGGAGGTTTCCGTAGCGGCCAGACGGCCGATTCTCACCAGGTGTGTGGTGCAGTTGTGTGAGGAAGAGTCAACCACTACGGTCCGCGGGGGTGGCAAACAAAAGCCAATGAAGTGGATTACGATCATCCTCTGGCGCATTTGGCGAGCGTGTAAAAGGCGTCTTCCTGGGAAGGTTCGGCGTACACTGCGGTGCATGATTGTAGGGGAATCAACATTTCTCCATCAGCTCAGACACAGATTCTTAATATGTCCTGACCATTGACCTTTGGCTGCATAAGGCGACAGGAATGGATTAATAATTTGAAAATGAAAAGTTTATAACTATTCGATAAAAGGAATAATTGGTTTTAAAATTTTCGAGCTGCAATGATCATGCCACAACTCATCATAATTCTTTAAAGCCGCGAAAACGGTATCATTGGAAGCTTCAAATATTTCCTCTAGAAACAACTTTTATTGTGGTTAAAACCCATCGAAAATGACGTTCTTCGTATACTTTGCTTCGAACTGTATCGTCCTGTCGGCCGAATGCGAAAATTGAAGACCTCGGTCAATGTAAATTGCCGTACTTTATGGCCGTTCAATTGCATTAAAAGCGGGCTCCCGCCAACACCTTTTGCAGGCATCCAAGCGCCCTTTGGAGCGTACCCCTTCTTCAAACCTCCAGTCTCCGCTCTTCGTCACGCCAATGAACCATACTCGATTTTAATTGATCATAATAAAAATGGTTTTATGGGTATGGCCACAGCAATTTGTACCGGTTCTAATACACCACTTTGCCTCCCTGCATCTCCTTCCTCCCACGCGGCACTCGTACCCTCCTGGTGGCCTTTCTGCAGCTGTCGAAGATGTCCGCCAGCGTCCGTGTTGCCGCGAGGTTACACACTTCGACTTTACCTCTACACGTTCGAGCGGTCCCACGCCCTCGGCGCCGGATTCGATCGGCATCAGAGTTGAGGTTCTTCCGCGATGGTTGATGGAAACATACCCCGCCCGCCCAGCGTCCAGCGTCAACCTTCCCCAGCGACTCGAGCGACTGCATTAAAGTAAGATGTTTGCCTGTCATCGTGCTGCTTTCTGTGTGATAAATATTTCAAAATTACGATTCCCATTTTCCCACACCCCCTGGCTGACCAGGGACACTAAATGGTCGGCCAGCTTGTGGCAACCGCCGGTCGAGACTTGAGGTTGTTGGCTAGATGCATCCATCGGTCGATCGATCGATCGAGCGCTTCGTCGCTGATGCGGGAGTTGGTCGAAGTCGAACAAATTATTGGGGATGCTATTGGAGTTGCTCCCGTCTGGTGCGTGGGGGAAAAGAAAAATAAAATTATTGCAGATACAGAACAGATTAAATCATTCAATAGATCACACCTGGCCTTTACTGCAAAAAGAAAACTGAAAACATTTTAACCCATGTTTCCGTTTGTTCGATCGTGTTTGGAAATAAAAGAAAAACCCTCTCCGAAAAGAGCTCCACCATTCAAGTTCGAGCATAGGATGGGCATTAATTGCCGAATCAAAACAATTGCACGAATCATGCTCTCCTCGTAATCGTGCACTTGTGATCCGGCTCATGGTTGCCTGCGGTCACTTGAAAACCGCCGAATCGATGGGGCATACAAACGGAGTTACTTTTCTTTTCGCCGCAAACAACGCGCCAGACAGACAGCTCATTCCGTCCGGGGCCCCCTTCCTGGCCATCGCCGGGGAATCCTCAATCTCAATCCGAGG
>JAOEFI010000003.1:36927680-36939335 GCA_034621735.1 Anopheles plumbeus
AGCGTCAAGACGCAGTCGGGACACTCTTTGCGATGGACGATGGCGTGGGCTTTTAGATGCTCCCCTTCCGGATCTGTGGCATTCTGGAAACGATCATATTACACCGAACTATGCTGAGCTTTGAAGCTGTCTCCCGCAACAGATGTGAGCCATTCGGTGCTACCATAAAACGAGAGGAGTTATGGTGCCCGGTCAAACACCGTTTCTCCCCATTGTGGGCTGTTTTTCGGAAGGATGTATTTTGTTTCTTTTTGTTGTTTTTCCTCTCTCGGTTGAAAAAAAGTGCCACGCGAACATGCGGCAGAGTTATTTTCAGCCGCTCACGATCACCATATTTTATGGCGAACAGTTTTGCGACCATGCCGATCGTGGGCATCATTAACACCCCCGTATTTGTTGTTTTTTTTTCTGGAAATTTTACGCATTCTTGTAAACTTACCAGGGCAGGGCTATGGTTCCACTGTTAGCGTGAAAATGCACGGTGGTCTCGTGGAGTTACTATTCGGGAATGATTGTGCTTCCCGCATCGGACCACCTTTAAGTCAATCGAAATAATTTTACAAACATTGATGGCATAGTTTGAAAAGATCAACAATATAAAAGTTTTAAATTTAATTCGATACAACTGAATGTTATCGGCATTTCTGTTGCCCATTTTTTTAATTTTAATTTACTGTAATTCCAATACCCGTATTGATTTCAGTTGTATTTACGGCGAATTTCATGATCTCACCGGAGTCGCACAAATATGTGCACCTTTGGGCCACGCGACTAACCGTAAATACTGCACCGAACGGGTCGCTCGATCGAGTAGAGCCCCTTACGAGATCCTCGTACCACCTGGTAGGCGCAACACATGCAACGCAATGCAGGACAATAAAAATGCGCCGTCACTTGATCCCGCGACATGCCGCGAATGATTAAAATAAATCTCGTGGCCCGTGGCTCGAAACACGCCACACAATACGATGGGCAGCTGTGCGGGGGGGACACTCGTAAAACGGCGAATATTCGACAGCGCGTTCACGTTCGGTCGGCCGGACGCCTTGCGGGAAAATCGCTCGTATCGAATATCCCCATCAGTCTCCGGAATATCGATTTTGCGACCTTGGGTGTCGATCGAGCGCCGGTCGGAAACCTCCGAGCGGTTAATCCGTTGGCGTCATTTTCCTAAGTGGGCACGTGTGAATGCTGCGTGAAATATCGCCCCATTTTCAGGCGCAGCACATAATGTATACTCATCAAACTAAAGGCAGCAAATACCACCGAGAGTCTTTCTCCTACATCGCAAACGACGCAGACGATGGCACGGCCGGACCTATGGGCCACAAACTCGGTAGCCGTACCGGTGTATGGGGCTTTGTCTGGCAGCTACCGTCGCATCGGCCGAATTTGGTCACACAATAATGGCCCCCACACTTCGAGGCGTCCCTCGCCCCCGATCGCCCTTTCTGCCTCCCTCTACTGTCCCATTTGAATCGCGCTGGTTTGCGCAGGTGGTTTACGCGCCACGCGGACGCCCCCGGACGGTTTATGGTGTGAGATCTACCACATTACACCCTAATGGAGTGGCTTTATAAAAATGCAACTAATTTCCGCCCAATTCCGGCTAACGGTGGCCGCCTCCAGGAATGGAAAAGCTTTCCAAAAATCGAAACCTATTAGTGAGCAATATACGCCCCGGCGCCGGGCCGCTACCTAGACGGAGAATAAAAGCCAGCCTACCCGGTTTCAAAACTGGCCACACACTCCGGATGGTGACAGTGGGTTGGAAATTTTGGAGAAAAACAATTTGTAGCAAAGTGTAAATGAACACCGAGTATAAATTGGTAAGCATCGTTGGTCTTTTTTGGATGTTTTTGTTGAGTTCAAAAATAGAACCACGGGAATTGATCAACAAAATATAAACACGGATTTGCATGTTTATTGACACAACTCAGTTCAATAACAAATAGCTTTGGAACGAATCCTTCGTAACACCATATGCGATACAGAACTTGAATGACGTGCTCGAATGTTTTGTTATTGGAAATAGTTTTCAATTTTGTAATGTCTAGAGTCAGAGTGTTAAACATTGTCATCTGTAATGTGTAAACCCATACCGATGACCCATTAAATACTCCGTCCTAAATAAGTCAACGTTCAAACGAATCATCCCAAAGGTGTCAGCTCAAACTCAGGGCTCGTATTTTTCCCATCCCAGTTGCCACAGGGAACTAGTAATCAGTCTTCGTTGAACGCTCTCGTTTCCCATTCCCTTCCTTCTCCGGTCGGACAGTAACAAGACAGTTGCGCTCAAGTGTTTCCCAAAGGGAAACATCATCGGTAAAGATCAACGGCACGGATTTCGGTGCAGATCCACGTATGCGTGCGTTGGACCCTCGAGGCGAATTATAACGTGTACAATGATATACGAGTATGTACCAACGTTTGGCCAGACACCCCGAAGCATCGCAGGCCGGTGAAGGAAAGGGTCCAATGCGTACATGAAATCGTTCACGATCATTCTCCCCGGATTGTGGCGCGATAAAGGGTAGTCGAAGGGGGTAGAAGATGGACGAACTCCAATCCCCTGCCTCGATCGCGTGCAAAAGCCACCACGAAAGCACGAAATTTACTGATTGATCGCAGGCAGCATAACGATCGGCGTCTTCTGCTGGCAATCTGGCCATCGCTTGGCCAGCGCAGGAAACGGCGGTCGCCCGAAGATATGAAGGGTTGATAAATTTTCAATAATTTAATTCACACGCTGCTGCATCCAGGCGGTATCCTGTCCGAGGTTGTCTCGCCGTTATCTGGGATGCACCCAGAATGGGAGGATCACTATAAAATAATTCATATGCTGCAGCATTACCGAGCGGCAGTGATGCGCGGGACACCTGATGGAGACCAAATAATGACCGGCGAAAAAAACCGACGTACCGGCTCGGCTGTACGGTTTTTGGCCAAGGACTCATCAATCTCGTTCACACCAGCGCAGACTTGGGGATCGTGAGGCAGTGTCTCTTCCCTGCAGCCCAGTTTGGGAAAGGTGTTCCGGTAAGGCCGCGGGACGCCGCAACAGCATCGCGGTAGTAATCATTTAACCGTATCTCATTATGATTTATGAATCAATTTTATTTATGGATTGAACTTTTCGCATATTGGCGACGCGGGCGAGTTTCGATCTACGAAGTGCTGCACATCGCGGAATGGACACACTCGTCACAATGAACACGCTAGTTAATGACGTTTTTACAGTTTTACGATAACAACAGTTATGAAAATGATCAATCCTTATCACTTACATCACAGCGCAACACTGTTCCCAACGATTTTAAAAATTTATTAAGGATTATAAGATTCATGTTGTTTATATCAGGAAGAAATTTATTTAAAAAACTCGCAAAACAAAAAGTCGATCGGAAATTGAAGAAAATGTTTTATGCACGTTTTTTAAATATAAAAGGAAAAAGACAAACATGTTTTTAAAGATCATAGCATCATGGTAAATCCTCAAGCACCTCACCTCACCTCAAGCAAATCTCGGCGCTATCGAAATGTTATGTACGCAGTTTCTACATGTCACAGATCACTATCATCATGTAGCGATCCATCTGCGAGACACACCAGAGAGGGAGCTCAAAAAGACAAGTGAAACCAAAACAAAATATAACCAAAGCGCGATGAGGTAAGGACGAGCCGCGAATGCTCACCCCGGTCGGTTACTGACCATACGCAACACTGCGGACTCGAACGTAACGCAACAAAAATCAAACAAGTACCGTTGTTGACCGTGTTCCACGCCGAGCATAAGATCCTGACCGATCAATCGATCGATTGATTCGCTAGCGGAGACGAACAAAAAAAAAGAACCACGCACGCATATCGCATGCTTTCGCGATATCCTCGATGCCTATCTGCACGCGACAATGGCGCAATCATCGAGCGCGTTTTTGATCGTCACCATGGCACCAAAAGTACCGAAATGAAGAAGAAGAGGAAAAAAGGCAACAACACTCCAGCGTTCCTTGGAAGGTCATCGAAACCATCGAGGGCGCGAACGCAAATGGGTGATCGTTGCCAAAGCGAGCAAACAGAATCACGAAAAAATAAACATCGCTGCCAAAAGCGAATGAACAGAAAAAATTATGTGCAACCGATCCCGGCCCCGGCCGTCCCGCGTGCTGCTGGCAGCAAGAATAACGACCGGCAGCGGGCGAAACAAAAAAAATTCAACGAGATTTGAAAATATTCGGCTCCGTTTCGAACCCTCTCTCCCTCTCTCTCTCTCTCTCTCTCTCTCTCTTCGCCCGCACGACACCCTCTTGCGGTACTTGTTGTGCAGAAAAACGGAGGAATTCGCATCGCAACAAGCGACGGACCCCCGCCCCGCTCCGCTGACCGTTCGCGCGAGGACTGGAATTAGGTAAACGTGTATCCTTATAAGGAAAACCTGTGGCAAGCGGTTAGTCCGATTGTTCGCGAAAGCTGGCAGGATGGTAGGGAGAAAAAAGGGCGAAAAAGCGAAAAACAAAATCAACATCCGACCGATACACGAAAGAAACGGCGCAGCAAACCGGAGTTCGGCAACCCGTGACAAGGAGAGAGAGATATATATATAGAGAGAGAGAGAAAGAGAGAGAGAGAGAGAAAGAGAGAGAGAGAGAGAGAGAGATTCCGTTCGCGAGATATCGGATATTGCAAAGGCCGCCACTGACCGATGGCCGTTTCTCTTATGGCGCTAAAGCTCCTCTGCTGGTTGGGAGGGGAACCAGTGACGCGCAATGGAAACAAGTGGCCGACGCAAGGATTATGCTGTTAAGGGTCGCTAGCGTTCTTTTGGCTCCATTGAGCTGTGCTGACCGATGATAAACGATCGAGTGGAGAAACAAGCCAAGAGAAACGACTTGCGCTTTCGTTTGGAAGATGGCACGAAGAATGGAAAATGCGTGATTTTCATATCCACTAGGAGAAGAATTACATTCAAACGAGGTACTTCATGATCGCCCAGCTGGATTGGGCGTTTGTAGGGAGATTCGTAGATTTTTTAATCAAATTCAGTTCCTAATCTTCGTGGTTCGACTTTGTGGCTTATTGTAAAAATGTCTTCAAAAACTCAACTGATCTTCAACCTACTCTCCTATCCTTCACCAGCAGGAGATCTAGTAAACACAAGTGCTTCGTAGCGAACTGGCTGGCCGTCGGAAGGGAGATCGCGGGGATCGAGGTCTGTATTAAGTTTAACGATCTTCTGATGTTCGTATTTTATGCCACGTCCCGAACCATAAAACATGATCGACCACGGTTCGCGAACGCAGTAAAGCGTTTACCATAAACTACAGCCCTAGCAGGGCCGTTTTCGTGTTGACGCCGGCAAACAGTTGCCTCGAGGCTGTACGATCCTTGTTGATGGTGAAAGACTTCGCTTCCTTCTTCCCTCCCGTGCGCTTTCCTTCTCCGTCCACAACAGCCAGCAACTGGCAGCGAATTTGTTTTCGGATGAAATACAATATTTACGATTACATGGTGCCGCTCCGAGTGTGGGATCGTTAACAGATCACCTCAATAAGTATGATTTATTTTCTTTGGCACACGATGGGAAAAAGCGGTTCACCCGTTGCGGACGGCGACCCATTCATCGGCACCGGCTGTCCCCTGTTCGACATTTGATACCGCGGTGCACAGGTTGCGCGGCAAAGTTCTGCCGAAGACCGCTGGGAACGGTGATCTTTCTTTTTATTGCTCCTAACACCGCTGCTAACACTGAACGCGCTGGATGTCCGCAAATTTATTGCGCGCTGCTTGATGATGGTTTTATTTATCTGAGCGATTGGAATTTCCCAGGCCACCACCGGGCAGGCGCCACTAGCGATACTGAATGGAAACCAAGTAGGCTCTTCGGATTGACATCCAGAAGACGCACCGTGCCGTTGGCAGCATGACGGCAGCGATGATGATGATAATGATGCTGACGGTGATGTTTGCACACACATACATTGTACCGAACGCAGTTGCAGCGACTGCTTGTGCAGTGGACGGACAGCCACCGAGGGATTACGAAGATTAGATGGATTTGAGTTCCAACTCGTACCGGTCAGTTAACTTGCAATCGATCACGGAGCACCATCGAAGAGCGAGGTGTCGAGAGTAGAAGGGAAATCTTTTGCTCTTTACAGCACGAACTGCAAGCCAGGGCCCAAATGAGACGCAGGTTGACACTAATGGAAAAACATGCCACCTAAGGGTAGGTGATTGATTGAAAATCTGAAGTGAAATCTGCTGAATGCCGCAATTAAAGGCTCATAAACATTTGTAAACCCATTAAATTAAAGCTTTACACAAGTGTTTTCATTTCCATGAACACGAAGGGAGTATTACAAAGCATACAAACATATAACCAACATTACATACAAACATAACCAAAACAGTTAACGAACTTAGTTTGTTTTAAAGCTTTTGTTTCAATATATTTCTGAATTACTTTTAATTAAATAAAAGGATTCAACATCATGAACAACAAACTGTTTGGCCTGTTTTTTTTTCAAAGAAATTCAAACAAGACAGTGAAACAACCATAACGAAACAATTATATGCGGCCCCGTCGGCGCAAGGCGGAACTCACCTTGAACGCCACAAATTGACAATTGATTTACGCATGAATGAGTATCGATAATCTTTCGGCTTTCACGCCAGCACCATCAGCCGTAGGACGGAGAAAAGGATCGCCGAATGCAGATCGACACCGGAGCCGGTCGGGACGTCAAGGATCGTCGGCTGATGGGTTGATGGTTGAATGGTAAAGATCAACTTCAATTTGCCATTCTTGGGCCACGCTTGCGCGCTTTCGATCCGGTTCGAGTGAATCGATCCATCGATCGAGCTGGAGCCTTCGTACGGGAAAGCATTGATATTTCAATTTTGTTCCCTCGTTGCCATCGCCTCAGTGCCTTGTCGTGCCACCCCACCCCGGCGGAACTGAGGCGGTTTGATTGAGTGATTTATCGCTTTTTCGGCACTTTGAAGCGTCTGCCGTGGGTCCGAAAATGCAGCCCTCGTATACTCGTCTCGTGTACATCGTTGCTCAACAGATGTCGTACTGTAGTGTTGGCGTTTCAATCTGAAGAATTCTTTATTTGGTAGAGTAAATATTTTACCAAAAAACAACATCTACCGCAGCTTGAAGCTTGTACTTTACCGTGTCCCGTGGCTCCTACAAGCTTCTCCGACATGCTCCAGCAGCGGCCTCAAAACTCCACCAAGAGCTCGTGATCATGACTACGTACTCCACTTCTTAGATGGAGGAACACGAAAACCCTCCGTCCGATCTCCCTCTTCGTCGGTAACTGGGGCCAAAGAATTAATAAATAACAGTTATTCGTAGGCGGCTTTTGGGGGCATGTCACTTTTGCCGAATTTGGAAGCCCTACCGTGGCGCAGCTATTTTCGGTGGGTGAGCAGCAGCAAACCTTCGTGATCGATGATTTTTTCAATTGTAAATGGCAATCAGTCAGCTCTTTGTGACGAATGATTTCCTTTTCTGGTGGAAGTCGAGAGTGATTTGGTTGAAAAGACCTCAATTCAAAGCGAGATTGATGTCCTAAGACACTCTGACGAGACAAGGTTAGGTTCCAGCATTTCGGTGTTAGTTTTGTTTTGAAATAATAAATCTAAACAAATGTGACATAATGCGAACATGTTTGATAACATTCTATAGATTCTATTCAAATACTGTTCGCATGTCTCCATAGTCCCAGTTTATAAAATATCTGTTCCTGATAAAAAATAAGTACAACTGAATGTGCATATCATGTAAATTTGCACAACGTATGAGTTTTATTTCATGCATACAAACCCATGCTGTTTTGTCGAATTGAATGTTCAATCCAATAATTTATTTGGTTTATTGAAAGTGATATAAAATTTCAGTGCAAGTTAATTACATTCGAGCGAGTTGATCCTTTGAAATAAATAGAAATCGAAACATGATCATGGACGTACAGGTTATGCATTTTCTTTCTCTTTATTCAGTCCCCAGCCTACTTGCAACCGCGTGTGGGAAATCATTAACCTCAGAAGATGGCGGAAAAGCTCCCATGAACGGTGGGACACTAACGCTCGACAAGCAAGTGTACACTGAAGCTAGTTGCCTTCCCGCGGGGCAAGTGATTTCACCTAATGAGGCATTAAAGTGCAGCCGACTGTTAGTTCGTTTGCACTCCAAGACTTGTGCCAAGCGGCTCGGCGGCGGCTAAGTACCTCAAGTATTTCACGGAAATTGTCTCAACAGATCGAAAACCTCCATTGGGGTGCGTCGCGGCAATTTATAATGTTTCATTGCAGTCTTAGAAAGTGATGCCAGGGCGCGTTACCGGTTAGCTGCCCGTTGACGAAAAATTGGAGTTGCGTTCCGTCATGCTTGGGCCACACCGGTACGGCACACCTGATTCTACTCCCAACTTGGTGGTTCTTCCTGGAGCAGGTGCATGATTCATCACTGCCACCTCTTACTCTACCTTCACCGTTGTTTCTTATCTGCGACTTGAGTAAAATTCATGACCTCCTGGAATCGCCCGACCAAGTGCGACGTGTCGGCGAAAGGTCGAAAAAGCAAACATTGGAAGACCAATCTTCGCCGGCCGGCCACACGTGATGTTACGCTAATGAGCCCATCGCGCATCATTTGCAAAGTCATGCGCAGGAGCCCGACCGATCGCAGAATCCTGCACAATCCGACCCAAAATGCGTGCCGGAATCGATTTGATCGTAATCACTACGTTCGCGGCGATCGGTGGCCCCTCGCCGTCAATTAGGCCCTGGACAGGCACTGATGTCTTAATTTGCACTGCAGCCGTGACAACGTCCGAGCAGGAGGTTTTATTCAATCCCAAGGGCAGGCAATGGCTTGCAGTTGCAGTTGGCTACTGGAAATACGATGCCTGCTCGACGTTGCCCTATGGAAGAACTAAAATACAACAAAGAAAAAAAACAAAGAATGAATGATCATCATCCCCGAGGAGAGGAAGCAATCCATCTGTCACGAACCGCAATTGCTCCATTCAATTGAGTAAACAACCGATAAAAGCCCACTCATTACGCCACTAATGATAACTAATGGCACGGTTTGGGAAGGCACCAAGGCTGCAGAAAGAAACTTCACAGCCGGATGCTGCGCGCCATCGATGCAGTCTCCAGATCTCACGATTGTTCGGGCGAATTGAAAAGAATTCGATCTGCATTCGGACGGGTTTTTGGTGCAATTTCGAGCTTAAATACGGTTTGGGGACTTCGCCGGTAATTAATTGCCGACGTTGCGTTACTACCAGCGCCAGGGATCAAGGAACGGTTGGGCGCAGGAAATAAACAGTCCGTTTTGCTGCCCCGGGACGCCCCATGACAAATCGTCACGTTATCCTGCGGCCCGATGAAGCCATTAATTAGGAAAGCTTCCATTAATGTCCACAATCAAAGAAAAAGGCCCTGTAATGACTGCCTCGGAGACCACAATCATCCTGCTCTTGTGAGAATTGTGAATCTCATTTTTTTCTATTATTTTTTTTACTTTGCTGAGAAAAAGAAATCGAGTGAATACTGAAAGCATTTTAAAAAAAAATGTACATTTATACATACTCATTACATACGAATGTTTTACGTACGCATGTCACTACAAGGACGATTACCTCCATAACCACAACCCCAAGCACGACGCATATTAAAACGGTAAAGCGTGCGCACGATAAGTAAACATAATCGAGCACCCAATCTTTATCGCACACGACATATTGGAGATTTCTATCAGCACATTAAAGAAGTCCACATAGAAGCCTCCTCTCATGCTTGCTGCGTTCAGTAATGTTTGCGTGCCATCAGACATGGCTGCTTGCTTTCTTTCCTGAGATGGAAACGTGCTTTTACGTGAGATTAAAAAAACACATACTATGAAACAAAAAAAAATAAATCTAAAAATGCACCATGGCAGAACTGGTGCAAACAGATTTCACTCCGAAGGCCGACACAACTGGAGCCTTCCAGTTCGCACCAAGCATGCCATGACATGCGAAACTCCGGCACCGAAACTCGGGAGGAAAAGTTGTTAAGATAAAATTACGAATTAATATTTACTTATTTGCAGATTATGACTTAATTAGTCCGGTTCTGTGCTTTAGCTGCGTTTCGCACGCACCGGAGCGGCTTGCGGGCCGCGTGGCCGAAATTGTTGGCGTCTCGCAGGAAAGGGTCTCCATGTGTTATGATCCGCAGACCAGCCTGAGCGCGAGCGCCCCGAGTGCCGAGTGGTGGAAAACTGGAATATCACATTCTGTCGACAATTACGGCCCATAAGTCCTGAGCTTTAGCCATTAAGCACGGCGAAGCACGATTAATCGTGACAAATGCTGCTCTCCGTTGGCCGCTATGGCCCCGCGAGAGAGAAAGAAAAGTTGCACATCATTCGGCGGGCGCTGGTGAGCGCTACGATTAAGATGGATTTAAAGTTGATGGCTTCATTACAGCTTCATAAGTTCCCGCCAAATGCTCTCGCTTAAGCACTCCGTCCGTTCGGCGGATGCTCCGTTTAGCCCCGAAGCTTCATGCGTCGCGCAAGTTGAATCACTTTCCGGCCCGGACTCATACGAACTCATAATTGACTTCCGAAACTAATCGGTGGGCGAAGGATAATGCGAAATGAAATATTCAACTAATTAAGATCTCTTTTTCACCCACCAAAAACGGAGCCTGCCTTCAGGCGAAAGGATACGCATGCCACGGACGAAGGATTGGTTTTGGCTTAAGCACAGGAAATGGCTTTTCGGGGGTGAATTTGAATGTACTCCCGTACGATTGCGTCAATTAGTGGCGGATTTAAGATGTGAGTTCCAGCTATGTCTGGGTCGGTCGGGAAGAGAAGGGACACCGTTTCATTCACCGTGCGGCTCTTTTTTCTCACAGTTTCCTTCCTTTCCCAGAGACACCGCCCTTAGTGCTGGACCACCATCGGATCCTGCTGTAGGGCGCTGGCGACAAAGCCTACTCCAAGGGTCGATCGTTCGGTCGTAGGTGGAATGCATTAGTGCGGGCGCGCGGGGATCGCAGGAAACTGGATTTATTACTTATTTTCCCATGTTTCCCTAGCGACCACGGGTTCGGATTCTCTCTACTTTACGAGGGATGCGCGCTTTCAACACCTTCTTTTTATTTTGGTTTTAAACCGCCCATCTGTCTTAACACTCCATCGCAGCCCTGCTCTCGTCGCCGTAGGCTTACCGGTCTCGCAGGAAGGGAATTATAGTGTTTGGAGTCACGCATGCATGCTCACACAAACCTACGCCCACGCTGGGATTCAGGGTACCGGGAAGTGCCCGAAAAGACACATGCTTTACATCAAGCGCCATACCTACCATCGATAATGATCCTGTTGTACGGTCGGCATTTTCTCATGTGTGCAGTTTCTCCGAAGAAGAACTGGGCGGTAAATCACCCGGCGACCTGCCCACTGCTGGGATTCTTACCGGTTTGAGCATGTAGCATCATGTCGGTTCGGCATCAAGCATCACATTATCTATAAGCAACACAATAAAAAAGGTTCAACAACCCATGATAAGTCCTGTCCCGATTAATTTACTCACCATAAGATAAAAATGTCCAGTGAGGGTGGCGACCACCAGGAGAGACAATCCA
>JAOEFI010000003.1:36963528-36975100 GCA_034621735.1 Anopheles plumbeus
AACATTGGGCAGTGAACAATATTTTTCACATTTGCTTTGTATAGAAATATGTGTTAAGTATCCGGACGATCAAACTTTTCGATTAATGCATGAATTCCACACACATCCAATATAAACGGCATGATGATCGTCACTGTTATAAGTGACCTTCATTACTTTACATGTTATTTTGTTGCTCATTGCGGGTCCCCTGAAAACAGTCGTGTTCATGTTTAAAAATGTAATTGTGGAAGACCTTCAAGACCAACTGTGATTGGCGCCGTCGATCCATCGTTACTGATCCGAGCAAGGCAACAGAGACTTTTCATTAAACATCATGTCAAAAATATTATTCAACGCAATCGAAGATGCTAAACCATCGCTGGATGTGCAAATTGAACGATTCTAACTACATGGACGCTACTGTTCACTGCTAAGAATGTCTTACCATGTCTATCTTTATCATTATCGCTTGATTGAAAATTTTATTCCAGTCAATAAGCCATTCGTATGATTGAACAAACCTTTTACTGCCGTATCGTTTTTTTTAATGCGCCATTAACGCGACAACTACAAAGTCGCATCACCAACCATCGGGCAGCCGATGGCATCTTGTCACATCCGACAGCAAGGATCGTCTCTTTCGCAAGCGCAAAATGGACATCGTACCGGATCAATGCGAAAACAGAACATGGCGCATGCAAAAAAAAAAATGAAGCGACAAGCTCCATATGCAAATCGTCCGCGAATGATAATTAATTTAATTGATTCAAACATCAAAAGCCGAGACGCTCGCGTCCGCACAAACCTTGACGGGCTGACTCACCCAAACTCGATCAATCGATCGGCGGTGGCGAACTACGCGAATTAGAATATGGTGGGGACAAAACTACGCTCCGGTGCGATCGGTCGATCCTTCAAACCGGGCTACCGTGCGACAAGCTGGGGACAGCTATTTTAATGGATATTGCACTGCCGCGAGCCGCCGGGGTTTGGAAAGCTGTGGAATCATGTCACCGGCGTTAAGAACGACGTCACCCCGACCCCCACCAGGGCTGCCACGGTCGACACGGTGACAGGTTACAGTACAGGAACGACAGCGAACTGTCAGACCGGGTGCAATTCGGAGTCGCTTCGCGCCCGGTGGCGGTCTCTTATCAAACGGAGCTGCATTTTAGTCGCCCGGCCCGGCCGGTGAGTAATTTTTCAATTATCGGCCGCACTTAGCACATTGTACAAACCTCCTCGGCCGGTCGGTCTACCTTTTACCACCCGCTTGTCTAACAGTCGGCTAAGTCTACCTGAGTGAGAACATGGAGCCGTGTTCAATCGAACCAAGCCGGCCATTCAGCCGCACGCGGTACACTACATGCACAGATCACAAGCCCGGGAGGGAGGAGAAAAAAATCAGTGGCTTGGCGGTTCCCGGGGTGAGTCTGGTCGATTAACAAAATATAAGTACAAAACCTACTCGCGAAACTCGCCCTGCCGACCTTTGGCTGCCGGGGCAGATAAATGAATAGGGCCGACGGGGTAGGGTTGTAACCCGGAATCCAACCTTCGCCCGCTGCCTTTCTGGCCATTAAAAGCATAGCAGCTGAATGGACGCGGTGGCTGCACCGGTGCGATATGATTTGTGGACGTTTTAGGTTCAGAAGTCGGCGTCGAACAGTACGTACTTTATAGGCGTATCGGGTTCGTTGTCTATCGCTGATGTCTTTTGTTTCGACTCTCGGTCAGTTCCGCAATTTATGTGGAAAACGAAGCCTTAATTGCCCCAGAAGTGGCTTGTACTGCACAACTTTTCAGCAATGCATGTATTACGATGCATATGGAGTCATGTTGTGGAAAACAAATCAACTTAAAGTTCCCTATTTCCCATTAAAGTAACGAAAACTTATCCTTCTTTTACAGGAACGTTTTTACACGTTTTAAATGATCAATACATCATGTGAAGCATGTCTTACAAAGTGGTTCCCACACTAGCAACACTCCAAAACAACACAAAAGCCTTGATAAAACACAAGCGGTACTGATTGCCAGGGCCAATTGACTTGACACTACTTATGGCTTACTCGCCCGAAAATGAATCACCTTTTGAATTGGAATTAAAGTCACTTTATTGGCCGTATATTTTCATTTTCCTACCACTTTTGAACATACATTTTTGACACTCTACGACAACAGCCCTGCGCCTGTCGGCTGGCCCCTGTTTCACCCCCCCTCCGCTGATACAAAACAGAAACTTATGTCCAACAAAGCGACACACCTTTCGTCGCACCAAACGTCACGTATTGGTTTTTGCAATATACATACATACATATAGCACTAAAATCCAATTTAGCTCCACCTTGTAACGAAACGGATTGAGTAGAAATGTATTACACTTTAAAAAGACGCAACATTTATCTCTCCTCGCATTTTCCATCCCAGTTCTTTTCGTGGTTCCCTACGCACCCGGCGAATGTTTCCTCGCTGGAGGTAGCGAGAGGAGGACACAGGCGAAAAAAGGCAATGTCGCCAATGGCAGAGATTCAACTTATTGCCCGTTCCACTGGCCACGGCATTGGGCCTCAAGTCATTTCACTTAGCTGTGCTGTGCTGTGCGTTCAAGTTTGTAACTCATTTGTATGTAAATTTTCTTCCTCACCATTCGCATAGTTCATAGTGTTTCGATACATCTCGAAAGCGCCGGGTGTGGGAAAGGTGCGTTCCGTTGGCGTCCAAGTGGACCAATATAATGCGTGCTGTTAACGAATACATCACCCAGTCTGTAGCAGCAGTTCGTAGCATGCATATTGAACCTTTTAAATTGAATTAGACTCGGAAAACGTGAGCCGGCCGCGGGTGGCGTCGTTTGCGGTCTTGATTAAAATATTTGCATGCAAAAACGGTCTGTCACCGTTTGGTCGTCCCCAATCGTTCCCCGACGTCCGCCCACGGGAGCATAATGTCACGAAGGACAAAATTGGGTCCAGATCACATTCGGAAACGTGGCTGATTAGTCTCAGACCATTCCGACCAGAGAGGGTGGCGGGCGGACGGACGACACGCTGAGCGCGACAGCGATTCGGTTCTCACCTCGCCGCCGTTCGCCACCGACCCACGGACGACTCGGACCCCGCCAAAAATAACACAAAAACGCAAACATCACGTTGCGTGTCGTGTTGAACAGCGTCTAAATACTTTTATATGCGCATAATTTATGATTTAATGCTTGCTCGAACCGCTAGTTGGCTTGTTCGATTGGCGAACATCGGTCAGCGTGCAGCCTCTTCTCCGGCTGCCTCCAGGGTGTTTCTCGTCCACCCAAAAACCGGCCTGTTCTGTGCGCGGGGCGGTCGAACACCGAGTCCCGCTAGGAGCCGCGAGAGGGGACTTGCGCCCGGTCGTGATTTACCTATTACAATATCACTTATTTTCATGTGCAGCTGAGCCGCTGCGCGTCCCGACAGCGACACTCCATGCTGCGGACCCGAGGGTCCGATGGCCGCAGGACCGTGAACATTGCTCAAACACATCATTCAACCACTGTTTTCCATGCTGCAGTCCCGTTTGGGGTGGCCGACACACACACAACACCGACCGCATCGGGCCGGAGAATCCCGCCGTCGGCTGCTGACGAGTCTCTGCGGCAGCCTGTCCGCACACCAGCGAGCGGCAGCAGGACACACCGGGCGCACACTCATGCGAACATGACAGACAAATGGCGCCATTACGGTGGCGTCCGGCAAGCCTCTCATCTAGCAGCCACCCCTCGAATCAACTTGCCCCCACCCGCTCCGTCCGCAACTCGAGACGGACGCCACTCCGTACCAACATTATTAAAGTTGAATTAAATTAAGTGCGCTTCTTTGCGAAATGTGTCCACCGCGCGTCCGAATGCGAGCCACGACGCGCGTCTCCATTATGGCCACCGAGGAGCGTCACTCGGCGTAGACGTCTTCACCTTTCGCACTGCATCAGTCGAACGAGAGGAAGGAACGGGAAACACAGAGCCACAAAATGCCACTCAGAATTTTTAAATCAAAACTAAAACAAAACAACAACAAAAAAGAATAAAGTTATTACGAGCGTGATTGAGTTTTCGGCGTTGGTTGATGCGAACGGTTTGGTTGGGCGGGACCGGACGGGAAAATGTCCTCCGGCCGGTGGACGAGCAACCGGTGGCCGTCGATGTAATTAGTGTCTTTCAATTGCACGCAATCGTTGGCTTTCCGAAAAGGGGGGCTTGAATGTTTAATTACAGCGTCCGCGTATCCTCGGGGAGGGTTTATGTTTTCATTCAGAGCCCAATGTCAGGTATTTCGTTCATAAAGTTGGAAAGACTCTCACCATCATGTGTGCACTTCGTGGACCAGATGATCTCGCACGGCTCGTTGATCGTGGCATTAAAACAAAACGGACACTGAATTACTTAATTCAAGGTTGTATTTCAGAAGCATGGTAAGTGTTTAATAAATTCAAATAAATGTTTACAGGACTACTACATCAAAAAATGGCATGAATTAGACGATCTCGGACTGATGATAGACTTCATTGTAACCTTAAGCAATTTTCCCCAAGTTTTCAGGTAAAAGTTCGGTCGAACTTAGATTTAGTGAAATAAATTTGCTCGCCTCGCAAACCACAACAGGTCATCGTCGATTAATCATAATTAATGCAGGCCCCATGTACTTACAGGCTCACGTTCTATCGGGCCCCCTCATCACGACCACGACTACGAAACGACACCCCGAGAGAGACCAATCGTGGAATATTTCCCAGAGCCCCTGGAACCCAACTCTTCTCAGTTCCGATTAGTTCAGCCACCGGCGCCGTTTAGTTTGCCGGAAGAAACAAAGCCGTGTAGCCTGGAGCCGTATCTTTTTGGCGATTTCCAGTGCACCTTTGACCCCACTGGGCTGGTTGAGGTGGCCTCCGACTCCGTAGGCTAGAGTTCGTGGTTGCCCCCGGGGGACCGGAACGGTGACGTCTTGCAAGTGAAGCCGTTTACCACCGGCCGCGGCCAACGAGAGAACAAGTAGGAACCAACTCCGAGAATCCCTTGGAGGACCCCGCTCCGCTTGCATGGGAAGCAATGAATATTCAATTCGACAGCCGATCGACTATCAACCTCACACGACCGAGCGCTTAAGACGCCACTCGACTCGCTCTTCATTACCATCGTTTACCGTAATCGGTCGTAGCCGTTATGACAACGTGCCGCAAGCTGCCTGCCGCTTCGAGGCGGCCATATCCCCCGGGTGAATCTAAATCCCGCGGGAGATCTCGCAACTGCATCTAATCGGGCGTTCGGTGCATGTTTTGTGGTCAACCGCGCAAGTAGCTGCATAATTTTATCTCCCTGTCCTATTGCAGTTCCTTTCCCCCACCTCCCATGGGTCATTTTCGCCGAGATCGGGTTCATTACAATCATTACCTTATTCATTTACTGGACTGGGGTTCGGATGTAACTTTTTTCAAATTAAATGTATCAAGCTTTACCTTTTCCAATCCCATCCCACAGACATCAATGTGAGATAGTTTTGGATTAGGGGCTGAAGGCGGAAAGAGAAGATGAAACGTTTAATGAAATGTATAGTTTTAGCTTTATCGTTATTCCATCGGCAATAAATGTTTGTCGATCCGCAGAGGGCGCTCTAGACGCTGGCAATAAATGACGGACTTTAATCGAAGCGTGAATTGTTATGTCACTCAACCCGACATTCCGATGCCCATAGGTGGATCGGTGGTATGCGCCCAACTTCCCATCGCCGGGTTTCAACGTGGTTTCACAGAAAGACAACGTACCAACAACAAAAAAGCACATACACACACACACACACACACTCACGCACACATGAGCATAAGCGGTGGTACTCGAAATTCGATCAAGAGAAAGATAATTTCATCCCCACCTGCCCACCCCTCGATGGAGGACGGTTCGGACTTGGTGACGCGAGCCTCGCACAATTGCTCGCCCGTTCGTAATTATGCTCTCGTGACTATTTGCGAGGATTGGTGAATGAATAAACAACCAAACGGTCTGACGACTTTTCGTTGAACGGTGGTTGAGGCGCGAGAGAAGGGACACATTTCTTTCTGTTTTGTTTTTTCTTCTCTTGCTTCTTATGATAATGCTGCCCTCCGACCGGACAAGTGTCGTTGGGTTTGCTTAACTCTGGTGGCCGTGCGATACGATCGATGCGATAAGATTCGGCACGAACCCAGCGCGTCCGGCAGTTCAAGCGGTCAATTACAGCCCAAGCTCGAGTGTATAATTAAACATCGCGAAAAAGGTACTGGTAATGTGGATGGGCCATTTCTATTCCAACTTTATGTTAAACGGTTCAACGGCAGGAGACGATCGTTGTGTTTCGTCTCCATTGGTGCATGTTTAATTGGAAAAAGTCATGTTCTTAACTTTGGCGATGCTTGAGTCTCAATTATTTAAAACCCATTACTATTCCGTTGGCTATTTCGTTGACTTTCTTCTGCTGCCGAGCGAGTCAACAGGGGCGATCGTCAACCGACAAGCACACGCGAAGTAATGAGATGCTCAAGATCTACGAAGCGATCGTTTTCTTCCAAAACGTGTTTCGTCGGCCTCACAAAACGCTGAAGAGAGCGAAAGGATGCTGCACAACATACTTCGCGCAGAGAGCACGATAAGCGAAAGAGTTTCTCTTCGATCGAGAATCCGTTTAACGGATCGAGAAGGAACTCATTTCCCCTTCGCAAGATGTTTGCGTTGAATGATCTACGTGAGACGAAGTGAGTTTCTCTCCCTTTTGGGGATATAATGTTTTCGATGAAAGTGAAACCGATGAAAGTCAATCGCTTCCACAGGATATTGAATTCCAAACGTTTTGTTGTTTTAATGGTTTGTACAACACAACTAATGTTTTTTCCCGACACAACTAAACACAATTACACATAAAATCTGGACAAACAGTTCCTTCAGTTTAATTTTTTGGGATCCCTTCGAGTCTACCAGAATCTTGAGAATCAAGTCCGTTCAACTTTTATACTTAAAACAGGGTCGGGCATTCGGTTAGTGTCACAAACACTTGATTGATTGTTACAACATTTCCTCCGTCTGCTCTAAATTAGTTTTACTGTCAAATTCGCAGACTTACCGGTTGCCTAGGAACGGGACAGAGAAAAAGACGATGAAAGCACACGAAGCAAAGAGGGAAATGATTTTGAATCCACCGGCGACGGTGTCCTGCTGCGATTTGTCCGCGGATTTATTCGGGAGCCAATTGCTTACCCTGTATCAGCCTCTATTTGAGGCATGCCACGAATGACCCATGGTTAGCAGTAGCAAAAACGGCTCCCGGAATTGATTCTCGCTGCCTCCGCAGTGGCCGTATTTGTGAGTAAACGATGGAGAAGAAACACTTGGCGTTTCCATAAATCTCACCGAGCGTATTGGCCCCGGAGTAAGTGGGACCCCTTTCCATCAATCTCGAATATTTATTCTTCCCCGGGGACTCGTACGTTATACACAAAAGGCTTGTCGGGTAAGTGATTTTTCGCATCACAAAAATTATCCCTTACGCTGTAGCCTCGCCCGGCGACGGGCCCTACGCCAACGACCCCCTGCGCGCGGTTCTCCGGTCCCACCTGAAAAGGACTTCCCCGGTGCCGGGACGCGGGAGAGTGATGCAACGCCACCCAAGAGGCCCAGCATGTGAACGCGATCGGTCGATCGATCGAATGCGATCGAGGAGACGGACGCAATGGATGCGACCCGTCGTATGTAGGCAGGCAGACGAGAGGAGGAGAAGCAAAAAAAAGACCCTCCACGCAACGTGAGCCTTCCTTCCAGTTCCGCAAGGCCCTAACCCGTCGTGGGTTAATTGATTTATTTGCTACAGTTCTGAAAGGACGGTGGGGGAATGGCAAATTATACACTCTCCCGGCGAGTAATTGACGTTTGCTAGGGCACTTACGTTTTATGGCACTTGGCAGCGACGGGGTGAGCCTCTCCCTTCGGCCGCCATTTTGGAGCGTTCGCAAGAGCGCCAAATTACCGGCTATGAAGACATTAGGGACCACGGTTGATCATGCTCATCTGGTAGGCAATAGCAATCTTCATCCCATTTGCCAGCCCCGATCTCCCCAATGCCTTTCCAATGCCGCAGGACATTTTCTGGGACTGGGGGACCCATTTAATTATTTAGCTTTCTGAAACTCCTACTTTTCCCTGCAGGGAGAGGCCACACATCGGTGGCCGCCCTGGAAGGCCCTTGAATGTTTTTTCCCGCCGGCTGCGGTCTACACTTGTTATCAGAAATCAACGAAGGACATGGAAGTTATAATTCATCCAGCCATTCAGTACAGACCACCTCTGGAATAGTTTTACGATCGCTTAAACATACGTCCAACTTTATAGAAAGTCCTTGAAGTACCCTCCAACGGATCGCCCGGATTAAAACTGTGTCTGTGGAGATAAAGGTCCATTTAATGACAAAGGTGTTCCCGGCAATATGCAACCCCCGGCGAAACAATCCCACGCTCCTACGGCCATTGTGGATGTGTGGTACAAATTTCCACGCACCTCCGAGCCGCGACACTTTTATGACAAATCAATTAGCCTTCTGCGCACAGGGGACTATCGCGCACCCAGAAAGACGGACGTCTCCCGGACGCGAGGCGGAAAGGTAAACAATCATCCCCTGGTGGCGAAACAAACAAACATTGCGACACTCCGATTGTGTGAACGAAACAAATCTTTCGAACAAGATGTTAATAGCATGCCAGAAACATATTTAACAGACTGAGGGGAAGAAGTAAATTAAATTTTCATTTACCAGTGCAGCCATTGGCATCGGGAGCATCGTGGCTGTAGACAATCGAGAGAAGAGGTTGCAAGATCACCCATAGTGATATTTCGATCCAACTTCAACAACAACCGACACCGACGCAGCTCGTCTCAAAGGGGCTGCTAGGCAGGACGTAAATTGAATTTTTATATTTCCAAGCCGTTCGTCCGTCCGTCCGTCCGTCGTTCGACTTCGGCATGACCCGTCAAGTGTCTGTTAATCCCCCCGGGTTGGTAGAAGTGTGTGATCTCTGAATTTATTGACCCTATAAATTCTGTACGGTTTGCGTACGCAGCGCATCCACACCCCCCCTCTTCTTGTGCGCACGTCGCTGCGCATCCAGGACTACTCAAGTACTGGCTTCACGTATTACCCTTCCCCAACCCCTGGCCCCTTTCGATCGATCGGCGATCGTTTCACCGAGGAGCTCGTTTTTCGGGCCGTTTATTTAACCGCGTGTCGAATATCTGGTACATTTACCATCACTCACCATCGCTAAAGAGCCACGAACTGCCGCCAAACGGGCACTACGCCGGTGGTCCGCCCGTTTGTGCACCATACACACACACACACACGCACAAACCTGGGCATGCCTTGTTTGTGCCATTTGCGATGGTTCGCTGAAGGAAAGGTGGTTTGGGATTGCTGATTTTTGTTTCTTTCTCCTGATCTGCCAAGGCAGTGGTTTGATGCGGATCGATGTGGCGTTTTGTACCTTTTGCTTTCCTCTTCCCAGACCCACCCCTCGATGGCTGAGGGGGGTGAGTTTCGCTTGTTTCTGCGACCGTTCATTGATTGTTATTGATATTTGTTCGCACGACTGAACAACGAGTTACCCGACGAGCGTCGTCTGTCCACCTCGACCCGGACCGGGATCTGCGAGAAGGGTTTTGTCCCACCGCAGACGGGATGATAACCGAACGGGACGGTCAGACGTCCGTGTAGCACCGAAACCGGGGTGCATCGACGCACTCTCTTCGACTCTCCCGCCGGTCCGCTGGGATCAGTGTGTTTTTTTTTTACGGGAAAAGTGAAAAAACAATTAAAGATCCTGCGAAATGGTCCACGGCAGCCCCCGCGGGAGAAAACGGTTGACTGTTAATGTCCGACGGGCAATTAGAAGGTCTGCTTTTATTGGACCTTTGGGCGCAGCATTACGCTAACGATGCGCAATTATTCGCTTTGATTATTTTTACGACCACATTTACAGACGAAGCATGAACTGGTCGATCGTAAGCTCTCGGTTGCTTTCGTTTGATGGTGCAATTCGTTTTCGTTTTTTTTTTGTTTTCCATCTCGTAAAAGTGCGATAACGGTGGAAAACGTAAGCTCTTTTCTGGATGGTTCGGGTCTTAAGTGGAAGTTAAAGTTGAAGTATGATGAACGGATATATTTATCGGTACATCGGCTGTTGCAGCAACATACTACAACATCAAGTTTCGGGACTGGTTTAATAAAAAAGCAATGTAGCAAAATTTCACACCACAACCAGAGGACATAAATTGGTTTCCATTTTCACCAATAATTGGCATGAAATTTTCCGAATTCTGCAGATCAACTCGGCAATGCTGCAACAAAATGGATCTGTCCTGTGACCCGTTACAGCAGCCTTCCCGGTGCAAAGAATTTAACCTCATCGGAAACTGGAGCAACATCGCGGCGTCGGAATGCAGATAAAAAAAAAACAAAACAACATCATCACAAAATTCAAACACCAAAGAGCCGGCACTAAGTAATTACGTTGACATTTTTAAGCATGGCCAAAAAGCGGTGGGGTTTAAAACACGGTCCCAAGCCAGGCCGACGGATCCGCCAAAACGGATACGGGTGGCGAGGAAAAAATACAGACACATCGCCACTTTGCGCAAGCGCGCGCAATGGCGGCGTTGCTATAACTTAATTAACTCGTGATCTTTTCACCTTATTTTACCGCCTTTCGCTGGAAGCAGATTTCGATGGCGTGGTTGAACAAAAAAAAAAGGTTTGGGAAAGGGGGAATCTACAGCGCGCGGGCACTGGAGGGGGTCGGCGTGGCATGAAAATCGTGAAGCGGCGGCTCCGTTAACGCGCCATTGCTCATGTTTAGGGGTTGTCACCTGGCTCCGCTACATTCAACACGTTTTACACGAGTGTGCGAAACACTAGCATACATGCGCACACATACACACACACACACACACGCTCGCGAAAGAACGAGCCATGGGTAGCAAAAAGCGGCCCATAAGGACACTTGCCACAGGAAGCAGCTTGGCGCAAAGGGGTGCACTACAACACACAGCGCTACAACACCGAAGGAGTGTTTCGGTTGCTTTTTTTCTGCTAACCCTCTAGAGAGAGGAAAAAAACTCATTATTTTACGCTAAAACGCAAATGTGTTTGCGATTCCAAGAGCCATAAATTACACTAGCTCTTTTTTCGTTCTGTTTTTCTGTTTCGGAACTGCCTCAACCTCGTTGCTTCACTTTTGATTTCGCCGTGTTTTTAATTTTCTCATTAGTCCCTTCATCAGTGCTTTGGCGAATGGAGTACTACTTCTTATTAGCCTCAGATCATCTAGGAGGCTGCGAGAAATGTTTCTTACAATACCGCAATGAAAAATTGTTCCATGAAAGTCTTATTGAATTAACATCAAATAAGGAAAGTGTGTTTTCAGTTTAAAAAGTCACAGACACATCAGATTTATTTGAAATAATCGAATCTTTATGAGCCAGCATATTTACAACATATTTACCTATGCAACATATTTGCTTACCAATAGTTTCCACTACGACATACAGCCT
>JAOEFI010000003.1:37002816-37013262 GCA_034621735.1 Anopheles plumbeus
AGTATAGAGTCATAATTGCGCAGCATTTATAAAATTGTGACAAACCGTTAATCAATGTAGACTTAAATGTAGAAAAAATTGACCCCATGTGTAATTCTGTTCTGATTCTCTTTCCGAAATAGCTACACAGATATAGACGCAACCACCCTGATGGCTATATGACGGGGACATAAAAAAACCCATGTTTATTTACTGCGAAAACAGAATCGTAAACAATGAATCATCATCATCCATTATCATTGTTGTCCGTTTTCTAGATTGCGCCACCGTTTGCGAGATCTGCTGCTGCAATCGCTTTCACTTGACGCCAAATTGAAGGATGCATCCCGCTGTACCGCCGCCGTGTTTGGCCACAGGTTTCGCCACCCCGCCAGTTCCTGCTTTTTCTTCGCAGCCTCGAAGATCCCTTGAACTGATCATTGAACCTAAAACGACGAATCACCAACTTTTTGAGGCGAACGGTAAGTTCGCTTCCAAGAATATGGGTACGATTCTTGGTGTCACTGTCATTGGTCTAACCTTTTCTCTTTTTTTTTTTACTTGAGTCGGTGGACATTGAAATGTGTGCGGTTTATGCGTTTTGCAACATTGTATTAAACTGGGTAGAACTGGGTGTTGGTCATTCGATGGTACTAAAACATTGATTTCTTCGAGACATATATAATCCGTACAGCGAAAACATGCGACGTAGTAGTGACACTGTGCCTCCTTGTGCGAAGAAATCCGACCGACACTACGGAACGAAGAGGATTTCTTATCGCTCCACCCGACCGGCGGGGCGAAGACAGAATTGACAATCGATGCTGGCAAGTGTACATTCGCGCGAAGGGTACGTCCTACGGTGATAACGACCCCGCGGACGGATCCAAACAAAATCTCCCTCTTCGCTGACGATCGCGATCCGATTCTCGGGCGTATTAGTTTGTTTCGAACAGTGATCCAGTGTGGTACAGTAAGCTGCTCAACGATGAAACATCCGGTCGCAGGGTA
The DNA here is from genome assembly GCA_034621735.1 of Anopheles plumbeus. Taxonomy (NCBI): domain Eukaryota; kingdom Metazoa; phylum Arthropoda; class Insecta; order Diptera; family Culicidae; genus Anopheles; species Anopheles plumbeus. Next base: position 37,003,807 of record JAOEFI010000003.1, read on the forward strand.
AGTATATATGGACACCGATCCTCCGTGGAGCGCTCTGACAATGAACTCCAATGTTGACTCATTTCGCCACAGTGCACTGGTGGGAATAGCCCTTCTCGCTATCGGCGCATTCGAGGCAGCGGATGCCGCACTATGCATGTGCCATCCGTCGAGCTGCCTTTTGATCAATCCCGACAACGCTGCGCTGACCAACGCCGAGCTGCATTGCCCAGGAAAAACGCGCAACATTAGCGACCTGATGATCGTACGCTACATCGACACGAGCATCCATGCCGACGTGTTCGCCGTCTTCCCAAACCTGACCTCTTTGGAGCTGTTCCAAGGCTCGCTGAGTCGCATCGAGCCGGGAGCGTTCGAAAAGATGCCCACACTGACGAAGCTCACCATACGCAACAACCAGCTGGCGACGCTCGACGACTACACCTTCCGCGGGCTGGCTAGATTGGATCTTCTTTACGTTGTAGCCAGCGGGCTGTCGACCGTCGCTCCGAACGCTTTCGCTGGCCTCAAGTATCTCGCGCAACTGATGCTGTCGGGCAACAAACTTACCCAGCTGCCGGAGAAGCTCTTCGCGCCGACTCCGGCACTCCGGACGATCAGCCTGGCTAGCAACCAGATAGCTGATCTCCCAGCTGGCCTGTTCGATAACTTGGAATACCTCATCCGGTTGGACCTGTCAAACAACCGATTGACATCGTTCGACTTTCCGCTGCTGCCGGTAGCTGTACTGCTTCTTCACAACAACTCGCTGTACAGCCTCCATCTCAACGATTACTACACGGCCGTGCAGGCGGAACAGAATCGCATCGCGATAGTGACCGGAACGGGCGCCAACCTAACCAATCTTGTGCTGAACGAGAATAACATTTCCGACATCACTCCCATCACTCGCCTGCCCCACATTACCAAGCTCAGTCTGGCCAGCAATCCCCTGCAGCGGAACAGCGCCTTCAACGCGCTGACCCGCTTGGAGGAGCTGCTGCTAAGCCACACGTACATCCAGATCAGCGATCAAACGTTCGCGAATCTAACCGAGCTGAAGCTGTTGGATCTGTCGTACAACAACATAACCGAGCTCGAATTTAGCATGTTCCGTTCGCTCAACGAGCTGCGCACGCTGGTCGTGGCGTTCAATCACATAGAGAAGATCAACTTCCTCGAGCAGCGCGAGTATCTACCGCGGCTGCGAGTCCTGGAGATCTGTGGCAATGGGTGGAACGCGACCTACCTGGAGCGGGTGCTGCAGCATATGCATCGCTACAAGCTGCGGGCGGACATGCAAGGACTGTCGCACACGTTCCTCTTCTCCTCTACCTACGTGGAGCTTTGCTCGACAGCATCCGACGCGTCGAAGAACGGTACCTTCGAGGACGACTACTACGAGGAACTTTTCATTTTAGACCAGGATATTGACGATCTCTTTCCATCGTCCACCCCTGCCGATGGCAGCACCCGAGCTAAGTCCACCAGCACTATACCTGCTCCCGCCACGGTTAAGATGACTACGGCGGCCACTAACGATGTACCAGCACCACCACCACCCCCACCGTCGCCCCAACCTTCCATCCGTCTCGTCATTCCGGACACCGCGACCACGGCTCCAGTGAATCCGATACCGCGACCGGACAAGCGACCGGCAACGTCTGCCCTGCACATTGCAGGAAACGTGGTAATGTACATCCTGGCCATCTTCGGTTTGGTTTGTCTTGTCGGACTCGGGTATTACATGCGCCAGGGTCGGTTCGGTTTGCGCCCGGTGGCATCCTTCGATCGGCCAGACTCGGTTCGCCTTGTCTAAGTTCAAGTAGACCTACCCTGCCGGAACGGTCGGGATCGTGTAGTGTGCAGTGGAGCAGCAAATTTGTTGTTTGTCTTAAATGTTTGAACTGTTTTGATTTCTCATGCAAAGTGTGAAGCGATAAGCAACCCACATACATACATGGAACGCTCTAGGGGTTGCGTGTTCGCAGTATCAATCATTGGTGAACCCGCACGTCACTGAAGGCAACACAACGGAACAACCATTATCGTCAATAGTAGCCCCCATTTGGGTGTATAAAAGTAGTAATTTTAGAACGCTTACATCGTTCTTCCCGTTGACTAAACCGACAGAGAACAATGACGGGTGCGTTGAAGGGAGCTTCGATTATTGCATGTTGAAATAAAATATAAAAATAAATAAAAACGTTTGTGAATGATATGTGCAATTTAGGATTCAATGTCAACAAATTACCTTAAACTATGCGATTATTAAATTTTGGTTTTGCATCCTCGTCAACCCCCAAAACTAGTCACGCTACATGTAGACACGGATCTAACTATTTTATTCGGATCTCGGTTCAAAGCACGTTGGTATGACGGGAATCCAGGTTTCTATTTTCAACTGCCAATGCGTATCATTTTATTGTGTAAGGCGGTGTGCTACGCTCATTTACGCTGCAACTACGAGACGTTAGATGTCGCCTTTTATTCGGCGGTATTTACAATGATCGTCTTTCCCTTCGGATCGTCGAAGCGATCCATCGTGCGGATATCCAACATCCAGGCAATTCCGTACGCTCCGATGATCATGAATATAAGTATCAGGAACAGCCCGGAAAGAATGCCCCCGGTAGTGAATCCGACGCAGTGCCAGGCATCGCCAAAGCTAACGGGTATGCCGGGTTCGGCGTCAGCTGCCCAGAACGGTTGCAGCTGAACTTCTTCGAACACGATTTTGTTCTTCAAATCGAAGGTGAAGTATTCCAAATTGTTGCAGCGGTACGAAAAGTGCTGATTTACGTGCACCCGGTGACGCAGATAATATTCCTGGTCGTTGAACCACACGCCCGTGATCTCCCACGAGCCCTGGGACATCATGAAGAACAGATCGACCTTTGCACTTGCGCCCGTCAGCCGGACCTGCAGGGTTGGTCGTTCTGCTGCATTGCTCGAGTTATCCGGCACTCTCACGACGTTGTCCAATTTCAGCTTAGTCGGCTCTTCAAGTCCGTCGGCCGAACCATAGGTGAACGATTCGTACGCAATCAGGAAGCCTTCCGTTTTCAGCACATCCGGCACCCGTTCCGGCTCCTGATCGGTTTGACGAACCTTGCGTACCAAGCTAGAGTAGCTGAAGGAGGGCGTTTTTCCCGTGTAGATGGCCAGAATGTTCGAGTACGAGTTGCGCAGCCGAGCGTACAGCGCATCAATGAGGGCATCATGTGACGCGTAATCGCCATCGTGGGCGAGGTTCACGACGACGATTCCGCCCGCCTGCGGCACAATCTGTTCGCTAAGCGACCCGTCGGACAGCAGCTGGACGCTCTGGGCATTCGAACCCTTCAGCACGCTCAGCGGCTCCTCGACGCTTGGTAGGTACGACTTGCGTTCGATTTTCTGCAGGTTTTTGAAGCATGTTTGCGTTTTCAGCTTGCACTGGCTGAGATCCTCCGTCGAGAGGCGATCTTCGGCGAACACCAGCGTGAAAGTGTTTTCGTCGATTTGAGCTTCAACCAGCGCTTCGAATTCGTCGCTCGAGTACCGGGTGAGCGCGGGAACGTATGTCACACTGGCGGGAGGAGAGATGATTGATCATCGGAAGTGATCTAGCAGACAGATCTAAGGTGCTTATCAATGTTGCTCTTGATACTTACGATGGTTTGCCCCAGACAAAAACTGGAACATTTGCAGCGCGGGCACCTCCGAAAACGGCAAATGCCAGGAAGAAAATCGCAGGTACTGTTAGCCTGGCCATTTTTACTTGCACGATCTTGGAACTGATGAGTTAACGCAAACTCGACCTCCTTCACGACAGAATGTTCGTCTACCACCTGACCTCACTGAACTGAAAGTGATCTCGTGACATATCATGTGAACTGTCAGATCTCGCTTGACAGCTCACAGCAGCTGTAGTTGCTGTGTTGCTGAATAGAGCACTACAACAGTCGGTGTATACTTCAACCACAAACATTCTCAAACACCATTAGGCATATTGATTTAAAATAGTTGTTACTCAAACAAACATTTGTCAGCGCTACGATATCGAATAAATATTCATCATTTGAAGGCTATACCTTTCAAGTGGGGCGGCTTAACCATAGGATATTATCAATGTGGTTTATTTTAATTCATACATAAACTGGATTAAAATGGAAACGAATCACAATGATGAAATCTATTAATAAGGAGAAGGGGGAATATTGTTTGTAACCAGGTTTCCACAAATCGACCCCGTGAAAACCCGCAACAGACCCGTACAGACAGACAAATGTACCAAAATCTGTACGTCTTATCAAATGCATAATACGTTGCTTGCGTTAGGTTGATTCAAATAATCTTCGCTTGTAGATAAAGTTTTCGTCAAATCAGAAGTCAGTAGAAAATCAGTGTTTATAGTATCGTCACGTCGACCTCCAAGGTTCACCAAACAGCACAGAGTGCTATCGACCTAGTGGCAAAGGTTTTTATTCCAATTTGAATAATTGCCCGATAACAAAGTCTATCGAAATCGTTCCTTCGTTATCATAACATTCAATGCTATCGATGCATTAGTTGTAAACGTTGATTCGATTAAGGATTGTCGGTACTATCGTTATGGAGTGTATTGAAAGCCGTCTACTCAAACACATTCTACAGACTTCACTTCATTCCGTTTCTTCCCAGTGTCGCGAAGCCGTTCTGATGATAATAAAGATAGAATTGATGTAAGTAGGCAGTAAGAAAACGTTTGACAGTGAGAACTGTTAAAAGTCGACCAATTATTCTTATTTTTGGTGATTTTTTCTTGGTACACAGAAACCGGTAAAAGCGAATGATAAAGAACGTGGGAAGTTCCTGAGGACTTGCTGCTCGACCGAATGCTTGAAGTGATTGTAATTCATTGTGCGACCGCTAAGCGGGCCCTACTGTGTGTAAGTGCAAAATTAATAATCCTAATGGGCTTCTAATGAACCTGTGCTGGCTTGAGTATAATATATTCGCGGATAAACGGCTCCCCATTGAAGACGAGGCATCCCTCTTCGTCTGCTAAGACGGGGCACGGCAAAAGAGGAACGGGCTGGGGGTGGGAGCATTGGCCAAATATTCTAATACGGCTACACGCGGGGTCATCATTTGGCCGGATGATAATCGACCATCGGCGGAAAGTCGGCGCGGACGGGGTGGTTGGAATAATGTAATGAGCAATTATGATAGCACCGGCTCCTTTTTCTGGCGCAAAAGGAAAATATCGTGGCCGATTTTAGTGAAAAGGTCGGTCAAACATTCATCACAGCGCGCGTAACAAATGGAGCCCATTTGCGTACGCTTTGCGCGAGGTTCGGTTTTCTGAAAAGAAACGAAGAAAAAAAAAACCGCCGCCAAGATGGCCGTTTGAAGAAAGGACATATTAGGGGAATTGAAAACCCAAATCGAAAGGTGAACCGCGTGTAACGGTCCAAACGGTAACAAACGGTTCATTCGCGTACCTTAAGGTCTAATTCAAGAACAGCTCAACGGACGAGTAAAATGGTCTCTGTCCTCATGGCAATCCGTGGGGAAAATTATCCATCATCATTCGTGCCCGCTTCAAACGACGAAGGGAAGCCGGGGTCTAGAATTAGAAGCGATGCACAGCGCTTACTAATGCCACTAAAGGCAGTAATTTACGTTCCGCAGGCAAATTTGGGAGGGAAAAATGGAACGGGTTTCTTTTAGCGCGTAGCATCATGCTGTGGACGCGACTTCCGACACGGAGCTCTGGCAATAGCGGGGCCATCCAGCACTCGGAGAACCATTCCGAGCATTGACTGTATTGACGTCTGAGCGTTCGTATATGTACGCCAGCTTTGGGGGGCACGAACCGTGCACAATCCCCAAAGCTGCTTATTGCATGCCATTGAGGTGGAAGTGAAAGTTAAAATAAGGCAATTGGCGCGCATTCGCATCCCTCCGTTGGGCCCCCTCGCCCGTCTGTCAGAGTACGCGCCGAATCTTTCGGCATCCTCTCTATCTCGGCCGATCTCGGTTGGCGTCGACTTTTTTCTCCACCCGTTTGCAGGAAGCTCGACAAGGGGGGAGTACTTTTCAATCGAATTTTACACTTCGCTTTCTGCTCCCCATAGTTGCATTTTTCGTCAACGTTATTTCCCCCACCACCTCCTCTCCTATGCACTTTAAAGTTTTTCTTTTCCATTTTCTATTCGGTGCATTCGTCGCTGTTCTGCTCCATTTTGGAGGAGTCCATTTTGTTTTCCTCTTTTCTTCTTATTAAGTTTTCTAAACAAATTTAAACTCTTCTTCGCCATGTTTTTTTTTTGTTTGTTTGTGCGATACCGTGAACCGTTTCCGTGTTTTTATATGCGTGCTTTAATGCATCCGGAATCGGAAGCGCGCCAGGCAGGAGTGACATTAGAAAACCAGCGAATTGATTGTTTGCCGATGCGAAAGAGAGGGAGAGAGAGAGAGAGAGAGCGAGAGAGAGAGAGAGAGAGAGAGAAAGCGGTAGCGAACAACCCCTTATGAAACTAACGGTACGATTCGAGCCCGAAGATGACTCCCAAATATGCCACCGCTTCGCCCTTGCGTCGTCGGCCCTCGGTTGGTGAACATTATAATAAATCGAATATGGTTGCTTGTTAGCTGTGACGGTTCAATTTAGTTATCTTATCAGTGTTCAATTATTGGCGATGATCTGTTGAGGAACCTCGGTCCTCCGGCCACCTAGAGCTGACAGTGCACCGTTTCGAAGATGCATTGCTGCGGGGGACAGGTGGGGTGGGGGAAAGCGGCGGACAGGCGACCGAGGCGACCGGGTTCCAGCGTATGAATATGAAATATCAGACGACTGCTTGGGCCAAGGCATCGTTAAGGGCGAGAAGGAGGGCGGGTGGCGGATCCTGAAAGGGGGACGATGCCGATGTATGTCAGTTTACGAGCGGATCGCTTGCAGTTAATCAAGTTACCGTGCCCTACATTCCCGTGACGAGTTTCTATTGTTTATAGTACACACACACACACACACACCTGGCTGCGGGCGTGAATAAAAGCGCCAATTAAACACCGAACGTGTTTGTGGGTATTTGGAAAACAAATACCTTTTGGCGTGAGGTGTTGGAGAAACGTTTATACTACTTTTATTTATTTGGAAACCTCTAGTTTCGAGCATTGGTTCTTAATGTGTTAAACATGTCTGTTATTGCATTTGGCATTTTAATAATCTCATCATTGATATTTACTAAGTAGTATTTAAGAACGCATAAACATAATTAAAATCTAAAATAGTTTTGGAAAACGGCGTCCAAAGTGCCATAAATTACATTTATTTTTATTTAATTTGCGTCTTCTATTCTGTTTGCAAAGAATATAACATACCTTTTAAATTAGTCAGTTTAATCCTCAACCCACTTTTTATTGATCAATCAAAGCTTACATCATCTCTTTGGGAGCCGTCAGTGATGAGTTCAAGGGTCGGATTTGGCACGCCCCACGGAAGGGAGCAGCCCCCTCGATGGAAGCAAGGTTCGACCACAACCACGGCAGCAACCCTTCCACATTCCGGGAACGCTAAAGGGGACGGGGACGGGAAAGAATCGCTTTCGGAGCAGGAAACTAAGCCATCCCTAGTCACGGCACGGACGCCACGGACGGGTTACGAAGGATTGGGCCGTTACGTTCGTCTTATGTTTTCCCTCCAACCGATGTAATGAGACGCAATCAAACACTGATCCCAACTGGTGTAATCTTTAAACGCTGGACCCTGGACGCCGCGGTGTCCACAGGGTGTGTGTGTGTTTGTGTGTTTTGCTTCGAAAGGAAGGAGTTAATGATGGGATGACGGAAACGCGCAAGGGGAGGCTTTGGTGGGGATGGTGGCCCCGGTGCCGAGGGTACTCCATGCTATTATCCCCGATGGGTGGTTAGTGTGTTTGCTAAGAAGATTACGGCACGGCTTCTGCTGAAACGATGGCCAGCCAGCCAGCCCCATGGCCCCGGGTTTGATCCTCCGGCTGACCGGCGCTCGGGAGTGCGGGAAAAGTGTCCCTGCGAAGGAGGGGGCGGAAGGAAAATTGCACCACGAGCGCCGGCTGACTCCGTGCGCCGAAGGGCGTTCGATTTTGCACCCACACCGGGAAGTGGTGGCAAATTTATTCATCGGCCCGTGCCGGCGACGGGAAACCCCTTTTTTGCAAGCAAACCCCGGTCCGGCCCGGCACCCGGTACGGTGAAAAGGTTTTTCGGGCATGTTGGGCGATGCGGATGATAATAATGCTCGGACCGCTGGTTAATACATAAATTCATCATTTTGCCACACCCTGATGGAGAATCGAATCCCGGGGATTTACCCATCGGCCAGGGCCCCGATGAATAGGGTCAAATGTTTTGAGGTTTACTTTGCAGGTCCTCCCCACCACCAGCCGCACCAACAATACCACATCCTATTCCGTCCCCCCGCCTTCCGGGTGTCCCCGACGCAGTTTTATCCGGTTTTCTGTCCTTGTTTCACCGCTGGTTAGCCGGGGGTGGGTTGCCGGGCCAGGAACCAGGATCGCCAGGACGGTGGGGTAACCGTCGAAGAAGGAGCGTAGTTTGTCACACATGCCTTATGAATATCAGTAAAGAATGGACGGCACCTCCAGTATCCACAACCGACGGTGATAGATGCAGACATTTTCATGGCCCCGGTCGGAGCTCGGACTTAAGCCTGGAACGTGTCCGTGTGACCGAGTGGGTAATTTATAATAATTAACACATACAGGGGGGGGGGGGGGGATGCTTAGTGCAAGCGCTGTTATCAATATTGACACCATTAGGAGGGTGGTTATGGTATTGACTGGACATTCTACACTTTCCCACCATTAGTGAGAGAGAGAGAGAGAGAGGGATGTTAAGCGATCGATGGGTCAACGATTTACAATTAAAAACCCTTGGATACTCTGTATACTTTTGTTTTTGTTCTAGTTTAACTAGTGTTAGCATAGTGTTATGACCCATCGATCGATTTGTGGTCAATTTAGAGGACTTTGACAGGGAGTAGAAATAATAAGAGAAAAGAGAGAAAGAAAAACGCTAAACATTTCCTTTAAATGCGTACCATTTAACGAAATCACCAAACGAACAAAAAAAAAACAATTCACTAATTTTATCCTTCTCCGGGAAAAGAAAACAGCGTTAGTTAATGAGAAAGATTAGATACGATTGCTTAATGCTTACTTCCCCAAAAACGAGTACGCGTGCTAATGACGATGTTTTTCCTGCGCGGTTTTGCCGGGTGGGTGGGGTTGATAATTACGAAGCCATATTGCAACGACCGTTGCACAACGCATGTGCATTTTCACTGTTTGCATTTTCTCTCAGGGTGTAATCGGGGGCTAATAAAGGGCCGTTGTGATAAGGATAATGAGCTGCAAAAGTACCCACGGGTTCGCTTTTTTAATGTGTTGAATAATTTCGGTGCCCTCTACAACCACTGTTCTCCGAGATATTTGTTTCCGTTAA
>JAOEFI010000003.1:37015205-37028936 GCA_034621735.1 Anopheles plumbeus
TTTGAAAATTTATCATTAAAAACGGATTGTTCACTGCAACTTGTTCTTTTCGGGTTTTGGGTTGGTATCCTCCTTCCAGGAAACGCTTTTGATTGCATTTCAAATGTTCATGACTTTTCGTCAAAAAAGTGGCACACTACGATTGAATAGAATCGCAGGAGCATTGTAGAAATGTCGTCACATTTCGTTGGTTTTCTGGAAGCTTCGGTGAGACAGAGATTTTCATGACAAAGTTAAATACCGGCGCTGAGCGGGATCATTGTTTAATTTTGACCAACACATTCCCACCGTACGGCACCGGTTCCGTTCAGTAGTCATTGGCAGCATTCGTCATCACATTCATCGCGGTTTAGCCGTTAGATTTAATTTCGTCATGAATTAAGCAACTAATGCCGGGAATCCTGCCCGGGGCGCAAATGATTCTCGGGACCCGCGGACCACCACCACCACCACCACCACCACTACCAGTCGTCGTCGGCACCAGCCGGAAAACTTTAGAATCGCAAACGCAATCGTAAAGCAATGGTGCGGGCGGGAAATTTGTGGGGTTGGCAGGGAAGGGGTAGGGGGAGGGGGGTTGGTATCTGAAAAAAGTTCTTTACAAATTCGACGGACACGGGGCGCATGGGCGACAAGACGTGTCCTTGGGGCGCATTCGGTGATTATCCGTCCCCGCCACGCTACCCCACTCCCTCCTGGAGGGGGTCTGGATTTGACTGCCGAATCCGTAGTGTCGGATAGTTTTCATTCTTCGCCATCCTCCTACTGCCGGATTCGGACGGATCGTATTTGCCGGATCGCAAAAAGCGTTCTATTTACTTTTGGATACGATTATTTAAATTATACCCAGCTTTAGCGAGCTTGGCGGGATGGGTGGGTAGCGCATAGATAAGAGCGGGGGAGGATTTTGTGTTTGACTTAATTCGATTTCCTTTTTTGGAATTTGTTTTTTTTTTCCCTCCTGTTGGTTGCGGCCCCCACCATCGGCCCCCATCCACGAACCGCGGATCAGTGCAGTGGAAAAGCAATTCGGCAGATTCGGGAAAGCTCCTCGCCGGCGTTCTTGTTTGCGCTACTCCTCCGGTTGCCTCGCTCTAATTAGTGACCCCATGTGCAGCAGAACACACCGGTGATGAATTGTGAGCGATATTTTGTTTCCTTTTGATACGTTTCCATCTCGGGCGACGATAGCCGCGACATTCCTGTGTCGCAAATCTTTCTACAGGACGTTCGAAAAACGCCGAGATTTTCGTTCCGTTTTTCGCCAGTAACAAAAGATTTGTGTGTGAAAGTATAGAATTGCAAAGTGACATGCAAGAGATGTATCTCTTCGAACCCCCGGTATAAACTGTCCACCAAATTAGGGAATGATTTTATATCCCATTCTAGCTAGTGAAGCAAATTATGCAGTTTTGAATTGTTTAAGACACATTAGGCCACGCGGGGTTGTAAATCTTTCCACCCACCACCTACTGACGTCATGCGGTGATTATTAAACCTGCGCTGATTAGGAACGGAGCCTGGGAGAATCTGTCCACGGAATCGAATGCATTCAATTCGGAGCACCTGCTTTCCGACGACAGTTTCGCGAAGGAAAACGTGGCCTGTTAAAACCCCCGTCCATGATTTGTAACTTGTAGGTCTCTGTTACACGACCCATATGCTGCCTGCCAACACACATGTAGTAAGGTAAGCCTCCCAATTATCCGCCCAACCATGAATTCCCCCTCGGGCGGAGGCCGGGCGCCAATCGGGCGCTGGTAAACATTTACGTCGTTGACAAAGAGTAGGATTTATTACGTGACACCTAGCCACCACCACAGGCCGGGCCAAGGCCTGGGAAAATGCAACTACCCTTCCGATTTGAATCGCCAGCCCGTCCACCCGCCACCGCACCCGCCCACGGTCGCCCTATCATTCACCGTATCTCTAAATTGCAATAGTTAATCCGACAGTTTCGTCGTCCATTCTGTGGCCAAATTGATTGGTTGCTCAGAAAAGCAATTTAGTTTAATTGTGGCAGTGTGGGGAGTACATGGGACAGCTTTCGTGCGGCTTCCCCGCACCGGGAACAAAGGGTCCTCCTGCCACATTACAGCGGCCGCGTGTGGGTTTCGATGCAATGCATCATAACAAATGTGCGCGCACCATTATGAGGCGATCGTTATCGAATTCCGATGATGGTGGAATGGGGGTAGGGAAAGGGTGTTGGGGTGGTTATAGGCCGGAACCAGGAATGTAGTCATTTCTGAAGTATTTTTGTGTTTTTCGCAGAACCGACCCAATAATTAGGAAGGTGATTTGCCACGGAAGGTTACAGCTTCCCTTAAGTGGTATAGAGTGGTAATGTAAGGTCTCAGGCGTGGAATAAACAGCATGAAATATAGTTACATCACATAGGGCTAGGACCAAATAGTGGCAACGGCCAACTAATGAGGGATTTTTCTTCCAGTTTTTTCAGACAGGCACTTTAGGAATGTACCTTTTCTTGCAATATATTCTTACCTTTTAAAATGATTTTTCACTCCCAAGAATCATTTCGCACAAAAAAGTTGCAAGTGTCGGTGTCTGTGGGCCCCTTTTCAACTCGGGGCCACCTTTCTCATGCAGGGCACATTCGTCCGAAGGGATTTCGTGGGCCGTTCCGTCACGCAAATACATCTTTAAACTATACGCTCCGCTGGAAACTCGGTGGAAATAAAAAAAAAGTTTAATATGCAGGTCGAAACATGTCTTCTTAATCTCATTTCGACGGGGAGTGTACATCCTGGCCGCACCGTGCTTCATAACGTCCGGTTGGCAGAAGTTGTTTATTCGGGCAACTTTTTTTTGGCTGTTTTCTTACCGTTTTTTTTTACAGACGCTGGTTTTCTGATGTTACCTGATGCCATTAGCAGCTCTCCGGTTAGGAAAAAAATAACTGAAATTTCCTTACCGGTCGCATTTCCCAATGGAGGATGGTGTTTGAAAATTCACCTGGCAGCACCATGGCGGCATCGGGGGCAGGAACGGGTATGCGTAAATAATTGTGTTGAATAATAATTTCGTGAGTTGTTCGCAGGATGTCCTCTAGCATGATTAGGTTGGTGTTGATGACTGCTGTTAGTGTTTCGTCCCGCGGGACTTATCTTCTGACATTTCATCATTCTACTCGCTGCTTTGTACTATTTCAACCTACGAAGAGAAAGTTCAGAATCAGAATACTTAATCAGGCGAGTTTCTGTAGTCAGTACAAGTGCGGAACTATTAATGTCAGGAGATCATTCAGCTTTGTATATCCTTATTATAACATAGTTATGGTTGATAATGTTTAGACATACAGAAGTAAAGTCAAAAATAGAATTGTATGTATCATGATTCTAGTTTTATGTCGATTATAAATGAAAAACCAGTCAATAGGACTAAATCTGCGGCGGAAATCTTCAGGATGTTTTATAGCACGGCTTCTCGCTTTCTTTCCGGATGCATCTTAGGCCTGGAGATGGAGGTACTAATTTTATTAGCTTCTTGTTATTGGAGTCAACCGAATCGCATTTCTCATTAAAATCCTAATCAAACTGAACCCCTTGCGCTCTGCGCCACATAGATCCACCCACCCCGACTTTGGAGAGAAAGATGCAGAAGAAGATGATGATGATGATGCAATGAAAGCTGGCGAGCAATGGGAAGCGCATAAGGAGCACCGTGTGCCGTCTATTTCATTGCCACAGCCATAAACTGCGGTAGCGACTCTCGGCTCTTTCTTCGAGATTGATCTAAATTCGTTGGAATCCTGCTGCTGGCTAGCGTTGGCCTTGCTTTTTGGCATCGTTCTTCCGCCGGCTGGAGTGCGCCAGCTAGTTGGCCAATACCGTACGCCATTCCACTTCTTTCCCGGGGACGAGGACGAAGCAAACGTCAGCTTCTACGAGCGCGCGAAGGCGTGCAGATACATAAAACATCTTCGCAATCTTCCCGGCGGGAGGATTCCCGGCTTCCTGGAATCACGGCGGAAGGGAGGGATGGAAAAATAACTACACTGATGATACAACCGCATACAGCCCCAGCCGCACCGCCGATCGAACTTTGGAGATGGATGATGGTCCTCCGTCGTCCCGAATGGCCGGAAAGCCTCCAAAGTCGACGGAGTCAGTCAGGTGCAGTACGGCGGATGGAAGCGCAAGGACACAGGACTGCAGGCGGGGGGGACGGGCGGTGCAGAGAAAATGTAATTTATAATTCATAAAATGTATTCCCACATCCAATTAATATCGAAACAGGCACGGATAGTAAGTAAGTTCGATCATTCATTTTGCCTGCCCACCGCCTTCAGATTAGCAGCGGTGAGCCGAGGCGTTGGAAAAGTGGCGGCGTGTGGGGCTGGAATTTGGATGCTTCATTTTGCGGTCGTTCGACGCGGGGCGTTAGGATGCGGCGGGCCGCCACAAAAAGGACGACACAGAAAATCGACGGGCAGGCGGAAAGAAGGAAAGTTATCATGACTTCGTTATGATACATGTGATTAATACTTGATAGCGAACCAATCGCGTGTAGTCAGCAGGACTGTATCAGCACGTCGCTGGAGTCATTTAGGAAAACTTTAAGCAGGTGAGGGCAGGCCACATCGCTCGCCCATTTTCCCCTAAAAGTATGTACTCCTCCATAAAGATGTTTAATTTGATCTAGTTTCGACGAGAAGAGATTCATTCGATCGATTCTTTCCGAACTGTCCTTCGAAGACGTCCTTCACGGATGACGGGTTGTAACAAAACCAATACAATCTCATGGATTCTTTTACGAGTTATTATTTGTTCACCCAGTTCTGTAAAGAATAACCTTGTGTGGTCGTGTTCGTATTTCGGTGGGTGTGACTACATGAACTAGAAGTTTTCCGATCCCGATTTAGTAGACTTCCACCGGATTGTCCTCCACGGCTTAGTGTAATTGGCTCGTGTATTGGCTACCTTACCTGCTGTTTATTGATAGGGGTACAGTCTCCTGACGATAGACACAAAGTAGGTCAAAGTCTGTTTTACTAGGACAAGCTAACCCACCTGGTTTGTTAGTCGTTAGTCGAGGCACCACGAATTTGTGGCGCGGAAACTTTAAATTTACCTCTCTTCTGTCTGGTGACTTTAAAAACGATTCGCTGTTCTTGTCCGTTTGACAACTTTGAACGTGTATCGGTCCAAAGCATCAAAAAACTTCACCCTTTTGCACACTGTTTTTTGACTTCAACATGGCGCTCGTTTGAAAATAGAAACAAAGTAGGCTTTGGGGGTGTACGCATTGCATCAACTTGTCGTGCGGTGATTACTCCACTAAGCTTCCTCCGAAAGTAGTCAGTTCCAAGCAGGGGTTCCCGTCGAGTTCGGAGCACGCACCCTCCTACAGGGAGTCCCCTGGCTGGGAGCCGCCAACAAAAGTACCCGAATCGCCGGCCGTATTTCATATTTGATTAAAATGTTTGCATTCGAATCGGGCGTCGCCATCTATAATTTACCACCAAACTGGCCAAACTGGCGCGTTCTATTCGTACTATCACGCACACGCCCGGCGTGGCACCCATACGACCTTGATAATTACAGCACATTCGCCACACGGCGTCCCGTCGGCGTGCAGACCCGCGCGGCCGTTACCGTTGCAACCCATTCGCCTGCAAGGATCCAGGGAACCGGACGGGGGCGGGCGACGCGCGACGGGTGGCTCATTCATCCATTTCCCTTATCGGAGGTAATGTAGCATGAGCCTTCCGGCGCTGGTGAATTATGGAGGAACTGATTTCTGCATCGCTTCGCGTAATTAGCTGGCAGTGCAAATTCCGGAGCCGCCCGACTCCGTGGCCACGTGGGTTTATTTTGGCCTCCCATCACCGCCCATCCTGTCCCGGCTGGCGAAATTGGGAGCATGTACGGCGCGCGAACAAACATTCGCATTGTGGCTGCGCCCGGAATGCATTTGCTACAGCTTTGTGGATTGGGAGAATATCAGGCTTTTTTATTATTATTTTTTTTGGTTTCGTCGCGAAGCGCTCTTGAAGTGCAATCAGAATTAAGTGCTTTTTTTTGTCTTCTCTAGCTGCTCCGGAAGTTGTTCGCATGGAAATCATGCTTACGAATAGGATGTCACGGAGCCTTCGTGGCTTTTTTTAGAAATCAGCGTAAAAACCGATTCTGACGCAAGTAAGGGTATTTGTTCGCCGTCTACTTTGAGTACCGGTTATACAGGGTCATTCATTTTGTGGTTCTAAAAGTAACCGTAAATAAAAGACACAAAAAACCTTTGGTCCTCTTAAATACCACCAACTATTGGCGGACGAAAAAAACCCACGAAGCGAGCAGTTTTCATTTTGTCTCTTCAGTTCCCGACCGGTTCATCTCATTCCATCCGGTTCATCATCCGGTGTGTAATTAAACAACGGCTGAAAATGTTTCACCTTTGAATCAAAGTTCGCGGATGTAATGGTAGGAATGCTCCGAAGCGATTGAAACTGTGAACCTAAAGTCCACAATGTCGGAGCCATCCATTCATGCTCCTCCTAAGGCAAGCCTCGGAATCAACCCAAACCACATATTCTTTCCATATCGATCGTCCCAAATATGTGCACCATTCGGAGGCCCAATTAGGCCAGCTGCCGCCGGTAACTTAGGCAATGAATGTACACTTTCCCTGCACGGCCAACTGGTTTTTCTTTACTTTCAACCACTTCGGAGTCGTTGGGGCATTCATCGGGAAACCCCTTTGGCAGTGACCGGGACCGTGGTACAGTGGAACAATTCTTCGAACATCCAAATGTACTACTATTTCCGTACCCGTATGACCCGGTTCTGTGTGGTCCGCCATCTGGCGCCTCCTGGTAGGGCGCTGGCCAGCACGGTGCGGGAGGGGTGCCGAGGAACTGATGCAAATTCGGATACTTTGACGAAAGCACTAGATTCAATTTTCGTGGCTGCCCTAACGATGCCATTCCGGGTTTTCGGTCGCCGTGTGCAGCCGGACCGAAGCGAGTCAAGTGCATGTGCACTCCCGGGCGAACTGGAAACCGAACCGCATGGAATAATTGAGAGCGGCAAGATGCTGCCATTCATCATTCAGGGGAGATCCTTCCGGCGGTGCAAGCGATCACAAGGTCACACGGGAGACTGGGTGCGAGGACGTGTCCCTTGTTTGTTGCACGATGCGAGAGTTAACAATCGTCGAATCGGTTTTCCCCGCAGCTTGATGATCGGTCACCGGAATTATTAACCTTCCATTGTTGTAATGTTTCCGTGGCAATATTTTGAAGAGGTGCTCTGACGATTTGTCGGTTCGCTTTATGGATGAAGTGACGCACAATGACCCTTTATGTGCCATTTCAGTAAAAATGGCAAAGAAACGAACATTGGCTGGAGGAAAATTGTTCTCTACTCTTATCGAATTCCTTTTGCTGAAGGGGTGCTAGCAAAGTTTTCCATTTATTTTTGTCATAACTATTACAAGAATTCTCGTAGTAAAAAGTTATGAAACAAAAATACTCGATGGCAACCATCTACTGTCTTAAGCGGAACATGGAAGCTAAAGCAAATCCTTAAAGCGGTTAATGAATCGGAACGAGTTAAGAAAGCTCTCTTGTGCCACCTGCTAATTTCCGCCATCTTTGCGAACGTGTTTTTTTTTTGGTGCTTTTTTTCTTAAGCAAACCGAACCACCATGTTTGTGCAGCCACTCGGTTTCGAGCGCTGGTGTCCTCGGAGTGGTGTCTCGCAGGCGTTATGGCACCTACGCCGGGACGACGAACAGCTCTGCGCGCTATGAGGTGTACGGTAAAGGGCAACGCTCAGAAACATGATTACAAAATTAAACATTATTTTCGAATATACAGGGCGCTAGTTTTCGGATCCTGCTGCGCGTAGTGGTGAACATGTTCTTGTAGCTGTTTTTCTGTTTTTCTTCTTTCGTTTTTTTTTTTTGAGCCAAGCGTATATGTTTGCTTCTTTGCAATCTTAGCAGCGAAGTGAGGGCGAAGAATCGGTTAAATTACATTATTTCCACCTAAAAGTACCCAACACTCGCTCTTATTCATTCTCTCTCTCTCCCCCACGGGGAATGTAAAAAAAAGTACAGTCAACAGTCTGTCATTTTCTCACACACACACACACACCGTACGGCTTCGCGGCAAGGTGCGCCGGCATCGTGGACGAGAAAAAGAATTGTGCTCATGATCCTTGCTTTGTTCCGTTGCGTAATTGCATGTACTCGAGCGAATGTGCATGTGCGAAGACGAAGCGACACGAAAATCTGTTTGCCAGTAATGAAGTGGAAGACAAGCAGCACGTGTCAAGACGCCACCGACACGGCGTAGGGGAGGGCCGGGGAGACTTCCTTCGTTACGGTCTAATGGGCCGTTGGTTCGGTGGAAACATAAGCGCAGCTTTTCCCGGACCGGCGTTGTGCCCCGTGGACACGAGTTCACACCCACTCCCACCTCTGGCCCTGCGGGGGGTTGATATTACGCGACACTTCATGAGTCGCTAGACCACTTCACACAGTAGCGTCCCGTGTGGGTCTGCCGCGCACTGCCAGACTTGGGTCTGCGTATCGCTGCCGGTGTTTGGTAGCGTCAAGCACTGGATGGAAGGAGTCAAAAAACAAGTCCATTTATTAGGCCGTGAGCTTAATTAAGTCTAATAAAATCTTTTGTATTGTTGCAACATATTCACCCTCCCCGTCCGGGCCCACGCGAAGCCAGCACCGTCGCTTCTTCCACACCAGACCATGGAAGGATCGTGTCATAAAGGCAAATGTCCCGGCAAGTGCCTTTCCGGGCGAGTGCGAGCATTTGATTATTACTAAATGCGAACGTATTATGGAGTCTTTCGCTTGCGGTTGCGTGGTTGCTTTGTCTTTCCCTTTGCGGGACCGCATCCCAGGAGGCCAGGAGTGTTCGGTACGGTTTGTACCGATGGTTGCTGTGTGTGTGTGTGTGTGTGTGTGGCAATTGTTTTTCGGGGACTTTCCACCGTACCTGTTCTGCATACGAGTCAACAACGGCGTCACACACAGCTCGTTCACGCTGGATCCTTTTTGGTTTAACATTGGTGTTGCTTGTCTATAGACGCCTCAAAGCAAGGCTGAACCATGATTGAAATGGTGTATTTTTTTCTTCCGCATTATGCTTCGAAGTATGAAGTAGAAGTCTTTATTGGTCCATTCAGGACAAAGTGCCAACTTAACGGAAGCGGAAGAAATGAAGCGCAGACTATATTCTTTCTCATTATGTCTACCTTTGCTTTCTCATTTCTATGTTAGCTTATTAATAAGATATTTGACATGTATATAAATGAGTGGGCACAGCATAAGTAGTAATAGTAGCATAGAGTGTGGATTTTATGGTTTGTTCATTTGTTTCATTAGAAAACTAAAGTAAAATAATGGGAAGTTATGACATTCAACAGTGTTGTGAATGCATTAGAGAATGCTTTCCTATGGGTCATATGTGGGGTGAAAAATGCACCAGGACTTGTTTGTTCCAGAGGGCCAAAGAGTCCTGGAACTGTGACGGCCCACAATCGACGACCAATATACGTACGCTTCAAAGAACTAAACACAATCCACGCCACAACGGACCGTGGACTGGAAGGACACTTGTGAGCCTCAGAAAACTATAATGCCTTACGACAGCTCGTCGGGGCTCCCCGTCATTGGAATCCTTGAGGTCTCAGCTTCGTTTGCATAACCTAGAAAAACGGTGATATAATCCTTTCCACTGAATCAAATGACAACACAACGAAAGGATGCGACATTGGACGTTCGAGTCTACTACTATTTCCTGCCACGACTTGCGGCTGTGGCTTTCGTGAGAAAAATGGAGTGTTTTTTAGTTATTTTCTTCAGCTACGTCCCGCTCCAACGTTCGAGACCCCCCCCCCCCCCCCCACCCCGTTTCGGTACTCGTTGCTGGAAGCTGCTATTTGATTTCAACGCTCGCGCGGTAGCAGTTCGCGATTTCATTAGAGTTTTCCGTTCGACCGCACCCCTCCCCTAAGTAGATTACATTCCGCAGCGCGCAGCTTTCGGTGAAATAATTTAAATAAACCGCACACAACTATTATACTGCTCGTTCCGCCGCTCGGAAGCTCACTCCGAAAGCGCGGCCCGACCGCCGCCGCCGAGTGCTTGTAATTATGAATGAGCCATAATCGCAATGCTAACCGACGTAAATTGCAACAATCCGCGAACGTGAATCCGCGCTGCCAACAGCTACCGAGTGCTGCCGAGAGCTGCTTTATGGCAGCTACGTGTTTTAATTAATGGTTTCGGTGAGGCGGTTTGCTGCGATAGGGGTGGCTCCTCGGTTTGTTGTGATAAAAACCGTCCTTCCACCCCCGCCGCGGTGCGTTCTGGTCACTCGAAGGGTGCACATTTTTCCACCAAACAATGGTACTGTTGGTGGTGGTGCAAAAATTTAATTTATTTTCACCGTTCAGCCGCTCACCGGTAGTCCGGAAGTAACATCGCAAAAGGGCTGTTGGTATCAACTTCGTTTCCGCGTTTCAGTGTAAATGCAGCATCGGTCGGATGGAATACTTTCAGCTCCAACTATTTAAAAAATGAGACACACCATGTTTGATGCTTTGTTTCATTTGCTCGACTACCAACACTGGTGCGCCTCTAAGAAGACTCAGGCGGATGATATTCGATGCTAGGAAAAGGGTACTCCATTCGTTCGTGTAGGTAGCAAAGAAAAACACAAATCATGATAAATGTGCGAGCGAACGCAATTACATTAGACATGTTTTTTTACATTAACATTTAAATTCAAATGGATTCATTTTTGATACGCAACGCGTATTGATGACGCAAATTTTATGTTGCTGAAGATCTTTGGACTAATTCTTTTTATTTAAACTGTATCGCACTACATTACATCTTTCTAATTCACATAGAAACAATTCAAAAGAAATGTGAATAAAACATTACCAGCCCACCCCACGACACAAAAACAGCTTCCTTCGCGCTAATGAAAGGAGATTTTTATGCCGACAAAACTTTGCCTAAACTTTGAGATGAAGCTTTGAACGTTAAAACCTGGAATATGATACTTCCAATTGACCTCTTGGACGGTGGACCCGTTTCCCGTTCCCGTATCGGGGGCCGTTCTCTTCGTTGCGAAGTTCAAAATCGCCCGAAGGGATGCGTGCAGCGGTCTGCAAACAAATTAGAGGCCAGAAGGCTGAACTTTCCGCTCGGTTCTTTCCGGTCGACTTGCGTTTGCGGGAGCAGAAATTTTCGCAGATGGTTGAACAAAATGGCCAACCATTGCCTTTTTACCCATCTCTTACCTCGTTTAACGGGTGGGCCATTTGTTTCATCGAGCCGGGCCGGGGGAAGCTGAAAACTGAGCCGAACAATCCATCGCGTGCTACCAAAATCAACTGCCGGGCATTGTTGGATGAGAGTTTCACGGAATGTGCCCGCATATAAACTGGAAACGTGTAATAAGTGTGCCTAATGTGCTGTATTTAGCTGAAAAGTGTAGAGTGCCGAAATTATGTGTGTTTGGGAAAAGATCGGAGTCTATTCGTTTCTAATTGGCAATAACATGTCGGTACTCGATATATTGCTTTTAGTTGAAGTATGATTTCGCCCGAATAACTGAATGGCATTTTGAAGGGTTACAGTTCATAGAATCAACATATTCGATTTTGTTTTCCAATTACGGCAATTACAAAATATGTTGGTTGTATTCAATTGCCAGTACTTAATCATTGCGAGCACAACCGATCCCAGAAACGGGTGGTGTTGGAAACGGCCTCTAGAATGTGCATGGATTATAACGATGAACGACAATTAGTCACGCTTGACCTTAAGAGGTTGCATAGTTTGTTCATTTCATCCTTGTAGTGTGTCTGGCAAAGGGACACGAATATGCGGACAGTGTTCATGCATATTGGGTCAAAACTTGAAACAATATGGCGTAAAAATAATCACCTCTAATGTGCTGAAAGTAAATATATTGTGAATGTTTTCACACTAGGTGAACATTTGGAAATGATCAATTTGAAACGGGGTGTTATTTATGAAAAAATAAACACGTTTTGTTCCTAGTGTGCACCCTTTACTATGGGCAACCCAGGTAGAGTTGGCCGTTGGGGCAAGCGAAACCAGTAGAAGCGGATGCGTATGGTAGTCGATGGGGTTGAACATTGAAATTAGCATATTTTGCATGCGTACCCTGAAACTACTCCAACTAGCAATAATCTGGCGTGTGAAAAGTTCTTTGGGTCAGTTGGAAACTTTTACCACCACCCCACCCCACTGTCGGGCTGGAACAGCCGGAAAGGGAAACGGGTCATGATAAACAAGGTACGAAGGGCTTAAAGGGTTACGTAGGCACCGACTTTTGACCGACGGAAAGGTGCTGCCAAATGCGGTCGGTTCGGCATATGAAACAAACATACACCCGCCGTAGTAGGCTTTTCCGCCGTGGGTGGGGGAGGGAAGCAAACTAAGTCGACGCTTGCTGAGGTCTTTCCAGGTAAACGGGGCACAGAAAGGGCGTAGAATAATATTTGCTACTAATGTTGACAAATGTGACTACGCGTAAAGCCTACTGCTAACCAGGGCCACCGCTATCCCCTCACGTGCGACCCTCACGCGAGGGGTCGTCTTTAGCGGAAGTGGCCCCGAGTTCTGAGGGGAAGCGAAGGAAACTGCTAAATAATTCATACGGTGCTGGTCGAATTCAAAGTATGGCCGGACCGGCGAAAGGTACGACAACTTTTAACTCCATCATCTAGCACTCCGGACCCCCACCCTCCCGCCGCCACGGTGGGTGTGAAGCGTTGTTTTCCCAACCCTGTAGTGGCAGACGAATACGAAAAAAAGCAAACAAAATAACTTGACGAAACCACCAAACCTGGTTGCTGGAAATCCGGAACAACATGAATAAGCGATGGATGGGAGGGGGATGCAAGAGCGGCTGGAAGTCAAATAGAACCGGCAAGACAACAATCCAACACAAAGCGGCATGAATCAAAAGCAAGCGTCCCTTGATGTTGTTATGAATGGCGTAGGGAGCGGTCGGCGGGGCGTTTCGGGCGGATTAGTTTTTCCGCATGAAAAATGCCCTGTGGTCGCGTGGCGGCGGAAAAACACAATTCCGGCATGGCTTAATTGGTGTTTTGCTCGAGCGTGACACTCGGCGTTCGCGTGCCAGACGACGCGCGATGGAATGTGTGGGGAATGTGACACACCGGACCGTGGCGGAGGTAAACAGCGAGGATCTGTTTTCATTTCCTGCCCTCGGGGCGGAATTTGAAACGCGTGACGGCAAGTGTGGAAAGTGTTTTCGCGGTGTCTAGTTTTTCACAGGCCGCATAATAGTTTTGGATAATTGAATGAAAAAGTTCATGATGAAGTGATACAATATCCTTCCATCTTGATATAATAAATCTAGCAGTTCTTGGATGATTGATAATGAAGGGTGTCTGTTTTCTCTTCATATATAACATCCCCAAAGCTATCGCAAGTATCAATCAGTGTTCTGTAACCATCCATGGGGAAATCGAATCTCATTTCTTCTGCACTAAATCTCATCATTAATCACCGTTGTTGGAATTGTTTAAAAAATCGCTTGCCAAATGCCAAACGTTTATCATCAAATTGCTTCGCTTATTGGAGCTCGCAATGAACGATTGCAAATCGTTTAGCGAACAATTGCGAAATTGCACACAAAAGCCGACCAGAAACGGAATAGATTAGATTCGCGGT
>JAOEFI010000003.1:37029036-37049916 GCA_034621735.1 Anopheles plumbeus
ATTGCAAATCGTTTAGCGAACAATTGCGAAATTGCACACAAAAGCCGACCAGAAACGGAATAGATTAGATTCGCGGTCGTGGAAATGGCTCGCAGTTGTCGGAAAAAAACCGAGTAGAAAGTCGAAAAATCTCCAGAAATTAAAACGTTCCGTTGCCACTCGGGCCCTCAATTATGGGAAAAAGCTGGTTTTTTTTTCTCTCCTTGGGCAGGCTTCCGAAACAATCGTCCATCCACTCGTTCGCCAGACGAGCAAACCGACGACGACGTCGCGCGCCTGAGTTCAATATTAATGTTCACTCAATTCATTTCCGTTCGACTAATTGTTATCGAACAGTGAAAATCTTGTTACGCCAAGAGGCTCCAGCGTGTTCGTGTGCACGGGGAAAACCGCAGCCGCACGGCGCCATAGCCATCGTTCAGTGGTGGAAGCGAACGGTTCGGGACGGCTTCGAAAGAAAACCGACCAAACATGAATCGATTCTAAATCATTGCAATTTTGAGAAGTTTCGCCCGGAAGGTGCCCTTCTTTTTTTCCCCACTGCCTCGTGGTTGCAACAAGCACGAGAGAAAGAAAAGGCGAACGACAATGGGGGGGAAGGGGGGGGGGAAGTTCCGGGTCGGGCCTCGAGCACTGGCGCCCGCATTCCAATAGTTTGCCGTGGTTGACGTGGAGAGTGCTGCGGGAACACCCACTCATCAATTTTCCGCCCCCGAAAACGGTGACTCTGGAAATGGGGATGGCGTTTGCCGGTTCATTTTTTTTAGAGCTCATCATTCCCTAGCCCCCAGCCCCCACTCCCAGTTGCGTCAATAGACCAGCAGTATTCAGTCGGAAGCCACAATAGCATTCCTTTGGCCGCAAGCGCGCACGTCCCGCGGACGATCGTCCGCCCGTCCCGTCCACGAGCTGCAGTGGCTTGCGCCTGTCGAGCGGAGTCTGTCGACCGACGACGGCGTGACACACGGCCAAGCCGTGGGTTGCTGCGAAGTGCCGTCAATTGATCGAAATATTCCACACCATCAGATTTGTATTTTCGCTTCGAGTGTGATTGCGATGCACTTTTATTTGCCTATCGCGCCGCACTGGCCTCCATTCCCGTCGCCTAAGCGGTATGTGCTTTTCGTGGCGTCCTGTAGGGCCTCATCATCGTGGAAATTTGTCGAACCACAAATCGCCTGGAGGGTGCTCACGCTGCGCTCTAAAGTGCTTCCACAACGATCAGACCAAAGAACACTCGGCGACATCGGGAAACGCTGCTCGTGAGGACTATGGGAAAATCTAAAGCTGGTCAAAACACAACGAAGAATGAGTATTTTGAAAAGATGATCACTCCGACAAAAGTAAGTGAAATGCTGTTAACAAAGGTTTCTTTGTTTTCCTCCATAACTACACTTTTCCACAACGATATGGCAGCGACGCAGTCTAAGGACGAACAAATATAAGTTTGTTTAAAACAGTTAATTCTGCAAATTGGTGAAATTTGTGCCGTCACAACTCGATTTGAAAACTTAATGATAGGGTTAGACCACACACAGGATGGAAAACAATTCATATAACAGCCGACGTGGTGGTGTGTGTACCGTGGCATGAGAGCTTTTGGTTTTCCACACGGCGAACAGAAATTAAGTGAAAAACTCAGCCGACCATGCTTAGCTAGCAAGCGCGAGCGAGAGTATTGAGCGAGAGTCCACAAAATATCCTGACGGTGAAAAAAAAAACTATTCGTTCAATAAACAATAACATGAGGGAGGAATTAAAAAAAAATTATATTGTATCAAACTTGAAAAACAGCAGCCACATGGCGGATGGGAACAGATGGAGAAACTGCAGTAACGCCCTGGTCATATGAACGGCAAAAAAACGCAAAATAATACCACCCGGGAGGGCGCGAGGCGAGGAGGAAAGTCGGAAAGTGTGAAAGCACACTAGATTTTACACTGTGCAACGAGTGGAGGAACTCTCCCACACAATTCTCCCTTTGTCAACTGCATACGCCAAAGCTGATAATAACGCTGTTTTCCGTTTTTTTTCTCGCTCGTTCGTTACGCTCGTATTTGTTTTCCCTGTTGGAAATCAGTGTGTGAATGGGGCACAGTTTTCCACCTCCTAAGCAGCAGCAGCACTCCACCGTTTCGAGTGAAGCACGTGCTAGCGGAAAGTGAATCCTTTTTGTATTTCCAGATTAAAACCAATCCAATTAAGCGAAAGACTCTTACGCTTGGCATTTGTTCTTTCACTTACGTCCTCCCGTCCTCCATTTCCATCACTCTCGCCTAGTTTCGGGCATGTTCGGTCATGGAGCATTCTACTCCCTTTCCCCGTGATTCCACCGCCTTCCATCTACTTTCCACCGTCCGACGACCATGGGTTGCGGCTGCGAGAAAAAAGATGGCTATGTACTCGTTTTTCACAATTTTGGCCATGCATTGTCGCCCGGCCGCGGAGTCCGGTGGAAAACAGAAAACAACAGAGACGAGAGGATGCCGATGGAAAACTCGGCTGTGTTTTTGCCGCCCATGCTTCTGGCATCCGGACGGCGTCCACAGTTTTAGCCAACACGCCCAAAAGACAAGAGCACTTTTCGATGACAATTAATCTAGTGAATGAACGCGCACAGCACGCATACGCACACAGACACACATACACTACCAGATCGTTTCCGCTTCCGTTCGATTTGATTCCATTATTAATTCAATAAGTTTGCGGTTACGGTTGCGCGATGCGCGATGTTTTTGCCGGTTCCACTGCAAACTGCCATCGGGTTGTGTTTGTCCGAAACGGACGACATTCCGGATGACTGACCGGCCTCCGTTTCTCGTTTCACTGACGGCCTCGTGAGGTGAAGGGATGGAAGGGAAATATGCTTAAGGAATCCTACTAAACGATGCTTCTGCCAACAAGCCGCCGAGTCGGACGGACCGAGTTGAAACATCGAAAAAGCTGCCGGAGCGGAGAGTTGACACGACCGGTCGGGTCGATGGACATTAACCAGGCGTAATATACGAAATCTAATTACCAGCCGACCGGCAGAACGTGTGTCACGTAAAGATCACTGATACAGCCACTTGAGGGCTGACGAGACAGGTTCACGATCTATGAATGCGGTGGTGGGGAACGTGAGCAACGTGAAACACGCGGGGACACAAATGGTGGCGGTCATTGATTTTCGATTAGCGTGTCTTAACAAAAAAGGGACCATCAAGCTGCCTGATGGCTTTTCCATTGGGCTTGGGCGCGATAGGAAGAAATCGTCGTAGAAGGCGTTGCGTCCTTTTTTGCTCCACTGCGTATGTGTGTTGCTTGAACGTCTCGTGTCGTAGTGTTGAAAGGTTTTGCATCTTGCATAGCATTACACTTCGTCATTGTTCGAGGCCAGGTGCGCTCTCGTGTTATTTAAAAAAAACGAATAATATCCAGAGCTTTCTTGTGTTCCCTCGAAACTTATCATAATCAATGCAAAACAAAAGATACTGATTGTTTGTATAACTAATTTACGAAACACAACTAGGAACAGTTGGAACAAAGCCCCAACTGTTTTCTAGCCACACATGCCTTAGGAACGATTCAAAAAGTAGGAACATTTTGCTGTGAAGATATTATAGTATGATTCAACGTTACTTGTTCTTCACAAATGGAAATTTTCGCGAGTCGTTAACAAATTCGAAGATGAAATTAAGAAAAAACTTCTTTCGTCGTTCAGTAAAACGATAGATACGTGGAGCTCACGTCACGACTCGAATCTTTTCGAAGTTCTGCCGCCCCAAAGTTCCCACCCTTTTGGGGTGCTTTGAATAAAACTGGTTGCCAATCAATGAAAACTTTCCATTTTCGATGTACTGCATCTTTTGATCGCTATGGATAATTGGGAAACTTGAGTCGAACCCATGTTTACTTGCAATCGAGTTATGCACATGAGTTCCGAACCCACTCTAAATGGAACCAAAAACGATATCCGCGCTTTCTCTAACCGGCGGGAGGAAAATAATCAAGCGCGAGAAAACGTGTACCATCGTGTATGATTATGCAATCTATCCTGGACGGAATTTCATCAGTCACATTTTACAAGGGGGGAAAACCCCCAAACCCCCATTACAACAACGAACAGCACCGGGGACAGAATCACAACACTATTCCGAGGAAGAAAAATGATCCTATATCGAGAGAAACGAGGCACCGTTTTCGATGTTTATTTTGTGCGCCCCAGTTCCGGTTCATTTTTCAGCATCGATGTTCGATTGTCAGGAAGAGGGGGATGGGAGGTGCCTCCGTTCACTAACAACATCCCCAGTGAATCGATGGTCCCCCGATGGCAGCATCACGGGCAAGTTTCACCTGATCCAGGCAGGCCTTCTTGGCAGATGATCTGCCGAATTCGTCAGCCTACCGTCAGACATCGGCCCCACGGCCCCACGGCTCGATTAGGAATGCAATAAATCTCGCTGCATTCGCCGCCGTTCGCCTGTAGAGTGCATACAAGTATGCACAAGGAAGGCATCAATAATGATTGCTATATCACATAACATTTCCTTCGAGAAAAAAGGGGGAAAAAAAACACTCTCCCTCAACGATTTCCGATAGGTTTTGAAGCGACAGGCACAAGAGACTCGAGTCATCGTCATCATGTACATCGCGGTGCGGGGATTCGCGTGTTGTTGTCGAGTCGACTGCATTGCTGGCGCGTTTCCACCGCGCTGCTCCACCTTTGGGGGGAAGGGAAAAGCAATCAAGGATGTGACCAAGATATTGTGAACGTTTTCGTAAAAGGACTCATCACCAGGGTACCAAGGGGGGCAGTCGCTGGGGATTTGTATGCACAACGGAGGGAGGAATTTGGGAGCGGTGCTTTGCGAGTGGATTGTAGTTGAATTTGTGTTGGGGCCGAAGCGGTGGTAGTTGTGCCGTAGTCGATGCACTCACGGAGTAGCGCAAAAGGCACACGAAATAGAGAGAAGCCTCACAGCAAGAACAAGTGGCAACAGTGGAAGAAAATGCAAATGAAAGTCAGCACAATCAACGAGGCCTCAACAACCCACCACCACCATAACGCTGTCACTGTCTTCGAGCCGAATCGAGCCGAAGAGAAAGAAACATTGGACTACTGGCAGGCCGACGGTAAACACCTGCCCCACGTGAGGGCATCTCACCAAGGACAAGGAACTATCCTAAGGAAGCGTTTGCCAAAAAACCGCCCCCCCTCTTCCTATTCTTCCGCAGTGGTGAGGGGTTTTGGCGGTCGTTAGTTATGCGTCATCCGCCGGTTTCGGTTTCGTTCCCCCTTCGGCTCCCCCCATCCCAACCGATCGTATTTCGGGGACATGTATAGCAAACAGTTGAGGGAAAAATAAATTGCATTTTCTATTTAAAATTAGATGCAAGACGAAGCCGCGTTTCTTCCCCGTGTCCCCTGTAGCGGTAGCAGCATTGAACAAACAGGACGCCAGCCAGAAGACGGTCGGCAGAGCAGGCAGGCGGATCCTTCCCGGGTAAGACGACGAGGAAGATGAAGAAGAATTCAAATTGCAAGTCATCTCGGTCCTGTCCCGGACTGTCGTTTGTTCGTCGGATTGTCTTCAAACATGACGAACTGGACGCTTGTGGGCATCTTCGGTAGGTCCTGCCACCTCGCCACCCACCCTCTCGGAAGGGGTGGAAGATTGGATTTGAATTCCTGAGGGCTAGCGTCGCATCGTGACACCGGGAATGTGCCGTGAGAGTCGGGACGGGCGGCACAAACTTCAATCTCTTTTTCCTTCGTCTTCGGACGTTTTCGTACGAGAGGGGAAAGAGGTGGCAGGAACCGGTCCTACCAACATTGCGCAGCACCTCCGCAGGACCATTTGATGAGACTTCCAGAAGCATTCCCACGACGCGCTGCCTGATTTCCGAGCTGACCAACGCCCCGAACGGGACGTGAAACCGTTTCCCTCTCGGGGGAGTCTTCGAGCCCGAAAGAAACGATGTTAGCAGGTATCATCCTAATTGACTACGAGACTTATCTGCTGCTTGCGAGAGAGCCTTCCAATTGTGCCTCCCGGGACCATGGCTCTAGGAGCGAAGAGAGGAGAAGCAAACAAGAAACAAGTGCCGCTGCAGTTTTTTCTTTCAGCGAAACAACATCCAGTGGGGCTCAGCATCGGACGCCTTGATGAAGCTGGGGAGGGGGTGAATTCTTCAAATTCCAACCACTTTGGAGTTCACTGTAGACTGTGGTATCGGCGGTGCACTGCATTGCCGATGCAGTTTGCCTAGGATGCGTTTAGCATCCCGAAAGCATCCCGGGAAGATGGCGGCCAGCTGGATGTTTAGTCTAATCAAATAAATTCCTGTGCGGGCGTGCGTGTGTGCGCATTTGCCTCTCATCTTGATGCACTTTCATTGCCCGTGTGTGTGAGTGTGAAAGTGTGTCAGCTTTTGTGTGATGGAGTTTTATTTGACATTGCGGGGATGAGCAGACTGCGTTAATCCCACCAGGCAGTGGCAGTGGTTTTTGTGTGGTCCCCGAAGCTGCCGCTCCCGAACGAGGATCAAACCCGACCGAGTTCCCCAGGCGAGCACATGCTGGTATGCGTTAGTGCCATTCCCAGCCTTGGATGGCGACATTGGAACGGCACAGGACATGGTTCAAATGGCGTCGGTAAAGGTTCGGGGTAGAACGAGCGTCTCACTGATGAGGACAAAGTTCTCCCCGTTGCTTCCGAAACTGCTTTCGCATAAGTTTAATTGAGTTATCATCGCACATCCAACTGTCGAAATGTCGCCCCGTTTCGTGTTCCCTTTTTTTTTTTTAGTCCTTACCCTGTTCGGTCTCCTGGTATTCGTTTGTTAATCAAATCAGCACAGAGAGACACAGACTCACAAGAGATTTTTAAAATACTGTTCCTCATTAGAACTATAAATATATTTCGGGAAAGATTTAACAGTTGAAGTTTATATCACCAATCTTAGGTAAATATTACTACTCTATTCTTTACAATTTATAACGTTTATTTATAATCAATGCTTCATCATAGTCTATGCACAGTAGATAGTTATTTTGTTTAATGTATACTCTATTTTTCTCTAGAATGATATTTTACCACAACAGTCCTTTCGGTTGAACTAGATGACCTGATCAGTGTGTATGGTAAAAGTTGATTCACATTGCCGGTATTGCCAATTAGAGAAAACTCCGGAACTCTGGTAAGCAGGTGATAATTTTTCTTCGCTTCCAAGATGCCGGCCCACTGATCACACCAATCGCAAGTGGCACCTCTTCAAAGGACTAAACTGTCGGCTACGGTTGAGAGATTGCTTTCTTCCTGCGGCACACGGTGCACCGCGATCCGATCGGATCCAATATCCTCGGGCGTTACATCGGGCGCGTTGCACAACGAAATGGACTTTCCAGTGTCACTCAGCAAAAAAACCACCCTTACTCCGCAGGACACGGAACGCCGGAACGCAAACCCTGGGCCGACGGTTTTATGAAATTACGGCGCCACCAACACTGACGCGATCAACACTCCGGGGGGTTCATAGCAAGGCAAAGCGTGTGTCCCGGCGGTGGTTAGGCTCCGTTTCTCCGTCCACGCCTCGGAGCTGAGGCACGCTCGGATGCCGCTGCATTTCGAGATGGTCATTTGAAGTTTAATTGAATTTGATTTTAATTAAAACCCTGAAATTCACTCCACTCCCGGCTCAGTGAAAGCCGGCTACCGATATCCAGAATTCAGGTGGTTTTCCCGACCCGGTGGGTTGCCACAGTCAACGAGGGCACGCTCCGGAGGTGTTACTACTTTCCGGCCGGAAACACTCTTGCCCTCCCCGCTCGGGGGGCGGGAGAAGGCTGCCAGCGAGGCGGTTCCGGTTGCGTTTCCTTTGGCCATTGTTTTCGACTCCAATCAGGTAAAATCAGTGTTAAAAGGCGGAAATTACAGTGCTACTTCACGGCACCGACGCTCTCCGTGCCCCTTAGAACGGCTTTCGTCTTCGGCCGGAAGTTGTACCATCCTTCCCCTCCGTTCCTCCGTTGCCACGGGAACTGGGGAAAACCTTTGTGAAACCCCGCCGCCCTGCGCTCCGGACAAAGCTCGGACGTGAGGTGCAAACCAACGAAGGAAAGAACTATTTTTCCATGGACAAGGTAAAATCCATCCCCCTTCTCATCCTCATCCGGAAATGCGTTTCTTTTCTTAAGTTCTTCGCTGACACTTCCCTCACCACCCGTCGGTACGTAACAAACCTTCAAGCTGCACGCTGCCGTCCACCGCTCAGCGTGGGTTGAAAGGAAAACAGGTCCTCTCCGGTGTCCTCCCCTGGAAGGGGTTTTAGGTCTTGGACAATGGATTTACTTTTCTCGGTGTGACCGTTTCTTTGTGTGTTTCGCCTGGGTCTGCTTGGCTGCGTTTAATCTACAGCCAAAGGAAGGAAAAACGTGCCCGACCGAGGTTACCTGCCGCTGCTCCTTCTGGACTCGGAACTGTCAAATCTAATTTCCTCGCCACTATTTTACATACTGGCACGCACCGTGTATGGCGTCCACCCCGAGCCCTTTTTGAGAGATGAAATAATTCTCTCGTTTTTCGCCACCGCTCGAATGTACAATCTTCGTAATGTAATAAACGGACGGAAATATTCTTTATGCATCCACACCGCCCAGCGCACCGAGCTGGAAGGATTTCCTTAAGTTGGGGAACAAATCAATTTGGATTTTGAAGGGGAATCGGATTAAAAGCGAGCAGAAATATTACACTTCTCCAAGGATGGACAGTTGCGTCCTGTGCTGTGCAGGGCTATGGATAGCAGCGGCCTGAAGATTCGGCGAAGGAATACCGACGTAACACTTGTCTCTCACCGCATGGATGGCGATGACGCACGTAATGTTAATTAACTTTGTGAATCTCTATTGTAATATATAGTGGTTTCTACCCATAATCTACGGTAATCAATTTATGGGTTAACTGCATTTACAGTATTCATTTACAGAACCTGCAGTACATTCTTCTTCAAACTGCTTTCTTTCCCCCACCGTTTATTTGTTGAACAAATGATATTTATAATTCATCCGTTTCTATCCAAAACTAATTTACAATTTACGATTGTAGTTTTGCAAAATTCATTCAAAATTCATTGAAAGATATTCTGACAATACATGGGGAATAGTTTAAGTTACATACTTAACATAAATACCAACAACCCCCACCAGCTTTTCCTTGTTAATTTACCGTGATTATTTAGAACCAATTTGTGCTGCATAATTTCCATTTCGACATCGAAATGAATCGACTAACGAATCGGCACTGGAATGTTGTCTATTGAATCCGGCATCGAAATCCATTCAAGACTCGCATCGACGAGGGCTCCTTCCACGGCATGGTCCCTCGTTTGCGTGTAATACACATAGCCAACAGTCGAGCTGTTTGAAGAACGTGTAATTATTTCCCGTTGCACCGTCGCGTGTCAAAGGACAGTTTCTTTAGCTGCATGGAGGGAGATGGGTTTCGGCTTGAACGATTCCCGTGCAGGAGGGTTGCTGCACGAATTTCAGTTAGCCGGTTGGTGAACGAGGACGTGGCACTCGACGGATGTGGGAGTAAAATACTGAAAAACTTGTCGAAAGCTTTTCGTGGAAGAAGTCGAGAAATGTTAGCTTTAATTTATTGTTTTAGCGATGAGAAGTAAACATTAAAATGTCAATTCGGGTATCAATGGCTTTTTTTAAATGATGCGGTTAGATGGTTCGTTAAAAGAACTTCAACTATTTGATAGTTGACTTTTTTGTTGATTATAGTTAGGTACCAAAAGCTTAGTAACATGTGGTTTTAAAAAAAACGACAAGTAACTTACCACATGCACATTATGTTATGGCAGCTTGCTCAAATATGGACATGTGCCTTTCTATGTCAATGTAGCCGCCAAGTATAGTATATAATAGAATCTTTCCATCTAGTCAGTGCATGATAATTTAATTTCTTTTTCCAAGACAACACGAATGCGTTATTCAATACTCATCCTCATCCCCATAGCGTCTAATGACCCTTCATGGTGTCACATGCAAGGCAATTATGAGAAAATGATTAGGCGTTAATTTAGACAAATTGTCGCACCATCATAGAAACACGTTTTATCATCTTATGTACCTTTAAAGAAATCAGTGCTCCGTTAGCCAAGGTATGTCTATCGTCTGCAGCTTTTCTAAGAGTCTGTTCCTCGGAACCCAGCCAAGGATGGGTGTATTTTTCCCCTTTCTATTTACGCTTCTTATACAAGTGCACGCGCCGAAACATCAACAAGGATATGCTTTCACCCATCACCCTATCGCACTACATTCGACAACCTCACCCCTTGCTGTAGGAGCTTCGTAGGGTGGGAAAGTGTCGGGCACTATTGTTAGCGGGATCGAGGGCGGCCATTCGACAATTTGACAATAAATATGTATACATGTATCCAGGCACAAACGCACACAATCGTTGTCGTTCTGAATGAACGGAGCGAATGCTTGGCACACTGCTGAGATCGGGGGGTTGCTGCAGCCCGCTTCCAGCAAATGCAGCAAAGGTTAGATGCGATGCAAAAGAGCGAAGACCCACCTTGCCTCCGTCACTTGGCCGTCGATATGACGAGCCCCCTTTTTGGTGCTCGACTTGGATACCAATTTTCGCTCCCGGAAAAACCCACACCCGGAACGGTTTAATAACAATGGATGGAAGAATTTTATTATGCAAATATTCGTACCTCCGCTGCATCGGAGGAGAGAGGGTTGGAAAGAGGAAGAGTGAAGGGACGAGAAACAGCAGAAGAGGTTGGCGGAGGCTGACAAGCGATGCCAAGCCACCGGAGGCGCCAAGCAGTGCGACGAAATCAGACGCTGGGGTACGTGGAGTGGAACGCATAAAGAAGAGTCATCAGCATCATCTTCATAGAGAGATTGCACAACAGGGCACAGAGGGTAATAGAGGTCGATGGGAGCGAATAGCATGAGGCCAAGTGTGACAGACAGAGAAGCGAAAAGAAATGGTGCAGAATGGAGTCTTAAGGGAGAGTAAAAGAGAGAGAGAGCGCACGAGAATGAACCGGCCCGTGTGTAGGTGAACAGACTGGGTCTTTCTTCTGCAATAGGAAGTGGCTTCGAATGGCGTAAGAAATACGACCGTCTATTCAGCCCTCGGGGAGCACTAGAAGGGGTGCACGGGGTGGTGCACATTATATCTCAGACCCGGAAGTTTTATGCTTGACACTCGGTGGCCATTGCGTCTGCTACTTCCATATGCTGGCTACCGCCACGAGTTACGGTACGTTCAACCTCCCCCCCCCCCCGCCAGACCTGGCCATTGCGGCCCCACCATCGTGACACTTTTCACCAACACTTCCGCCCCTGTTGATAGTAACCCTCGTTGAAGTGCAGTCATCAACACATTGTCACCTAGTATCAGCGTCACAGAGGGACATCCCTCTGACGTGCTCCGTCGTGCTAAGGGAAGTCTAGGTAGGTTCGCATCTCGTAACAATGTGACTTTATCAGCCTTACCCTACGATTTGCCGAAAATAGGCAACCTTACCGGTAGAGAAGCACGGATTTATGAACTCCACGCGTTCGTACCGAGGTGTGTACGGAAATTTTTGTTTTCTATTATCCTGCCCTTTTTTTACGAACTCTTGAAACAAGTGTCAGTACAAGATATTGTTGGGATAAAGATATGTGTTTTATGTAACAAAAGTAACTTTTCCCATTGCAAAAGGTAAAACAAACTTGAAAAAAGAGAGAAGCCAACTCCGAAAGTTCTCTGGTGACCGGAAGCCAATCCCTTGGATTCTCTTTGGGGAATATCATAAAGTGCAGTTGCATAACATTCACGTTACGAACTAAAATACACCAATGGGATGTGTTGAAGTTTCGGAAAATGTGTTTTCTTTTAGACAGAAATGTGAAGTTGAGCAATATGAAACAATGTTCATTAGTTGACTTGAATAGAGAAAATGGATAAAAGAATATATCAGGGAAATCGCGAAGGGCGCGAACGAGGTCTTTTCGCGATTTGGAGTCTAAAAGAAACAACGGAAACATTGGAAGAATTTTAAGTACTTCTAACAAGCACGAATAAAAGCCAATACCTTCACCATAAACGAAACACTAAGTATTCGTTGCCATCTCGCAACACTGAATCAAATATACATCAATAATCACGCACGGATCAAACGTCAATCAAAATAATTCCACAAATGACCAGGCGTCTCCATTAGGTACATTCTTTAGGAACATACTACCGGTGGGTTGAACGTTCAGTGGAAAAGCATCTCCCACACTGCTTCTCGGCCTGGTGTGAAATTGGTAATTGCAGGGTCATGTTTATGCTACCGTGAGGTGGTGTGTTTCCTACGTTGCCCACTACGAAACACCATGCGTCTCCATTCGGAAAGGCGAATGAACAAAATTCCTCACACCGTCCACCGAGTTCGGCGGGCGAATGAAAGCAAATGATGCCACCGTAAATCAATCGGCTAGCCCAAATCAAACCGATCCAAAACAAACAGTAACCGTTTCCCGCCCCCAGGAAAAGGGCACCCCGAGGGTGATCCGAGTGAAGTGATTTCGTTTTGCACTTGATTTGCGAATTTGTGGCCATTCGTCGTTTTATTGACTGCCTGGATCCGTCCGTCGGCACCTGCCCGGCGAGGTGTTGCCGGTAGTTTTCGTTGGCGCTTGTTTGCACTGGACGCTCAAGGCGCACGGTGCGCACCAGTAGGAGTGAAAACAAATGCTCACGGATACCGGGTTTAAACAGGTGTTCCACAGCTCGAAAGCTCACGGTTTTCCGAATGGGGCTGACATTCATTCCCCATCCACCCGGCCATACCGTTTAGGACGCTCGTGCTTTGGCGGATCGACCAGCGCATTAGACACCGTTTTCCGGTGTCGTGTTGGGTTCTGTTGGAGAGTTTGCTTCCCGGTGATTAAGCGACGGCTTGAGCTTATGGACAGGGCTGGCTGGCCGGATTGTTGGACTTTCGTTCCCTTAACCCAGAGTTCGTTTGTACGAATCCTTCCTGCGCAATCCCTGCCGAGCTCGGGTACGAGATTTTGTACATAGAACGGCCGCTGGTTGCTTGGTGGCTATAATCGGTTGATGATTTCGACATGAGGTGAAGCTGTTCAATTTTAATTTAGTTTTGATAATTAAACGGGTTTGTAAGTCTTTGGGTGTTCTTCCCATGTAATGGCAGAGTATGTTGGTACATAAAGGAAATTAAATCTATTGTTTTATGTAATATCATCAAATAGTGGAAAGTGATTCCTGAAGTAAGTTAAAACAAGAAAACATTATTTTGCACGATTCTTTTAATTATGCAATGAGCACTTAAAAAAACACCACAATAGTTAAATGATTGCTACCATACACCCTCCAATGTAACAGTTGTGTGTCAAAGTAACATCAGAAACTTTTACGTTCAGTTCTGCAGTAAAGAGAATAAACATTCCGCAAGCAGAGCATGTTTTTTAAGATCACTTTTGAAGCACATGCAAGCATACAAACGGTGCCCCAACTTGCCTAACCTTAGGAAAAAATAAGCTGTACGCAGATGCTATCCTTCTTAGTCCAGAGTGGCTCAAGTTAACACATTCGTTTTTCCATAAAACAACCAAATAGAATTCCTCCGCAAGACGTTAGATTTACCTTCCAAGCACCACGTTGAGCTAACGTAGTGCCGACAGCGACGCCCAACGTGCCAAGATTGCGTTCGTCTTAATTAGTTTCGTATGCCTTCATTACCACGGTTGCACCGCGTGGAAACTAACGCCTCCGCGATGACGGTGGAGATGTTGATGATGACGATGATAACGATGATGAGAATGCTGATGGCGGCGTTGGTGAAAAAAAGAAACACCCCACCAAGTGCTTGGGACATCGCGGAACTTTTTTTTTGTAAAATTAAAATATAATCCGTTTGATTATGCCGGAGGTGTAACGGGAAAGGAAAAATGCATTCTCATGACGAAGGACGACGGCGGAACAGTGCGAGGGGAGAGAGAGAGAGAGGCCTTGCATTACAACGACCAGTTCGCGGTTAGTTTAGGGAATAGTTCTATAAAACTCTTTTTCGAATTCTCGACTTTTTCTCCCCCCAGCGATCTATCTCCAAATCATCCTATCTGTTCTGGCAGGATCGGCAGGATCCATACGCGCCGGTGGGAAGGAGCCCAACCGATTCGGTAGTCTTATCAGCGGCTCCCGTTTGCCCCGGATTGAATGAAATTAAAACTTTTCCTCCATGGTCTGGTCCTCGGGCATCACCTGGTGGGCTGTGTAGAGAATGGAAAAGAGACGCGGGTGGGAGGGCGAGAGAGGAAGAACGGATGGAGAGAAATACTCTCAACTAGCCAACGACCGCGACAACGATGACGAAGAATGTCGGCCAAATGATGTTACATTTTCGTCCTCCCGTGCATTCCTGGGAAAGCGGGGCTGGTAGGAGAGCAAAGACCGGGAGGAATGTTGGAGAAATGGCGAAGAATTCCAGCGTATGTTTTCGTGGTTCGTGGATCCGTTTTTCGGCTCTGCGTCCCCGGGAACGTGATACAGGATGGTATGCGCTGCACTTTCTATTAACACGACCGCCAAGGATGTTGGTACAAGGTACAGGTGCTTACACTAGTAGACATAAATGTTGGAGTAAACTTGTTTTTTCCTAGTTTGGTATGTAGGTGGTAACATACTTCTACTTTAAGCGAACTTTATGAAAGTTATTACACCATCACGTGCCACATACAAAAACCGTTTTTTTTCTTTTCTACAACTACTTCAAGTGGTGTCGTGGAAGGATGATCCGTTCCAGGTCCAGGTTATCTTGAATCCATTTTTAAATTAATATTTTGAATGTTATGTAATCAACTTAGCGTGAAAAAAATCCACGAGCTACTTTTTATACTGTTTGGTACTATTAATACTTACTTGGTACCGTTCGAGGTCGTAACAGCTTTTGATTAGTGTTTTCCATCAAAATTCTCTAAATAATCCGACTTATTCCCATGAACATAACCAAATGGAATGATAGTGTGTTTCTTTTCTGAAGTATTCGCTCTTTGCTAGCCACCACAGAGCACCTGCAGTTTTCCGTGAATTCTTAATCCAGGAGGAGGCACGGAGGCACGGGGTGTCATTGCTCGCCATTGCTCAATACGATCGCGTGCCATCGAACAGTTTTCCCAAGCGCTCACATGGTCGTTAAGCGGCTCCCTATGGAAGCAAGTTGCATCCAGCACGCAACCACGTTAGCAGTCGCTTGGGAGAGTGGTCGCGGTCGTCATTCTCATCAAGAAGGTGTTCCATTGGATCACTCTCACAGGCATCGTTCTTGAGGTTTACTTCCAGCATGGTGGTGGGGTGATAATTTCAGCCACCCCTTCGCTCGCAATTCGGCAACGGGTGGAACGAGAGCAAGAAGCGAAAAATCACACTATTTCCAGTATTTGGCCCCCTAATCTTAAGCATCCTGCAGATTTAATGAGATCGTGTAGCTGGTGGTTTACAGCACGAAGAATTTTATAGGTTTTCTTCTACCATTTCAGTCTTTACGTAGCCTGCTTCGTTAATGCGAGCAGATCGAGTGAGAACTTCGAT
The DNA here is from genome assembly GCA_034621735.1 of Anopheles plumbeus. Classification (NCBI taxonomy): domain Eukaryota; kingdom Metazoa; phylum Arthropoda; class Insecta; order Diptera; family Culicidae; genus Anopheles; species Anopheles plumbeus. Next base: position 37,044,636 of record JAOEFI010000003.1, read on the forward strand.
CCCTTTCACCTAGCGAGACAAAACTACCGAGACAGTATAGCATCTCACTTGTTTGTCTCGCGAAACATACCGGCCTCTTTAGGGATGATTAAACATGAAAGATAAAATCCTTTTCCACCCGGGCGCCATTCCATCAGGCTTCCTTTACATTTTTGTTTGTTCCAGTGCATCAAAAAGTTTCCTCCACTCATCTCACATGTGGCAATGTTTTCATCTTTTCCTTCATCTTTACCCCAGTTCGTACCGTCTTCGGCCAGCCAGCATGCTCTATATTTTATCTTCGTTCATTCTTTTTCCATTCGCGTAATTCGATGACTTTGTCGCGACTGCCGAGAACCGTGCGACGTGCACTCGCCTCACACGGGTAGTTGTTTACCTAGCCTCGAATTTTTATAGTCATTCCCACCCAACCACACCACGCCCTTTTCTGCTGCGCTGAAGAGCTCTCCGGTGCGCGTGCATTTGTCAGCGCTGCGTTCGTCACCCGCGAATGCACCACAGAATGGGCCGCCAAGAATGGGACACGGTACGCGACAGGGGCACCGTCCCGTTCGTCCCCCTGGCGTACGTACGCTTTTCTTTGCCATTTCCATTCGACCTACTGCGCGCTCGTCAGCCAGAGTCAGCAGAACACGAACAAACGGTACGATGGAAACGGAACGTAAAGTTCGCCCCGCGTTGGAACGGGAGTTGGCAGTTCTCCGGGTGTATCCCTAACGATGAAACCTTTTTCCATTCATGTGACTCGATTATTTGCGATACGTGAGTTGAAATCCGATGCGCGCGTGTAGCCGTCGCGCGTTCCTGGCAGCCTTTGGCGCGAAATCAGCTAGAGATCGGCAAAGGCAGTGACCAGGGGGCGGGGAGCAGGCGGGAGTAGAAAATTAAGTGTTGACTACCGATGAAAAACAACCTTCTAAACCGTGTTGAAGGGAAAACTCAACCTTGGGGGTGTGGGGCTAAACTCTGGGCGGATTTTTGCCCACTCTGAAACCCCCATCCTTCGGCTTGATGCTTCGTGAGGGCACACCACACATTGACCCCAGCGCAGGCGTTTTCTGGTGGGTAGGGAAATGAAGCGAGATTTCGCAGCGTGATACACACTCACACACATGTATCCAAAGGCATGCTGGGTCCGTAGAATATTCACCGGTATGTGGAAGAGAAAAAGCTTACTGACTCTTGGCGCACCTCCGACGGTTTGGTTTTTGCATTCAACCAGGATCCTCCGTAGATGGCATAGACGAGTTCAAAAATCAACACTTTTCTGTGCCGTTAGAAAATGGGAGTGAGAGAGAGAGAGAGAGAGAGAGAGAGAGAGAGAGAGCGAGAGCGAAGAAGCAAAAAGTGGGCGAAAGTGTGCGCACCGAAAGTAGGAAAGGTGCAAAGTGAGCCACCAAACGGCGCCAAAGTGATTGGGTTGTCAGGATGCCAGAACGGAAAACAGTAAGCCGAAAGGGGCTCGTCGGCATTGAACGAATACCGACATGCTAAAAAGGGTATTATAACTCATTCAATTAATTGTGAGCGTAGAATTGGATTTCTTGGAACCGTGGAAGACCCACCTCGGAAGCGGACGGGGAAATGGGAGGGGGAAAAACCCCACGGCCAGGCTGAAACGGGCTATCGGAAAGTGAGAAAGCTCTTTTTCCTTTAACCACGCGACCGGTGCTAAGGGTGGAAAAGGAGAATGGAGAAGGGAAAATTCTCCTGCACGGATTTTTCTTCGGCCAAGGCCGCACCGGCTTTTCTTTATCCTTTCCGTTTAACTGGAGTTTACTCGGAAAAGAAAAATACCACCGAACTCAGATAGGACGGATTCGATGAAGTGATAATCGTCTGCCACTTTGCTTTTCTGGCCTTTCCACTATTTTGGCCACTGACTCCTCGGAGGGGAGGGGTGTGCAGGGCAGATTGTGGAGTCCCATCGGGGTCGCTTAACTAGGACTACGTGCTGATTAGATTCGTTTTTATTTGAGCACCATTAGTTGTGGGGCAGATTAAACTTTTGTGCTCATTCAATATTCTCCTTTTCCAATAGCTCTTTATCGGCCGATCGTTAAACGTTTTGCATTTTTATTTAATTCTATGAATTCGATCCAAGGGTTATACGTTGCTGCGTTCCGAAAAAAAGGTTATCAAAGTTCAGTAGGTCAATGGGTATATTTAAAAATAGGTTGTATGGAAGGAAAGGTCAGGAAAAATGAAGCAAACCTCCAAACAATTTGGAGTAAACGGTAATGAAACATTTTCCTCATAGTGGCCCAATATAATTTTCTAGTTATATATAATTATAATATACAATATAATTATAAGAAAATTAATTCCCCAATCGGAATGGGACGCTGCAAAACTACGGTGTTGTCTTGACCGGGAAATAAAAGCTGCATTGGAACGACGTACCTCTTGAACAAATGGCTTCCCGTGAACATGGAGTCCCGCCAAGAGGGATGAAGCAATTACCACGATCAAACGCAACTGAGCCCGGCAATCGAATGGCAGTACCATTTTGTTAGGAAGCCACGGAAAACACCTCCGAACTGCCTTTTCAGCCGGTAAAAGGACACTCGGATTCTGCGACTGGAAGTCGCCCGAACGCCACACGACTGGAAGTCGGGCGATGAGAGGGTTGGCCACCGAAGTCACCGCATAGATCCCGCCACGGAAGCACGAGTCCTGTTCGGGCCACTTTCGGGCGCTCGCGCGTGGGCCTCGCGCGATCGCATCGAAACACGGCGCATCTCCACTTCGTGAGTGCTGGAACCGAAGGGCCACGTCGGGATCCGTGTGCTGCCCACAGCTGTCTCGGGATTCCTCGGGGGGCGGTAAAAAAAAACATCTGCCGAGATGTCACCGGAGCACATCTCGGACGGAGGCGCAACCACGCGCCAGTTGGTTCACGGTCGTTCCCGTCATCGGATGGAATACGTCCGGTTTCCGGGTGCCGGATTGTGCTCATTCGCAGTAGTCGCGGAATCGGTGTGCGAGAGTGTGTTCGAGAGCTTGGCGCGGCGAACGGAAGTGGTGCGCCGTGCTGTGTCGACCGAGTGAAAGGGTCCGGGTGGCCGAGGTAGGCATACGCTAGTAGGACGACCGTTAACATGTGTGCACACGTACGTGCAGCCGACCGGAAACGGAGGCCATTCTGTGAAAGTGACAAACGGATTGTTGTGTAGTGTCATCCCCGCCCTCTCCTAGGGTTGGGAATGGATGGTGTATAATGTTGCACTCGAGCGCAGGGCTATCTGCTCGCTGGACGCACGAGGTCCACCCCCGCAGGACCAGTTTGCGTTTATCCTGACCCCGAACGGTGTGCCCGCTTCCAAGACAGACCAATTTGTCAGCCTGCGGAAGGAAATTTGGAGTCGTTCTTTACGGTCAGCGTCCGGTGGAAAATGGGACTCATTACTACTTGCCCGGAGCCGTCTTGCCTTACGCCGCTCGCACGCCCGGAACCGGTGGTCAACCGGACCGGAACAAACCAGAAACAAATTGTAGCCGACTGAACGCTACACTGGGGGAACGGTGGCGTGGTTCGGGCCGAAGGTCTTCGATGGCCTACAAGAGGTTCGGCCCGTCCAGCGGGAGCAGTCCAAATAGGGGAGAATCACAACGATGCACCGAGATGATAAATGCCCACCCGGCACCGCTCGTAAGTTGTGCGGGAACTAAAGCGCTCCCGTCGATTCTTCGGGAGCAGCCCTAGGGTTGCGGCCAGGGGACGGCTCGCGCACAGCTCAGCCCGGCCATTATGGGGTCGGTGTTAAACGAGCGTGTTCGGCAGACGGTGTGGCAGATTTGATCGTGAGTGAACCGAGGCGGGGTCACTGGTGTCGTTATATCTTTTGCAACACCACTAAACTTCCTTAACAGTTCATTTTATCGACTCCTCCCGCTCGTCCTGCGGTCCACCGTTTCCCGCTGCATCGAACGCCCCGTACTCCTGCAATAAACTCACCACTAGAGGTCAGCACCGAGCCTGTACACGGCGCAGAGTTCGCGTGCCCTGCCTACATCTGTTTTCCCGGAGGCTATTTTCGGGAGCCGTCGTTAGTCGTCCACTTTAGTGCCGGGGACGTTCCGGTGCCGGCTGGGGCTGGTTTTGTTTTCCATTGTTTCGCAGCACCTCCCACCACCTGCATCCGGTGCGCCCTTCCTCGGGAGACCTCCCGCCGACCTGAAGCAAGGGTTAACGTCCACAGCGCGATGGGATCTACACTGGCTGCACGGCGAAGGACACGGCTTTTCTTTCCTCCCTTCCGTCCCAATGAAGAAAGCGAACGCCGTTCGCCGGCACGAACCACGACCTCTATTGTGGTGTTTATTTATTTACTGCACTTTCCATCCGAGTGGTGCTCGTATCGCATCACGGCACCGGAGCAACCTGGAGTGTGTCGTTGATGGGCTTCAGATAGGCCAGACACTAGCTGGAGGGTGCCTGCCGGTGGGCTGGTTGTCCCACCCACACACACACACACCGAACGTACGCTCGCTCACGTGACCACTTTCAACACGTTCGACACGAGGTGCAGCGATCTTTTCCCGGCCGTTCCTTCCTCTGGGCACGGGACCCCCCCCTAAGGCCATGGACCAAAACCAAATACGTAGAATAATCTTAAAGCATGTCCTGCTGCACCTCTTGTTGTATTACTTGTTGTTTTTCTTTACCTCGCCCTTCCTGCCGTGTTTGCCAGATTTTCCAGGACGGGATGGAGTCTTACCACTTTCCACAAACATTAACCTGGGCGTGCAGGTGGTAGGGAAGGACGTGGCGGGGCAAAAATTCTCACCGACAACGTGAACAGGGTTAAATGCATGCAACCATTTGACGACACAAACCTCCGGGCGGATGTTGTGGCGCACGATTGTGATGAAACCGGGACTCGTGCGATGGAGGGTCAGCGAGCAAAGAGAGAGTGAGAGAGAGAGAGAGAGAGAGAGAGAGAGAGAGAGAGGGAGAAGTAGAGTACCAGAGTGCAGGTTATAGCGAGTTGCAGAGAAGTGGATAGAAGAACCAAAAAAGAAAACAATCAAACGACCCACTGATGCGATACGGTCCGTTGTTCCCGGAACGGAACGGTTCCTGCGTGGCACTTGGGTCCCGAGCGTGTGTCAGTACAAAAAAAGCGTCAGGCTAAAACGCAGCATACATACACGCACGCACACATACACCCGCTCACCTCTCCGTTAGTCGTTAGACGTTACGGTTGTCGAAAGATAACACACCTTGCCCGACTCGGTTGGATCGTATCGTGCGGGGGGGGGGGGGGGGGGGGGGGGG
>JAOEFI010000003.1:37079979-37100317 GCA_034621735.1 Anopheles plumbeus
TCATCGTGAAACCATCTTCATATTTTGCGTAGCCTATTTAATGCGAAAAAGGCTTAAATTTACATCATGATCATCATGATCGGTTCCTGGAAGAATCATACAATCTTCGGAACATTACACTGCAAAAGATCAAAAACTTTTTTTTCATTCATACTTTCCAATTCTTTTTAATGCAAAATACCTATAAAAGAAAATCTTCAAAGAAACAACCCACACAACATATAAGACACTAATCAGTGAGACTTGAGTGTGTTAAGTATTGAGATATATGCGATTATAAACATTTTTAAAATGGTAGAAGTTTCTTTTAAATAGCAACGACACAAATATTGTATCACAACTGCGAGGATTCGACGAATGTTATAAAACGATGCATGTGCGTTCGAATGCACAAATTGACATCATTGCTTACACAAACATTCAAACGGTTCGAGCAGTATCTTTTTTTTCCGACCGGGCTGCAGTCAATCAATCAAATATTGCACCGGTTGTGACAGGCGGCGTTCGGATCGGTTTATTATCAGAACCCATCGACTGGAGCTTCTCGCCAAGTTGCAGTGTCAGCTTGATTTGGAAAATGTCTCTGCCTACACTTCCGGAAAACCTGCCACGCTATCGGTTCCAGTTTTGCGATAGAAAAGCTCGACGGTACGGGTGAATCTGCAAGCCGGCCGACTAAGTTATCGTTTGAGCTGTGGCAGGAGATGGTCGGAAAGTGAATTGTTTTCTTCTTCAAACAGTGAGCTGTCAAATTTTAACGAATACCTCACTTTGCATTCAGCCGCTGCTCCCGTTCGTTCCTTGCGCAGCGTGTCAAAACTAACGATGTGCGGCATTTCTTTTTTTCTTCTTCTCGGCTCCACAGGTCATGTGCAACACCGGTGAACTGCGCGAAATTCCACTGAAAGCCATCCCGGTGACGGTGGAGCAGCTGTCGCTGACGAAGAACTACTTCCCCATCGTGAAGAGTGACGCGTTCGGAGGGCTGCGGGCGCTGCGGAAGCTGTCGCTCGATGGCAACAACATCACCACCATCAAACCGTTCGCCTTCCGCGGGCTGCCGAGGCTGCGGGACCTCTCGATCCAACACACACCACTGGCCACGGTGGCGTCGTTCGCCTTCGCCGGGCTGCAGAACGTCACGCAGATCCTGCTGTCGCACAACAAGATCCTGCGCATCGAGGGCTACGCGTTCGCCGGGGCCGTGAACATCCGGGTGATCCACCTCGCCGACAACCCGACGGTCACGATCGAGACGAACGCCTTCTCCAGCCTCAGCAACGTCGACCGGCTGATACTGCCGTCCGGCATCCGCGCGATCGAGGCAGACGCCTTCTTCGGGCTCGAGATGGTCGGCTACCTGAAGCTGTCGTTCATGGACCTGGCCGCCCTGGAGCCGTACACCTTCCGGGGGCTGACGCACGTGAAGCTGCTCTCGCTGCAGGAGTCCGACCTCGGCATCGTCCGGGCCGGCGCTTTCGAGGGCCTGGTGCACGTCGAGCTGCTCAACATCCTCAACAACAAGATCGACGCCATCCAGGAGCTCAACCTCACCGCGGTCAACCGGATCCGGGTGCTGCGGATACAGGGTAACCACCTGCTCGAGACGCCGGACGCCGGCTCGATCGTGCTCGAGGGCATCGAGACGCTGCATGTAAATAGCAACTACTTCCCGTGCGGGTGCCACATCCACACGCTCCTAGATAGTCCGCTAGCGAACGGTAGCTACTCGTCACACGGGGGCGCCACCGGCGACTTCCTGTCGAAGAACTACTGCATCTCGCCGCTCGAGGTCAACGGGCTGCCGATGAGCGCGATCGATCTCTACTCGATCGGCCGCTGCATGGAGCAGGTGACGCGCGAGAACCTGGAAGCGTCCAACTCCGGCTCCAGCTCCAGCGTGTGGCGAGGGAAGCCCTGGTGGTGGCAGCACTGGAGCAGGAAGTCTTCACGCTCCCACGACAAGGCCCTAGTGGCGGCCGTCTCCTCCGCCGTGCGGTTTCTACTGGCCACCCCCCTCCCGGCGATGCTGCACGCCGTGTGTTTTTTACATTTTAGCATACAGATTAGTTGAACTGCACCGTCTCGAGTAAGTCTCAGGTAGAGTTGGATTGCATTCTTAGGGCAGTGCTTCGTCCCGTTCTGTCTCTGATTGGCGCTTGCCGGGATCATCCCCATGCTATGCTAGCCACGCCATCTATGATACCACTAGAATAAACAAATACCAAAACATGGCTTTTTTTACATTCCAACAGGACAGAGCCAGACAACTGTGACAGCGAGCGAAAACCTGCTTCTTTACTTGGTGCGTAATGTAGTTCCGTTTCCTGTGCCATGATCCTTCCACTTGCGTTCCGTCCCATTCCTGATGAAGCTGTAACAAAAATCCTACCCCAAATATTAGTGCATTGTCGTGCTTCATTGTCAACTTTTCCGGCACATTCCCACGGGAACGTTCCCCGGCTTGAAGGGTGGAGAAGAATTGAAACCCATTTTCCAACCCCTTGGCCAAACACATTTGCAACCCCGAAGTGCTTATGCGGAACAATGTAGGTAACTCTATTGCAATTTTTCCCACTTCTCTCCGCAACCTCCTGTTGCACAAGTGGGGGCAAAAACGAAAAGAAAAGCTCGAAACATGAGTGCCGGGAAGCACTCTTTCACGAGGGGCTTTAACAAAAAATTAAATTCCGATGTACGAGGACATTGCACGGACGGACAGGGACGCGGTTTCGCGGCAACCGCGGTGTGGATATTTTATTACGTGGTTGTTTCGGAAGCACTTTAGATCGACCCGAATGGTGGGATGAACAACAACAAAAAAACGCCCCCGGTAGCCGAGGAGACCCCGAACAGTCGGCCTGTTTTTGCTGGAGGCAAAATCGTTTCCGTCGTTCACCTGGTGGTGGTTTTTGTGGCCACCTATTTGGCTTGGGTCTGTGCTTGCGCTTGACCAGTTTCGATAATTTTTGACTCCAACTAGTTAGTTGCTATCAGTGTTTCATCCTGTCTAGATACGGGAACTTTCCGCAGTACGAGGATACTAGGACACCAGCACCTCCCGCAAAACGGGAGAGAGTTTTCCATTGCCTGTCAGTCGTGGTTTGGTAGCGGGTGGTTTTCGCTTCAAGTTTCCACCGTCTCCTGCACGTGATCGGGCGTGTTCTACCGCCACTGCACCACTTGAAACTCAAACTGCAACCAAACAAAACATCCGGCCTATACTAGCGAAGAAAATGGAAAGAACACTGCGCAACCGGGGAGAGTACCGGCCGTAAACAATTCGAATAAAAGTGAGAAAAAACACAAATTTTCCTACATGCCGACATAATCAACGTCGGCCATGCCAGGGTTCCTAGAGCTTTAACGCCAACATCACTATCATCATCATCATCATCACCATCATTATCATCGTCGTCGCCATCATCTGCTAAAAATCGCCGACTCTGCATCACCGTTTCTGGCAATCGCTAAAACTGCATTATCATCGCCATCATCGTCTGCAGCTGTGCAGCAGACCGAAGGCAGCAGCCAAATGTTGACCAAGGGTTGGTAGAATGCTTGCTTTCCCCAGGCCCCCTCCCAAAACATCGGTACACCGTCCGGAGGCTTTGCGAGGCAGTGCAGGGCCCAAGGATTTCTAAAAGATTTTTCCGCTCGTTGAATAAATTAGTTTTGCAGCAGTTTTCGTGCGGTTTTTCTTTCCGGCCAGCGCACCGCGCGTGCCAGCTATGCCCCCCGTTCGGCGGGTCGGTCATTTGATGCGTTACGCTTTCGGAGCGTCTTCGGAACGGCCATGCCAGCTTGTGCTTGTGCCTTTAAAAACAGTGTCCAATGCTCACTGTACTGGATATGTTTGTCAATGAACTTCCATTGTTCATTCCAGGGGGATGAAACGAAATCCTTCAGTTTACATCAAATTCATTTGAACGATAACCAATTCCAGCTTAACTTAGTTTGCTGATGGGATCCCAGCTCTTCTTAAATGTGTATCGAGAAAATGCAAATGGGTTAGCTAGTTTTATGCAAATAATTATATGAAGCATCGCTCAAACTGCTTAATTTTGATTTGATTTGAATTTAAATCAAAAGAGTTATTTAAAAAAAGTATAAACTGTGCATGAAATATCTCATTATAAATGTATCGAGGGTACAGAACATCGAAATGGTAAAGTCGCATTTTTGTAGCGCTGTGCCGCTATATCATCGCATAACAAATGCACTGTTTCACAGACACACACACACACACACAGAATGCAGTTGTCAGAAAGGGCCATGTTCGCAGGCGCACAAGAACGACAACCTCCATCAACAGTTGCTGGTGACGTATACACATCCATCTGGTGCATGTGTGGCTCAGTTGTCATCTCACATGCAAACTTTCTAATTTGACAGTCAACAAGCCGGGGACACAGTATTGCTTTTAGAGGATTGGTTTTATTCTGCGTGGTTTCATAGAATTTCGCTTTATTTCGCCTCACTTCAACGGTAGAAGGATCCCATGGTTAGTGTTTAAATATTGTAAACTTTTTCTGCAGCATGCTTCTGTTGCCACGGAGCTGTGCATCATTCTGCTGGCCACTATAGTGGAACGGACTTACTCAATGGCGAAATAAACTGTCAATTTCCCTAATCAGCCAGCCTCCCGGTAGGCTCCCCACACACCCCTCCCTCCGCCTCTCCCATAGGCTTGCTTTTCGAAAAGTTTTCGCTCAGTTAAACGACCGCGGTTTTGGGAACAGGAACGATAAAACTTAAAATAAAAATAAGTCTCCCTGTAGCGAATCCAGCAAGGCGAACCTTCCAACCAAAAATAGCACTCGGGCACGAACTGCAAATTGATTCGAACATTACTGTCACAATGTAAATAGTACAAAAACGAGGAATTTAGGGACTATGCACACATTTCCGTGTTGCTGGAAGAATATCGGATACGACTAAATTTAAATCACATCAACACATACGACGAAGGTAGATAACGAGCATTCGAGCGCATATTCATTTGTAGTTTGTCTTTAGGGGCTTCAGCTTCACAAACACACACGTACACATACACAAACAAACACACATTCGTGCATTCCTACGTACACTAAACACTGGACTGGAACTTATACAATATATTAATAGTAGCGATGTAACTGAAACTAAGATGGAAGGGCAAAACTAAACGATCATTTCGTGTGATACAATTTTTGGAGGTGTAGGCAAAGTGGTCCTCACTTGGGCGAACGAACAGTCCTTATCCGACCATTCTGGCCAACCGGCAGGATACAGTTCCAGTGTTGAATCAGTACTTTCGAAAACACTGCCAGCTACTAGGGGTATTCGAACGCAGTGCCAGCCAAATTTAAAACATCCTACGGCTACATGTCAATAGGGATATCGAAAAAACAAGAAATCAAAAGGTATTAATGCTAAACATTGATTTAACACCGGTACATTAGCTGCCACGATAGTAAATGATAGTTTTGAATCATTCTTGTTTCTGTTAACCGTTACGCAACAACCTTCAGTTTTACTTCGCGGAGCCTGCCTATTTATACCGGCGGTTTCAACCATTGTTGAGTATCTTTCTTTCATGTTTATGACACTTAATAACATTGTTAGCTGGAAAAACTAAACGCCGTCACTAAGCTAACAGCTTCCTAAACACATGCAATGCGAGTTTCGAAATGAAGCAAAATTGAAGAAATGGAAATGCAATGAAATTAAAAATGTTTAACTAAACGCGACTGCTACATATCAAACATATTCTGTGAGCTTTTTCGCCTAATTCTCAGTGTTTTGCAAACGTGCAGAAACACTCGGGAGAATAAAAAATTGGGAGTTAAAACCGTAATCAAAGTCTTAAACTAATTTCATTCTAAATTGTTTCTAATTTTACACCTCTTTGTTTAATACAAATAATGAATAATTATGCCAAAATTTTGATCTTCTGCGCTTGGAAAATTTGTATCACATTTATATTAGAATCTTAATGTTTCTTTTGGTTTGCTTTTACTCACAAACACCATCTTCCTGTCTAAATGAAAAGGCTATTACTGAATCATTGAATGTGTTGAATCGGAAACACCTCGCTTCGTATGCTGGACGCAACTGTAAAAATTATCATACGCAGTAAACCAAACAAAAACATAAGCAGTGTGGATGGAAGAAAATGGTACGGTACTGGACAGAAAACCAATAGCAGTATCGCCGGGATCGCTGTGCTGCTGCGATCGGAATATTTTCCGTGAAAATATACCATCACACATATAATCACCCACCAACACAAAATTCAATTCCGAAAGCAAATTAATTAACGCCAAATTTGGGGCAGCGGCAACAGCAATATAAAAAAAAACTACACCTAGGAAGGAACAGATGAGAAGTCCAACGTGTCCCGGCTGGCGAAACGAAAATAAAAAAAAACAAATTAAAACATTCAAAAAAGGATTGATGAAATAAATTTCAGAAACTCGTTGCCGGAAACAGTATGAAACAAAGACCAAGAGATTTATGTAAATACATAGCAGTATTCAGATCATGTTTATAGAACACGAGCATACGCAAAACGGGACCATCACCGGAACCGGATCGATTCGGTCATGCGAAACCGGAGATGAAAATTGGAAAACTCGCCTGACAAAAAACAGAAACAGAATTAAAAAAACACACAGATGCAATGAATAACGTGGCGATGAACGATATCCGATCGGTGCGTATCGTCCATTAATCACGCAATTAACACTGATTACTTCTGGTTTCAGCTCTTTTTGCCCCTTATCGGACACACAGAGAAAGTGAAATAGGACGAGTACGGCTTCTGACTGCAAATTTACCGGAGAAGAGAATATGATATTCAGCTGTAAATCAAAATAAGATTGGTACGAAAAATTCGTATATTTTAAATAGTTCGGTTTCAGATTTATGTTGGTTTCAAAATTCCAATCATCCGACATAACCAGGCAGTTTTTTTTTTCATTTTGGAGTAGAATTCGAATGATTGAGTCCAAACTCAAGTTTTGATTTACATTAAACTTGACAAACACGAATAAACTGTAGCATACATGAAAAGAAACAGAAATGCTAGCCAACAATGACAAAAAAAACACAACGACACGAAAGGAGAACGACGCAGAGAACGATTTAATAAAATCAGCTTAAGTGAGAAGGGAGCAGAGACAAGGGAGACGGCAACTACTAGCGATAGTCAAACGAACTTCCTGTGATATATCGGGAATCTATAAATTAATTATCCTGTCCGGGCTAATGATGATTTCGATCCGGTGTCGTGCTTTTCATTCATACAATTTTTATTGCAATCGGTTTCAATTTTTTTTTTCGTAAGAAATAACCTTATGTTATCCCCTGCGAGCATGTGTGGGTGAACAACATGGATACGAATGCCGGACAGCGCAATGGCAAAAAAGTACCGTAACAAAAACAGCATTAACATCATCAATATCGCTTCGTCTGTGTCTGTCTGTAGCTATGCAAGGAAAGGATGAAAAAATGAGCAGCTATAGGCCGGAATGTGTTCACAAACGAGACAAACAAAAAGAGCATAAACATGAACTATAATAAAACTGCGAATCCAATTGGATGAAAAATCATGTTGAATGCACTCACATCCCAAAAAAAGAGAACCTAATGGAAAGAGAGGTGTAGAAAGAAAATTTGACATCCGTCAAATCGAACATGATACAAAATATATGCCAGTGAGTAATTCCAATATAGTTCAATTATCGGAAAAACTGCAGCACTCTATTGTTCTTTCTTTGATATAGGCGACTCATTGTTATCAATGTTTTATTACTTCACTTTATTTTTCGGCGATTACTTAATTGGTCAACAGTTAAAACTTCTCAATCGATTTGTTGAAGAAAAACGCCATCCCTAACCGGTACACTTTTGCCCCATATCATTCTTCAGGCATATCACAAAAGAACGAAAAATGGGCCATTTTTATGGATCCGGTGCAACAGGCGGAAAACTCCAACTCTGTATGAACGGGAACATGTGTGTGTGTGAATCTATGCCTATGAAAACCAAACTCCTATCCGCTGAGAAAACCCTACGCTCAAACGCATAATGTTGCAATGACGACCGTGATCGGAAGGCATGGTAAAAAATTTAAAAATGGAGAAGTATCCCCTAACGCAAAGGAGAACTCAGCCAAAACTCAATAGGCTCAAACACGCATGATTGGCTAGCAGTGAAAAACACGATATACATTATTATATGGAGCTACTGAAATTATGGAAATTGTTGATAAGTACCAAGTGAAGTAAATCAATGTAACTTTATCATGTGGTTGTAGTTAAATAAATTAAACAAACAATTTTGTATAAAATGGCTCACTAGTGTTCACTTCTTTCAAAGGGTGTGTAGTTGGAAATTCCTTGGTACAAAAATAGCATAAGGTAAGTGGAACAAGCTTGAATCCTATTCATCAAAATGGAATTATCTCCATATCATGGATATGATTCCGATCACTATTACATTCACTGCAGTACTGATAGGGATTCTTATGCCGAAAACTACGGTATCGGCTTTCCACCAAGCTTCTCCATTGATGAATGAAACATTTCAGCGGTGGGCGTTGAGGCGTAATTCGACGCAAGCCACACACACACAATTGAGTGAAATGCGATTTACATCGATTCGATTAGCGCAGCTGCCATCGGTTCCCGATTCTCCATTAGGACTGGAGCATCTGAATTTTCCATGGGACAAGGTAATTATTTATTATTTCTCTGATTTACATACCGTCACCATTGGGACATTCAAGGGTGTCATTTCCCACGCGGTTACACCGCAATACGCCAGTACTATCGATGGACATCAACGGACTGCTTCAATCCCTCTCCCAGGATGCTCTATTCTCGTCCCACCAAATGGGAGAATAGAGAATGGCCACCAGGAACGGTTATTCGAAATCCATCGACCCTCTATTGCAAATGCTAAATGTCTTGAGACACGCTATCTGGGTGCAGGTAGTTCAATATGTGTGTTTTGCGCAATTGATATCGTTTTCACACCTGCACCGTTTGCCGGTGTCGGGAAACAAACAACCAGAGGACACCAGCCGGATCGGATTTGGTGTGAAACTGCGGTCCAATGTCTAATTACACCCCAAGGAAATGAAATGGACAACCCCGTTCCCGCGTTGAACCATCAACAAAGAGGGCGGGTATAAAGTATTTCCAATTGTGTTTGCGAAACGATTTCGAAGCTGCCTAGGCTGTCCTAGGTCAAACGGTTACGATTAGAAGTAGAAGTAGAGTGAACATAAACGGCGGCTACAGAGTGAGATATTGTCATTGTGTGATGTGGACTTTGAAGTACTCGTATCAAAACCATGCAAACAAGCTGTATTATTAGGATGGAAAAGCACATTACTTTTTCCAACCCCGAGGCAAATGGTTCTTGATTGTTCACTTTCTGCGAGCTTCTACATTTTTTAGCTGTAGTACATTACTCACATTGATGGACGGTGCGAAAAGTTTCCATTGGAATTTTTATTAATTTATGACACGTTCAACATTTTTAGCGTCCATCCTTCGTACACATTCTACTGCCCGGTCTTCCATCCACTAACCCTAGAATAGTCACGGGTTGCGTCGGTTGCGCAGCTGCTCCTAACGACTTCCACGCCGACCCACCCAGGGGCATAACTCTGCATCAATGTGTTGAATGTCATGTTCTGCCAAATCGCTACCATTAATCAATCTTTAATCAACGCAGCGTTTATTCACGAGCGAGCGAAACGCGCGCTCGAACTAGTGTCAGAAGTGTCATAAATTTAAAGCCAATATCGGGTGCGAGAAAAAAAAAGCAGAAGAGGAGCCCTCCATCGCCCCGTCCCGAAGTCACTCAACAGGGACGTCAGGACGGATGCCTCCGGGCACGCTACGTGTGTATGCGACCGATGGTTTTTCAATCGACGCCGAGCCATTTAAAGTAGACGATACATGCTGCCGGTTCATGCTGCATACATTGTCGGTAACGGGTGTGCCAGCGTGTTCTAGCTTCTTTATGGTATTTTTGGTGTGCCAGTTCGTCGCTTTATATTGCACACATGTTCGAACATTAATCCTCCTTTATCTGACACGCATTCACGACGGATCGTTGAGGATGACATTGAATCTGAATCGCTTGATCGTTAGATGGTTAAACAAATCTCTTGGAAGCGTTCCAATTTGTTCTTGCTATCCATTCATCCCTATAATCCTTGCTCAATTAGAATGCTCCCGACAAGTATTGTACTTATGAAACTAGCAACTTGAAACATTTTTAAAACTTGGCGATGCTTATTTATGAATTCACAAATTGGCGTCAATTGTCAACACTGCAAATCAGAGTATATGATCTACACTTTGCTGAGAGGTACCAGAAGGAGTAGCACACTCAGATGTCACAGAAAAGTCTTCTCAGTAAATATAACAGCTTGCATCAAAAAGTTCGCCCAGTGTCACCAACATTTTACAATCGCGATGCATCTCTGCACACCCGCGAGACGCGTCGTTCATCCAGCTTCACTAGCAAAAAAGAGTAGCAGCCTGTCAGGATACTCAAACATGTTTTCAAACTTTACAACGTTACAAAAACCTAAACGACCTCCGCAACAATCTACGTCTCAGGGGGGCGCAAAAATCAGCGCTCCCCGGGATGGAAAAGTCCACCCATCTTATGACAGCAACCTTATGACTGTTACGTCCTTTCTCTTCTCCCTGTCTCTCTCCCTCTCTCCAGGGTGATGCAAATTGAAACCGGTGCTGACGTGAAAATTGTCACAGCGCGCCATCGGTGGTGGCGTAATCATTCTAATCAACTCAATTTGCATCCTCCCGCCCCCCTTCCTGTTGTGTAAAAGCAGTGCTCCATGGGAACCACTAACACACTCCACCCCACCGAACGGCCTCTCCCATCATGCTGTCGTCGATAAACTTCGTCGTTCATAAACTTATCACATTCATCACCGAGAGCTGTGCTGTATACTTTTCAGCTGCAGTCTCACACTGCTTCGACGCTCATTAAAACCTATTGCTACTGGAAAGGATGTGTATCTTCTGTATGTGTAGTGATCCCCGCGGGAGACACTGAAGGGGAAGAGGGTTCGGGGGCGAGTGACAGCCACAGCGATAGTACGCGTGGCCGTTAGGAGAAGCAACGCAAATACTTTGCGCATAGCTCTCAAGTGCGCCAGGAAAAGATTGTTTCCATTATCTACCACACACATACTCACAGGCCACACAAACAAACAGCCTCATACAAACAGTCGTCCTGGTAACGCGCTCGTTTCGCAATAATAGTCTGCACGCGAATATGAAGCAGCCTCCAATGCAGTTTGCCCCCGGTGGGATTCGTAAGGAGCACCAGGACGCACCCGAACACCAAGATGGGCATTGTTGGGGCTTCACCGAGGGAAAGTATGAGCTACACGAGCCCCCGTAAGGATGCCAGCTTCACTGACAACTATCACAGACATGCATGCCGTCGTGATCGACAGCCGCTACGTACGCCGCTAAACACGTCCTGCGTCTCGTTGGGTTAGACGAAAAGATGGGCACGGATTTGCAACCGAGAATGAATCGAAAACATACTGGCTCTGTTGATTAACGGAGCAAATCATTTTCATTACCATTACTAATCAATCTTCAACTCACACTACATAGTTTATGCTGCATGGTTTCCAGTCCAGGACAAATTAATGAAACGAAATCAATGGAATGTTTTAGATTTCAGTTTGTTTACTTACAATGTTACTTGCACTGTTTAATGGCCGAGGGGGTTCAGTTTCTGTTTCCTATTATTACAAATTCCAACCCGACTTTTTCCTTTTCGAATATCTTTCACCAACCCAACGCCGTTGCTTTGCGTTGAACCTTGCTGCACTCTGTCCGCCAGTTAGCTGTAGCGCCATTGTTCATTCGTCCCACCATCCATCGCGTAGGGAATCTCCGAAAAGCTCTGCCCCCGCTACCCACCACGTGCCCTTGAGTCTTATTCTCTACAGCCCCAATAAGATTCCGAGCGCGGTTCCGGAGCAGACCCTTCAACTGCATTTCGAGCCACTATCAGTGAATAGCCACCAAAAAGGATCCAAGGAGTGTTGGGTGGGGGAGGGGGTGGAAAGTACAGTGCGGCGAAGTCAAATCTATAGTAATTTGTTGCCTCATTTTGCCTTCGCCTGAATTTATGAATCTTTCAAGAGCTTTCCAGCGCGCCATGGCGGAAAATAGAAGCTCGTCCTTCGCCGCCGCAGCACAATGGCGCCGCAGTTCGTAACTCGTAGCGCACCACCGGCCAAAGCAACTACTCACAAACTGTGCATGAATGGTAAAGTGTTTCTTCATTTTCACGACTTGCCTCGGCCGCATTTATGCACCGTTTTCTTTTCATTCCTTTTCATTTTTTTCTTTTGCATTCACTCAGCGCTTACTTCATTTGTTTCTCCCATTCCCGGGCCCCAGCGTGGGGCTTCTCTCCGTTCCGCTTATCGTAGGCGGCCGGCGATAGTGACCTTTGTCGATTGGGTGAATGAAAACTCTACCCCACCGCGAGAAAAAGCAGTTTCCCGTACGCGCATAAAACGCGCACCATTTCGCGTAAACAGTCGGGCCGTTCTCGGCATCCTGTTGCAGCGTTGCTCGCAACGGAGCATTTTTCGGAGGTCAAAGGAACCCATTTTAAACTAGCTTCGAATATAAGTCTCGTAACAACTGTGAAACGGTTCTGACCTTCTATCACGCTGATTTTTTGTGGGATTGTCCCTTTGTCCTCCATTTCGGGATAAGTTATCACAAGAAAAAAGCCCACATGAAAACGCTGAGTGTCTGTGGTGTTTGAGCATGGTTTTTTTCTTCTTTCTCGTAAAACCCTGTATATCGTCGTAGAAACTGAACCGCGTTGGTGTTAGGAGATGTGTACATGCGTGAATAGCAAAAAAAAACTCGCTGCAATTGCATCTCATCCTTCAACCCGCCTTCAACATTTCCATACAAATAACACAACACTCTTGTCGGGCCGTCGCATTTCTTGCATACCCCTTCACTCGCCTATCATTTATTCGCTTTCACTAGACCCGTTTTTGTTCTCCTGCACGACTGCGGCTGAAAAGAAGGTCGACCCGGTGCAGCGTCCTTTTGCATATATGCTTTTGCACCGCATGACGACGACGCGGCAGGACCGATTCAGCTGGTCGGAAGTATGATGTTATCGCATTTCCCTGTCGTCTGTGTGTGTGTGTGTGTGTGCCCGAGAATAATACTCATCTTCATCCACGACAAAAGGTGCAGACGGCAATGGCCAGGAATTGCTGCAATTAGAAAAACAATCGTAGATTAAGCGCAGCCTAGAGAAGCGCAAAGTGGAGCTTCTTCGTCCCTAATTGACGTTGTTTTTTAACTGTATTTCCACCATTCCCGGATGGACTTAGTAGTCGCTTCACGCATGCGACCCCGGAAACAATGGGAACGGTTTAGTATTGTACGAAAGGCGCCCTCGAGAGTCATGCGTTATGATCTTAACATACATTCAACGGCTTGCACCATATTGAGAAACATAGTTGCAATTATTCATATAGGCACATAGTTGTCGCAAATAAACATTAGCAATTATTCGTTGAGCAATATTTGAACCTGAAGAACATTTTAACCGTACGAAATTTAGTACCGACACATTACTAAAATTGTTATGACACAGTTGTAGAAGTTATGACTAAACACGCCAAAGTGGTCTGAAGCCTATCATTCATATGAACACTATTGACACATAACACCAGTTTTAAATCTGGAAGGAACTTTTGTTTGATAACGTGCTATAGTATTATACTTGATTTTATTATTTCATTTATTGTTGCATTCGTTTACAATAGTTTTTTTTTTCGCAAAATAACGAATTAGTATTTGTCCTGCAGTGACAGGCAATAATGGAGCAGCATTGAAACATCGCGAAACATATGTTTCAGAAGCCGGTGTTCACATTTGATTGGTGGAGTGCTCGTGCTGAGAAATGACTAGCATAAAATTGTGACACATACCCACACGCACACACAATCAGCATATCGCAAACCGAATTCAACAGGTAACATAGTTAAACTCATCTTCCAGGAAATCATTTCCCGGACTGCCAACTCCCTGCGGCAGCCGTTCGCTTGTTTGTTCAACCGTTGGCGTTTGCCTGAAATGGCACTCGAGGATGGGAGAGTGCCTTGCCTTGCAGAAGGGGGGTGAGTCGGCTCAGGGAAAACTTTCACAAATCGGTTTTTCACAGCTTTCCGTAGCTGTTGTCCTTCTGCAACCGAGCGCTGCATGGGAGGGGTTTTGCAAGCAAGAAAACGCAATAACGGATCATCTCCGAGAGAAGCGTGGCATCTGAAACGGCGAATAGCCGAGAAGTTGATTCAATTTACAACACAATTCGTTCAGTGAAACCCCTTTCGACTCTATACTGTTTAATTTTTTTTTTCGACTTTGTTTTCGCCCGCTTTTTTTTTTCTTTTATCACTGTTGTCCGAAACAGAATCGTCCTCCCACGTTATCCCCCAGCGGGAAGGATGCAAATATAACTTTCGTGTTTTTCATCAGAAACTCCTACGCAAACACTGTCTCGCGCATATGCACATGTCAGCCGGCGTACGGCGCCCTTTTCTACAACAACCGGTGCGCACCCCCACGGGAACAGCACTTGGCAAAACACGCACACACGCCAACCACGTGACGGAAGGCCTTGGGGTAGTTTAGTTGATTAGGTTTGGATAAATTTGAAAAATTGATTCTATTTGCCTTCATTTTATTGTCGTACGGCGAAAAAGGGAACGTTCTTGTTTTGCATGCGAAATAAAAGAAACTTCCAACTTCCGCCCCCTGGCCCACCCGAGAAGCTGAAGGAGTGCCGAAGGAGTTCCGGAATCTTGTGCAAGCCAGCAAGTTTGCGCGCCTCCGGGGACATTCCTATCCGACGATGACAGATAGTAAGCGAACGACGTGAGGGACAGCTCGGCACGGGACGTGGCGAGGGGTGGAGACCTGATTCAATTTTAAAACTCAATATAGCCCGTATAAGTATTCTACCGAGAACACTTCTGGCACGGGACGAATGGCAATATCACGCATGCTGTGTGTCCCGTGCAAGTTGCTTCCGCCCCGGTACAAGCTGCCCAAATTTGATGATTTATACAATCCACCACTAACTGGGCACCTGTGGGATGACGCGGAGGAATGTCCATTAATAAGATTTAATTTAATCACGAAGAATCTCGGTAAACTGGAAGCTATCATGTGTAGCTTCTGTACGTTTCAATCATGGCTAGTGTGATCATCAGACTCGAGCCCTATCCATAGCTTATATGAACTAACCGCGTTGTCTTAAGATGTTCAAAAAGAAGATCTGTTTGTCGATCTCAGAGTACTTTTTTTTCTAAAACGCCAAATGGAGAAACAGGTTTTATTCGATTCAGTTCTGTTGCAGAAAACATCCCTCTCAACGGGGACATCCTTTTATCCAAAGACAAAGAGTAAAGTACGGCCCCTGGTCTGACCCCTGACTCCCAAAACCATCGGAAAATCTACCGAACCGAACCAGACAAAGCGTGAACCAATTCAATCTGCCCAGGACTATCTGAGGTAAATTTAACAAAACTAACGACACTAACGAATGGCCGACGGAAGAAGCTGCAACGGGCGGCCGGGGTTTCTTCTTGGGGAGGTTAACAACACACTTACACACACACAGCAAGTACGGGACTTTCTCCACGTGACACGTTCGTGACTCACGGGTGGAGGAAGATTTCTTCAAACACCGTTCGCTCAGACGCCCTGAGACAGCCATGGGATGGCAGGTTGGTTGTTCGCGTATGCACTTGGTCGCCACTGGCGACAGTGAGTTAAATTGAATTCTATCTTATTTTTCGCTTGACGTACCGCCCAAGCGACCCCATCGCCGAGAAGTGTCACCCTACGGTCGGATCTCTACATTAGTGTATATCTATAAAGGAGACTGATCCGTGTGACCAACACCCCACCATCCGCCCGCCAGCCGGGGTCCTTGCCTGTTCGGAAAGACAAGCGAAGAAAATCTGAGGGTTCCCGTGCAGCCAAGCGCTTCTGATGAGTGTTCGGATGTCGGCCAGAAGCGGAAAGCGCACGCTGGCTATTGCTCGTCATCAACCGGAACGGAAAGTGATCCAAAAATATATATATCGGAACCCTTTCGGGAGCCCAGTTGGGTTCGGTTTGATTGTTTGACAGTTGGTTGTTTGCTGTAGATGTGTGTGTGTGTGGGGGGGTTTTTTTCGCCTCCTTTATCTTGCCTTCTTGGTGCTTATCCGGCACTGATGGGTTTCCAATAACCCCATCCGGGGCGGACACTTTTGATTTGACAAACTCCGAACCAGTTGCCTGCTGACATTCGTTTGGGTGTGTCTTTCATTCATTTTTTCTACCAATTCATTCTTAAAGTCCACCATACAACATCCACCGGGGGGGTGGGGGGGAAAGTCTTCCATGCGGTTCCGGCAGCGAGCCGCGTTCTGGACGATTAGTTTTGCACTCCAAACCCATTTATTTGCTTCCCCATCCTAAGCGCCATCGATAAGGCGTCCTTCGGAACCAAACAAATTTTCCTATCACAAATTGTCCCTACAACATTCTGTTCGAATTGGAGAATTTATCTTAAGCTGACAGAAGCTGCCACAACACATCGGAAAGGCGATTCAAACACACGTTCTCCACACATATCTAATGCAATAAAGTGAACTGAACTTGCTGAATTAAAGAAACTTATTAACTGAATTCTACCTTTTAAATTGTCCAGCTTAAACAGAAATCGAATAGCCAACATGAAAGAAATGATTCCATTTATTATTTAAACATTTTTACGCCCCGTAGTGTAATTGAGAGATTTTCCACTAATTTTCACCGCGTAATCGTAAAAAAAATTGCATGATGCAGTTTTGCTCTTTATAAAAGGAAATATACCACGCAATCGAACAAACTGTAACACAACACCGTTAAATAGCAGGAAAAAACCTGCTGAAAAAAAACCCCTTCGTAAACAATAGGATATTGATAAAGCGCTTTCACCAAACCACCAGTTTGCGCTGATGAACCACCAATTGCACACCACAAATGGCCACCCCCGGCGGCTGGTCGTTATGTCAGGTGCATTCAGCTGCCCATACCGCAGGCAAACAAAATAAAGACCAGTCTCCGCAGTCTTTTCTGTTTATCTCCCCACATTGTCCGTCTTCTGTGGTGGGTGGTTTCCTTTTTTAGCACGCGAAAAGAAATAAAAATCAATTCCGAATGAAAGGAAGTAAGTCTCTATCTATCGCCACCGCTCGACCAGCACATTAAAACCCAATTTGAGTTTTCACAAAGGCCTGTCGATTATTTCCTATCGCCAGATGGTTTTTCCGCCCTCGGGAGCGACACACTCGCCGTGCAAACGCATTCAATATTCGTCGCCCGATTAATGAACATGTCCAATGGCGACTGTTTGTCAGCAGTTGTCAGTGTGTGCGCGTGTAATTTTCCTGTCGGCGACAGTAGACAGCACAGAGAGAGAGCGAGAGAGAGAAAGAAAGAGAGAGAAAGATAAAGAGAGAAAGAGAGAGAAAGAGAAAGAGGGAAAGACTGGAAGGGAGAGTGTGCTGCACGCTTAAATCAACACTTTTTCGATAACTCTTTACGACCCCTTCCTTGCGAACCCCTTCCCCAGCCGTGGTTCAACCCGCGGGACCACATCACCCGGTCAGTAAAAACCTGGCTTCTGGGGCTATTTTACGGTGCCGCAGTTCCCGGGAATTTTTTTCTGTTTTTCATTCGTTTAGCGTACACCATAGTTGTTGTCACTCGCACGTAGATTCGCAGGAACCATCAAGCCGGTGCTGGTGTCACTGAAACTGCCAAAACCAAACGCCGGACAGGGGAATGCTAGGGCAGGGGGCAGTAGTGGGCGCGGATTGACGAAACGGTCTGACGTCTATCGGCATCCGATAATGACTGAGCGACGGGCATGATTGAATACGGCGCCGGCAGATCACCTCCCTTCCTGCCCGGGGTTCCCGCCAGCTTCCATTCACGTCCGACTCATTTCCCGCGGGTCCGCATTTTCCTATCACCCCACTTGGGTGGTGAAAGAGAGAGAAGAGAATCGAAATCCTTCGACTGTTCTAAATACACGCTTGAACGGCAACATGACGCGACCTACAAAATGTGCGTTAACTCACACCGAGGACCCGACCGCCACGGAACACGGGGGAAAAAAGGTAACCGAGGGTTGGAGCTGGGCCGAATGAAAATTGACATTTTAAAATTACAAACAATCGACGCGAATCCCGCGCAGTGTCGATCGGAAACAATCGAACAGACTCACCCTGTGTGTGTGTGTGTGTGTTTGTGTGCAGAGTTTCCCCCGGCCACAGTAGTGGAAACTCAATACCGGCAACTGTTGACGATCGCCTTCAATCGCACGACCACGGCGGCGCACGCACACACACACACACGATAGTGATAACGCAGCCATCGAGACAGCTCGGAACGGGTCGTAATTGTGTTTTAATTGTACCGCGTATTTTCCTAATCTGTTTTCAGCGTCAATAAACACTTATGCGTTCTAATGTTTATTCATGCATTAGTGGTTGGCGAAATTGGCAGCGGGACCCGATCGCTCGTCACCCTGCGCGCCCTTCATCCCGGGGTGGCCCATTGTCCCCGCCCGTGCTCGGTGAGGCGATTGATAATCGTGCCGAAGCTCGGAAACTCGAACACTAAAGCGCACCGATGTGCATCTGATGCGGACGGACGGACGGACGGACGTGCAGTGCTCGGAAAAAGTGTGTGGCCGAACAATTCGTTCCAAATTGTCACCAGCCGCAGTTCGGGGAGCCTTTGTTTATCACCGATGCGCGATGTTTAACAGATGGCCGTGATTAGGGTGACCAGACAAACAAACGGAGTAAGGCAGGGGGGTTGCTTTCGGTGATTCGATCAGGTCGCAAGGCATACGGAAAATGGGTCTATTTTTGCTGATTCAAACAAGGATTCCTCCATATTCCGACCAGTACTTAAAAGTGTATGATCGAAATGTTAGGCGCAATTTCGCCTCAGAGAAATTGTTAATAAAAAATAAATTGTTAAGCACGTTACCTTAGGTAGATTATTGCAGTAATTTCTTATTTGTTCAAGCGTCTTTCTAAAATAATTCCAAAATGAAAGGATGGAAAACTACAACGTTTTCTTAACGCACTTTTCCTTCCTTTCCTTTAACCACCGACCACAGAAGAAAAAACTAGAAAAAGTACCTTCCAACACCAGACATACTAACACGGTTTTCTCTCGTCCTATCGTACATATATCCTTATCGTTATATCCTTATATATCCGGCGTCGTTTCATCGCATATCATTCATTCTCATTCACATTCATGACATGATATATCGATCGTTTAATGGAATCATTGCTTGGACACCCGACTAAAGATGATGATGAACATAATACATTGTTTTAACAAAACTTTTCCTATAAAGTTACTGTTTTATACATTAAAATTACTTTCAAAACGCTATCAAAAGTGTCTGATTGAAAACAATAGATTCAACCGAGAAAGAGAGAGAGAGTGAGAAAGAGCCCTCTTCCCTGCTCTAAACCATTCGACGAGTGTTTTCAACAGGATTCGTTCATCCTGTCCTGCACTTCACAAAAAAAAGTTAACACCAGGAGCAATGCGTCCACTTCGCACGCGTTCCGACGCACACGCTGTCAATTCGCTTGCATCGCATGCTCGAAATGCAATAACTGTGCTTCCAAATCGATCGCCCCGGACCGGCCAGGACATGGGACAATAACTGAAGATGGAACGCTTTTCCATTCGGCACAAAACAACGCTTCAGTTCCGTTTGGCTTCGGCCGAACCAGAGAACCGCTCGAATCATATTTAATCCTACGCACCACGCAGCCACGGGATAGAAAGTGGCCCCCGAAATGATGCATCGGGATTAATCACCCGCAACTAACGACTATCGGTTGCCGTTGGCTTCGATCGCCCCGCTCGATATTGGACGAGAGCGTTTCGAATGGAACCGTCCGCAGCCATTGCCAGGGACGACCAGTCCACCAGGCCAGGGACGATGTGCAGGAGCATTGGGCCGCAGGCGATGAAGCGGATTCCGACCAAAGAATTGAACCCACAGTCCCTCGTTGTGCGTTATCTCTAGGCATGGCATGTTGCCTAGCATACGATGGAAATACAGTTACTTTTTCTAATGCACTTTCTATTGCTGCGTAATTGAAACAAGCGACCAAACCCGGTACCGTAGTTGATTAACATCGGGCTACGGGTATATATTTTCC
>JAOEFI010000003.1:37100417-37113874 GCA_034621735.1 Anopheles plumbeus
GAAAAGCTTCGCTTGAACAGCAAACATGTGGCACGCGTCAACACTCCCTCAAGGCATACGATATACCTAACGGAACATCAGTTCCATCACCAAATATTGCACGGCTAACCCCCCCAATAAGGGAAGTAATCAATGCGTATCCTACGTGCCGGTGTGCGACCGAACCAAACAGTTGGTCGCGAAACATGTGCTTAGCATAACTTCCCCGTATGCCATGGGGCGAACCGTGCGAACTGCGACCGTGCGGGTTTCCGCCGGCAAGTCGTTCCGCTGGAAATAGGTAACCATATCATCCTGGCGGGAAACAATCTCGATAGCAGGCGACCAGCTTCAATCAACTGCAACGGTCACCAATTCTTCAGCCGGTCAGGCCCGATCCCGAGTCGGGCGGTGTTGGTCCTGGGTGTCAGATAGCCGCAAACGATGGTAGGCTTCGAAGCAATGCGTCGTTGGCGGACAGTTAAGTTTTATTGAATTTTGTGTTTCAATTGACTGTATCAATGCGTCCCGACTGGCCTGGTTTTCTGACGGGTTTTGCCCGGACGGTGCCCACGTCTGTCGAGAAGTGCGTGCAGCCTATCTCAGGAAAAACCCGGGCCCGTGTTCTGGATGATACTCAGCAGACCGTTTATCCAGATGTCCGTGGGAACGCTTTTCGTTCGTGCCCTAGTCCAACGTGGCTCGACTGTACATGATCCGAAACCGACCCACCGTGCGTTCTGTGCAAACGCAAACATGCAAATGACGTAACCCACTTGACCGAAACCCGGAAGCCACCGGCTGCCTGCTTCGATTGGCGACAAATTGGCGTTGGATGCGACAAATGGACGATATTTTAATTTCACCATTTAGGGCCAAACGTTCGAACCCTTCGCACCTGCTCCGTGGCGTCTATTGACGCGGTGTTCAGAGGCACACGACAACAAGATGATTGCCCGCGGCCTCCCGCCTGGTAAGCGATGGAGTTTCACCGCTCGGAATCGAAAACATACATAGATATATCAAGCCGCATCAATCTGCAGCCCGCCTGAAGGGCTAAACGGATTTTCCCACCCCGAAAGAGATGTGCGATCGTTAGGGCTTGTTGTTGTGGTGAGGCTGTGCGATTTATGAGCTCACACAGTGAGAACTAATGAGACTCCTTCTGGTTTCGTTTTTGCTTATCGAACATGATACAATCGATCTTTGAAAGTATCGATTCGTAGTACGGAGTACTTTGTTCTCAAACATAAATTACCTTTATACATTGCACAAACTGTATTGTAATACTGTAGAAAAGCGAGAGCGATGTGGTAAGCTTACTTTATAATTGTATGAAAAAGAACAAGTGAATTGAAGTTTAAGAAAACATTTGAAACATGTCGCCCAACAATAAAAATCTCACAGAACAAGATAACATTCGTTGATTAAGTCAAACATTCCCTAAATAACATAATCATCAACAAGCAAAATCTGGAACAATTTATAGACTTTTATTGATATTTATGCAACATATCGTATACCAGTATAAGGTTTCGTTCGTTTTCCGATAATCTCCACTCGAGAATGTTTGAAAATTAGACTATCATTATTCATCATCATCAATCCCAACGCGGGTATCAAGCCACCTCTTCGTATCAAGGGGAAATTACGACCGTTTGTTTTTCAATCGCGTCTATAATCACACCGGAATAGCGGGACAGCTTGCAACGTCCCACCGTTCGACCAATCACTCCATCTAGACCAGCAAAGAATCCATTGTGGCCCCGTCAGAGGCCTCCCTCCTGTGTTCCACCATTGGACACAATGATCTGTCTGCACAAAGGGGGCAGCAGTTTCCTGGCGAAAACAAGGCTCCTTTGTCGGCGAAGCCGTGCCGCTGTCGCCGTTATTTCCCGTCTGGGGCAAACTTTATTTTGTTTGCGCTCAATCATCGATTATATGCCGTTGTTTAGATGTTATTGCAGCAGCAGGAGGTTGTTCGCCCGTCGCATCGGTCAGACGCTTAGTGACCGATGGCGACGGTCAGCGTAACTGGCGATTTTCCATAGGTTTCCACGAATAAACACGTACGGTTCGATCCCGCCTGAAAGGGAACGAGATTTCGACACAATGCACACTACAATGCCCGCTGATAATCGTGATTCCAGGAACTGGACACGGAGGGAATAGGGGGGTAGGGGATGTAGCAGTGGAGGGAAAAACGAGTTCATATATTCGGGCCTATAGTCAAACACTTTTCCAACAGATGGATGAGTGGCATGATATACTTTTTCCCAACCGTTTCTTATAACCCTTTTGTTCTCGTTGTGTTCCGCCCTTTGGAACGGTTACGGGGGATTTTTTTTCCGTCGCCCCCACCCCAGCGGAAAATACCTCAACCACCGTTGCCCACGTTATGTTTCGTACCGTTGATCAAAAGTTTAAAGTGCACATCTGCACAACGCGATGCTCGCCCAGGACCGTGCGTCAAAGCTGGAACCGGCGCTTACGTCCTCCGGAACAAAATAATCCTATTATAATGTTCGATAAATAAGCTCATCGCATCGCTCACGTACGTCCCGACGGCCGACGTACCGGCAGCCACTCATAAGGACGTATATTGTTGTCGATAAGCAGAATCGCTCTGTGTGTACGAGTGGACCGGAGCGCACGTGCACCGAGGCAAACATGCATATGTAGCCTAGTGTGTTGTGCTATTTAATGCAGCAGCTTCATTGTGCCAACTGGGCACGCTACATCGGCACCTCATTGGCAGGAACGCAAGAAACACACATTTACCTTTCTTATTACTCGCGTTCGAGTGCACTCGATGCACTTCGACACCGGCATAACAAAGGAAAAAGAGGGGCACTGCATGCGGGGGACGCAAAGGCATCCCAGCAGTTCCGACTCGATCGACTGGCCGATATTAGTCCCAAGGTGGAACTAATTTGCCAGCGGCCACTCTTACGGCGGGCAAACGTTTGCCGCAGACTCGCTCGAGCGAGTTTGTTTCCCTTCCGTGAATAAACACTACCGCCACGACTGTCCGGCACGCTTCCAGCTGTGCAACGGTCGTGCGGACTGCTAACCAGCCCCACGCCAACAACACTGCTGTGCTGCGCAGCGGGTGCCCTATCGTTTAAAGATTCTCAATATGCTCCATGTTCACCGATGGTCAGATCACTGCAGATTGTATGAATGCTGCAGGGTATGTAATCGCAGGGCGATAGCTTATCGGATGGTGAAACCGGGGTCCTTTTACACACATTATCTGTCAAGTGGTGCAACTTCATTTTACATCCTAATCCGAATTCCTAACAACGTTTTCCACCAGTTTTGCCTTCATCTTTCGGTGGCTTTCTGTCGAAGCGTTCATTTTCCAGTTGTAGCATTAAATATTCTGAAAGCTACAAGTTGAAAAACGGTTGTACAATATCGTTACAGCTGAGCATCGCTTACGTTTGGTGAAACGCAACTGTTTTCTACCATAACACACACGTACGTTGGAAGGCTGAAGGAATCCAACCAATAAAAAATAGCTTTATGCTGACGAAACGATTGTAAATTCAATCCGATCAAATAGTTTCCAAATCTGTGCTGCATCTTTCTGCTTCCATGCAACGGGTACATAAAAAATGGCTGAAATATTTGGAATATGTTTTGTAATGGATACATTTACTTTTTCATTTATATCATATTTCAAATATGTATCAAGTAATTCCATTGAATTTAATAAAACACCATGCGCCTCCATTGCTTCGTTACTACCCTATTTGCAATGTGGTTTTCTATATATATATATATATATATAACTATTTTTTGTTATTTCAATATTTTGCATCTAAACTCAATCAACTCATTTACATGTGAACCCTACACCCTTAAAGCAATAACATTCTAAACATCCTCCACCAACAGTACACCGTGTATGTATAGAAGACATCAGTAAATTATGTTGGAAGGTTTAACTCCAGTTTCATGTGAAGCTCAGGGGAAGCTTAATAAAATCTAAGCACTCTCTGATAGTATCATCGACGCCTTTCTCGCTTTCCAGTCTTTCTTCCAGCTTTGTTGTTGTTTATGAAAGCATTCAAATGTATTTCCCACCATAACGACCACGCGGTACCTTCTGGGCTACAACTCAACCGCTGTTAGGCGCGGTTATCAAACGTACATTAAGCATCCATCTTGCACAGTGTCAGAGAATGTTTGTCTTTCCGTTTCTTTCGAATGTTCGAGTCGTATTGCAAATAGGATATTAACGGGAAAATGAATCTCACAACCATAACAAGATGCCAGCATAGACACATGCGTACTATAAGGTTTATGCCTCCCAGTGGGTTCACCATTCACCGAGCCAGAGCCTACTGTGGGGAAGAACTTGTTGACGTTATTATTGGTACTACACTCCACTTGAATCTTCACTAGGCACTTCTGTATTTGCTGCTTGTTTTAACCCATTTGTCTTTGGCGATCATAATGGTTTTTTTTGTGTCAACATGATAACATTTGCGTGTAAGACAGCCGTGAACAGAAAGAAAAAATATTCTGCCAAGCAGCGAATTTAAAATTGAGCCGTCCAAAGTCGTTCAGAAAGCATAAAGTCGAGAGTATAAGAGGCAGCCAAGGACGTGCCGAGAAATATCAACACCGATAAATTGCTGACAAAACCATAAACTGTCCGGCCTCAGTTTCCTCGCTGATGTTGTATAAATTTGTTTTCGCTTTTTTGGCTCTTTTGCTTGACGCAATCTAAACGTAGCGGCGGCAGCATGACATGGGTTTGCTTCTTCTTCCATCGTGTCTCTACATTGTCGATATCGGTGTCTTTCCATAGTCGGTGTCAATAATACTCTTGAGCGCCCACCGCTCCCCACGCGAAATACCCACCCGAGTAGAGATATGCCCACATCCTGCCGACAAAGTCTTGCGGGTATTGTTGAGCAAAAAGATGCTTCTTACAATAGGGTGGCAAACCGTCGCAAAGCTAAGTATCCTGTCTTTCTGACATCTCTAACGCCCTCTTAAAGAACGTGTTAACATAGACATAAACTGTTTAAGTGCAACCGACAGTGCCCGCCCCGAATCAAACGCGCTCGCATACCGACCAACTGAATGTATATCCACGCGTGAACAACATGCCTCGAATAGCCCCACCCCCCATAGGTCCATTCTCGTGGTGTACGAAAACCAGGAATTCACGTGAAGAGGTGCGTCTTCGAAGACGAACCGTGGAGCGTTTTCGGTTTGTCCTTTGTTCGTCATTGGTATCATTGGGTTCTATGCCCTCTTTCGATGGCGTACGAATTGAATTGTTATAATAATATCAATTATGTATCAAAGAAGCGATAGACAGATAAATAGATAGACGCTCACCGATGATGCAGGATCCGGGACGCATATCCCACAACGTTTCCTGGGCAGACCGGAGACCTCCTCCAATGCGCCCCAAAGTGCCCCGGTAGAAAATGTGTGAGGCATCTTAGATAGCGGCTGCAAGCTTAAGCACATTCCATTACGTTCGACTCCGGTACGAACTGTGGTTTGTAGGTGTGCGAATTCTGCCTTGTGAGCGAAGAAAGATTCAATCGATATTACGATATGTTTTAGCAAACTTCTTAACAAATATTACAATGAGTTACCACACATTATATTAAATGTAGCATCCTTAAACTTCAATACTTCAATAGAAAAATTAGTTGGTTTACCACCACGTATATGAGTAATAGTTCCCAAACATCATTTAACAAATGTATCACTATTTTTCAACAAAATATTTAAAAATTAACGATTACAAAAATTCGATTTGTCCAACAACTCCCAGTTCTGCGCCATAGTGAAATAAACGAATGCCCATGGGCTTTTCCACACCACGCGACACTCGCTCGAACCAACGCATAAAGTGCCGATAAGGATAAGACGCTTATGCGACAACCATCTTCACGTCGAGTATCGGGTACGAGTATCGGAAACGTAATGAAGCTTTTCCGGTTGGCGGAAAAGCGAGGAACGGCAAGACACGGAAGGATAGCAAGCCACGACTGAGCGCATAAGCGTGGCTGCCATTGGACAATCCGTTTGCAATCCGGTAAAACTTTACGCACGACACACTCGGTATGCGCCATTTCGACGGCCGGGGCTCAACGAAGGCTCGAGGGCGCTGGAGAGCACTCGAGTTTCCCTATCAATTCACTCACCCCTCGGCCATACGCTGCCGGCAGTATGCTGGCGGTACGGCGTGAATCAACTTTGCTATCTTTCCCGAGCACTGGCGGACTCTGTCAGTTGAGCCTTTGTTCATCCCTTTGACACTCCGGCCCGGCGCTGCGTAGTGCTCGGCACTGCCAGTTTTCGGTAGCTCTTCCTTCCGGCGGAAGCGGATCGGAAAAGCTTTCGAGGTCGGGGTCGGGCACGGCAGGCCGAGTAGCCGAGGCTGTTGAATGCTAGTCACGTGCGACATTTCTATTAGCTTATTCGCAACAACATAATAATACCGACTTAGGAAGGCAATTTCATTACACATGTAGCACTTTCCGTTCGCCCGATCGCCCACATTTAGGGGTGAGGGACCGACGCAGGCGTGGGCGGTGGGCTCCGTGCTAGTGTAAGTTTCCGTGGGTGCGGGTTTGTGCCGTTGACTACAATTCGTGCCCGGGCTGGGAGAGTGATAAGACTCACTCGACGTGCCACCGAACGGCGAGCCAATAGAGCCGAGCCGGCGAGCCGGTGGGCGAACGAATCCGTGGGTGTGCGAGTGTGCGTTGGCCATTCCCCAGAGCCAGTGCCCAAACTGACTCCGGCGTCGAGGGGAAATGGGTGGAGAGGATCGTTAGCACATCGCTGGCAGGCCGCGCGATATAATAACAGCTGTCAATTTGTTGTAACGATACTTCGGCGATCCGTTTTTCTTGGATTTGGAACTTTTCCCATTTGAATGGGAAAATAATTTACGATTGGTTGCTTTAGTCGTTTTGTCCCTGGTGAATACACTCATAGAAGTCTTCTCTTTTTTATGTCTACGATTTCTCTGTCTCTCTCTCTCCCTCTCTGTCTCTGTTTTATCATCCAGCAAAGGTTTGGCACATCTTGTTCCTTTTTTCGCCGTAATCCTGGCGTTATTTATCGCAAGCTATTCGCCTTTTCGGAAGTGACAGAAAAGTCTTGTCAAGTTGAAAAGTTTTCCGAGCAAGATGTACTGTAGTGCCCTAACCTTACCGCCTGCGAGTCGAACTTATAAAAATGATACATTATCAATTTGTGCTTGACTGAATCACTCCAGCGTGCGTAAACGATTGACACTAATCAATCTAGTAATAAAAATGTCAATAGGTAGTATATTGAATAGAAAGTTGCTACGAAAAATGAATATATTATAATTATGAAACAATGAATAATCTAACTACATTTAGTCAAATCAATCAACGACAGATAATTTTCTTATCAAAGCAGAGTGTATATAATGTTCAGCAATCCTGCCAGCGACCCGCGACAATATTAATCAACTGTGAGCTAAATTCAGCCAGGCGGTTATAAATAATAAATTCGCTAGCACTTGGGTGTATGTATATTGCAGATCTCTAACAAGACGAAGAAACCCCGACACGAACGATGCTGTCGAAGATAATCCGCAGTAAGAACAACATCAACCAGCGCCAAATCCGAGATTAGAATCAAGAAATCGAGCAATCAAAACAATAACAATCACGGCGAAAGCCGGGCGCAACAGCGTACGCAAGCCGCAAAACCGCGATTCACGCCACAACCGCAGACACCGTGGCGTAATTTTTCTCGCTTCCCGACTCCCCCCTGGAACTTCTCGTTCTCTCTGTCTCTTTCTTTCCACGGTGGCGGGGAGGGTATTTTAATTCACCCAACGCCCGCATGCCGTGCCGTTTGTTGATTTGTTTATGTTTGTACAGCATTTTAATCCCGAAGCCAGTCCGGTAGGCCGACCGAAGCGTCAAACGGCCCTTCGCGGGCGCCCCGGGGAGCATCCCCACCCGCGGATGATAATCAGATAAGAAGCTCACCGCGAACCTACGGCCTACGCGCGCGTTTCCGTGTTGTCATCCATTTTGCATACACTTTCTAGTGGATGGCGCGCGCCACGCCACGAGTTTTGCGGCAAATTCACACCGGCCGGAAGGATCGGCGGTCGTGGATTACATTATTCCGCAATCCGACCGCCTCCGCGGAAGGACGCGCTCCATCGCGAAAGCTGTGAGCCGTAAACGATACCGACGGAGGGTGTCGAGCAGTGCCGGTGGCGGGGAATGCTCTCCAACTTTGTGGTGTTCGGAAAAAAGTGTCGGAAAATGAAGCAAAAATGAATTCTTTCAAGGATGGTTTTTTGGAGAATTTTATCATCCTGTGTTACAGTTTTTTTTCCAATCAAAAAGTATGAATGTCTGCCAATTCTTTAATAGTATTTTTCTCACACTCTACATTCAAATCGATAAAAGTTGAGGTGAATACTATTGCCTTTCTTACTTACAAACTTTGAAAGCTAAACTAATCATAAAGATTACTAAAACTCTACCATTATTGGCTGATATTGAAATTTTTTTCGTTGTAATCACAATATATTTGAAAAGCGAATAACAATGTCACAAAACTGTATCCTCTGTAACTGCTCACTGAACTTATAGACGTTAAATTGTAAGCTCTGCCGGTCCATCTAGAGCGAACATAGGTGAGTACCGAAGAATCGTTCGTGCCAGTTGTTGGCCGAACTTTTCCTCCCACCCAACCCCCAAAAGGCGCTTTATAAGACAGTCGTAGCACTTTTCGTTGCGGTTTCCTGTTTGCGGTCAAATTCAATTTACTCGATGTGCCACAACTGCCCAGAACTGATGCCCGGTTCCTTCTCGTTCGATTAGGGCGGCGAAGGTGAAACGACTTGCCCGCAGCGGCGGGTGCTAACTGCCACACCGAAACCTTCACTCCCAGACCCACCCGGAGGCAGCCGAAAATTTGTCCCATGAAGAAACTGCCACAGATGGGCAGCATGGGAAAGGGGCGATGGTTTTCCTCCGTCAACCAAATGCATTCGTCTCTGTCCGTTTATGTCTCGCACCGGTGCCCTGTGCCAACAGATAGCCGTCCGTGGCTAAACTCTATCGAATTTCATTACCTTAGATGTCACACTGACGTACTCGGGGCTGGTGTGGGTGTATATTTGGCAGTTTTAATTGATAATTTGCGGCTACCAGTGTCCGGTAGCTATTGCCGGATTGGTGTCGAATCAATTGAGTACAGATGAATCGATAACGAAACACCTTTTAAAAGTACTTTCTGTTTAACAAATGCAATGGGAATAACGAAACTAATGGAAAATAATAAAAGTGTGGATGATATATTACATTCGTGATTATATTTGCACAACTTTAAAAACTCTAAGTCGAAGCGCGAAACAAAATCCCAATGCTTTTATAGCAAGATACTTTCAGTAGTATCAACATTTTGCAGAAAACTTACCTCCTCATAGAGATAAAGATCCCTTGAATGCAGTCAGTTAAAGTTGTGGTAATAAATTTAAATAAAATTAAATAAATAAAAGTTCAGTTATGTGCCGTTCCAGTCTCCTGCAGCTTTAGTGCTTCTGGGAAAAGTCTGTTCGAGTATCCCTCCATAAGCAAACAGTATTTTTGTCAACCGTTATTGGTATATTGCTGTATGGCGTGAAATTTAAATATGCACAAGTTTCGCAACATAAAAAAACATGATCCAATGTTCAAATTTGATTCTTAGTACAGCATTTAATAAAACGAAATTTACAACTCCATCACATATGCAAAACAGTCCCTCCGCCTCGGCGCTTCCGCTAACAAGTTGTGCAATTTGGCAACCAAAGTGCCACACGACGGAAGAACATCCTGTTGCATCCTCGGCAAGTTCCGTGGCCCACAAGCCCTACCTCCGGGTCCAGTCCACCACATGGGCGTCGGTCTTCCATTGAAATCCACGGTTTCAGAGCTCGAGTTCCGAGGGGCGTCCACCGAGCGATATAAATGTTCATTTCGAACAACATTGTAAACACAATGTAATTTGATAATGATGAAGTGTGGATGTTTTTCAGTAACTGTGTAAATAATACCCACGCCCACAGCAGCCTACGGGCTACCCTTTCCCGCCACACTGTTGTGTGATTCCGCCCGAGCGCCCACAATCAACTCCGGACCCTTGTGTACAGTTTTCCCGACGCTTAACGCGAGTATGAATGGATGAATGGAACACCGTACCCGTTGCTACTGTGCTGAATGTGAAGCGGGAAAAACGATTCCCACCATGTCCTCGTGCATTCCGGTACGGCCCAGAACCGCAGTGCTGAAAGCGGGACGCGGCGGGTGTTTGTTTTTTCTCCCCTAGCATTCGGAACACTAAAAGAGGGAGATAAACGGCATGCTCCAAATAAAGTTTTATTGCAGTGCATTTTGTGATTAAGCAGTGCAGTGGCTTGTTTATCTAGCATTCGCCGGGCCGACTGCTATCGCGGCCATCGGAAAAATACCCCGACGTTTAGGGCACTGGACGGGGGCCGGTGGGAGGACAAATGGAAGCTAGGACGGAAAACAAAGTGTACAAAACATATTTTCACCACAATCCTGTCACGACCGGATTCAGTCTTCGTCGTTGATGTTGTTGATGATAATGATCATGATGATGGTGATGGTGTTAATGATGATAGGACTGTGCGGTGTTATTCCTCTCATCCCGCCTATAACCGTGCGAGGGCTTTTTTTTCGCCTGTTTGTAGCCCAACCGAATTCCAAAGCAAACGTAAAGGAACACAAACTATTTGCTCCTAAACTGCGCAGTCACAATTTGCGGCCAGCTTCGCTCCAAAACCGAATTCACACACAGTTTCCGGTTGTCCAGAAGAAAAGGACTGTGTGGAAGTTCAAACAGCCTTTTTATGTGGCCAAATTGTTCACGGTACGATGCGGGAAAAAGGCTCGGAGAGCATATTTGTGTGTGCGTGTACTAGATCGTTTGATTTGCGTAACTCATCTGCAAAAGTAAATGAAACAGTAGAGCAATGGCGCGGCCACAGGCGTAAGAGGAAAACAAAACAACTGCAAAGTTCACTTCTCATTCTCTGGATGTATTGAAGGGAATATCATACTTCACAGGCGGACACACTAGGAACGTAGAAAAGCACTGGAAAATCAATACAAACTTTATCTTCAAACAAAATAAGTGGAGGTCTCGCATGGAAACAGCCAATGCTTCATTCCACAGCGCCCTGCCGGATTTTAATCACTGGTAGGATACAGTGTCCTATCGGAAGATACAATTAAGTGCACAACTATTATATTGACCCATAGTTGAACTACGTAAATTTAATTGGCTCCCCCTTTACGGCGAACAGTTTAACTAACAGAAGCTTATACAATAGGCGGAACAGGAGGTACTCCTTTCCTACCGGCCACTTCGGCCTCATCGAGCACCCCCCCTACGAGCCGGGGCTTTAAGTTCAGCCGTCGTTTCAAAAGTGTCCCCCCTCCCCCTCCTAACGATCTGCCCGACAGCTTATGTTCCCGGGCCATGTTCTACCAATTGGCAAACAGTCGCCTCCGATTTGCCTGCCTTAATAGTGTTTCGATTGCTAATGATTTTCCGGCCATCATCGTCGGGCACATGTGGCATGCGTAGGTGTTGGTTCCTTGTGCCGGCACTGGAAAGCACTGCCTCCTCCTCTCTGGGTTCACAGTGTTCCACCCTCCATTCGAGATTGACGTGACGCAACGTGCCTTTGATGGAACACTCGTACCGTATGTTATTGTATTTATTATTCCGCCCTGGTTACACCGAAACTTTGCCAAGAGATTGTCGATAAATAACACGAATGAAAAACGACGACTCAAGCAAAACCGTTATAGCTGCTAGATTCCACATTCGGTAAAGGTTGCTGAGGGATTAGAGGAAGTCTACGTTCTCGTTCAAGCGTAGGAGAAAGTTCTACAAATCTTCAAATCAAACCCACTGGCTAATGCTTCACTCGTTCGCTCTCCCTTTCGCTTTCACATGCACGTGCCGGAATATGCCAATCGGCAGCATATGAGACACACAAGTCTAGAATGGCCGAACGAAAATGATAAACCGACAGCCGGTTGTAGGAAACCATTTGTAAGCTTTTATATCATATTTAAACCGATTCCCAACCCCCTTCCATATTTCAAGCACACACACACACACACATACTACGTTGGTAACTTACGAGCCTTTCAAAGATATGACACATCTGAACGAGCTCTTCCGAGAACGTCCAGGTCCCCGGAACGTCGACTCCTGGTGGGATGATTGCGGCGTCCGAAACTTCCGCCAGTCTTTCTCTCGCTCTCTAGTCGGATGCAACCAATTTCGTCCTATTAAAAGGGATGATGAAGAATAGTTTTTGCCATCGGAAGGAATTTTTCCGCTTTTCTTTTTTTCTTTTTGTTGCCCAACGATCTGATCCTACTGTCGATTAATCAACATTCAGGATATCATTTCTGCATGACATTTCCGGTGGTAGAGAACGGCTGGACGTTGCAAAAGCTGTTACGGTTTCACATTTCTTGCATACTTTTCAATTTTCCACAAACTCCAGCACCGAAGCTTTTCAGCTGCGACTAGCAGTGGTCATCTGGTGAATACGTTTACGACAGTGGTGGAAAAATCCAATTAGAACGAATGCCAAAAATACATCTGGACCAACTATGTACTGGTATAAGCTTATTGAATTTTTTTTCTCAATATGTGAATTTGTAACATAACGAATTCGTTTTATTTCAACTATATTTAAATTTTCCAATCATAATATTCTCTGTAATGCGGCCAGGCCGTCATTAAAAATAATAATAATAATAATAATCTCTGCAATATAATTCATTTAATTTAAGCCCTTACCTCCTTACTAATTTTTACAACAATTATTCTATTGTTTGTTGGTAACCATCAAAATGAACATCTCTATACTGGCTCTATACTTCGTGACAGTTTTATCACACATGCAACCTAATATTACACTGCACTATATTCACTGGTGTGAATATTTATTCCTTCAGTTCATTGACCGTTCTTATCAGTAGTGTACCACACATTGTACGAACAGGGTCATGGCACGGCCAGTGGGCGGCTGCTAAAACCACTGCCAAATTTTCCTCAAACGCCAACGATCGCAAGGACCGGTCAATCGAAATTTTCCAGCCCAAACTCCTCTCCGCTATCCTCCCGAGCTCCCGGCATGTTTGCCGTGGTACCATAGTTCCAACATGCGACAGGGACGCGACAAATAACCGTGCGAACAATGTGTCCGTCAGTTATCTTGCTCGATGGAGACTGCAAGTAACGTTCGATACTCTTGCTTTTGTATATTTTTCGGTACCATGGTAACGATTGAAATACTGAGAGGAAACAGTTATAAGATTGACCCTTGTCATATAGAAAGCATGGACCAGGTTCTTTGTAAGACACTCGTTTACAACGCCGTAAGTAGGCGTTTCCAACAT
>JAOEFI010000003.1:37127515-37160773 GCA_034621735.1 Anopheles plumbeus
TAATTAATAATTATGCTGGATATAATGTATGATAGAAAATCATTGGTACATTTATTTTACACACACATTTAACGAAGTATGGGTTTATCAGCTTGCCTTAGTGATGCAAATGATGCATTGTAATTGTGAATTTGTGCAAGAATTTGTGGACCCCCAATTAGTGCTAGCAGAAAATTGTTAAGTTTGACCAACCCTGTTCACAATACGGTGTGTCTGTCTGTCTCGTTGTGTTACTATTAACCTTCCACCTCAAGCATAGCCGCGTTTTCCGCTGTATGACATAATACGGCAATTATTACTTCACAAATTCACCAACACGTCGCACTATATTGGCCCCTCGACCTCTGCTGATACTGTGCCAAACACTGTAGCAGCACTCGTTCCCCAATGCATACGATTATTAGTCCCACGCTAGCGCAGCACTAGCATCACCCACCAGACCCACTACCACGAACTAACTCCTAGAGTCACCGTTTGAGGTTTTCCAACACCCGAGATGGCGATGTAGGCAGAGACCACATACGAGGTGTGTCATCATCGCCAACATCAACAGCATCGTCATCATCATCATCATCATCGGATACAATACAACGGTCGATGCCATCATCGCGTATTTCCAGTTTTGTTTACGATCATACGTGCATCGCCTCCGTGACCTCCATCGTTTGCGCGCCGAGGGTGCATCGAATATCTAGGGCTGCTGCCTTAGGGCCAGCGGAATACGATACTTTCGAGAGACCGACCGTTAACAACTGCTGCATTCCCCGGTGCTAGAGAGGCATGGATGTTTGTGGATTGCATTCAAACGGACGCCCCAACGCCGCTTGCAGTTTCATTCCGAACGGATGGCGACGTCAGCTCTTTCGTTTGATTCGCATTTTAAAACCTCCACCATTTCCACGAGTTTGATCGTTATCTTGCGATTACGACCCCCGATGGATTGTTGCTTCCTGTACTGGGTTTGTGTGGGTTTGTGTGGATGTTTGGAGAGCTTCGAAAAGAATGGGGAGCCATCTTGACATCATTTTTTTTGTGTTGCTTTTAACGCTGATGCAAACGAAAAGAGCCAATGGAAATATGCTCGTGTACGGTGGTGGAAACGGGAATGCAAAGAAATAAACAACACTCACTACTCGCCCCGTTTCTTAGCCCCCAACGCCCGAAATCCGCCAACCCTAACCAGCCCCTTTACCTTACCGATCCGTCTGCTAATCCATTCAACATCAGATCGCGCAGTCAAAACAATCTCCCGCGAGTTCTTGTGAATCGATCGCGTAAACAACGCGGCGACCCGCGAGCGACTTTCACTCGTGGGGCGCACACTCCAATGCACACAAACACAAACGTACACAGAGAGATGCATGCATAGGCAAACCAAACCGCAATCGCCAGCCCTCTTCGAGCCGCCCGAATCTTCTTAGGAGACTATTTTTTCGAAATGATGTCACCATCGAAGCATGCTGTCTCACTAAAGCATCAAGAGGCGCCATTCTCATGACATCACACTAAGCAGCACCTTCCGCTTTGAGATGCGCGGAAGCTTCGGCTCGAGCGCAGGCGTACGGGTGTGGGCTAGGTGGACCCCTACAGGTACCGCGATAAAATATGAACCGGTTCGCGCACATGGGCGTGCTCGTAGGTTGGCGTCGGACTGGCGTCTCCTAATCGCCTGCGGGGTTGCGGGCTGCTCGCTAAATCTTAGAACCTGGGAAACAATTGCAGCTGGCCTTTCTCTCCATTGATACCATAGCGCATAATGTCTGTCCGTGTTTTGGTACTCCACGACGTTGGTGAGGTTGGCTCGTGTATCCCATTTCACCACCAACAGTCGAACTTATCATTATCAAACGTTAGGCACATTTTACGAAATATTTTCAGTTTCCGGCCTCTCGGTCTTCCGTAACACGCCGCCGATAAGGGCACACGATGGATGTGAGGCAAGCTATTCCACCCTACTCTTACGAAATGTTTTTTTTTTGTTTTAATTCCCCGAATGCCACCTTTTAAATCCATCACAGCCGCTGATACCGTCTTATCTGCGGCGACAGTTGCGGCAGATGCGCGTCTCACTTTATCTCCGGTCGGTCCCATACACACCATTGTTAGCTCATGGAACCTGTTACGTCATCTCACTCTCACCCGTTCCCGTAAATATATATATATATATATGATCACGCGCGATCGACGCGGCACACCTGTTGACGCCGAATGGTCGTTCTACGTCGACCATATCGTGTTCTTATTGGGAATGTACTTTGGTTTATGTTTTCCTTCCCATCCCATTCGGCACCCTGTCCTAACTTTCTAATCGTCACTTCGGCGGCTGGATTACCTTGAACGATGCTCTGTTTTCTCAGCAGAAATCCACTCGAACCGAAACCAACGCCTGTTTATTCCTCACACTACGCGCGAGCTACGAAACCGACCTGAACCTTCTGTTGGGGCGACCAAATGCACACTAACCTGCGGATGCGTACGCGACTGTACGGACGATGCGCGGTCTGCGCGCCGACGATGCGGCGTGTACCGATATTCCCCCGGGCGTCGTCACCCGCGCCGCTCACGTCCGCGGTGATTATACTTTAGGGCGTCGGTCGCCGGCACC
Source organism: Anopheles plumbeus (assembly GCA_034621735.1). Classification (NCBI taxonomy): domain Eukaryota; kingdom Metazoa; phylum Arthropoda; class Insecta; order Diptera; family Culicidae; genus Anopheles; species Anopheles plumbeus. The sequence goes on from JAOEFI010000003.1 coordinate 37,130,121, forward strand.
AATACCAGGAACACGAACCCGAAGAATGGGTAAAACAGGAACCGATTGTACACAGCGCGACCCGCGACGCTTAGCCGCGGCTGGCTTACACGGATCGCCGTTTCTGTGCGCACAGTGCTGAACGGAGCCGAAGAACCACTACGAGCTCATCGTGATGGCTTCGCTAAGGCATGGACGGCGAGTTGTAATTTGACCAAATGATGTATTGAAACATGCTATTATTTTAAATCATATTAAACATGGATATGTTTGAAGCATAGAAAGTTCCAATGGTTTGCTATTTATGCAGTCGTAAAAAGTGCTACAACAGAAAGTGTTAGGCAAGTGCAGTCTGATTAAAATGGATAGGGAACACTGCAGTTTCTACTCGCAATGTTGTAACCGACATGAATCCACAACCTGTAGCTTTGGAAAAAAAATTATTTATTTAAAACCACTGCCACATGCTAAACGGTGTGGAGAGAATGAAATGTGCGTGATAACGTTAGGTGACTACTGTAGTTTTCCCATCCCTTGAATCATGGATTAACCAGTTCAGATTGTTGAGATTATGATACGCAGAGATTGGTGATAGCACAAGAGCAGACATCGGCTTAAAACAACACCAGGCAAGAGATACAGTTGAAAAACACGCTTAGCGATAACCTTGGAAGGGAAAATCTTAGTTCCATAGTTTCATAGTGATAGTCTTTTATCCAGGATTGACTTTATTTATGGTTTGGTTTCATAATTTCTCGTATACCTGTTACACGTGTAATGTTTCGAAAAACACTGCTCTAAATTTTGTCTTTTGATCGGATCCTATGACTGGAGACATAGAGTTTGGTATGTACAACTTGTAATTCACTTTATTTTGCAAAATGATTGATTCAATTGACTTGTAGATATTGTGAAGCACGACTCCAAATATAAATAATGTTAAGATTGAGGCTCGTATGTGCGATCGTATGTTTAAGTTTAAGATAAAAGTTTATATGAAGAATATTTTTAAATATATAAACGATATTCACTTTTGACAGATGTCGAAATGTGTAACATGGAAAGATCGTTATTATACATACTTCTAGAAGCGACAGTTCTATAACAAATGTTCCCATGAGTTAAGGTGAACACTGGATGATCCTATGTTAGACCATGTTTTCCTTCTCAGATCATCGTTGATCGCTTCGGTTAGATTAATCTCAAAATAGCTATGGTCTTCCAGCGAAAGCACACGAACCGTACTCAGCCCTAGGTTGAACTGCACATATAGATTGCAGTATTTCCGTAGAATTCTTTTGAGCATCCTAAAAATGAAATCAAATTATACTATACAAAAGCAAACCCAAACTCTAGGTAATGTAATATCTTACTGTTCGTTAATCTCTACAGGCTTCTCGTTAGCAGAGGCATTGTTTTCGGTGTTACCACATAGGTCTACATTCTGTAAAGGTTTTCCAGTATCAAGCGATAGCTTTTCCAGTGCAAGTTTGTTGCACCTTTTCTCGATAGTTGCAAGCAACTCGAGAGCATCATCATGCTGATGTTGTAGATCCTCTATCTCTTCACAAAGCAACATTTCTTTTTCTTTCTCCTCGGCCATGTACGCTAGACAAGAATCTGAACCAAACATATGAATTAATGTACATCAGCCCTTGTCACATAGTTATCGCCTTACGTACCTCGTTTAGTAACTAGTGTTTCCAGACGAGAAACTAATTCCTTCTCTTCCTCTGCACACGCCACAGCGCTTGCACAATATTTTCGCAACTTGCGGTTAAAATCGCCTAAAGATAACTTCTCGTCTTTATTCATTTCAAAAAGCAAACAACACAAGTTAAGCGTCTGTTTGATGATCGCTTGCGATCTAAATTTGTCAACAAATGATTATCCAAAGTTTGAATTTGACATCCTCTGCTATAAATGTCAGCTCGGCGAGCGATTCGGAGCAATGCTTAGAAAAGTAGGCATGTGCAGGACGAGTCAGAACTGCTCAGCTCGGTCAGTTCACCAACACGAACGTTAAGGAAACGAAAATAATTAGAACGGTAAGTTTTGTTTAACCTTTTATGGAATAGCTACATATAATATTCGTGAGCAATCGCCATTAGTCCGACCCGTGATAAAATAATTCAGTGAGCTTATTGCAGCAACTGAACGGCTGTACCTTTCTCGTTGCTACACCGCTAACGCCAGTCGTTGTGTCAAAAATAGTTCACTAAACTCTGTGCACAGTCTGTCTGTCAGAATAGAACTTCATAATTATGCATGTTGTCATTTGCAGTCGCTCTATCAGGTTGGGCTTATCGGAGTGGTTAGTTTTCTCATAAATATATGCGAATAACTCGAGTTGTTAAAGAAACAATAGTTGCAGTCAATGCAGAAACGTTTTCTTCATGCAGTCCCGTAGAAGTGTTGGCTTTTACGGTGCTAGCTGCAATAGTACACCGATTTCCATTTCGGCACCATCAGCTATCAAGCTATTGTTGAACAGAAGCAAAAACGACTAGCGATAGTGTGTGTGAGCTGATTAACAACCAGCTGTGTGTGAAGCCGGTATTTTGTTATGAAGTATTTGTTTATAAACAGTGAAACATTGCGCTTTAGCATTCCTTTTCAAATTGTAGACAAACTGAAACATGAGCAACAGTAACAGTGACAATGAAAATGAAGGAGGGCTCAATTTAGCCGGCTTTCTGTTCGGCAATGTCGATGAGAATGGCCATCTCGATGGCGATTTTCTTGACGAGGAAGCGAAGCAACACCTCTCTTCACTGTCCCGCATGGGCCTGTCATCATTTTTGGCCGCGGTCCTGCAGGACGATGGCGATGATAAGCCTCCCTCTGCCGATAGTGATAGCGACGACACTTCGTCCAGCGACGACGACAGACGCCGCCGTCGTTACGACGACGACAGCGATGGCCCGAACTACAAAATCAAAGCCGACTGTGCGGTCGATTATTCGGACATCCAGGAGCTCGCAGAAGAATCGATCGCGTCACCGCAAGAGGAGAAGGAAGAGTCTGAAAAGAAGGACATCCAAAAATTGGCCGATGGAGACGATATTGAGGAGGCCATTGCGACTTCTCGCGTCGAAGCGTCCAAATCAGCCGACGGTGGCTCTAGCAGTGTGAAGGAGGAGGGCGACACGGAGAGCGGTGTGGACGATAAGGAACTGATGCCACCTCCAACGGCACCAGTCAGCGCTGATGCAACAACACCTGCAGCGAGCACCACCGCCCCTGAGGACTCTTCCAAAGAGAAGCCGAAAAAGCTGGAGACCCCGCTGGCTGCGATGCTACCATCAAAGTACCAGAACGTAGATGTGCGGGAGTTTTTCCCCGATTTCCGACCGGATAAAGTGTTACGCTTTTCACGCCTGTTTGGCCCGGGAAAAATTTCCAGCTTACCACAAATCTGGCGCAGTGTGCGGCGGCGTCGAAACAAGAAGCATCAGAGCTCACGCAAACCCAGAGATGGGTCCGATTCTACATCCGATTCAGACGAACCTAGGCGCCTGCAGCAGTTTACGCCCGCCTATGCACCGACCCCATCGAAGGACCAGTGGGCCATCGACGATGAGGTGCGTTTCACCAGTCACGCTGCCGATGAGGAGAAGGAGGTAAAAGATAAGGAAGCGGACAGCAAAGGTGACTCGAAGCCGAAGGTGGCCGACTGGCGGTATGGGCCGGCCCAGTCGTGGTACGACATGCTGGACGTTCCAGATACCGGGGAGGATTTCAACTACGGCTTCAAGGTGGCAGATCAGATCAAATTGGATGCGCTACCTTCGGTTTCAGTCACAGCGACGGAGAACGCTATCCCCGACGATGCGTTCCTGATGGTGTCCCAACTGCACTGGGAGGATGACGTGGTGTGGGATGGCAACGATATCAAGCACAAAGTGCTGCAAAAGCTCAACTCAAAGGTGAACGCCGCCGGTTGGTTACCCTCTAGTGGATCACGTACGGCAGGTGCTTTCAGTCAGCCTAGTGGCAAAAGCATGCCGGCATCACCGGCCATCACCGGTTCGAAGTCATCCGCCGCGAGTAAGCTGAGCAAAACGCAGATGATCATCAACGCAGCGCAGAAGGCACAGGAAGAAAGTGAGGACACGTGGTTCAGCATCTTTCCAGTGGAGAACGACGAGCTGGTGTACAACAAGTGGGAGGACGATGTTATCTGGGACGCGGAAGCGGTCTCGAAGGTCCCGAAGCCGAAGATCCTCACGCTGGATGCGAACGATGAAAACATTATCCTCTGCATCCCGGACGATATCGATCCGTCGAAGATCATCCGCAATACCGGACCGCAGCCGAAGGTGAAGATCCCGCATCCGCACGTGAAGAAGTCCAAAATTCTGCTGGGAAAGGCCGGTGTAATTAATGTGCTAGCCGAGGACACACCACCGCCGCCACCGAAGAGTCCCGATCGCGATCCGTACAACATCTCGAACGATGTGTTCTACATGACGAAATCGACCGAAGCCACGCTGAAGATAAAGGTCGGTGGGGGCAATCTCCTGCAGCACTCGACGCCGGTCGTCGAGCTGCGCGCCCCCTTCGTTCCGACGCACATGGGTCCCATGAAACTGCGCATGTTCCACCGGCCACCGATGAAGAAATATTCGCACGGGCCGCTCGCTTCGATCAACCCGCAGCCGGTTCTGCCCCTGCAGAAGCACATCAAGAAGAAGGCCAAACAGCGGGAACTGGAACGCATCGCATCCGGTGGCGGAGACGTGTTCTTCATGCGCACGCCAGAGGATCTGACCGGACGAGACGGGGAATTGATCCTGATCGAGTTCTGTGAGGAGCATCCGCCGCTAATGAACCAAGTAGGCATGGCGTCGAAGATCAAGAACTTTTACAAGCGCAAGATGGGGAAGGATCCCGGCCCGCCCGAGTTCCGCTTCGGGGAGACGCACTACGCACACACATCCCCGTTCTTGGGCATCCTGCACCACGGACACTGCATCCAGGCAATCGAAAACAACATGTACCGTGCGCCGATCTATCCGCAGACGATGAACGAGACGGATTTCCTCGTCATTCGGACGCGCAACAACTACTTCGTGCGTGAGGTGGACGCATTGTTCACCGCCGGACAGGAGTGTCCACTGTACGAAGTGCCCGGACCGAACTCGAAACGGGCGAACAATTTCGTGCGCGACTTCCTGCAGGTGTTCATCTATCGACTGTTCTGGAAGAGCCGGGACAACCCGCGCAAAATCCGGATGGACGACATTAAGAAGGCGTTCCCGGCGCACTCGGAGAGCAGCATCCGTAAGCGACTGAAGCTGTGTGCTGACTTCAAGCGCACGGGTATGGACTCGAACTTTTGGGTGATTAAGCCCGAGTTTCGGCTGCCGTCGGAGGAGGAGATCAGAGCGATGGTGTCGCCAGAACAGTGCTGCGCGTACTTTAGCATGATTGCGGCCGAGCAGCGGCTGAAAGATGCGGGCTACGGAGAAAAGTTTATATTCGCCCAGCAGGAGGACGACGACGAGGAGATGCAGCTGAAGATGGACGACGAGGTGAAGGTGGCCCCGTGGAATACGACCCGGGCGTACATCCAGGCAATGCGGAGCAAGTGTATTTTGCAGCTGAACGGACCGGCGGATCCGACCGGGTGTGGAGAGGGCTTTTCCTACGTGCGGATGCCGAACAAGCCAACGGTAAGTTGTCTCTATGGACAAGAAAATAATTTCGCGTAACTATGTTAAGGCACACCATTGCGTCCAGCGTATATAATAATGCTTCCTTTTCTTGCGGCTTTTCCAGCAACAAAACAAAGAGGAAACCGAAAGTCAACCGAAACGCACTGTTACTGGCACCGATGCCGACCTGCGTAGGCTCTCTCTGAACAACGCCAAAGCGCTGCTAAGAAAATTCCAAGTGCCGGAGGAGGAAATCAAGAAACTGTCCCGCTGGGAGGTGATTGACGTAGTGCGCACCCTCTCCACGGAGAAGGCGAAAGCGGGCGAGGAGGGTATGGATAAGTTTTCGCGCGGAAATCGCTTTTCTATCGCCGAACACCAGGAGCGCTACAAGGAGGAATGCCAGCGCATTTTCGACCTGCAGAACCGCGTACTCGCGTCCGCGGAGGTGCTATCGACGGACGAAGGTGAATCAACAGCATCCGAGGAGTCCGACTTGGAGGAGCTGGGCAAGAACCTGGAGAACATGCTGGCGAACAAGAAAACGTCCACCCAGTTGTCACTCGAGCGGGAGGAACAGGAGCGACAGGAGCTCCTTAGGAAGATCATGGACAGCCAGGGAGGCAGTGGCGGCCAGAAGAAGAAAAAAGACGAAGAAGGAATGAAGGACGAGCAGCAGTCGATGTCGGCGAAGATACTGAAGATCACGCGAACGTTCAAGAACGCCGAGGGCCGGGAGTATACGCGGGTGGAGCTCGTCCGACGCAGTCCGGTGATCGATGCGTACGTAAAAATTCGCACCACGAAGGATGAAGCTTTCATCCGGCAGTTCGCCACACTGGATGAGGCACAGAAGGAGGAGATGAAGCGCGAAAAGCGGCGCATCCAGGAACAGCTGAGGCGCATCAAGCGTAACCAGCAGAAGATCGGTATGCTGCAGAATCAACACCAGATGCACAACTCGGTCGGGACGCCAATCAGTCTAGGCGATCGAGAAACGTCGAGCCCGAGACCGTTCAGCAGCGCCAGTCGGTCGGGTATGGGAAGCGAGAATTTCGGCCGCGGCAGTGGCGAACCGTCCACTCCGACCAGCAATACGGGCGGTGGGGGAGGGGGAACGGCGGCCTCGACATCCTCCACTTCGACGACTGTGGCGAATAAAGAGCACAGTCCGTCGACCTCATCATCGTCGCGCCGAAAAGCAAAGATTAAGCCCGATCTGAAGTTAAAGTGTGGCGCCTGCGGACAGGTGGGCCATATGCGCACTAACAAGGCCTGCCCGCAGTACTCGGGCATCCTGGCGACACCCTCGCTAACCGTAGCGATGACCGAGGAGCAGGAGGAGGAGATCGAGAAGGAGTTGAACGCGGACGACGAGGGAGATCTGGTGAACGTGGACGGCACGAAGATGAAGCTGAGCGGGAAGCTGCTCAAGCGCCACGAGGACGTCAGGCGGCGCACGTTGCTGCTGAAGGTACCGAAGGACGCGGTGGGCAAAAAGCGACGCCGGGTGGGAGGCGATTCGCACTGCGATTATCTGCAGCGCCACAATAAGACCACGAACCGGCAGCGGACGGACCCGGTGGTGGTGTTTTCCTCCGTGCTGGAGCAGATCCTCAACGAACTGCGCGATATGCCCGATGTGCAGCCATTCATGTTTCCGGTGAACGCGAAGCAGGTCGTCGACTACCATCGGATTGTGCAGCGCCCGATGGACCTGCAGACCATCCGGGAAAACATCCGGCAGAAGAAGTTTCAGACGCGCGACGAGTTCCTCGTGGACATCAACCAAATCGTCGAGAACTCTTCGCTGTACAATGGGGCAAAAAGTTCGCTCACCGTGGCCGCCCAGCGTATGCTGCAAAAGTGCAAGGAGCGTCTGCAGGAGCGCGAAGAACGCCTGACGCGGCTCGAGAAGAGCATCAATCCACTGCTGGACGACGATGATCAGGTCGCTCTATCCTACATCCTCGGCGAGTATGTGAACGGACCGCTGAAGGCGATGTCCGAGAGTTGGCCCTTCCTGAAGCCGGTCAACAAGCGGTTGGTGAAGGACTACTACACGATCATCCGTCGCCCGATGGACCTGGAGAAGGTGTCGAAGAAGGTCGCCTCGCACAAGTACCACTCCCGGGCTGACTTCCTCGCCGACCTGCAGCTGATCGCGGAGAATAGCGAGCAGTACAACGGGTCGGAAGCTAACTTCACCAAGCAGGCACGCCAGATGGTGGAGGCCACTCGGCAGGCGCTCGACGCGATGGACCACCACGTCGTGGAGCTGGAGAAAAACATCGCGTTGGTTCAGGAGCGGGCGCGGAACGAGGACGACGATATGGACTGGGAAGACGACGAGCACGAACTGAAAGGAGGCGAACCAGGTGGCTCGCGAGACACAACGCCCGAGCCGGACGGCGGCGATGATAGTAACCCGGAGAGGAACATCCCCAGACCGCCATCATCAAGCGATCCGGAGATGGCACGTTTGGAAGCGAAAAGAGCTCGGGCTCGTCAGCGAAGGGGCGACAACGACGGCGGTAAGTACCGCAGGAATTGTGCAAAATTACGATATTTATTGCCGCACTCTCATCTCTTCCTACATTGGCACCGTGTGAAAGATTGGCCTTCGTGCGCCATATTCCATTCTATGTGTTTATGTGTATGTGTTTCTGTGTCTTGCAACATCATTGCTAAACTTTACGATCATTTCGACGCTTCTTTTGCTTTACTAACTGCCAGCTAATGGGGCATGTTTGTCCTGGTACCAAATGAACGACCAAACTAAACTACCTGTAGTAATCGGACGTTTTTTCTCACTACATCCCGTTCCCGGCACGCTTATAAGGTATAAGTGCGAGCGAAACATTACATGTATTTGGGATATTTTAGTTATTAATTATGCGATGTATTGGCGTTATATCAGTCGAAGAAGTTTTGCTAAAAATTTTCACTGCTTTCTGTTGCTTTAATTTGTTTCATATTTGTTCGTACAATGACTAACAACACCAATCTGACCAGATTTTTCTTGCGACTTAACATTTCACTCAGAGGACCTCTCCAAACATAATAGAAACAGTGAAAATCATGTTATGCATCTTCGAAGAAAAAAACAACGGTTCCTTTCCTTTATTTTTTGCCGCTAAAAATCGATAGATGTTACTGGTCCACCGTTACCGTATGGGTCCACCTCTTATACGGTTCCCGAATCGGCAATGCCGTTCCCAATCGTTAGACCCACTCCCACGAATCAATCGTTCCGCACCGGACATATCGATATCGGCAGCTGGCAACCAGATCTATTTCCGCCAATTCCACGGACGATCCCGAGCGCGATTGCGAGGAGCAGCAGCAGCACGGGTCCCGCGCAAATAGGCCACTCAAATGTGGCCGCTTCGGCCTATGAAATGAACTGGATGAATCTGAACGCGATAGACTACAACGAAGCAGCTGGTCGTCTTGGTCAAAATGCTGCTGCTCCGTATGATAACTACGGTGCCGGATACAATAATGGTGATAGAAGCGGCCAGGACAGATATATTGGGCCTCAATCATCCGCTGTGGAAAAATTCAACACCGGGGAGAGGCCAAACAAGCCGTCCGGAGCTCAAAGGCGGCGGGGTAAGTTCAGTGGAAAGGCAATTAGGCTAGTTCTACTAAAAACCATAATCTTGATCTGATCGTCGACTAAGTAGTGATGTTAATTTACAAGACACAAAGACACTAAGCTATATCGATTACTCTCGACAATAATTACGAAAATAGTTCGTTTATCTATTTCAGTTTTGTTTTGTAACTTGTGCTGATTTTATTTATTTTAATGTTCCTGCTTTCCGTTTTCCTCCCGTAAGCAGAACATCACTTCTCGACAGATGACGAAGAATTCGAGGAGGTCGGCATGAGCGATAACGAAGGCGTATCCGTGACACTCGAGCAATCTAACACGACCTCAAGCATAATGCCAGCTCCGCAGAGCGAGGACGACAGTCAGCAAGCGGCCGAAGCGATGGTACAGCTGAGCGGAGCACAGTTCTATAACGCGACGCAGGAAGAGTCGATGGAAATCGATCCCAACTATGATCCAAGCGATTTTCTGGGCATGTCAAATCGCCGCGTGCCGGTTGGGGAAACCTTTGTAAGCAATCCAATTTCCCAGCAACAGCCACAGCCGGAGGCGAACACTTCCGTGGAGTTGACTCAATCCGGTAGTAGCGAATATCAGCAGCAAGTCTATCCACTGCAGCAACTGGAGCAATCAGGAGCTCAGACTGTGGAAGCAGAGGTCGGTCTAGAACAGCAACACGAAACGGTCCCAACTGAACAACAACAAAACGCACTGCCAGCACTGCAATCATTGCATTCGGATTTGGCCATTTCGGATAGCGAGGAGGAGAAGAGTAACTTACGGATGGATGAGCTACGGGATGAGAATGAAAATGACGACAACGATGAAGGGGGTGATCTATGGTTCTAAACCATAGAGCCGTTGGGGAGGGTTTGGCTGAGAGTTTAACGTTATTAATGTACAAGAAACATGAAAAACAAAAAAGCAGAATAAAAATATCATAAACTGAAAAATATTACTTCACATATTCGCACGAAAAGCTGAATGATCAGTCATTTAAATCCGTTCCTTTTTAGGGCAATCATCGTTTCTCAGTAAAGTAACGCTTTAGAATGTAGTTAATTGTTTCTTATTGCACAGTTAGAATCGTAAACGCATTGCCCTTTAAAGAAGTTTCAAGTGCCCTGTCACACTATCCACCAACATGTTTTGTGCTGGTCCTATGGCCAGCACAGTTCTGGTGTTTGGTTCTATCTGCGTACGGCCTGCATCGCGTATAACACAGCAGTTGAGATTATTCATCCTAGCTAAACGATAGATCTCTACCATTGCTTCTTCGTTATCTACTTTCAGAGCAATCTTCGCCTGTCCGCCGTTCCGCCATTTGTTAAGTGCAGCAGGTATACTCTTTACCGCCTTCTCGAACGCCCCAACAGCCGCATGACCGCACTGGGCTGCTATCTTGCCTTTGCCCATCTTCAGATCGTTCCGCACAACCAGCACCATCTTATACTCGCCACCCTGATCCGTGAATACCTAAATGAAGGATTAGCAGGAGCAGGAGCAGGATTAGCAAAGTCTTCGAGATCCATGTTCGTGCACGTGGGGTTCAGTGGGTGACGTTTGCTTACCTTTTCCGATGCATCATCGGGAACTGATTGATCGTTGCTTTTTTTCTTCGACGAAGACGGGCTAGGCTGGATTTTGGCAATCGTGTAACCTACCACAAACGAAACAATCGCAACACAAACCCCGGCAACATCGAACATTTTGCCCGCTCAACAAGCACTTGCAATCGCTTGCCGGCTCATGGATTTTGTTGACAACTTTTTCATGCTGCTATACCTATCACTCTGTTTATACAGTGCACAGCTTTCTCCAGTCCCAACCGGTTCTTGGGCAAAGAAAAAAATCATTTTTCAAATGGAAAATTCTACATATTTTGCCCTTCTTATTCTACGTACCGCCGCCAGACCACAGATTACTCGAATTATTTCATTACAATAACTGTATGTTCGACTTTTGTGGACATTGCATTCCGAAGTAAATTTGCGTATTGAAAGTATCAAAACAGAACCGATAAACGTACGCATCGCGTACTGTTCGCAAAAAAGTTAGTTGACGTTTCCTGCGTCCAGCGTAGTGGATATAAATAACATTCGTCTGATTGTCCACCATTGGCAAAAAATAGCAGAATTAATGTAGCGGCACCGTTCAGGATTGCTTTTCCAATCAGCATCCAAACAACCGGCAACGGTTGTGCGGTTGCAACTCAGCAAGACTTTTAGAAAAGGCTGGCCACCTAACACAATAGCTAATCTCACCTCGGTTTCGGCGAGGCACCGCCGCGATGTGTTTTCTAGGGCGATAGATAACAGTGTTTTTACTTTGCTGAACAAATAAGTTCATCGCCAACTCATCAGCAGAAACCTCTTCACGGATAAGCGCATCGAAGGGTTTTCCCGACTTCTATAGGCCAACACGAACAATTCCGGAGGCACCATGGACGCCAAAATAGAACACGTCTCTTTAATTCTACCCGTTAGCAACGATCCAGTGATAATTGGGAATGTTAATTCTAGAAAAAGTTTACGACGGGTAAGTAGTAAAGATGGATCTAGCTTTTGAGCTTATTCACTCTTACATTTTTTGTCTTACAGCATTGGAACCAACTATCCCGATTCCAAAAAAACCTGGCCTGCATCGTACTGGCCGGGCTTTGTATTTTTTACATCATTTTTTTCGTGCTACCGTTGGAAGATCCGTCCCGCAGCTCTGAGGCCAGTGATCCCATGGAACACATCCAGATCGCTCCATTCAAGGAAAGGGTAATAGAAGATCTGTTTGCATATATATACCCGTGTTTGTATGACCGTGATGTTCATATTGTCCTTTTTTGTGCTTACTGTCTTTCGCATTTTGTGTGCGTTGATGCGCATTTTTCTGTGTGAACTGTTATTGGGCCAAATTTGGGAGCGTAGCACGAGCGATTTGCTTCCTCGGTCGTCAAGGAGGTAAAACTTACCGATAGTATCGTCAATCCTCCTACTGAGGAAGCGAAACCGGTAGCCCAGCAATCCGACGCGGGCCTAATGCAGCTCGAAATCGTACACCACGAACCGAAAGAGGTTGTCGACAACGAGGAGAACGTGCTGGAGGAGAATCGCCGCGTGCAGTTTGCAGGTGCGAAAGATTTTAAGGTATGTGGGTCGGTAAATCGTCTGCTTGCTTTTGTGACTGCTCGTAAAGTGATGGGTTGTGGAAAGTTATATATCCTGGAATATAGTTTGCTATCAGGAGTCCGCTTAATAATGATCATGTATTGAACATCTTCTAGGGTCCAACCAACGATCGTCAGCGTGCCGTTATCGAGGCGACTCTACATTCGTGGAGGGGTTACAAGGAGTATGCATGGGGCCACGATAACCTTAAACCAATCTCAATGGGCTATTCGGATTGGTTCGGGCTTGGGCTTACCTTGGTCGATTCGCTCGATACGCTCTATATAATGGATCTGCAAGACGAATTCGATGAAGCTCGCGCCTGGGTGGACAAGTATCTCAAGTTCGACGTCAACCGGGAGGTTAATTTGTTCGAGATCACGATTCGAGTTGTGGGCGGTTTGCTGAGTGCGTACCACTTGAGTGGTGATCGAATGTTCCTGGACAAGGCGATCGATCTAGGCAACCGTTTGCTACCGAGCTTCGACTCCCCTTCCGGCATTCCATTTTCCGACGTGAACATCGGCTCGCTGACGGCGCACGCCCCGAAATGGTCTCCCGATAGCTCGACCAGTGAGGTAACGACGATTCAGCTCGAGTTTCGCGACCTTTCGCGTGCTTCGGAGAATCCTGTTTTTGAAAATGTAAGAAAGAAAATGGAAGCCACCAGAAAGAGAAACTTATTGGTTTACCTTTTTTAACTTTTCAAGGCGGCTGCTAAAGTTAACCTGAAAATACATGAGCTGGACAAAAATGAGGGTCTGGTGCCGATCTTCATCAATGCCAACACAGGACAGTTCCGCAACTTTGCCACTATTTCGTTGGGAGCTCGGGCTGATTCGTATTACGAGTATTTGCTGAAGCAGTGGCTGCAGACTGGCAAAAAGAATGACGACTAGTAAGTGTTGACTGTGTATTGCTGATTCGAATTGTCTAAATAGGCAGTTTTTTTTCCTTTTTACAGTCTCATCGAGGATTATCAGAAGTCGATTCGGGGCGTATTGAATCAGCTCGTCCGCACAACGCCGAACGAAAAGCATGTCTACGTCGGGGAACTAATCAACGGGAAGGACTTCAAGCCCAAGATGGATCACCTGTCCTGCTATCTGCCTGGGACGCTGCTGCTGGGCTACAAAAATGGCATGCCAAAGACGCACCTACGCCTGGCGACCGATCTCCTCGAAACGTGCTACCAAACGTACATGAAGCAACCGACCCAGCTGGCCCCGGAAATATCGTACTTCAACGTGAACGGCGAATCTGAGGCCGACATCTACGTGAAGACGAACGATGCGCACAATCTGCTCCGACCGGAATTCATTGAAAGCCTGTACTACTTCTACGCCATTACGGGAAATCGGACGTACCAGGACATGGGCTGGACGATCTTCGAGGCGTTCAACCGCTACACGAAGGTGAAGAACGGCTACACCTCGATCGGCAACGTAAAGAATCCGCTCAATACACGGCCCCGCGACATGATGGAAAGCTTCTGGCTGGGAGAAACACTCAAGTACTTCTATCTGCTGTTCAGCGACGACCGGAACGAAATAGATCTCGACAAGTACGTGTTCAACTCGGAGGCTCATCCGCTACCGATACGGGGGGTTTAAAAGCGTGATAGCTAATAGGGAGACTTTATGTTAGTTAATAATGATCCGACGATCAAACTATCATTTCGTGCCGTAGAAGGCTTCCGAAACAGCGGCGCACGACCAGCGCCAAGGGTTGGACGCCCTGTGAGTGAAAAGACGATATTAGTTAGTAAAAGATTGGTATTTATGATATTTTTTCCAAACACGATTTAGCAAATGAATGCGGATTAAACGTGCCGCCGCCAAGGGCACAAGTCCGCACGATTCGCGGTATAAGTTGTCAATTGGACGCTTTGGACAACTAGCGATTTTGTACATACATTAACGGTGTCTAGTAGATACCAAAGGGGCTTTCCCGTTTCTAGTAAACCTTCCGCGAACCACAGTCGCGATTCCACACCCAAATCCGTACCATGAATGTTACCAATAGTAGACGGTGTGCCAGATGCCACGCCACTGTTCAATTTGCACACGAGAACACATTCCCACGAGCACGCGAGTTTTTGTATGTACTTTGAACGGTTCCGGGCCGTTTTATCTCCACTGCATTTCATTCTCTTTTCCCACGCAAGGACACCCACAGTGTTCCAGCGGCAGGAAGTATGCTGCTCAGGGTGTCTAAATTTGAATCGCAATTAGAGCTAGTGATAAGGTTTTAAAATGTTTCCTTTTTTTGTTCATATCAGTTTCTAGTCCCTCGATGGTAACGTAGGAAAGAAAGAATGCGAAGTGACAAAGACACGTATAGACAGTCGGAAAAGTGCAAAGAATTGATTGAGACTTAGACACACAATTACAAACTCTTATAGACGGTTAAATGATGCAATCATCTTTTGGTTTATAAGATTAACGATAATGGGACACTGTTCACTAAGTTCTTAACGATTAGTATCGATACAAATTTTAGGAAAACAATTACAAATAAATTGATCCACGACAGGTGGCCAAAACTAGAAAAAGAGTTTCCTTTTCCTTATTTTTCCCGTTTATCTATCTACAACTGTTTACAAAACTTTTTTCAAGGTGCCAGGTGAAGAAAAATGTTGCGCTCGTATTGATTGGAAACATTTGGGACTATGAAAATATGTGTAATTTCATTCTTCTTGCGTCCATCGACTCTTCGCAGTCTCTACATTTAAATGGTTTCTGAAGCATGTTCCATGTTTGACTAATCCCTACGGTATCATTTTCGTTTGCTCGGTTTGTGTGCCACACGTAAACCAGGATAGCTTTCCTTCTTCCCGCCTGGGCTTCATCCGTTTTCCTTTACCCTGGGTTCGTTGTGTCGAATTTTGCATCCTCGCCGACACACATGGCCGTGCCGGCATATAAAGAGCACCACGAGCGAAGATATTCCGCAGTTGTTTGTTTTAATGCCTGTGCCACACGCCGTCGCACATGTTCGTTTCGGAGGCAAAGTAAAATCAAGTGACAAAAACTAAGATTCGCACGTGTTCGCTCTTATCGTGCGCAAACATTTGGTGCAGACGACGATGCTTCGGGCGGCAGGATTGCCCCTTTCCGAAGGGGCGAACCTTCGGCGAACCTTTTCCCCTTCAGTCCTGAAACGGCCGACTAAACCGAACGCGATCGCGAACGATGCTCGATCTCCCAAAAATTAGCCCGTGCACCATGGAAGGCATCGTAAAAACCTCATTCTGGTTCCCGAAAAAAAAAAAGACCGGAGCAATGTTGCAAGCCTCTTTTCGGTATTTGGTTTGTTTTTTGTTCGATTTAGCAGAAGACAATTAAACACTTCCAAATGTTAACGTTAGAACTGTCGCTGATGCGCAGCGGACCGTCGTATTATCATCGTTGGTGATAATTTACGGGTGTGCGGTAACTTTTCACGCCCCGCATCCTCGCCTGCCTGCAGACGGTTCGGCTTACTGTTTCCTCTTTTCGCACATCAACAAATGATTAAGATATCAGTCGCAAAGTATGACACTTTCATAGCCAAGGCCACCGAGCAGAACAACGCGTTGTGGGATTAACGCAGGAAATACATGCAGTGAAATTGACACAGTTTTCGGATAAGTAGCACAGTTCGCCCTATTAGAGGCAGTATACAGTCATGTATTTTTTAGGAGTTGATGATTTTTTTAAAATATTGTTTTTATGATCGGGACTCAAATCGCGTAACACACAAAGGATCATCGTTATTTCTCACGATATTAAAAAAAAACAAGAGTAAACAAAAAAAACATGGGATGAGAAAAAGTAATCCTGTTTTCCACAACCAGTAGCCACGGAAGTCGTTATGGATTTTTAAAGGCTTCGATACGGTTCAAGCAACCGGAGCGGGATAATTAAAAAAGCGGCCCGAAAATTCAAACCGTGCAACAGAACCCATCATCAGGATGCGCTGAGGAGGAATGCAGCTTCATTTTCCCATAACGGGAGCGTCGCGGCCAAATGAGGTGATTTTCCATCCATTTTCCTCACCCGGGCGGATGGTGCGGCCGCCCACCTATCCCCGGACACTGATATACTCTTCTCCATCAACTCCCAGCTACGCGACTCCAAATGAACAGGCAACGCTCTGGTGGACCGCTCAAGTGCCAGTTTAATGATGGTAGGTGCTTTTTATGGACCATTTTGAAACATTTGGAACTTCTGTTTTCCTCTTCTTCTTTTATCTCCATTTCACGTGCTCGTATGCGAGATTTGGATTTGTTTTCCATTTGAAGTTTTTCCAGCTCCTCGCGTCCGTCTCGTCCTTTTGTACCACTCACCGTGTACCGTTGATGTGAAGTTGACCCTTCTTCTTAACGACCGGTTTCGTCTCCTAACAAGCAGTTAGGAGCCGTTTTGAGGGAACATTAAAATAATATTAATTATCGCTCTAACGGCTTCGAGTCGATGACATCTCTTGCGATCGTTGGTGGCAGCGCTGTTGGTCTTGGCCCGAACACGATGGGAAGCGAGCTGCTGCAACTCGACCGAGCCAGGATCCTGCGGGCGGGAGGAGTGTAGAAGAAAAGTAGAACAACAACCAAAAAAAAAAATAAGGACGACAAAAACGTGTGTGTCAACAAGCGCTCCGTTCGGGCGTGATGGGAAAACAGGATACCGCAAGGATGCACCACGCTCGATACCTCCCTTTGGGCGTTCGTTGACAGGACATCGGCGCACAAGCAAAACAATGAAGAAGAAAAAACACAGCCGATGGTGCAAAGCCTGTGAAACAGGATCTTGATGTCTGTTTTATTGCGCCTGACTGAACTAGGACGATCGTCACTCGATCGCTCAGCGGAGGCTGAGTAATAAAATTCAAAGTTCGAAACTGTGTGGAGCTGAAACGTTCATCATCGTAGTTTCATGTTTTCCGTTCGGCTTTTTCTTTTTTTACGAATGCACTCGACGATGCAAATGGTGGCATAGTTGATCTGCGGGTTTTAACGCTCCCATAAGTTTTGATTTATCGAGGCTTTTGGATCAATATTATGAGAGCGTTGAAGCGTGCACTAAGGCGATGGATTTTCATACCCGTGCAGTATCCCATATTTCAAAACGGTGGTTTTTTGCCCCGCGAAGCTAGAAGCTGGGAACAACCACTCTGCCGTTCAATCCTTTAATGTTTTCGATGGAAGCTCGGTGCTCGAGTTGCGCTGTAAAAACCTGCGCCTGGCATGTGACGGTGGCAGAGGATCGGGGCGGGCAAAGAATTGCCATTAAAAGTCAACTGAAAAATGCTGTTCGTCCTAAAGGGCCATAAAATACTTCCGTTTGCAAGGGCCGTAATGTTAGAGTAAATAAATGTATCTAACTGGGGTCTGGTAGAAGGAGCCAAGTGTCGCTTGTGTGGGACCAACGTTAAACCAACAGAACTGTAAATGAAGTCTAGAAGTAGCTGTTGGCCATTGATTTCTTTCAACCTTCTATTGAAACGTGATTTGAATATAGCCTACTCTACTAATGTTTGGACAGTCGCATGGTTCAGCGGGGAAAACTCTGCGGAGATAGAGAAACATCTATTCATTTTAATCTCCTATGTTTTCCACCGAAACGCCAATGTTGCAACATTGGTTCAATTCTTAGTCTTTAGTTTGTGAACCAGGACGTGTTAGTATAAATGAGCTGTACTTTTTCTTCTATTTGATAATTGAAATCTGGACAACGTTACTGGACAATCTGGACACAGTGCTCGTTTTCTCCGACAGGGCTACGCGTAATCTGTTTTCGAAATGCACCGCGCTAAAGAACCGAAACATGCTGCGAGAGTAATACCATCGATCAGTGAAATTACATTCCTTCAAAACAAACCATTCGTTTGATTATATTTTTAATACAAAATTAACAGCGCCTCGTTTATCTAAGCACTTAGTTAATGTGCGCTTTGGGCGTCCTTTCCGTTAAGACGTAATTCTCCCCTCTGCGCAAACAATGTTGCTCGAGACATTTCAGGTTCACGGTTGGTTGAAAACCCGTAAAACTGGCCGAAAACGAGCTTCTAATCACGTGTCGTCGGATATTCAAAATTTTATGATTGTTGGTACAATGTTGCATTTCTCGTAAAAATGTAGTAAAACCGGGCCGCCGTCGCACACTGACTGCTGCGTCACATACACAAGAAAGCATTGGAAAAGCGTCCTCTGAGGCGCGGGATGACATTTTACGACACTTTCCCAACCCGTTCACGACGATTCCCGCACGCTATAGGGTAGGGAAGTTTCGATGAGTCGATCGGCGATTCCTCTCTCGGTTTCCCGATCCCGCTGTGCGCTTCCAGCAGTGCCTGCCTCGGATGCAATGGGTTTTCACCATTTCCACCGCGGCCGCACATGGGAAACGTTTCGTTACACATCATAATTTTTCCCCTGCGCGTCACACGCAAACGCACCGAATCACGCCTGCGCTTTCAACTCGCCCGTCTTCGCCCGATCCGACGGATCCTTTTCGTCCCTCAACTCGCGCTTACCTCTCCCTTCGGTACCATCGGAGTGCCGCTCGGTGCGATCCGGTCGAGCAAGTGCGGCCCTTGGGCGTTTTTTTTTCTTCTTCAAACAGGCGAACTAATCACCATAAATTCACGCCGGGCTTCGCGTTGGCAGGACCTTGTCGCACGATGTTTTGCGCACTGCGGTCGAAGCTTCGTTGGAGGCGGAAAACCGCTGCACCGCCGTGCCGAATTGCGAGCCACCGACCTATGAACCGTGTAATGAATCCGCACGGTGGCAGTCTACGGCATACGGTGGGAAAATGTTCTTCGGCGGGCAAACTATGAACCAGGAAGTACGCGGCCGTTCACTTGATTGGAAATTGGAGCTCAAGGTTTAAATAGGAGACATCTGTTAGCATTTGACCCTTCTCATCCACATAGCACATTGTTTCGTCAGCCTTTTATGAAATTTTCCCATTTTCCATATTGTTACTTGTGGTTTTTGTAGTAAATAAACCATCTTGAAGGAATTAGTATAAATGAATTAGCTGTGTTTCCAGAACCAGCCGAAGCAAATGGCTGAAAAACGCAGCAAGAAAAATTGTTTCCTGCAGCCGTACGAAAGATTTACGAATGGGATTAAACATTTGTGGTAGCTTATTATGATAACAAACACGTAGTTGAGCAATAAAGCGGGTTCGCAATGAACCAATTGTGTTAAGGCATGGAGTTTGTTTTTTCCCCCGATTGTTCAAAAAGATCAAACCAAATTCTGCTGTTTCAAACTATTACCATAATCATATCAAGCAAAGAAACGACACATATTTGAGTGAAGTAATACTTTTCCCAAGATAATATTCGTTATCCTATGCTACCCCTTTTATAGTGATTATATATCTATCGTGTTGTTGGTTTTGTGGGCATGCGTAAATGTGAAAGAGGATTGTTTATGCAGTGTGAACGGCGAATGATGTACACAATGTTTTCCATCAATTCTACATCATCAATTTCCACTTATTTGGTGGCACTTCGTTTGGGCCACCCTCGAACACGCCCAACCGGATGCTGGTGCCAGTTTGAAGTGGTGATGAGGTTTTATCGAACACAGTGGGAAAAGTTCTCACCGCATCACATCCAGCGCAAGGGAAGCGCTTTCCAACGGGTTAATGGAGTTTCCACAGGATTAGGCTCAATTGTACCGGAACGATCGTAATGTACCCGTTCGAACAACAAAATCCACTACATCAAGCAAGTAGAACAACACAACACAACAACCGATTTAGAGGCGTTACGTGAACACGGTCGTCCCCCAAACACTGGCAGCGAGCCGGCTCTCTGGAGGATCAGCGGTTCCCACCGTTTCGGTCACGTTTCGGAAGTGCCGTCTTTGGCCCAAAGCCTTTCGGGCTCAGCCGCTCCTTCTCCGAGACACGCTCACCCTTTCCAGGATCATCCCGCTGAAGAGGCGCATCAATCCGTGGCCGAAGACGAAACGATCGCGATGATTATGATGTGACACTGCCAGCGTGACAGCCGGGGTTCCACTCTCGGCGTAAGTGGTTCTTGAGTTCACACTTCTCAAATTAGTTTCTCCCCCGTTGGCGAGCGTTTCGGGTTTTGGGCCTTCGCCGCCTTTGCCCCTGGCGCAGCAGATGCATTGCGCGGGTGCACCCGGTGGCAATACCGTGCACCCACCCTTCTCCGGCGCACGGTGCAATGCATCATCGCGACCCGAATTTCCTTCGCGCCAGGAGGGGGAACGAAGGAAACTGCATCCTCGGGCCGGGAAGAAAGGCGAAACAAAGCCTAAAACGAAAAAGATTGCCAAGATGGATGGAGTCGTATTTACCAAACAACACGACAATGTGTTTATAAACTAATTTGATGGATTTCCTCCAGGCGAGTGGTTGGCGGTGGCGGCGAAGGAGGATCTTCGCGCGGTGGAAAAACGGAACCGAGATTTCGCCCGCGGACGCCGTCGACGATCGGTGGTTCCTACGGCGCGAGTTGATGCTAAATTTATGACTCCTTCCCGGACGGCTAATCATCCCATTTCGTGGATGAGTTGGAGCGTTTAGAGTGATGGGTGGGTTTCCGGTGGCAACCGAAGGGCACGGAAGTATCGAGGTATCGGCTGTTGCATCGTAGGAAGCAGGGAAGGAGTTCGGCAAGGCAAGCCGCAATTTGTCATGCGCATAATTTCCATCCCCTTGTCGATCGTTACTTTTCTTCATATTTTAAGCAATTTATTCCAATTCATTACGACGAAGCGACATTGTTTTCGAGAAGCTTCTAGGATTACCGCAAACAGATTCGAGCCATTTGTTTCCTTCAACTTTCTCCAAACAATAAACTCAATGTTGTTTTCATGCATCGCTGAGCCTTCCTCATATATTAGTAGACAGATAGGGCGGTTGAGGAGTTTCGTACCCAATTTTCAAATTGAGTGAAAAGAATATAAAATCACAGGAACTAGGAGGTCAATTATGTTCGCTATGCATAAATCATATCGAATGATATGCATTGTTGTACTTTTAATAATATTTCAACTGAGTTATGAGTACATAACCTTTAAAAAACAAAACGGAGAGTTTAAAATCTCAACTTTCCTTCCGTCGCAAACAACAGTCTTAACAAATTTAAACAGCGGAATTATGAAATGGCAAATGCTAAAGGGTATTGTCATTTAAATCGTTGTTGGGCACTTTCAAAACAGCTTCATCAGTACGCATATCAATGACGCTACGGAATGATGTCGATAATGTCCCTGGGATCTTCTGGAAAAGAATAACAAATTGAAACATTAATAATTGTTTAATTTATTTCACTTGACTAAACGCGGCAAATTGACCGAGTGTGTGCCCACACCAGTAGAATGTATGTGGAAGATATTTAAAAACCGATGTGCGACGACGACGACCACAGTAGCTCCATATCGTTAACTAGTAAAAAGGAGATAAACTCTGTCCTGCTCCTGGCCACAAGGGTCAATCAATAAACCGAAAGAAAATGGAGTGGCAAAATTTATTCTCCATTGTTTAGGTTCTTCTATACAGAGCGTTTAACGTGCTTAACATTGTTTCATATTCGTTCTTGATCCTTCTCCTTGATATAGTCGTAGGTGTTTCTATTTAATTTTGACCTTGCAATCGCCTAATCGAAACTCACCACAGCGGACAGTACTAATCGCCAAAGAATGATGGGTAAACCCATCTGGGGCCACAGTAGGAGAAAAAAACCATCCAACTGAAACCAACGGGAGCACCACAAAAGGAAAAATCAATTTTCATTCATGCCAGCGACGTATGGGGTAATATCGTGTGTTTATTTTTAAGATATGTTTAGTCGTCTTTTCCCCACACCCCGGCTCAGCGAACACCAGCCCATGTAGATGATTGTGATTTACGAGCGATTGCTCGCGCACTTGCTTCGCGGTCGGCGTCGGCCGGCGTTCGTCGCTTGAGCCGCGGCCTCGCCGGTTGCATCGCGCATCGGGGGGGTACTTTTCCGAACGGTTATGCTCGCCGTCCGCAGCATCAACCGCCGAAGCCAAACCGCAGCTCCTGTGTGGCTGTGGATGCTGCTTCGCCTTCGCCACTTGCCCCGCGATCGACGCCGGGCCGTCCCGATTACCAGCTCAAGTGGCGAATAGTGACAGGATTTTTCATTTCCATTTTTTTTTTTTTGGGCATTCGATCATACCAGCAGATGATCAACATTGGAGCAAAAGTAAGGACGGAAGAAGAAAAAGAAAGAAACAACAAAAAAAACAGAGGAGATCCCGAAATCCGAAGATATTAAAAATCCCATCAGACACGATCGTTTGTCCGCTGACAGGTTTGGCGTGTTTGTTTAACTTGAGGCGCGCGATGAAAACTGATCGACAAATTCAATTTCAGCCAGCCAGGCGCGGCGGATCCAGGGGGACGGATTTCCATGATGGAAGCTGTCTCGAGGCGTTCGGGCCAGATGGTGGCGTGTTTTTTTTTCTCGCTCTCGCCCTCTTTCTAGATCATCTCGGCGAGCATGCACCTTGCGAGCCATTCCTTCACGAGGGAACCAAATTAAAGGACCTTTTTGTGACCACAAACATGTAGATACCATTGTGGAAAGTTATAGATACTACTATTCAGGATTAATCGTGTCCTTAAAGCATTTACTTATGATGCTTTTATCGAGAAAATGTGCTACATGATTAAAACCTGACCCGATCAGTGATCGACCGCCACTAAAAGGTCAAATTGCACTCGGAAAAACTATTATTTGTCTAAGTAAAACTGTAGTGTTTCAAAAGCCTCTCAGTGAGTAGGCAGATGTTAGAGTGCCATATCATTAGAGGCTCTAAATTTTGAATTTGTAATTTTCGAGGACGTGTGGCATTGTCCTTGCATCTTGTATCAGGGAAAATGATCATGATAATACATCATAATAAATGATCATTTCCATGTGTGGCGACCGCCGGTCCCCTCTGCTGCATCTGTTCGTCGACAAAATTTCACGGCCGAAACTTCCCAGCCATGCGTTCAGAAAGGATATAAAATGTTAACGTGCACATAAGGAAGTCGTAACAAAAAGTTACGTCTTTCTTGACCGACACGCGGTTGTCTTCGCCCATTAAATTAATGAAGGCATTTGAGTGTTTACAGTTCGCTTTACTC
The DNA here is from genome assembly GCA_034621735.1 of Anopheles plumbeus. NCBI lineage: Eukaryota > Metazoa > Arthropoda > Insecta > Diptera > Culicidae > Anopheles > Anopheles plumbeus. The sequence goes on from JAOEFI010000003.1 coordinate 37,153,675, forward strand.
CATCAAAACCCCAAAAGGAAGCCCTCCGCAAGTATCTGACACCTCCCTATTGTCGCGGGGCTAATTCTCCTTAGCGCCGAAATTTATGAGCCCCAGCCCATGGCCCGTTTTCCACGGGACCCCAAAAAAATGGGAAGGGATCATTTTTCGGGCCCATCGCCTCGTCCTGTCATGGTGTTCGCGTGACGGTGATAATAAACTCTCGATTTTGATTGTCATCAACACCCTCCGGGAAAGCAAACAAGGGAGAGAAAAAAACCGAGACTCCCTGCTCTGCGGGACCGACATGGGCGATGAAAATGGGAGCGGAGGGAACGCGAAATGGCACGATTGGAAATGTGCAAGTGGAGGACTTTGTGCAACCGATGCAACCGATTCGTGCGTTGTCCTCCTCGGGGGCCACTTTAATTGTCTTCAGATGGTCGCCGCCATTCGGTAGGGCGGAGCGGGTGAAAAACGGGAAAATTTAGAGAAGCCAGAGAGATCGCGGCAGTGTGCGCGCGAGAGAAAGATTCCTTCCCGACATGGGACACGTGATCGGCAGGGTGTATGCATTCGTTCCCGGGACTCACTCGGGCCAAGCGACGGACCGGGGGCGGGTGAAGCCGGGAAAAACTCTGCCTCATTATGTTGATGACCTTTTCACCTCGTGAGCCTCCCACAGATCGCGGCTTGTTGCTCCTACCCGTCGCCATCGGGCAAGTGCCAAGGGGTTCGTGCCGATGAGTTCCAGAGACACATCACTTCTCCCAGCGGGCAGAAACTTTCGTCATACGCGATCGCTCGCCACCGTCAGCGTGCACTGCACTGCAGGGACCATTGCATGGCACCCAACCCTGCCCCTCCCTTCCCTTCAAGGCGGAGCCGGGCGAACCTATAATCTCCTTCGCGACACTCGTTGGCCCTTGAACTAACGCACTCTCGAACTGCGGCACATCTGGCACTCGATCCTCGACTTCGCCGTGCGACAACAGCGCGAAGCGAAGGCTCCGTATCTTCCTTCGGGAGCCGCACGCTTCGCACCCTTCCCACCGTGGCCCGAGCGCCCCGAAGAACCTGAACACCGGCGCTGAAGAAGCCGGGCCTCTGCTCTGCCGACTACAAATAAGAAAAAAATTATATATTTATGATATTGTTTATACCGCTGACGCGCTTCATTCTGCGCTTCCCACAACATCCCCTTCGACCCTTCGGTGGTCCCTTGCCACGGTCACGTTCCACCAGTTGGTATCTGTTTAGTAAGTTTCTCGTTCTTAATTTTTATTTCTTCAGTTCTTCCCTTCTGCACTGCAAGCGACAATAGGACGCAGTTTTCCCTGCGCCCGGGAAGAACGCGTTGACGGCGGGAAGAGCGCGATCGAGATGATGAAATACTAGGCGAACATTTTCCACGCCCATCGCTCGCTTTCCATCGGATTCGCGGCCCGTTGTGCTCGAGGTTATGCATGACTTTTTTTTCCTCGAAGCTCGTGAAACAGTTAAACAAAACATGAGAGAGAATTTTCACATTTCACATTATTTACATAAATTATTTATTTACATAAATTGAAAATTTTCCTACTAAGATTTCAGTTCAGAATAATGCTGCGTTCTTCTAACATGAATGAACGAACTTATTTGAAAAATTAGTGATCCTATAAAACTCAAAGTGGTTCTGTATAGTTCTAAACGCTTTTTAACTACACTTTTATTATGAATGACTAACTAATAACATAAAACACACAGGCAATAAACATTAAATGGTCCATTTTATTGCACCCTTTATGAAGTTTCAATACTCGTCCACTAAGTCGTATCCTTTATGCAAACATAAGCTAGAGTAATAATAATCAAAGATATGTAAGAAGCGGTCCACACTTGACAGCAGAAGCCAAAGAAATTGACATCGGACCACGGGTTATCCGGACTCGTCACGATGGGCACAGAAGGGAAAAAAATTCAATCGTCCTAGCCTCGCACCTACTATTTTTAGGCGTTGCGCGCGAGTTTCGAACCTGGGAGACATTTGAGCCGATTCTGTGTCGTTACTTTTTCCTTCTCCATCCACTTTTTTTTCCATCTCGTCGCGTTTTGTCCTGCCATGATGTATCTCGTTTTGGTTACTCGGGCAAACCCTTTCGCCTTTCGTTTCATGACAATTTCTCCCTTTTTTTTCTCATCCGCGGGACATTCCTCTTCAGTATCGTGTGTGTGTGTGTGTGTATGTATGATTTTTTTGCCTCTTCCAGTTGTTATCCCTGTCAAACAATCCAAGCTCAATCATTACTCTCTACGGTTCACGTCATAACGGGGACACTTCACCTAGATAACTCGAGCAGCTTCCGAAGAAGCGCGGAGGCGCCGAGGGGAAATGGGGGAAGCGACGCGGCAGAAGGATGATGGAAGATCAAATTTTTATCCAATGTTATGTTGCAACGATCGTTTTTTCTATGTTTTCCTACCGTTTACTCCAGTGTCTAGGCAGACGGTGTTTTTCACTCTTGGATCGTGGTTTTCATTCCTTCTTCTATGGTTCCTATATTTCTTCTCCTTGGCTATTTCCACCATGCTTCTCCCTACCCCATGGTGACACCATGGCAGTTTTCCTGAGCATGTAAAAAATCCGCCCCGATGCTTCGCTCTTGCGGTTGATGTGCACTTGGGTCGTAAATTTAAGTTTTTTAATGACTCCCAAGCCCCACCGATCGCTAGTCGATCGCTGTGCCGTAGAATGATGTGATTTGGTCTCCTTCGCCGTCTCTGCGGTTCTTTCTCTCCTCTGATGTTGAAATGAAAAGTGTTTCACGGCAGTGATCCGGGAGTGCTCCGTGGACGGCGAAGCGGGGCGCGCGCAAATGGAAAAAGGGTTACGGTCACGCCACGGGTAATGGTGGTAAATGTGGCTAATGCTTCGGCTAATGTCCTCTCGTACTCGTACGGTACTTGGTTGCATTAGCGGCGCTCCACTTTATGGACCTACGCTGGAGGGAAGCCACAATCCATGGACACACATATGGCGTTCGTTAAGGGTCGGGTCATCCCCGGGCGGTTTATGATGTTTTCTCAAGTTGGAAGGTTTTTTTCTTCCACTGCCGCGACAAACTGGTAAAGGATGCTTCCAAGGATGTCGGCTGATGACATCCATGCCGGAGGGAAATTTCATTCGAACTCATTCCTTCCGATGATGGGAGGTCAACATCACGCAACGCAAGGACCATGAACCCGGTGATCCTCGCTATTCGGGTGTGTGTGGGTATCTTGTTTCAGTCGAGCGAGGAAACCGTGTGTCATAGTTGAAGTGATCAGCATATCAAATGTACCTACGTTTTGTTTTGTGAAAAAAGAGATATATAGTATTTCAATTTTCTGGATAACATAACACATCCGTCTTAGCACTTAGTACACCACAAGATGTTATCTTTCTACAGTAAATTTTATTGAATCTCCGTTGAATGGGAACAGTCCATAAGATCTATATTGCTCTAGAAAAATGATAAATTTCAGCTATCAACATTATGCAGTAAAGAGAAAAAATATTAAATGTTGCTCCGAATACCACCGAAGCTGCAGATGGAGGTGCCTCTGTCGGGCTAAACTAAAGCCACCGTTTTATCGATCATCACATTTGCTTCGAAAGAACGCCAAATGTGAATAGATAAACGCTACGCGGAAGCCCTTCGTATAAATTTCTTTAAAACTAAAAGCTAAGCAATGAATTGGTCCCTTATCGTATACGTGGTACAATGTATCTACCACAAACAAGCGAATGGTTCGTCTTTGGAAATGTCTTTGGATTGGCAAATGGAAACGATCAGCCAAAAGCGTCGAAGAAACTAACAAATCAGACCATAATAATATCAAGAATTATTGCTGTATAACATGCTTGGGAGAAGCGAAACTTTAACTAATTCTAACCTAGTCGCAGCACTCCAATTGCACCTGTGAGGTTTGTCTTTAGGGAATCGTCAGACACGTGGGCTGGCTTATCAAAAATCGGAAGAGAATACTTCCCGGGCAGTGTCCTTCAATTGACGATAAATATCACAAACGCGACTATAGGTGTATACTTTTCTTCGATGACACTGGGATGAGCTAGAGGGGATGAACATCACTTAGCCTAAAATTTTTTAAGGTTAATCGAATACATTTTTCCAAATGGAAGGTGGAATTGTAATAGAAAACTGTCCCACCTATCTCGTATAATCAAGTATCTCTAAATTCGGTAGCACTTCGTCCATCCTGACGTCTCAATACAATTCAAATATTTACATATGAACTAGCAGCCATGCCGTTTAAGTTAAATCAAGTCTGTAGAAGTTGTACGTCTTTCCGGGGGATCAAGCGACCGTGCCACCGAAAAAATCAAACTCATTGAAGGATGGGAAGTACTTCTCCCCGCCCATATCCGACTCGCCCATCATTATCATCATATTTCCACCACCATTCACGCCAGACTGCACGGAACCGTGGTCCGTTGAATAGTTGCCTTCTTTTTCGAACGAAAGGCCAAAACTCTCCATCAAGTACCGATTGCCGTCAAGTTGCGCGGCAGCTTCGCTCGGCGGCAGGATCTTCATCAGGCAGCTCGACACATCGTTGAAGTCTTGCCCGATCGCCATGCGAGGCACGACAGGATAGGCCGTTGCGGAGGAAACCGCGTCCCGCTCGGCCTCCTGTCCCACATTCGATGATTTCTCGAACACTTCCTCCAGCTCCAGCTTGATCGCTTCGTGGTAGGCCTGTTGCTCGTACGCCTCCTTCATCGTACCCGGCTCGGAAAATCGCCGTGTCGTCTCGTTACACTGCGCGGCGGCCAGCTGCGGCTCGGTCCGGTGCGATCTCCGACGTAGGGGCGTCTCCGTTGGGTAGGTGGAGTGATTTTTGACGTGTTTACGCAAGCTGGACGGATCGGTGTAGCGTTTGCTGCAGCCGGGCAGTTGGCAGGCATAGGGTTTCTGTGAAATCGGAATCGGAAGAACCCCCTATCAGTACACCATCCACGTACCGGGAGCGCAAACAGCGCGTGGCAATGGAAAACTTACCGTATCGTAGTGCGTACGCTGGTGTTTTGCCCGATCCGAGCTGTTGCTGAACGCCTTTAGACATCCGGCGAATTGGCAGTTGTACGGTCGCTCACCGGTGTGCGAGCGTTGATGAATTTTTAGGTTTTCCAACCGGGAGAAAGCCTTGGCGCAGTTGGGAAACTGCAGAGTAGAACAGAAACAAGGGAGAGTTGTAAAAAACACAATTTCACTCGTAATATTGCTATTAGCCTTTCTTCCCCTACACGACTTTTTGCTACGGTTCCGAACGATTGTCGTGGACCATGTGCATCAACCGACTCAACATAATGAATATGCATAAAAACCATAACCCTGACAAGGCAGCAGGCAGTACTACGCGAATTCAGTAAACACTCCACGCTATGCGTGTAAAAAGATCGCGAGGACTTCCTCGGGACGGTGCTGCGGGTTCAACAGATGTTCCACAACCACTGTTCGCCGACTTTGGTGGCAGCACACAAAAAAGGGCACACTCTCCACCCACCCCGTCCACCCAGACTTACCGGGCATTTGTTCGGTTTCTCCCCGCTGTGCACTCGCATGTGGATCAGCAGCTTGTAGCGGGCATTGAACGGTCGGTCCCGCCGGGGACAGTCCAGCCAGCAGCAGCCGAACTCGTCGCCCTTCTTCGGTTCCACGTGCTGCTTCTCGATGTGCGCCACCAGCTGCTGCTGGTCGGCTGCCTCCACATTGCAGCCGCTCCAGAGACACACGAGCGACGCCGGCGGTTCTTCCATCTCAGACTCCACTGGTGCGTCCAGCGGTTCCTGCTTCGCGATCAGCAGCCGCGAGTCCGCCGCGGCCGTGCTGTCCTCCTTCCAGATGTCCTTAAACTCACGGTTCGGTTTCTCGCCGGGATGATTCGAGGTGTTGTAGTTCTCCGACGGGTAGCTGTACGCGTCCTGTCCCCGCGCCATCGGGAACGATCCGGTACAGTGCACGACCTCGAATCTGTCGCTGCCGGTGGTGCTGCTGTTGCCGTTGTACTGCTCCAGGAAGGAGCTGTCGAAAAAGTCCATCATGCTGTTGATGGATGTATCGACTCTCGGGGCGATCTGTAACTTAACGGCCGGACCGGAGCTGTCAAACTGCCCACCGATTGCGCCACCGAAGGCACTACCGATCGAGGGCAGGGGCGTATGGGGGCCTGCGTTGCACATCGACTCCATTCCGCCGTTGATGCGTTTCGGCGAGCTGTCCCCTCCGTCGAGGTTCATCATGTTAAGGGCAAAGGTGTTGTCGATCCAAGGATCGCCGGCGAACGGCGAGGAGCACGGCGACTGGTTCTTCGACTGACAGTTCGCTTCGTTGTAGTTGTAGTAGTCGGTCGTTGTGGTGCAGAAGCTGGCGGAACTGAGCACACTGTTGCAGGTCAGCGGTGTGGTCGCCGTTGTCGCAGCCGGCGACAGCAGGAAGCTTGACGAAGCCTGCAGCTTCTCGATGTACTCGGGGTCGAACTTGAAGAACAGATCTCCGTCCCCTTTCCGGCCGGCCAACTGCTTGAAACCGTCCTGCTGGCCTGGCTGGAACTGCCCGCCGGCCCCGGGAAATCCGTACGCCGGTGGGGCAGAAATCGGAGTGTAGCTCTGATGCTGACCATGTTCCGCCTGCATCAGCATCGTTTGGTCGATCTTCCCCGCGTTCGCCGAACCGTACCCGATCGTAGAGCCGTAGCAAATGTCCATGGTGTCGTCGTTGAGGCTGAATCCTTGCTTCAGATCGAACGACTTCAGTCCTCCGCCGCAGAGGTCCACCGAGCCGGTCATCGCCGACGATGGTGTTGTTGGAGTCAGCAGGGCCATTTCCAGGGCTGTTGTTAGGATCACTTTCACACACCCGATTAAATCAGTACCACTCACTCCCAAGGCTAATTACGATGGCATTTGCCAAGGTGTGAACTGTACGCACTTTCTGGTAAGATCGGTTTTGTAATGGTTTATGTTGATTCTGTATGTTCAGTTGTGACACTTCACACGTCCTAACACGCTGCGTGAAAACAAAAGTGAACCGCACTCACGAACTTCAAGCACACGCGATTGCACGCGACACCACACTCG
>JAOEFI010000003.1:37184183-37198890 GCA_034621735.1 Anopheles plumbeus
CCCCCCTCCCCCGCTTCCAGGGTCGAGTGTACGCCGTCGATGAATCGACGCTGTTTGTCAAAGGATTCGCCTACGATGGAAACGCACCGGATGCGTTCTTCTGGGTTGGCAACTCGCCCCGCCCGAGTCCGGAAGGGTTCATCATACCGTACCCGGAGGAGTACAGCGGGAGGTAAGTCTTGCTGGCTTTTTTCGATTCCCTGTTCCATTCACTTGTAACTAACTTTCCAAGAACCGAAGGCTTATACGTAATATATTGTTTACGTGGTACGTGATTGTTTGTATAGAACGTTGTCTGAAATAGAAAGTTACATAAATTTCCTGTCAGAAATACAGCGAAAGGAGTTTATGCACGGAAGAAGCTCAAACAGGTAGCGAACATAGAGCAAACAGCAATATATGAGTGGGTCCTAGCGACAGCACTTCCAACCAGTGGCAGTGTCCTTCGCTACACTTTACACCAACAATAAAACGAAGCCCGTCAACTTCGCACATCATACTCATCTCCGGTCTCGTGGTACGCAACAGGGCGACGGCCGCCGGGGGGGCCGTGCATAAAATTCACATAAATTTTTATTCCCATACTCCTGCGAGAAGAGAGGGGGAACGCTTCTAACGTCGGGCGGTGCTTCAAAATAAATGAACTTCCTCCACGGCACACCGCTGTGTCAGGCTTCCGGATCTTATCCGCACGAAGGAAAGGATCAACACCATGTTCCTGCTACTGCTGCTGCTGCTGCTGCTCACCATCCGTAACCCTCAGCCGCCCAGTTTCCACAGTTTTCACACTGCAGTTGTACAGCCAGGCGATTCGCAAAAAAAAACTGCTAAAACTTACACCCCGCTGCTAGGGATCTTCCCACCCGCCTGCACCGAAACCCGACCGAGGGTGGAGGGAACCGGGACGGATGCGAACGATAATAGTCCTGCATCCTATCTAATCTATTTTTATTTAGGGCTTTGGTCGCAACCCCTCCCGGAACGGTCGACTCTCGGCTGCTGCTGCTGCTGCTGCCGTCGCATTCTTACGGGTTCTCCCGCATCCCGTTGTCCCGCGGCAGGAGGAGGAGGGAGCGCTGAAAGAGGAATTTGAATCATTTACTAGAGATTAAGTACCTAATGTTACCACACTAACATTTCGTCACGTTTTCGGCATTTGTGCCGGGCTTGGCCACAGGGACGTGCGGCGGCAGTCGGCCCGGAGTTGGGGCGCCACCGCCGCCAGCGTGAGAAGTATATTTTCGCAGATTACCGTCCGTGGGGGGGGCGGTTCTCGGTGCCGCCCTGTCGGGGCCACCCGGGCCGGGAAAGGTGGAAACCCGAAATTAAATATTCAACAAATGATCGGTGCGTTTTATAAGTTAATTAAATTATACACCGATAGCATCGCTCGCTTCCGGCCCTTCGTCGGGTTTTTGCGAATGTTTGCAAAGGTTTGATAACGTCGGGGAGAATCGTAGAATTTTCGCCAAACCTGCCTTGCATATTTTTCTAGTTATGTTGAATGTATTTCAAATGACTCTTTTTGAGGTTGCCACTCTGAATAAACGGGGTTTTCTTGCTATTCGAAATTAAACTGTATTTTCCTTGCTCTCAGAAATATGGAAAAATGCAATCCATTTCTCATTCCATTTTGTTTTTTCCAACTGCTCATTGCAATCGCTCGCTGACAATTATGCCACATTACCAGCAGCTACCGCGTTGGCAGCCTGTCGGGGACAATTATGGCCCGTTCCTCTCGATTGGAAGTGTCCTGGCCCCGGGTTGGAACTGGCAACGGTCCAACCAGCGAGGGGGAGTCGAAACCACTCTACCCATCGTGGGGTGGCAGCCTACCGCCCGACTCGCCGTCGCAGCTCATCCGAGATGGCACTCGACCAAGGCCGTCAGCATCATTGCATTGGATGGAAAACGCCCCTCGAAGGCTCGGAAAAATGCTGCCTCCACGCTTTTACGGTACCTGCTCGAGTGGTGTGTCATAAACGGTACGGAATTCATGGCTGATTCCCGTCCCGGCGGTTGGGTATTTAATTGAAATGGATTATGATTGAACGGGACGAACCTGACGCGCCGCCTGCCAGCTCGTCAGACATTACAGTAGGTCTGTTTTTTTTCCCTCGCTTCCCTCTAACGATCGTTAATGAGACCGGGCGTCACGTGGACTAAGGGAAGTTAGTTTTGGTCGGCGGCCAAACGTTCTAGAACTCTTTAATGCTACAACGCGCTTGGCCCGTGGTAGACTTGTACTTTAAATTGATGTAAACTTGATTTACCTACACTTACGGAAGGTGGGCGATGGCAATTTCTATAAGAAACTTTTTAGAAAACGCTTATCAATCACGATCGGATTGTCCATTATGGTTGGTTAGGAAAATTATCCGTTTTCTTCACCCCATTTCTCGTGCTTCGGAAAGAGTTGAGCATAATGTATTTAGTCTGGAAAACTGTTGGATTAATGCAGGATGAATATTCTGATTTGCTTTTTGTATAATGAACCTCATATTTAATCAATTTAATTCCTTCATTTAATTATTTGTTGCCTTATCAAAATCCAATTTTCCTTTATTCCACATTTTTCTGTCAAACCATTAAAGCTGAAGTGTTACAATCTGTTGAACCATTTTCCATGCTGCACCAACGTTCCGAATCGGGGAACGGCATGCTAGAATCAATTATTAGAGTCACGTGCAGATAAACACCATAACTACACTTCGGCGGAGAAAACAGATTGAGAGGGATGCGAACTTATGCCATTCCGTTACATGCGGGGAATATTTATTTCGTTCCAGGACGAACCAGCATGATAGTGGCTTCCTTCATCTTCGTCGTAGAGCACCCGGGAGACAAATGTAGTCATGCTTTGTTGGAAGAACTCCAACCTTTGGAGAATCGATGAAAGCCTAGGGAAGAATTAAGTAAAACCAAATCAATTCCTCTTAACGAAGACTTGTCGAATTGTGTGACAATGGCACAATCGTTTTAGAATCAGGCCTATGTGTAAGTTCTTACACTGGAAGCCATGCTAGGAAACAGATAGGTTCACTCTGCGTGTTTCTTGCCAAGTGTTTCCGACTGCGGACTGAATATTCACTGTACAGTATTTTCTATTCTAAAACTTCGCGTCCTTTCAAACGCACCACCATCACCAGAAGGTTTTATTTCCTACTTGTGCGTTACTTAAGGGCAGCTTAAGGGATGTGTTCCGAATCCTGACGCACAATCGAACCCGAATCCTACCGTCTACGCGGTGGAAGTGTTCCCAATCGTTCCACGGGCACCCCCCGGCTCCTTTGAATCGTGGACCGTGGCAGAATTGCCTGAAATCAGTCTTCATCGTGAAGTGGATTACGCCGGTGCTCGGGTTTTCCCTCCTTTTCCAATAAGTGATTACGTGTAAAAGGATTTGTTTTATCGATCGGACACAAACCGGCGCATTTTGAGGAGGCACGAATTTTTGGGAACAGAGAAAGAGAGAGAAGGATTGAGGGGGAGAAAAAACACTTTACACCAGAAATATAAATCGGCACCATTTCCACCAGGAACGACATAACTGTTAACAGAGGGAACGGCCCTGGAGGAACCGGATTGGATTTTGTTGATTGCGTTTCTTTTATCCCATCCGTGTTCAGTGGCTCATGCCACGGCCAGGTTCGGATAATACCGACGGTTTCCGATAACGAAAAAACACTTGCGCCCTGTTTGACTATCGGCTGAGAAGGGTTTTTGGGCCAACATACTAAACTAAGTTACACGCTTTGAATATGTGGTTCGAACATGCGTAAAGCAGAGTTTTCGTGTGATTCTTATTATTATGTTATCGTATGCTATTTTATTCGCAAAGACAGTACACGAAACGGCTTTAAAGCTTCCGTGCATGGAACATTGTGTTACATTGCGGTTTGCAAGAATGCTGCAAGACGTAAAAGATTTCCATAAAATAGTCAGAAATTGTAACTTTTACAAGCTTCCGCCTTCGCATGCAATTTATAACCCCTTCCACAATGTATCAACTTACTCGTGTTCAATTCGTCATCGTTGAATGTTCTTGTTAAAGGTGAATTATATTCTTTCTTAAGACATTTGCTTTGAGAAGGAAGTGAATTAACTTCGTCTTTGAAATGATTGCATTTGAAAATACCTCATGTGTTTAACAAAAAAAAATACTTGAAATCAAATTCCGTAAGTTACCAAATATGAATTTCATAACTGGTGCTACATGAACGATAAAAACAAACCGATAGACATGTTATAAATGCATAATTGCCAGAACATACTTCCTGCTTCTGCTCATCCAAAACGTGACAATCGTGACCGTTCATAGGTGCGTTAGAGAATCTTCCAACAGCCTCTAAACGACATCCACCTCCCGGAAATGATCTACTCTCGAAGTACTTCATAAGGCGCAGGATTTCGGGAGAAGAAAGAAAGGCCTGCCAAAAACATCCTCCAATCGTCCTCTGCCACCACGCAACAGATAGGAACCAGCCGGGGGAGAAGATTCGGGCACGCATGAACGTGCTCCTCGTCTCGCGTGTGACGACCGCGTCTGATAAATATTCATCGTCGGCAGGGCGCACGTTTTCCATCCACTCTCCTGCTTCTCCGGTTCGTAATGCACGGAAAATTGTCCCCGAAACGCGCGACGGCGACGTTTAACTGCATGAAATGAGCTATTTTAATGAAAAACGTTGCGGAGCGTCCTCGTGGCCGTTGGATTCGGTTTGGCAACCACCGACAATGCCGCCCGCAACACTCTCGTTCCGCCTCGTTTTCGACACCTTCCCAGATCTGGTTTTCCTCAGTCTTTCTCTCGTTACTTCTCTGTCGCGCCAGTAAAAGGACACTCCAACGGGATGGCTCCGGGGCATGACGCACGAAACCCGGTGTCACCAGTGCACAGGATACACTCCGTGCCAAACGCGTCCCGATATTGAAACGCCTAATGCACTTCATTGTTGACGCCACGTGGCGGGCTCCATAATGAAAATTCATTTTAAATTATTATTGCTCCTACGCTTCCGTACCCCTACCGTCTGTCACCGCCGTCTGCCCTACCGCCGACTTCCGGCTTCCGGCCGCCGATCTAGTGTCCGCAGGCGTTAGTGCGTCCCTTTTTTTGGCACATTTTCCTATGACACGCACGCACGCCAGATTCGATGCACAACGTTGATGCGCTACTTGCGTATCGTCGTGGAACTCTTTTTTGTGCAGGAAAGAAATCCTTGTTACGAGGGGAGGAAAAGGCTCCTCTGGCACCGGAAGTCAATAGAATCGGGAAAAGCCTTCCGTAGATCCCCCTTGCCCGTTGCCGTTTGTCTCCGGCTCCAAAGTGGTCCTCGCGTCAGGAAATAGAACCCTATGTCCTGCGAGGAGGGGATCTGCCAGAGACCGTTCGATTTAATGTACTGCGACGCCGTTCGACACATCATTAATAATTGTAGTCGGAATCGGAATCGACCCGCTCGAATCAAGCCGACCCAAACCTGCCAGGTTTTTTGCTCATTTTTTTGCCCACCAACGGTGCGGTGAAACCGGTCAATTTTAAAAGCATTCAGATGGAGCGATGGTTGACTTATGCATGGCAAGCAAAAAGAAAGTACCTACTACCAACGTACCAACGAAATAACACGTCTCGAGCTGGAAGGTAATGGATTGAAATCATTTTCTCTTTCTACCACAGATTGGACACCTTTTTTTTTCTTTTCATATGACAGTACGACATGACTTGAACATTACATGAACCTTCAACATCAGAGGAACCGATTATGAGTCACACTACCGACGGTAATCTCGATAGTTGTAGTACTATCACCTTTGATCGAGGCTAGATAGAATAATACTACCAATCGTGGCAGATTGTATAATCCGGTGTCCTCCCATCGTGAAGAAAATATTCGTTCGACATGCACATTTGCAATCATCCGTTTTATTTAATCAACTTAAACAACTTAAGCAGTGTTAAAAGAAATCTGGTTTTAAAAGATGTTTATGATTGGTTGGTTGATAGATTCAATAGATTGATTTGAAACCTCTTGCATTTATTTATTTAGTATAATTAACCACACGGCTACACCGTACTTCCACTAACAGAACGAGTCATGATCGAATACGCGTTTTATTATCAAACGCCATTGGTCTGTATGTTTGCATCTGAAGTATTTACATGTGTGTAAATAGATACATGAAACGAATAGACCTACATTCTGTTTGATAATCGACAAAACTTAAATAAATCTTGTCAAACATGGTATACGCCAGCGAGCGGATCGTCCCTAGCCGGACGTGCACACTTTGTTCAGCGTTTAAACAAAAAACACCCCCCCGCCGAACGGGTCACCCCGGTCCCGGCAGTTTTCATGCTACAATCATCATGATTTTGCCAATCATTTCTCGCTCATAAAATTATGCTCGTCAAACAAACGGGCGCCGAACGGAGTTCCCGATTTTGCTCAACAGCCAACAGCGTCTCCCTCGAGTAGTGTGTTGGTGGAAAATCCATCCCCCAGCTCAAATCTCCTACCGTCAGCATATGAATTCATCAAAGCATATTATCCGTGGAAAGTACAATAAACCCATTTCTTATCTCTCTCTTTCTCTTTCTCTTATACATACGTGCACTCTCTTACTCTCTCTCTCGCTCTCCCTCCATCTGTACAACACTTCATTTCTTCCCCCGCGTATTGTGGAATAACGAACAGATTGCTGGGAAATCTAGTGGCACATCCTAGCTCTTTGTAGCACGGTGTGGTTGCACGGTACGGTGTTGTCATCCGTGCTGCTTTGCCTGGTCGAACAAAAAACGCAGCCTCCCCCAAAAGACACCCCCCACGATACGCGGTGGCTTTCGAATTGCCCAGGACATGCGTGCAAAATCATGCTGTCTCGTTACAGCCACCCATCAACAACCTTGTATGCGGCGTACGCAAACATACACACACACACAGCCGAGGACGAGAAACAACGAAAGAGGTGACGGGATCTCGCCAACAGCGAGCCGCAGCAACCTTTTACCAAAGGACGATCCCGACGTTCCTAACCTCAAACGCCAAACCTGCCGCTAGGGTGGGCTGCAAAGGCCGTCGGTTTTGAAGTCGAGCATCGGAAAAACGGGAACCTTACGGAACGTAAAAAGAGAGCTGGCAGCGTTGTGTCAGTTTTTGCTTCATGCTCGGTTTGTGGCTCGCCGGGAAAATCCCTGGAACGGAAGATTTTCCTACGGTAACTTTTTTTTTGTTGTATCTTTTCTGTAAGTCGCATTTTCTTTCGATTGCGAGCGGCGCAAAAATGGGGAAAGGGGAATGAGTTTTTGGAAAGTTTTTCGGTTTTCCTTTCTTTTTTTTTGCGGTTACAGAGGTCTACTCTGAGGCCACAGGGCACATTTTGAACAGAGAGGACATTCGCAAACGGAACAGGACAGAACCGTATGCGAAGCATTTTTGCGACGATGAGAAAATCCGACAAAAAGGACCCCCGGGGAAAGCGAAGCAGGCTCCTTCGTTTGAGCGCGTCGGCACAATTTTCTCGCCAAACCGCAAGGGCGCCGGGTAGGGGGTGACGTCGAGTGTCGCTCGCTCGCTTTCTTCCTCCCCCCCCCCCTCCCTCCCACCTCCTTTCGGTCTAGCCCCTCCGCCGGTGGACCGTAATTCGGGCTGCACGGCAATCTGCACGGGAAACAAGCATAACGAATTATGTATCTTAGATTACACCTCATTAAATAATGATCGATTAAGGGCGAATGCGAAACTGGAACCGGGCTGGGTGGAACGCGTGTGGTGTCACATAGAAAAACTGATTCGGGGCGGGGGAATACGTATCCGTTTTCATAAGCGCATTTCCAGGGCCGTCAGTGTTAGTGCGTAACCGGACACGGGACGATAGCGCGGGCACCAGGATAGTGGTATTGGATCAGTTCGACGCTGAGAAGACGGAGCCAGGGTGGTGGAAGACCGAGCATGGAAACAAAAACAACTACAGCAAAACAAAAGAGGGAAAATTGAGCCCCGCAGCGGGATGGGAAAAGCGAAAAACGGTGTCCCGATCCGAAGCGTCAGAAATGCGATCTACGGGTGGGCAAACAACTGCCGTATCACGCTCGACGGGTGCATGATCGCGCACGTCATCAGCATGAAAATGTCAACGCACATAAACATCGATGATAATGCGTTGGCGGCCCCTGGCCACATTCTACACCGCGAGGACGTTTGCTCTCAAAGAAAAAATGACGTTGATTCTAGGATAAAACATACGAGAATGTATTAAGCTGTCCAACATTATGCCAACCATGGTGTATTTAATGCGACCTGGCCCGATCCAAAGGTTGAATGTATTAACAAACGTCCAAGACTCCAAGGGCTATAAATATTTGTATCAAATTGTAAAGAAGTAATGAGGGTCTGCAAAAACTGTTTTGCTAATACGTTTATCAATCGGTTGAGAGAAAAAAACGCCAGTTCAATTATGTTTAAAAATGTTGCTGACATCGACAATGCCAATAACTGTTTGAGTTTTTGTGTTAAACTGGTGTTTGTAATAGGATTTTAGTAAGCTAGTCAAGCGAATGTTGTTTTATATCTTTCCTCGTTTTGAACTAAACTATGTTTTCATATTATTTACAATTATTCACCACTCTTCTTCATCTTCAGAGAACCACCTGTTTTGCAGCAACACAACAACACGGACATCATCCTGAAACTACCGATGGGAAAGCGTATCCGAGACATTCGTTGGCTTTCGGTTTGGTGCCGACGGTTCACGGTAAGTATTGCAACAGTGTTGAAGCGTTTGTTCAGGATTGGCTGTCCTTGGAAAAGAAAACCTGACATGCTAGTTAGTCTTGCGTCTTAAGTTTTCTTCCCTGACCTGAAATAATTCATTCAGGGTTGTTGAGGCTCAGGTTCTTTTGTTACTTTGTGTAACACGAGTTATGAATGGAGCGAACTTTGAATCCTTTGCTAACAACTTTTGCCAACGTACCGTCGGATTACACGTTGGTATAACTTTTTTTATTCACACTTTTAATTGATGAAAAACTAGCTACTGTGTGCGAGCAGTAATATTACAAAATAGCTTCTGCACAAAAAAGGCACAACACAAATATGAACTCATGATGAGAATCATTAGTTTTCGGTATCGGATCTCATCTTTTTCCGCTCATTCGATAACACATTTTTGCAGCGGCAGACAAAACGCACAACGGCCGCACCAACACGGCCACGCACTCCGAAGTCCTTTGATGTAATTTGCTGTTCGGCGGAAAATCAAATCTAGCGATTCTTATTAGAGAAACCTGTCAGAAGAATGCCTCAATTTTGGCCATCGCACCGAATCACCTCCGGTGTCGCCATGGCTATGGGAAATGAACCGAAAGTATGTGTTTCCAGCCACTACACTGACTGCCCGTCTCCCGCCCGCGCGCGCACAACACACCCGTCACGCCCGTCACACAACTGGGCAGATGGAGTCTACGATAATTTCGATAGACGCACGTTTCATCGTTTTCCTTTTTTTTTGTCGAACAATTGCGCCCGCCATTGCGCATGTGCACCGCGCGGGAAAAGCGTTTGGTGAACACCTTCATTATAATCGCCGCCGCCCGCCATAGCGCTCGTTACCATCGCGACCATCCTCCTGGCGGGTACGCCCTCCGCACCTTCCCAGCCACCAAGCATCGGGCGCAAATTTTCTCCTTCCCCTCGTCCTGTAAGAGAATGTCAGTATCCCCCACGCGCGCCAACGAGGACTTCTCCGGCGTCTACCGTGGAATCACTTCGCCGAACCCACTCTGATTAGTTTTCCTTCTTGTGCGAGGACCGTGAACACCTACACACACAATTACACACACTCCCCGGAAAATGTAGGTGGTTCGTACCTGCCAGCTTCATTGTGAAAATGGAACATGGATCATCTGTTTTGCAGCTTCCGGCTTGCCTTACACTCCGTTTGGCAAGGTGAGTGTAATTACACTAAGTACTGAGCAGGAAACGGGTCTGCCCACAAAGTGCCGCGGAGTGCCAGCAGATGGTACATTTCCATCCGTTTTCGGGCGGTTCAATCGGTTCTATCGGTTTGTCAAATTATATTGCCTCTTCCGATTTTTTATGCATTTCGCGTTGCTCAACCGTTGTGCACGGACAAAACGATGGATTCTTGAGAAAAGCTTTCATTTTGAATTGTGTACAGTGAATTCATTTTGAATTCCGCCAATTACAGATTCCAGGAAGCCCCGCAAGCTACTGAATGCAAGCAAATATGAATGCTGCTACTGAATGGGAAACATATTAGTCGCATTCAAAGGAAACGAAGCAAATGCGAATTCATTTCGTTTAAATAAGTTGAAGCATTTGAAGTGCACGCTGAAAATCGGAGGATAAGGGCCAATATTGTTCACTAACAAGTCACCATTCGAGTACACTATTCCTAACTCCATGTGGCTAGACGTGGTAATCACTCTCTTTGCCATGGCCACACCATGGACCCGCCGAAAATATGCATCTGAGCTACGTAGGGCTACGTTAGTTCGTAACCACGATAATCCTTCTAGATCTTCGGTGGTGGAAATCAGCATCAGACACGGAAATGCTACGAAAATGACGAACGCTTCGAATGTTCCAATTAGACTCTTTCTCTTCGAGCCAATTTAAATTTCAACTCGCTGGATATTTGGACGGGGGGAGAAAAAAAAACCGCATCTTTTGGAATCCAGCTTGCGTCGAGTGGCAATCCAATTAAAATGTCCCGCCCCTCCCATTCACGTGGTGCGCCAATAAACGTCAGACACAAACCGAAACGAACGCTGACGACCGCCGACTCGGGTCGGTTCAAGGGTCGTGTCTGTCCACCGCAGCCCACTCCACGCCACAGCCACGGTCACTAATTTTCTCCCCCCCCCCCCTTGCGGTGCAGGTCGACTTCGGTGAAATCTTCATCCCGCCCGGGCTGGACGTGCCGAAGCCGCGCGTCCTGCCCGAGTTCAAGCGGCTGGCTCACGGACTGCGCTCGAGCAACATCAGCATCCTGGACGCGAAGACGTTCTACATCCCGAACCTGCACTACGACGGTGCCGGCCCGGACGCGTACTTCTGGGTCGGCAACGGTTCCGAGCCGAACATCATGGGCACCAAGGTGCCGAACGAGATCGGCTCGCTCGAGCCACTGCGCGGCTACCAGGGCGAGGACATCGAGATCCAGCTGCCCGGCAACCTGACCGTGTACGACATCGACTGGCTGGCGGTGTGGTGCGTCGAGTACCGGCACAACTTTGGCCACGTCTACATCCCGAAGGATCTGGACGTCCCGCCGGCCCTCGGGCAGACCAAGATAGCGGTAAGATGCGCGTTCCTTGGCGGTCTTTTATGGTCAACACAATTTCCACTCACCTGCACCAGCTTTGCGATGGTGCACTGGCAATAATTTCGCCTTTTCTTTCTATCTCCAACAAGCCGCCATGGTGGTACAAGCCGGTAAACTATCACATCCACTTGGTGGTCAAAGATTAGCGAGAACAATTTCACTTCCATCGAACTAAATCATTTTTCTCGTTGAGCTGTAGAAATGATTGTCCCGTATTGTGATTGCAATGGTATTAATACACTGCCCTTTCTCCTCCCTACGACCACAGACCACGACGACCTCGTCCACGGTAGTGACGCAACCGGCCGGAAAACCGACCAACGTTAACTGCAAGGAGCTGCTGCGCGGCAAGCTCAACGTCATGTGGGAGGTGCTGGACGACTACATCGTGATCGAGCTGATCGGGCGCATCCGGGAGGACCAGTACATGGCGTTCGGGATCTCCGGCAGCCACGGCCACCCGCAGATGATCGGGGCCGACGTGGTGGTGGCGTTCTACGACCGACGCCAGCGCCGGTTCCGGGCCGAGGACTACTACATGTCCGCGTTGTCGCAGTGCGATGGCAAGCTGGGCGTCTGCCCGGACGAACGGATCGGTGGCAAGAATGACGTGGAGATATGTAACTGTCCCCCCAACTGTCCCCAACATGTTCCTTCTTTTCCCAAACTGATTTTGTATCTTCGCACTCTTCGTACCCTTGCAGTGTCCGGAGACCGAAGCCACGGGGTAACGAAGATCAAGTACCGGCGCCTGCTGCAGACCAACGAAGCCGTCAACGACCGGGCGTACCCGCTAGACCGGCAGATCTCCGTCATCGCGGCCATCGGGCCGCTGAACTCGCGCGACGAAGCGAACGCACACTCGCACACCGGTACCGAGGTGACGGTGGACGACCTGCAGATCGACTTCTCGTCCAAGAACGACCACACCTGCACCGACTCGCTCGACAGCTCCGTGGCCGAGGACGGGCCGGAGCCGTGGCCACCGCGCACCATCCTCGGCGAGCGGACGATCACGGCCCGCATCGGGCCGACCGGGGGCAAGCGCGGCTACACGCCCATCACCGGCCATCCGTCCTGGGGCATCGCCTGGTACATGAACGATCAGCTCATTCCGGAGATCTACGTCGAGCGCGGCCAGACGTACACGTTCCTCGTCGAGGGTGGTGACGAGTCCTCGCAACCAGCCAAGTAAGTTTCCATCTCCCTGCAACATAGTTCGTTCGCAATTTAAGCCAGTTGTATAAGCCCTCACCTCTCGGCATCATAAATTGTCGCTCGAAAGCACACACATTTTCTATCGTTATCCATTTTATCTATGTTCCATGAATTCCTTTCATTTCTTTGAACTTACAGTTCCGGGAAGCAAGAATGTAATCCAATTGTGGATTCAATTTGTAATTGGCAAACCAAACTTTAATTATCTACATACTAATGAATATTGAAGCGGCCCTCGGGTCCATCATTCTGCACCCGTCTGTCAGGACATTTTACAGTTTTCACCATTCCACCATTGCAGATACCATCCGCTGTACATCACCAGCTCCAGCGAAGGCGGCTACGGTCAGCTGTCCGAGGCACAGAAGCGCCGGGAAACCGTGTACGCCGGCGTGGAGTACGATTCCGATGGGTACGCCTATCCGACGGCAGGTATGTTGCAAAACGGACGACTTGTGTAGCGTTGCCAGCGAAAATGTCTCGAAATGTTCGCACAACCACTTTAATATAATTCGCTCTAGCAAAAAGGTAATGCGTATTTTATTTCTACCCTTGTTTTTCAAAGCCGGCCGGTACTGCGAGTGGAAGCACAAAACCATCGACCGGTCGGCCGAGATCGCCACCTTCGAGGAGTACAAGAAAACGCTCAACCTGTCCTGCGACGACCCTAACGGCCAGCCGGCTCACATGAACTGGACCGTCGTGGAGGAAACGCCCGATTTGGTGTACTATCAGGTGAGCAGACCACGGACACGGTCGACCGTTTGTTCATAAGGACGAAGAAAACACCCGCCCGTACTGATCCCTCTTCCCCGTCCGCAGTGTTTCACCCATCGCAACCTCGGCTGGAAGATACACGTCGTGAACGCGGGCGAAACTAGTAAGATCAGCGGATCGCATGGTTTGTACGGGTCCGGGCCGACCGTGGCCACACTGTTGCTACTAGCCCTAACGCTGAGGCCCGCCATCGGGGCCCTGGGGCTGCGAGGATTCTGATAGTTTTCTGGCCACTTCACCCATCCGGTGTGACGCCTTTGAAGTTAGTCCATTGTTACCAGTCGAAGAAATACGTTCCCGAGACGTTGGTGTCTCTTTTCAGCTAGCGTGTGTACGGTTGCACACAGGGTGGGAAACATGTGCAACACATATATAGGGCTCTGTTTCTCCTTTATTAAGTTTAACTTTTTATTGTTGTCACTAAAACGGGTGCACCGTGGGGGAAGCTTCACCCTTACTGTTCCGTTCGCTCGAACCACACCACAGCCTCGCCGCCACTTTGCTATCAATCGGTTTAGTTTCCCGGTAAACTCATTTACTGTCCACGTACTAGCTTGCGTTTGAGTCTCCACACCAGCTCCACCACACGAAATGGTGGAGGGTGGGAAACATTATAGTATCTTTATCCGTCCATACTATGGAATCTATGCTGCACGTTTATTGCACCGATCGAACCGTCGGAAAACCGTGTACACTACAGTATATACGCTGTGCGTTGTCTCTACCGCCCTTCAACAGCAATCGCACAAAGCGCGTGGGAAGTGCGATTAAGTTAAGGGACGACACGGATCAACAAACGATCCAACACACACACACACACACACACACACACACACACACACACACACACACAACAGAGACGGCAACGGAAACAGTACGTTCGGTGCAGCTTCAACGCGTGTGGTCCGGCGACACCTGTCACGTGGCGGCCAAGGCGCTAAAAAGCAGGCTTTAGGTAGGCAAAAATGTAGACTTAAGAAAACAAAGAGGAAAACAATTTAATCAAATAACTCTCTAAAATGCTAGTGTTCGAATAGGGCTAGTGGCAATGGTTCGGAGTGGTCCCGGAAGAACAGGCCTCCCTCGCTGGAGCCATCTTTCGGTCCGGGTCCGAGTCCGGGGCCATAGCTTGGTGACAAACCTAGAGAATCGAACAAACCAATACAACCATGCGATATCGCGGAAAAACATATCTTACTAGAGTGAATCTGAAACGGAAGTGCTCGAGTGCTGAAGCAGCCGTCGCGAAGGGATGGAGCGGATGGAATCGGCGTCGCAGTCGAAGCACACGGTAAAGCAGCAACGAATACAGCGCACGAAAGCGGGGGTTGGGGTGGGAAGGGATTATTGTTGTCCTCGAGAC
>JAOEFI010000003.1:37208104-37218697 GCA_034621735.1 Anopheles plumbeus
CCCCCCCCCCCCCCCCCCCCCCCCCCCCCCCCCCCCCCCCCCCCCCCCCCCCCCGAATCATATGGGAAGATAGATAATAAGCTGACCGAATATGATTCCCGCTCGTGGAATGAAGCAGGAGCGCTCGGACGAAAAGTGAAATTAAAAACAGATTCCAGAAACTACAGCGAAGCCAAGCTTTGCTCAAAAAATTTAGCTAACCAATTTACTAGAAGAAGGAATGGAACGCACCGCAGAGTTGTGCGCAAACGTGCATGCTTACAAGAAGAAGCTTTATTAAGCGTACAAACAGGAAAAGCAGACGAAACCAACCTGGAGCATAGCGTTTTTACTTATATATGAGCTTGGGCTCTCCATGTAATCGTTTTCGTTAGATGTTCGTTTTTGTTGTTTCATTTTTATTTGAAATATGATCTATTTAGCCTTAGTCCATTTTACAGATGTATCGCTTTTGATTTTGAAACATTTATTTTACCACCCGAGAGTATCGGTACAATTGTTCGAGTTATTGTTATTAAGCTACAATTCAAGCTACTTTACATTACATTTTGAACATTTTTCATGGTGTTTTGCTCACTATCAAAACAGCATAAATAATAGACTTTAACCGATAGCGGTACATTTGAACAACATCGAAGTTTTGGTTCTGCCTTTGCCGGCATGTTTGTACAAAAAGAAAACGGCGCTGAGGGAGAGAGCATGTTGAAAATCACATTCAACAAACTCATTAATGTCTAGCTTATGTGAGTGGTTTGAAAACGACGAAGACAATAAACACCGCTCGTTGGAATGGTGACAAATGTTTCGGGAAGCGAAAATTGCTGCATTATAAAAAGAAGACAAAAAAAGGAACTGCGTAAATACACTATTTACAGTGCAAGAGACAATAAACGTATTTGCATTTGTAGTAAAGTACTACAGCTAAAACGGCTGATGAGTGTGAAACCTGGACAATAATATGTAATTCAAAAGACCATTCAAAAAATTCAATCCATCACATGCTGTTTCAATCAATTGTCAATGTATTAATGTTAAGGTTGCATAGCATACGGTTGGAGGTGGTAAGGCTATTGAAACGATAGAAAATCGTTTGCTAGTGACACTTTGAAAAAACAAAAAAACACTCATCTTAGATAGTCTAAGAAATAATGAACAATAACTGTGAAAGCAGAAAGTCTATTGCATCCCATTGCATTTCGAAACATTGAATTTGACAATAATTAATGGGAAATCTGTAGTTGAAAATATAATAGAATAAGCTACCAGTGACTTTCTATGTTCATTGACATTCGATTTTACTGTAATAATTGATATATGTGTATGGTGTAAAATGTAAAAAAAAAACAGAAACCAAATTGTGTGCGGAATGTGTGACGAAGGATATCGTAACTTAAAGATAGATCAACTATTCTCCAACACCCCACCATAATGTGCAAGGTGTAAATAACAGTACATTCATGCTTCGAACACTCTTTTCGGACAAAAGCCATTACCATATCTTCATAAATTTGCAGTCTAAAGCTATAGTTACCGGAACACCCGAAATCAACAGCAAATTAACTCCATCAACTACCAACGGCATTGAACAAGTGAAATGAAATTTAGTCTGCACAAAAACTTACATTAAATCAAACTTTAGCATAAAGTCGAGGCAAATTGAGTGAAGCGACTGCTTTACCAATAATTGTAAATTTAGCAAAGAACTCAAAATAGGCTGGCGAAATGCAATTCACTCAAATTATATTACAAACGCGTGCGTATGTCGCGCGCACTAATGGCGCTACCATAAATGCACTCGTCAGAGAGTACGAAATTGGGACA
The DNA here is from genome assembly GCA_034621735.1 of Anopheles plumbeus. NCBI lineage: Eukaryota > Metazoa > Arthropoda > Insecta > Diptera > Culicidae > Anopheles > Anopheles plumbeus. The sequence continues at coordinate 37,209,926 of JAOEFI010000003.1, forward strand.
ATTTACTGATGTACTTCTTGGCTCCAAGAAGCATAATTATATGAACTAAAAAACCCATCTACACGACAATAAAGACAATAATGACAGTGATGACGATGATCGCATATACATACAAATACATATAAATATATATATATATATATATACATAAATTGTAATGAAAAGGAATACTTGTACTGTAATTTTACAATCCTTTACGAATTGTATTGTAATTTTACAATCCTTTACGAATCTACAATAAGCACGCAAAACTGATAACATTTTGTTAGTTGAATTTCTTGGGCGAAGAGTTCCAAACAAGTGTTTGGAAACAAAATCTACATACTAGTGACACGCATGCTCATGCGCTCATGCCCTGATGTTCATTCCTGCTTGATTAAATGTTTGCTTGTTTCTTCGTGAAGTCCATAATAATGCTACGAAGAAGACCTTTGCCATCACTTTAATGGAGCTGGTTTAATGGAAAATGGGATTTTTTTTTAATTTACTATCACTTGTTCACGAAATCTTCAACTACAAAACTGATACTAAACGAAATTCCTAACTCATACTTATTAATTGTAAACTAAAGTTATGATAAAATAAACGCAAAGTGTTGTCGGACTAGCAAGCATGCAAACTTGTCTGACCAGAATGAAGAAATGCAAGGCGTATTGCAAGGTTTGACGTGGATTTGAAAGCAAGCACAATGTCGATTGCTGAAACATGCCAATTTGAACAAATATTTCGGGTAGAGAAAATCACAAATCGCATAATTTTTATCACTTCATGTATCTTCGTGTAAATCAGCAGCGTCAATTACATGACAATAATGAAAACGGATAGGAGGAATAGGCATCCATGAAGACGACAACAGGCATCTACAGATTCTACATAACATTAAATAAAAAACCAAGGAAATGAACAAATAGGAGGAACATTTCAACCGTCTTTCTCCTCCTAAACGCACAAATGCGAGTCCGCCATAAAGTTAAAAAACTGAATGTGGAAAACCCGCACATTAGATATGATGAAAGTGTCGTAAATAGTTGGGATTTGGGATATCCAAGGAAACCCCTTTCTAAATGTCCATAACGAAACACACGTAAACCGCAGCAAGAATGTGAGCAACATTCGCCAACAAAAGGAAACCGTGCGACCCATTCAACTTTGAAGCATTTTGTCATTTTTCGAAAAAGGTGACCAATTCGGCGGAAAGTTATGGACGTTGTCGCTAGCGCAGTAATTAGAAAAAGCGGTGACTCTACACCTAATTGATGATTGTGAGACAATAAATCTTTACACGTTAAGTGAAAACCATGATGCATCATACGCAGCAAGCACTAGTTTTAAATAAAGCAGTAACGATAACTACGCAAAACGGGCATTTTCGTGTTGTTTTGTTTCATTGCTGAGTTTGAGACAGAAGAAAGGTATGTAAAGTATGTAGTATGTGGCATGCTGTATTCTTTCATTAAAAACCATGAAGACTTTCAGCCTCTCAGCCTCATTCTTCTATGTTTCAGTCTTTTTCTAGTTACTTGCAATACAGTTTTCCTGCAGCCGAATTTCTGTTGAAAAACATCTGTTCGCAGGACGAACCAATTTTGAAATGCCGCCTAGGCTAATTTCAGTTTTCTTGCCGAACAGCAGTCAGGGTATGCCACACGAACAAAATAATCGCTGTCAAATCGATCAGCTGTTCCGTTCCGATTCTGGATGATAACAAACACTGTTGCTCGAAGTTGCGGGATGTGGAAAACAGTTGTCGTTGCTTAAAATCTAATTCCATCACCTAGCTGACGATTGTGTTCCCAGCCCGCTGTGTGAGTATGCTCGAGAGAAAACTAACAATTCTGTATGGCAGCCAGTCGGGAACGGCTCAGGATTTGGCCGAACAGATATGGCGTGAATCTAAAATGTACCATTTTCGCGGCAACGTTCTTCCGATGGACGAGTACAACGTATCGGAACTGATTGCTGAGCGATTCGTGGTGTGCGTGTGCTCCACCTACGGGCAAGGCGAAGAACCGGACAACATGAAACGATTCTGGAAGTTCCTACTCCGTAAAAGTCTGCCCAACGATTCCCTACGCCAGGTTCACTTTGCCGTGCTCGGCCTAGGCGATTCTCGTTACCCGAAGTTCAATTACGTCGCGAAAAAACTGCACAAAAGATTGCTTCAGCTAGGCGGAAGTGCATTGCTGCACGTTGGCCTTTGTGACGATCAGCATGATCTTGGATATGGGGCCGTGTTTCTGCCGTGGATTAATCAGCTATGGGAAGAGCTGGGAAGAGTAGTTCCATTGCCGGCCGGTCTACACAAGCTCGTCGAAAGCCCCCGAGAGTATCGATGGAATGTGGAAATCCTAAAAAAACCCCTTCCCGGCGGTAGCCAGGGAGCCTCGGAAGAGAGAAAATCAGCCGACCTGTACGCGGAAGTGCAAATGCCGAATGGGTTCCGAACGATGGTTCTGGAAAATCGGCGCACAACAAGCCACGATCATTTTCAAGACGTCAGACTGATCACGTTCGAACGGAAAACCGTCCCCTGGTGTCCGGGTGATGTGCTTCACGTAAGACCACACAACTCCAAGGAGAACGTAGATACATTGTTCGAAATTTTCAACCAACATGGCTTCGAGTTAGAAAAGGACACCATCGTGCAGGTGAAAGCGGTTGATTCGGGTGAGTATCTTATTCTCTTATCACGAAACGTGTTCAAATGTTCTAGAAATCGGGTCGCAAAAGGGATGAACGAATGATAAGCATTTAAAAGATAACGTAAAGTAATTAATTTTTTTTAAATGATTGACAATAGATATTAGTTTTGCAGCATGCTAACATCCCGATGCACTGACCTTAACAGATAACTGAACCCAACAAAACTAAAAGCCGAAAAAGAACATAGTTTTTATCAATATGTATAGTTCTTTATTATCCAGTATGCGCTTCCCAGCATTTTCCATTATAAAGGTTTATTCTTGTGGCTCATCGTCCTGCTGCCAACCATCTTCGTCCGAGAAAACCCTTCTTTTCGAAGCCGTATTCATGTATGGTCGATAAACCCACTCGGTGTCTGCCGCATCCAGCTCATCCAACGTTCCCAGCTTGATTTGGAAAAGTTTTAGCTGGAACCGCGGTCCAACTTCGGTCAGCTCGAGCTGCTTCTCCACCGTCCGGTATGTGTGGTGCCGGAAGCTAATGTAATCATCGTGATTGGCAAACGTCATGACGCGTTTCGAGTCTTCCTTCGGTACCGGGAAGAGATATTTTAAAACCGACATCGTGCGCTCAGCAAGTTTTGTTTTGAAGTTATGAAACACCAAATGTGGTTTCTGTTCGCTCATTGTTCCAATGTCGGGTATATCGTGGCGCATAACAACGCCGGAAATGTTGAACGATGCCGTTGGTCCGTACGGCATGTGGCATATGACAAGATTATCCGGAACCCCATGATGTTCGTGCACGATGATAAAATCAGTCACATTGTTTGCACGACACGCGTGCACCAGCTGCTTCATTTCGAAATTACCACGGTTCATGCGCTGGGCGTTCGGGAAGATAAGGCGTAATTCTTTCACGAATTGTTTCAAGCGGGAAGAAGGATCGCGCGATGTTGTGATCATGATCTTTGGATCTTCACAGCCGGCGTAACGATACTCGTCATCTTTTGAATCGACAGTGTTTGCGCCCCCGCTAACCCCGCCGATTTCCGCGGCTCGCTTCGGCCCCTCATCCGTCCATTTCAGTTTCTCCTGTAGGTCAAGTGCATCCTTCTTCAAATCCCCATGTATGGGGATATGTTCTTCCAGCGATCGTTTGATAAGCTCCTTTTTGTCCTGTAGAACTTTGTGTTTGCTTTCTACCGCCTTCCGATAAAGGTATTCCCTCCTCAGACGAGCCTGACGACGTAGCATTTCGCTTTGCTTGTCCTTTAACTAATTTATTTACAACTAAAACACCAATGCGGGTTTCCAGGATGAAAACACCAATACGGGATCAAATGAAACCTAAACAACTGCACGTTTCATGTGGAAATGTCATAAGGCTTTCGATTTGATACCAACAAACAGTATGTCATTTCTAAGCTTTTTTTTGGTAGTCGTTGAAGGTTGATGGCCGTCTTCTAACGTCTGAAAAAACCCTCTAACGTTAGTGCAACATTCTTCAGTCGCTTGGATGACAAGAAAATTCATAATTTTTAAATATTTAATCATGTACAATTTTTATTTTTTTTACGCTGTTTTTCAGAAATGCCGGTGCCAATCATCTTACAGGAGCCTGTTACATTAGGAACTATTGCTGAACAGTACTGGGATCTAACAGCTGTACCACGAGCAAGGACATTCGCAATTCTAGCGAAAAATTGTTCCAACGAGCTGGAAAGAGAAAAATTAATCGAATTCAGCAGTGTGGAAGGGCAAGAGGAACTCTTTGCCTACGCTAATCGACCAAGAAGAACTATTTTGGAGATTTTGCAAGATTTTATCCATGCGACAAAAACCCTCACCCTAGAAGCTATGCTCGAACTTTTTCAACCAATTAAACCAAGAGCATTTTCGATCGCTTCCGCAGTTGAAAGTAATAAACTGCAAATATTGGTGGCAATCATCGAGTACAAGACAAAACTCAGCGTGCCCCGGCGGGGATTGTGCTCGCACTGGTTGAAGCAATTGAATCCTGGCGATGTGATAAATGCATGGGTTCGAAAAAGTACATTCCAGCTTCCATCGGACAATGTGAGTAAACTTGGTTCCCTGAAGTAATATAATACGATACGATACGATAACAATCCTTTTGTTTCTTACAGAAAATTCCACTCGTGATGATTGGTCCAGGAACTGGATTGGCTCCTTTCCGTGGAATCCTTCAGGAAAAAGAGCTGTCCGAGAGCCCTACCGCTGCACCGCTGCTACTATTTTTCGGATGCCGTAGTTCCATCGCAGATTTTCACTGTGAAGAGGATCTAAAGCGAATGGAACAGAGTGGTATGCTACAGCTTTTTTGCGCTTTTTCGCGAGACCAACCTGAGAAGGTTTACGTACAGCATCTCATTCGAATGAAAGGAGCCCTGTTGAAAAAGCTGTTAGTGGAGAATGGGGGATACGTGCTGATATCGGGCAGCTCGAAGAATATGCCCGAAGCGGTTAAAGAAGCGCTAGTAGAAGCTATAGGAGATTCGGACCATATCGAACATATGATAAAAGCGAATCGTTACCAGGAAGAAACCTGGGCATGAAATTACAGTGAATAAAACCTTTAGTCGAAGCGAAATGGAACAAAGTTGGCACATAAGGTTGTACTTAAGCGTTCTATTGTACCATATATTTCTTAAATCATACTCTACTCAGTGAAACCCCACACCTTCAAGCTGCCCGCATCCCTCCGCCGGTCGTTCGCATCCTTGTCGTCGCAGGCGTAAGCCAGAATGTACTGCTTCGGATGCCAGGCGACGGTGAAGGTGGCAGCATCTACCGAAATATCGGCCACTTTTTCTCCCGTCTCCGTATCGCCTATGTCTATGATCAAATCCTCGCTAGCTGAAGCTAACAGCTTTCCATCGTGGCTGAATGAGATTGTTCTCACAGGCCAATCGAGCCGCGAGAAGACGCGCAAACATGCCAATTCTTCCGCATCCCATAGTGACACGAGCGCATCGGCCGAGCCGGTGGCAAAGTACTTCCCCGTTGGATCAAACTCTATACAGATACAGGTGCTTGGGTGGGCTTTTAGCACTTGTTGCAGCTCCAGATTTGGGTAGTTCAGTATGTGCACACAGCCCTGTCCGTTAGTCAGGAAAAACAGGTCACTTCCGTTGCTCCAGGCGATTTCATTTACTTCGAAGCTGAATTGTTCCTCTGCGCGAATTTTGTGCGTCCGAGTGTCGATGAACGTTACCAAATCCTCCTTGTTCCCGACCGCTATCGTGTGTCCATCCGGTGACCAGGTAATATTGATGTTTTCGCCTTTAGTGTTAATGAACGTGGCGCACTTACCCACCCGCACATCCCATATGCGAACGGTTTTGTCTCCACTGGCCGTGCTCAAGAGATCCGGCATCGAAGCATGCCAGCATAGTTGATCTACCGATCCGGTATGACCGCGGTATGTGCTTTCTTTGTTCTGTGAGAGACGCGGCAATGCGGAACGGGTAAAATTTGAATTGTGCAGTGTTACCTTCTAAGTTTTATCATATTACCAGACGGTCGCGATCCAACGTAAACACGGCCACTGTTTTGTCAAACGAACCGGACGCCAAGCGGCGCCCATCGCAGTTCCATCCTACCGAGTGTACCTTCGCTGTGTGTGCTTTCGATGCTTCTCTCGTTTTGCTGTGTCCTTTGAAGTATTCTTGCAATTCTTCCAACTGTGTTTTACTGCTAACCATTATGTTTTAACGCGTGTTTGTTAGGTAAATACGGTATTTATTAAATCGAACTTTCCACAGTGAAGCGGTCTTCAAGGATAAATTATTTACTGATGTATATGCCAATTCAGCAGTCAACAATTGCAAGATGAATAGAGTAACAAGGTGACATCATAGGGGTTTGTCTTCTTCCTCCCACTTGGCGGTTTTGACATTTTGACTACCCAAATCAGAATGTTCACAAACATCGCAGTAATCGCAACAGTAATCACGAAAGTTTAAATGAAAGTGATCATAAAGTCAAGCCTTTTCAACAAAAAGTATGCAGGCATAATTGCTTGACCAACTACAAATCATAAGAAACACAACTACACTACCAGCAATATTAAATGCATCGAGTGTTCTCAACGATTCAGTGTCACCCTTCAGATCGCATTGCGACAAAGTCAGCACTGTCACCGTCTTCCTCTCAGCAAACCGAGCCGAATACATTCGTTTGCAAGCCGTGGTGATGGATGGCGGGCAAAGAAGCCGCCGACCGTTCCTCCAATAGTAAATAAGACTTTCGTAAACCGCAAATCCAATGCGGTTAAGAGATTTGACTACGTAATAGTCACGTGTGGCTCCGAGTGGAATATAATTAACCGGCCAAGGTAAGTTTTGAAGAAAGAGACCTAAAGTGGAGCGTGTCATTTCGCTGTTCGCTAGTCGAATTTCGATCGATTTTGGAGAGCATAATGAAAACACGGAAGCAGAGTATTTTGCTATCTTCCATTTGTTAGGTCGATCATAAGCATAGGTATACCTATGCAAAATAGGGTCGCGTCACTTGAATGGCATATGTTGGTTTGTCGATTGTCCCGGTGTTCCAAAGGAAATGAAAAAGTTAGTTCTTCCTCTTCAGCTCATAATTCCGTGCTTGCTCGACCTTACATTGCTAATCGAGGCGGAACATAAAATATTTTTGAAACAGTACAATTGACTTTGCAGAACAGATTTGATGAACTAAAACCCAATCAAAGAGCAGAATCGGTGCTAGTTTGCAATTAGTCGTGCTTCGCCGAGACGTCAAAATAGGTGAAAATGTGCTTTTCTAAAAATAGTGACTTCAAATCATAAGCAAATCGATTCTTGTTGCATGCTGGTTGGTCACGACAGCGAATGACAAATGTTCGACATGTGCCGGCAGACTCGGTTTCCGGTACGATTGCACACCATGCCGCCGGAAAGTGTGGTGTTACTGCTGTGTAAACATTGGTGTATCCGGACCGGAAAAGTGCAGATAGCAACATAAAATGGGGTGCGATAAAGAACATTCACTATTACGAATTCTTATGTACATACAAACAGGGATAGTAGCCGAGTGACAAACATTTCAACAAACAAATTGACTACAATCCGATAACCGCCGGCGTACGTCATTTCTTGTTCTCTTTGGTTCTCGAGATGCTGCTTGAAATGAAGTGTCCTCATAATATGTGTTGCACCACCACCACTGGTTCTCCAGGAACACACATTTCGCAATTTAAAAAAAAAAACAAGCGCATCCGTAGGCTATAGCCATCTACTTTGTTGCATGTTAGCCCACTAAAGACAAGTGGTACTGGGCGCTAACCCCTCATCCCTTAATACGAAAATTTTCCCGGCAATTAGTCTTTCTATTCAAAATAAGAGCAACGTTGTTGCAAGTTTTTCCCTTGCTGTCAATATACATTGATGGATTTCTAACTTGAGAAAGTCCCTAAACATTATGCAGGGTATGCACCGAAATAATAAAATCGCTGTTAGAACGCCCCCATTTAATTCATAACATCGTGAATATATATTTTCTAACATGCGGCCGCGTGCGCTCAGCGTGCAGCATCGCAAGGGTTATATTCGCGCCAGAACCGACTGTAATCACATCAACTGTAATATCAATTGAACAATTGCGTTATCAAATCGTTTGCATCACTCATGGATGCAATGCAATTGACTTCTGTGCGGTAATAAATATTCTTGATTGATTTATTAATCACTGTAGCGATGAAATTGTTCTGAATTATCGATGCCTGCGATGGAGGGCCTACATGGGATTAGACAAGACATTGGAAAGTCTTTACTGGAAAGATGCGAAAATTTGGGAACACAAAATGGTTGGCACAAACTTTGCGAGTTGTGAATTCCTACTCCTATCAGTATTTCTATTCCATTTTGTACCATGGACCTCGTTCGGTGGGAGGAACCGCTACAATCTGCCATCGCCAACGACCAGGCGATAGTATTTTCCATTGTGTTCGAACAACATCCCGTTATCAAAAGAAACCGAACGTTGGGTAACCTTGCTCAACCATCCATCCTTCTTGGTCGTCAGCTCTGACCAGAAAGATGCTATGAGTGTTGTGCAGGAAAGTGTGATTACTGGTCCAAGGTTGAGCCGAATC
>JAOEFI010000003.1:37228674-37253206 GCA_034621735.1 Anopheles plumbeus
TTTTTTTTAAATCGTACTCCAAATGCGCGAAGGACATGTTTTTACACTTCAGCGCTATAGCGAAAGTACAAGTAGTGTTTCCATCAGAAGAGCATATTAATAAAAAAAAACGGTGGTCATCAATGCGAAAGTACAGTTGCAAGTATTGTTATATTTAAATCAGTGCCACAAAAGAATTATTATACAGTAGCAGTAACAGTAAATCTCAATAGGGATAGCTTCGAAAAGAAATGATATATAGCAATGAGAACTAAACTAGCAGTTACAGAACCAATCTTTCCATAACAACCAATCTACTTGAACACTATCAATCGCAATATGAGTTTCGAAATAAAAACTGAACCTATTTCTACTTATCAACTTCACCTCTCGGATTACGATTTGAACACATGTTTTGATACAGGGCAATAAATAAAAGCCCATTGTATGACAAGTTGAGGTGATAGCAATAGATAGAAATCGGCCACTGACAAAAGCATGTACATTTTTGAGATAAAAAAGAAAGAAAATTGAGCAAATAGTAATAGAAAATCATATCCCAACTGCCTCGGGATGTCATCATTTTCTCAACAGCACCGAGAAACAAAACTAAAAACTCGTTGAAAATACGTTTTACTTTATTTATTTCAGTTTTTTCCTCTTACTTCTTCCATAATTCTTCTTAAATTTTTTTTATACTTTATTCTTTTTTTGCTGCTTTGTTTGCTTACTACGTCTTCCTTTTTCATGTGTTTGTCCTGTCCTCACCCGCCATTCGCGCACGTGTTCGTCGGATTTCTCGATCCTTAAACTTCAACACAGTTTTTTGTTTCCTTAATCATAAAACTTCTAACTTGTATGCCGATCGCAATCTCCCAGTTCCGTTGCTGATGGGTGTCTGTATGTTTAAATTTTTGCTTTTTTATTATTTTTTTTGTTCTACTCCTCACATTTGTAGGTTTTTCGTTTTATGCTTTGCTTGTATGCTTGTGTTTGCTTGCTTGTTTTCGTATTCTGTTGTTCCTGTCTTCTTGTGGCCTCCTTTCCCAATTAATGATTTAGACTTTTTTCCGCTAAGATTTTCGCACCGATATCTGAAAGGAATGAAAGTTGAAGAAAGTTGCATCATCATACATTGGAGTTGTTGTTTTGTTCGTTTGCTGCGCAGGAGGAGTACGAGCGTGTTTGTATTTGTGTTCGTTCGTGTGAATGGTGTGGGGTTGGTGGTAATGGTGACGTGGCGAAAGAGAAAGGACTTCCCGATGCTGACGGTCATGGACTGAAAGGAAAGAAAGCCTTTCGCTGCCTGGGTGCAGTGCTGCTGTGTTTGTTACTTTCCCTTTCTCTTTCATCACATTGTTGGCTTTTTTGTTCAACAGTACACCAAGTTGTTTCAAAACTGTTCATCACATTTCAGTAAATGCTGCCCATTTCATATTAAGCACTCCATGATTGGTGGTATGCTGCTTGAAAAAATAAAATAAACTAAAAACACACACACACACACACAACACGTACACAATGACCCATCCTTCCTCTCTGCACTCATTATCTGCATACTGCGCGAGAGCAGTTCTGCATTCATGCTAAACCTTTTTTTTTTTTGTTTAGCTTCATTTCTGTTTCTTTTAGTTTAGTCTCTTTGCGTTACTTTATATCTTCATTGCTCGCTACACATGTGCTTGCTTATAATTACGTTCTTAGTGTTTATAGGAAACAGGGCACACGAGACACTTCCAGGCTTCCATAATTCTTTCCATTTTCTTATGCAATGGGACAGTGCGGATTCACCGTCATTGCGTACCGGGCACAGGTTAAAAAAATTCTACTATGTGCTGCATTCGTATTTACTACGGGATTTGGTTTCCACTACCAGGTTCGCTTTCCTACTACAATTTGTTGCTTACGTTACGTTAGTCAACGCCCTTGTTGAGTTTTATTTCTTCTCTAATTTGCTTCTTGATGAGTGGTAATCTGTGTGCCGGTACTGTGCAAAACGGGTTGGATGTTTTCCTAAGTTATATTTCTTTCATTTATATTTCATCGTGCTGGTTGTTGTGTGAGTGATGTAGTGGGCACGGTTGTACCGTCATAGGTATTCACTACTATGCGTACACATCATCAGCATCATCATACACATATAATTCTACAAACTACAAGACATTCGCACCACTCCAGCGCATAATCATCTTCGCCCTTTTGGTGGCGTGATGGAGACGCGCGGCGTTACGATGTTAGTTATGCTTGCCGCCGTTCGACAGTTGTTGATTTGTTGTTTCTGTTTTTCGTTTGCCTTGGCAAAGGGTCGTCCACGTATTCTCAACTCGTACTCGACACTCCCATGCTCAACCGATAAGCCGACATTCGATGTGCAATAAACTCATTGGCCAATCCACAATGATGTTTACGCTACGATAGTGTAGCTTGGAAGTTAACGATAAGATTTGAAATTATCGAACTATTTTATAAGAAAAAATAACAGAAGTGGGAAAGCACAGACCAAGAAACGACTCAAACTCTGATCAACAAAAAAGGGAGAGGAGAGTGTTGCAATATTTTTTATTTATTTTACAAAAATGTCCCATTTATACGGCATGTTGAACGGCATATGTACAGGTAAAAAAAACTACAAACGTTGTCACCCTTCAACTGAAACTGATTGCGGATTGCGTTTATAGAAACAGAGATGACAACTTAATGCGTGAAAATGATTGTGGAATTGTCGATTCGATGTCGATGTCGGGGTTTTAAGAACGTGCCGGCGGAAATGGAAGGAAATAGACGAAGGGAACGAGCACCTCTTTGTAGCCAACTCTGAACTGTTGCAGTGCGCAAGAGACACGATCCTTTCCTTTTGTTACAGCGATAGGGACCAAGGAAAACACACCACGGCAACATTGGGTGATGAAACGCCCATTACACACTAACGGAGGAACTAACTGAGGTGACTATTTTCCCGATCGCTACGTAGTTCCATCGGAACTCGCTAACTACGCGCAGAAAGAAAAGCCCAAGTCGTTTCGTACATAATACATTTTTGCCAAGAATTACTTTTATTGTTAAAAAAAAAGCTGTATCTGAACCGAGAAGAAAAATGACAATAAAATAGAAATATAATTTTGCTCGTTTTTCTTCGTTCGACCACTAGCAACTCTACTGTGCAACTGCCATTTGCCTACTTTCACCATCCGGCAACGAGAACGATTGAAGAAACATTAGTCTAGAGGCAAAAACCAAACTCGGAGTCTATCAACCTGAAGAAAGGTTGTACCGCGGTATGTGGGTAAAGTCCTAGATGTAGATGTGGTGTGTGTGTGTACATGTGTGTGTGTTCATGTATCAGTGTTGGTGTGAGTATGTGTGCTATCGACTATCGTTTTGCGGTCGCAAGTTATATCATCGAATTAATTAAAACATTCATGCACAGATGACCAGAATCTAAGAAAACCAATAATCCTTCATGTCGTCTCTGCACACGATTATTCCTTCTGTTCTGCTGTTTGCGTTCCTAACGTGTATGCAAATGTGAGTCTTTGCATTATGCCCTTCTCGTCTTTAGCAACTTGTTGATTTATGTTCAATGAAAGGTTTAAGCTTAACGCACATATTAGATGTTTGAGCTCGATCATCATTCATTTCACTCGCTTATTCGTTCCCTTTCTCTCTCCCAAGCACACACACACACACACACAGCCACACACACACAAGCATACACCAGGTCGTGCTGACGAAAACTGGAGTACAATTCTGTACTCTGCGATCCTAATCTTCTTAGATAAACACATGCAAAGGTTGCACAAAACAGCTGTATTACTTCTCATCCGTGTGTGAAAGATTTTACTATTTCTGTTTTGTATGATGTTGCTGCTGTGTTATGGGTTTTAGGGGCTGCCTTTTTATCAACAAATCATCGTACAGTGTCATAATCTTTCCTTCCTTCCTAAGTTTTTTTCTTTTTAAACTTTCTCTAACTCTTGCCCATTTTTCATTATCAGTGTTTTCAGTTTTAATGTTTAATCACACGTACTCTTTCATCCTCCACTTTCTCCTCCAGACTTCACCTCACCTCATGCTTTAAAGTATAGTAAGTGTTTCATCCCTTTAATAATTATTATCAATTATTATTATCAATTACACATTAATTCTGCTCGTTTTGCTTTATTTTATCTACCTTCAATTGTGTACATGTGTGTGAGTAAGTCTGTAGTAGTGTGTTGTCTGGGAGGGGTGTTATTCCTTGGGTTGTGTAACGAACTGTATATGTCTGCGGGATGTATGTGTGTAAGATAGTAGCAGTTCAGAAGTGTATCTTCATTTTACTCTTAATTTATTCTAATTTCTCGTACACAATGTATTTCAATCCTCCCACATTCTCTTTCTCTTTTTCCCTCACTCTATCTCTCTTATTTACCCCATTTTACTTTCTTTTCTGCTTTTATCCTTGTATGTCAATGACAAAAGCACATTAAACAATAAAAAATAAAATCCTTTCTTATTTTATTAGCAACTCGTGTTTGTTTATCCATTTCATTTCCTTTCATTAATTCAACTGTTATACCATAGAAGTTACATTTCACAAGTTGGTTGTCAAATTAAAAATGAAAAAGAAAATATAGTAATGACACCTCGTACCTTCTGTTAAAGTTTTCGATTGTGTTTTCATTTTGCAGATTGTAGGTTTTTTTGTGTTTTTTTAACTTTTAGTTTTGTAGGATTTTGGAACTACCGTCGCAGTTTGCGCGGCATAATCTCTTGTCCTAAGATTTTTGTGTCTGCTTTATTCATGATATTTCCTTATGCTTTTCTACAATTGGATTACGAAGAGTCGTTAGGTGGCACCGCATTTACCATTTGCCTCTGGCCTCTATTGTAACGCTCGTAGCTAGTCTGTGCCTGTCGCATTCTTTCACTCTCTGCAACTCTCTGTGTTGTTGTGTACATGGTGTTTTCAAAGTGATTTTTTTTCTTTATACTCTTGTTTTGTTCTTGTTACAATAGTAAAGGTAGTAGCAGCGTATATATTATTATTATAATGATAAAAACTAATGTACTTCTGATGGTTCCGACTTAACCGAATGATGATTACTTGGATCTGGGGCACTAAGAGGCTGTTGCGTTGGCGCGGTCGGTTTTCGTACGTTTTGGCGTGCGTGTTTCCGTGAGTGGGCGCGCACACGGTAGAAGATCGAAACGCCGCGAAAAGTGGATGCGGATGCGGAAGAGAAGAGGATAAATGGATAGAAAGAACGTACCGATTAGTATGATTCCGCTGATGGAACACGAAAGAAAATCACAACATATAACTGATTCCATCTTCATTCACCAACACACACACACGTTGTCCGATGGATGTTGGAGACAAAATCAAAAAACGAAAAAAGGAAAGGAAAATACACGAAAAGGACACTCTGGCGTAGATACAGACAAACACGTTACGGGTTTACTACTGCACGAGAAGGGTGGGGTTGTGATTTTTGGGGAGAAAGATTGCTGAGATTACTCTAGAACGATCGTAATACGATTTTGTAGTATTGCGGTGAAAATAACCGGGACCCAAGTACCAAGGATCTAAGATACGAACAAACTAATCTAGTGCGAATAGTTATACTTTAAATAGTGTACGGACGAATGGAAAGGCTTTAAAACAAACTACGTACAACACTAGTGAGTAAAACCGGTTATCACTCGTAAACTCTTCATATGTCTTTGTGGTGCGCAGAGTAAGTACTAACATTCTTCTACTATGTTACACAGATAGTATTATAGGTACAGTATTATAGTGTAAACATGTATCGTTCGTTTTTCACCTATATCACAATTTCTAAGAGAATGTATCTTCACTTCAATCTTAAGCTATCGCCATTCACAGTATGTATTTTAGAAAACTGAAGTTTTGAACCATATCTACCAATAACAAGCGAAAGATCGGTAGAGCAAAATTGCTCGAATGGGGAACAAATCGAACGTATTGCAAAGTTCTTATGAACAAAAGAATAATTGTAAATTTATATTGTGAAAACTTTTACTACGTATTACGAACCGTTGTAGTATAGAGTAATCGACATTTAATAAAGGGAATTGTGGACGAAAAGATAAGAAAAATGGTCCAATGATGACCCGACCGATCGAATGTGTTATGTTTTGTTTGGAAATTTTAGGAACAGAGAAAACTACGTTACAACTTCTTTGTTTCAATACCAGTACTAAGCATGGCCTATTTTAGGAACTTTTCTACAATTTCATCTGTGTGTGTGTGCACGCAGGTTACGTGGCACTGACATACGCTGCAGTACTCTACCGAAATCTCGAGAGGAGAGGGAACACCCACGGGTACATGGGTAGTTTTTTCCTTCTTCTTATCTTTTAGGAGCAGGACAGTGGAAGCTACATCGTCTATACTAGGAGGATAAATGCATATCGGTAGATGTGCATATAGAACTAAATGCATAAAACAACTTCAAAAAGAAAAACCATTCAATTACAGTGAATGGCCATATGATCCTCACTGCGATTCAATGTCAGAACATGGTTCTGCGTGTGGCGTTTCATAAATGGTTTTTAGGCGTAAAAGGACATGATCTTTGCGACATGCTAAATATCAAATATTCAAACGATACCATTCACTCGATTTAGGACTGGTCCACGTCTGAAACGCGTCTCATTGGTGATGCGCTTCGCTGTTTGATGCACTTAGCTATAAGGACCCATATTACCGATAGGATCGACTGGTTGTGCTGACTGATTGAAGAAGGTGGTATAAGGGTGATGGATGGTGGCGTTACTAATTGTCGAGTGCTGATGGTGATGGGAGAGACGGAGTAGAAGGAGAAGGAAGAGGAGGAGGTGGCATAATACCTTGTGGTGGTGGCGCTGTTACAGCGGAAACAGGCTGTACTACGGCAACGGACGGTGGCGGGGGACCGCCGCCGCTGGGTGGCGCATGCGATCCTGCACTGTGCGGTGCCTCGAGCGGTGTTGTACTATGGGCTTGCTGTAATCCACCTGAATAATAGCCGCCATTTATACCAGCTATAAGTTTTTTTCTTGATTTGTAAATTATTATTTCACTTTTCTGCGTATATGTCTTGTTTTTTTTTTTTAATAATCAAGTTGATCTTTAGGTAAATTATGATAATGAAGAACATCACACGAGGACTTTTGTATCATCGTTTATCATCGCTTTACTGTGGGATTGGCATTGTGGAATCAGTTTGGTGGTGGTGTTCATCGAAAAGAATCAAAGTGAATGAATGAGAAATGAAAGAGTTTTGTTTTTTTATGTTCGAACATTATTAAGAGTCATTTGAATGTAGGCAGTCTTTTCTGTTTTGTTTAGTTTCATTACAAAAGCTGTTATATGTTGTTGTATCATTTTTTTTCTATCTCTCTTTCTCTCTCTCGCTCTCTCTCGCTCTCTCTCTCTCCCACCAAGTGGAAGTATTCGGTTTAGCAAATTTGTGTGCGTGTACTATATTTTTGTGTCGCGCGTACGCTTTTGTTCGATGATCGTGGGGGGCTTCTCCGAGTAAAGAAGACAGAATAACGACAACGACAACAAACAGAAAAACAACAAACAACAAATCGGACAACCTGTGACTACTAACCTTCTGAGTATCCGCCGGCCCCGCCGCCCGTCGACGAGCGTAGGAAGTACTCCTTGTTCACGCAGTTCCGGAGACACTCCGGGATATTGCCAATGATCGCCCGCCGGATTTCGCTAGCCGCCATTTCGCGCAGTTCCGTCGTGGCCGCTTCGCTGTAGAAGGCAGCGTGTGGCGTGCAGAGCAGGTTCGGAGCGTCTTTCAGTGCACCCTGCAGTGCGGTGTACGGTTTTGTTCCAAGACGCCAGCGGGAAGGTTGTTCAACATAAAAAGAGAACGCAGTGGGAAAAAGTAACACATTAGCAATGGGGTGCTCGTCGCTGACTCCAGGAGGGAGCCAGCAGTTTTACAAAAAGCACTACGAGTTGTGTCCTTTCCATGGAGGTACGTCAGTCAGCGTCAATGGATCGTTGTATCCTTTGCTTGAGGAGGTCGACTGTGGTCCCCTTCTCTATCTCAGACAAATAGTTCATTCATACTATGCTAATTATCTACAACGCTCGAACGAAACGATGACAATTCTAGTGGAAAATGCAGAATGGAAACGAAACTATTCACGTATGTTGACACAAAAATGCTGCTTCAAGTTACTGATGAAAAATTCTCATGAAGTGCTTCAGTACTATCAGTTTCATTCCGATCCACGTACTTTGATCTCTACCGTCGCATGAAAAGGATGTGTGGTTGTTAGTAATCAAATGAAATGATTCCCTATCCTGAACGAAATGGTGTTAATTGTGCCAAAGCGCGCGTTTTGTGTTTATGTAGTTGTTTTTGATTTTCTTCTCCAACGGAAAGTATTTGATGTGCAAAAATGAAAAAGATGATCACCCAAGACCGAACGAACCAAGCATCGCACGCGTGATAGCATCATCGTCGCTTGGACAACGAGCTGCGCATTGCCATCAGTGGGTTAAATTGTGTAGTAAAAATTATGTTATTAGTTGCTGATAATTGTTAAATGTCTGCATTGCATTTTGAAAGCGTATGCGATAACCGATTCGAAAGCTTCCTCCCGTTTTTTGGCAATCGGAATCTGTATACGTCGTTATTACAACATACCACGTCTTGAATCTGTTTCCAACTATCGAAATTTCAATCATTTATCTAAATATGCGACATGTAATGTTGTACTTCAGGATAATATAATACATAAGAATAAATTTCACGATCGTTTGATGTCTCTTTGTACTTTTCAATGCGAATGTAATGCGGCGATAGGCGAATGTATGCAGTGAGGCAAAATTAACCGTCGAATGCTTCTACTGGCTGCTGCGCCACTCGAGAAACCATATTCAAATACAAGACGGTCTATCTCCCAGCCTGCACTCAAGTTTTTGTCGTAGTACGTATTGCCGTGGGATAAAGATATCCAATGGTGGTTGCTAAGAATGGATGGTGTATTCACGTGTAGTATGGAGAACAAAAACAGTCACATCAACACAAACGTTATTTAGAGAAAAAAGATAGTATAAGTAGTAGAATAAACCTGAAATACATTGTATGGCTCATTCTCATGAACGTCTAGCGCTGCCGCCCGGATTCGTCCCTGCTTCAGTGCGACGGCGAGAGCCTCGTCATCGACCAGACCTCCGCGGGCCGTATTCACCAGGAATGCACCCGGTCTCATCTAAAACGAAATGGAAGGGATACATTAAAGTCACTGATATCCCACCGTCGATATTCGGAAGCTGCCGAAACACGGAAGGCAAGCAACCCGAAGACGGTACCTGTTTAATCGTGAACTCATTGATTAGGTGATGATTATGTTCATTTAATGTACAGTGCAGCGAAACGCAGTCGGAGTGAAACAGCAGCTCCTGCAGGGTGTAGACGCGGTTGAGTCCGAGCGACTTCTCGATACCGTCCGGCAGGTACGGATCGTAGAAGCTCACGTTGAAGCCGAACACTTTGGCCCGCAGCGCCACCGCACTGCCGATGCGTCCGAGTCCGACCAGGCCCAGTGTATCACCGCGTATTCTGGCGCAGCCCTGCAAGTGACAAAGGAGTCGTTTTAGTTTCCTCGCCGAAGCGGTCCACCACCGTGACCGTGACTGCCACATACCTGCGCTGCGTCTCGAACCTGTTCCGGGCCGGTGAATTTCTTGCCTTCTCGCACCATGTTCGCCAGCCAGTAGGTCCGTCGGTACAGGTTCAGGATCAAGCACATGGTCGTGTCGGCGACCTCCTCGACGCCGTAGCCGGGCACGTTGCACACGGCGATGCCGAGCTCACCGGCCGCCTTCACGTCGATATTGTCGACGCCGCTGCCGATTCGGACGATTATCCGGAGGGCTTTGAACTTTTCCAGATCCTCCTTCGTCAGGATGATTGTGTGCCACATCAGTGCGCCGACCGCTTCGTTTAATACCTACAGTGGAATAGTGGAAAGAGTGGCAAGCAAAGCATTAGCGGAAGGTGAACAAATGCAAGCAAGAAGATCCTACGACTTACTTTTTCATGAATTTCTGAAGTGCTCTGTGCATCGCAGAACGCAACCGTGGCCACATCCTTCAGTATCGGCATCTCGATCGAGCAGTCGCGCCCATCGAGCAGCGCCACCAGGGGCCGCGACTGCATCGGGCCGTTCGAGATCGGCCCACGGACGTCACCCAGGCGTGAACGTTTCGGCATCATCGTTGAGTCCACCGCTCCTCCCTGCCAGACGTTGCTCGGTCCGGATCGTGCTTCCTACCGTTCCTCCGTGCGCAGCGTTTCTTCTCGATGGCCGTTGCACTCGACACCAGTGATCCGGATTGTCTTGATGTGCGGCGATATAACGATGTTCCACAAGCCACCTTGCGTGAACTCACTGAACAAAACACTGAACGCACACACCAAGGCTTCTTTTGAGCAAAGTAGTCCTTGATGACACTTTTGTTTACTGTTGCAGGTTATCCAGTTTGAAACGTTTCAATAGATTTAAACTTTTCGGCACTTTTTATCCATACACTTCACAATGACTTCAATTGTCGCCCTCCACAATTCATAAAGTCGTCGCCCCGTGTTCTGCAGAACAGCACTCGGAACGAAAGATTCACACCGTAAATGTTTGCTAACTCAACTAAATAAAACAAAAACGTAAACACTTTCATTAGCAAAAAAAGAGATTATACTAAAAGGACCCAAGAGTGACGAAAGTAAAAATGTACCCCTGTCACAGAAACCCTTGAAATGATTTATATAAACTGTTATCACTAAAAATTGAATAGTCCATTTCAAATAATTTAACTATTGCGGCGGTGCAACTTGTAAAATGCACAAATAGTGTAGCGTGGAAATATCCTTTCACTCGGGCTCGTCGTGAAAGTCCATCTGGACGATTGTATCTTCAAACTGGATCACGATGAGGGAGAATCTGCAATCAAATGGGAAAAGAAATAAGAACTCAATTAGTGTGTGCTTCATGTGGTGTGATTAAAATACGGCATGCCATTTTCTTTGGCCTACAACCGAAGTCCAGGAACATCCGCATCCCGTTCCGTGGCCTGTAAGATTCCTTTCAACCCAATGTCTTGCCCTATAATTAGCTCCCTAGTTTACTATATCACCTTCGGTCATTTTTCACCACTACTCCGTTGTGACTTTGGCTGATACAACCAACAAGAACAAAAGTATTGGCCACTGCATAGACCAACACGAACAAAAAACCATAAACCTCAGCGGGTTCGATAAGTTTTCACCCAGCCTTCACTTCAGCCAAACCGAGTGTCCGTGGGGATGGCAGGTGTCACGGAAGTTGAATGGGGCGCCATTTTCGGAAGTAGCATTCCCAGGCAAAAAGTGGTGTGAGAGGATGGATGGATTTCATGAAAGTAGTGACTCATTCTTTCGCAAAAAAACAAAAAAATGACAACCAACGGCAGGGTCAAGGAGAGTGAGAAAGCGGAAGTATAGGATTTGCGGCTGATGATGGGTACTGGGACCCGTAATAACTTCCCAAACAAGAGATGCGGAAGTTTGATGAAAGGAAAAAAGACGTGGATGGAAGTGGTGGAACGTTGGAAGCGGGAGCAGGAACGGCGCAACAAACATCGGAAGGACTACCATCACCGACAAACCTCGGCGGACCTGAGTGCGAGGTGCGATATGGAAGGGTGTCACCCCACCGGCGGGGCGGACGAGAAGGAAGTTGCACAATAAAATGAAAAGTTTTAATTAAAATGTAATTAATTTACAAGCTTCGTTATAAGGGGAAGCGAGGGCGGGAAAAGAACGAGCACGGGAAGCGATCGAAAGAACGGTACAGGACCGCGTTGCGACCCACCCCATCCAAACAACATACACAGCAAGGA
Source organism: Anopheles plumbeus (assembly GCA_034621735.1). NCBI lineage: Eukaryota > Metazoa > Arthropoda > Insecta > Diptera > Culicidae > Anopheles > Anopheles plumbeus. Next base: position 37,240,550 of record JAOEFI010000003.1, read on the forward strand.
GCAGCAAGGTCTCAGGCTCAAGGACTCGACGGGGAAACCCACCCCGGCCGAATGCGGTCCAATCTCCGTTCTTCTCTACCACACCCCTTGCCGAAGATCACCATTTCAAATTAAAGGAAGTTTGTGGGCGAGCCTGGGAGAGTTTGTTTCCATAGTTAATAGAATTGAAAAACAAGATACGGTGCAACCGATGTGCGGATTTTGCTCCAAAGTTCGATGAAGCGAGTTATTCGGTCAAGTGGAAAAGTTTCGCGGAAGTAGAAAAGAGAGAGAGAGAGAGAGAGAGAGAGAGACAAAGAGAGAATAACGACAACCAAGGAAAGGTGAGTGTGGGTTTGAAAGAAAGGGCGTCTGTAAACCAGAAAAAGTAATTTCAATATCAATTAATAATTTCTTTGCTTGAAAACATTTCTTTGGCATTACTTAAAACCAATGGAAATAAACCACATCCGCTCCTGTATTCCAACGCTGTGAGCAGCCTACAAGTTTGCCATTTTTAAACCAACAGCACCGGGACGACAATGGAAATCAATAATTTCCCAGCAACCCCTCGGGCAAGCAGAGCGCACATGGCACTCGTCGTCCATTGAAAAACCGTTTAAGACGCAGCCCGTGGAAAAACCTTTTTCCACTCTTGAACGAGAGCGAAGAAAGTTGAACCTTAAAGCTGTGCGCCATTGATCGAACATTCCTTGCCACCGCGAAAGAGAGAGAGAGAGAGAGAGAGGGGGAGAAAGATTGTCCGAAGAGATAAGGATACAAAAAGGGCAGAGTACAGAGCGGCTTGACAGCGACAGTACCGGTGAAGCATTTTCCTTTTCCCGCACGTGCGCGGAGGCAAAAACCACTTTCCCGTCATTCTTTCACTCCATAAAGTTGTTTTCCGCAGAGCGCAGCAGCGAGATGGAGATGGGGGGCAGAGAAGGGAAGAGACGACCCCCGTCCCCGTGCCGGTCGGTAGCAACCCGATATAGCATGGATAGGGCCGGCAGCAGAAGAACGTGTCTTTAAAGTGTAGGAAAACATTTTCGCACGCATCGCACAGCCACACGACGCTGGGGTGGTGTGCGCGTCCGTCCGTCGTCTCATTTTAAAGAGTTACGGTTTGTGTGTTTACAGGCTGTGCTGAGGGAGGGAGGAGAACGGACAGGAGGGTGCAACGCGATGGCAATGGCCTCCCATCTACCATTCCATTACATCGCCCACATGGGGAACTTTTGGCGTAAGTAGTTTAACTTTGCCGGCGGCATCGTCATCATATTGCCGGGATTTTCCCACTTTTACCTCATTCCCGAACATGAAAGGCCGGCTTGTTGTTGGTGCGATTTTCCGTCCTGTCTTCATCGCACCCACATTGTGCACGGGGAGTGGTAGGTACGGTTACAGCATTCAACCCCCGAGGAAATGTTATAGGGAAAGTCGCAAGAACGGCGGGCATGGCTGAATAGAACATTTCCCCGATTCGCCAAAAAATGTCCTTTTAGCAATCGTCGCGCCAACGAAGCACTCTATGACACTTTCCATGAAATGACCGACCACTGGATTGTATTCCGATGGACGCCCCTACTTTCTCACTCTCTCTCTCTTTCTCTGGAATTATGAAATACCAGACGGTACAGGTTTTCCACCATTCATCCACTGGTCAGTGCTGAAACAGTTCGTCCTCACAAACCCATTGGAAAGTGACAACATTTTCCGCTTTGCGGAACAATACGGACACGATGTGACGGCGTATCGGCGACTTCCGGCATCCGGGCAACCACCAACGGGGCGACACACTGCCTGGCGCGAGAACGGATTGAGGTTAGGGATGACAGTGTTGCCAGCTCAGTGGTAGAAAATGCCGCTACGCTTCACGAATCCAAGCGTGCGCGGTTGCACACGCTTCTCGCGGAGACGCGAGGGACAGAGAAAGAGAGCAAGAGAGCAAGAGAGACCATTATGGAGCAAACAGAGAGACATTTTCCATGTGTTTTTCCGCGCACGCACACACACAGAGGACAAACATAGGCCGTCCCGTGGCGCCGGCGATCGGTGGCTCTGTATATTGTTTCGTTCCGTGTTTTCCAAGTTTATTGCAGCACGCCGAACGCACACACACACACACATACGTACTTACACCCAACAAACACAAACAGAGGCAGTGTGGCAGAGGCGATGGCGGCATCGCAAAAACTTTCCCCTCACAAGTCACTGAATTTCGCCTCGACCTATCCTTGTGCCGGCTTTTCCACATATTTTCCCTCCCTCGCTACCGTCGGCTGCTGCTGGTACTCTGGCGCTTCTGTTCCCTGGAAAACTTTGCTAATACTTTCTGTGTTATTGTGTGTGTGTGTGTGTGTGTGTATGTGGCACGCCGGGTTTGAGGAAAAAGTTGGTTGAAGTAACTTTTCGGCACCGGCTTCGATTGACCTCAAGCCCCACCCCTCCTCCCGGACACGTGGTCGTCCCCTTCCATGCTGCTGTCCCTTCCCCCGCCCACGCACGAACCCCTTCGTGCAGTACACCACCATCAACCAGCAGAAGGCGGGGAGGAAGTAAAGAAAAGTTGCCCCAACTTGGATCGACTTTGGTGGGAAAGTTTGATGGAAAATTTCACGCCACGCTTTCGCCCTTTGTTCTGGGTTTCCTATCTCCACCACCCTCTTCCATATGATTTTGGAAAATTGTACGTAGAAGGGTGCTTGTTGTTATCACCGCCATGAGGCAAAACTTCTCTTCGACCGGCATTTTTGGGAAACCTCCTGCGTCTCCTCTCCCTCTTTCTGACTCCTCGCACGCGGAAGAGGGAAGTTACGACACCGGCTCTCTCCGGTCCTACTCTACGGTGGGCGCCCTTAGCGATAATCGTTAAACTTGTTCTACGGCCCCGCGACTCAAACGGCAGCCCCCTCCCTTTCCGCCTCACGCGCCTTCTCCTTCGGGTTCCAGAAACTGTTCGGAAGACTTGGAGATAGCGAGAAAAGTTCGTAGTTTGGACGTAGTTTTCGTCAACAAACTTTTAGTTGAGCAGGAGCTTTACCACTTCGCCTCGCCAGGCGCCTCGAAAAATCTATCATCCATCTGCCGTGTGTCTCCCCCGCGGCCCCGGTGTACCTACTCCCTCTCAACCACCTCCTGAAACATTGCGAGGCCGTGCAAGAACGTCAAAGATGTCCGGAGAAGCTGTGGCAAGTAGAAGGCGAAGGCGCGCGTGAGGGTTGGGTTTTGGAGAAGAAATTTTTAAATAAAAACTTCCCATCCAGAAGGCAAAAGTTTGTTCGCCAACAAAAACTTTCCCTGGGAGGGAGTTTGTTTTTCTTTTCGTTTTCTTTTTTAATCGATAACTTTATATTAAACTTCCCCTCATTCACACACCGTTCCCGCGTTAGCTGCCCTTTCTGTTTAAGTCTAATCTGCGAAACAGGCGAGGGAAAAGTCTGTGCGATCAGAGTGCGTATCAAAATAATGAGTATTATTTTCCTCCAGATTAAGCTAAATGCCCTTTTTAGGGGTTGATCCGAAAGGCATCAACCACCAACAACAATATATAGATAATTATTCCAATGGCCGCTGTGGGCCGACACATTTTTGGCTGACCGGGAGGAGGATGACGCTGTGTGGTGGACGGGGTGAACAAATAAAGGCAAATACATGAGAAGCAGTGCCACCCCCGTCGGCACACAGCACGCACCCTTCGGCGTGCCGGTGGCGCGGGGTATTCGTCGCACATGCGCAACCGTTTCCGGAAAGTTCTACTTCCACCTCGTGATTCCTTGCCTCGCGAAAATCTTCCCTGTTCCCGCGGTCGTACCAGTTCGTAGGAATGCGAGACAAGATACGGTCGCCCTTAGCTGCACCCTACACACTACGAAGCTTCGGGCCCCCGGACTCGACAGGACACCGTCAACCAGCAGTAAAGCCAATCCTCAACAACACGAAGGATATACCCACGAAGGCGATAGCGACGAGGTTGGCGGATGGTGTTGGGATGGTTGGTGGGGTGGATAAATTTATGATTTTCTCCGACTTCCGTCGGTAGAGCACACAGATGGCGACCGCCGGTCGAATCGAACCGGCCCCGAGAGAAAGAAGGGAGCGGGGTAGAGACGGGCAAGTAAATATTTAATGTTGTAAAAACCTCGCCCGCTTTTCGTATCGCACCTTGAGACGCCACATCGGTCGCGTTCGGGAAAGTTGAAGCGTTTTTATTCCGAAGCGAAAGTTGCCAACGGGAACTTTTCATTTTATGCGACATTTTATGCGGGAAGTTCCACGCGAAAGGCGAACGTAGTAAACAAGCTCAATTGTTCGATGGGAAGAGGTGTAAAGAAATGAAGTAATCTTGAAACTTGGAATAAAAACGAAACTGCCGGTGGGTGGTAGGAGAAGAAGTTCAGGAGACCATACTTTCCTTTAACCCGTTATCCTTAAACTTAGTAGATCGAAAATGTAGTTCAGTTGAGTGTTGGACATTTGCTACAAACGTGAAAGGAGCAATAATAGTAGTAGTAGCATAAAATGTATACCAACAATTGATAAAAACCAGATATCCCATCTTTCGTTCATTCGCTCAAGCTGTTCGACGAAATCGTTAGCATTTTTTAGAAAAGGATTCTTAGGAAAAACATAAACATATCTCTTCTCGTTATGCTCGGTTCAGTTAAGTGATTTATTCAAATTCGCAGAAGCGATCAACTAAAAACGTTACTTCTCTGTCCGAAGAAAACTGAGCTAGCAAATACACACCACAATGTTTCACCCTTTAACACAATGATAACTGAATAAGCAGTACGCAATGTGGCTACAAAGCCTACAAAAACCTCTGCTGCCCTCGAACGTTTTTGACTCCGCCTTCCCGACAAGACCATTTTCCGATGGTATAGTTCGGGCGGAATTGAAGTTTAATGGCAAAACAGTGTTCCATGGATAATGTGGGAAAACTTGAATGACCCCTGACGAATACCGTTTTAGTTTTTTTTTGCTTTCTCTTCCAAGATGCGGACAAGGTAGTGACACACACCAGGCGTCTCCATTTTCAGCCGTATTCGTGTTACTGGTGTTCGAGAAAAAAGACAAAAATCGCCGACAACGGTCAACGGACGAAGAGGACGAACTAGCTTATTTCCTTTTATACAGTCACAACAAAGAAACTCTCGAAAACATACCAAAAAAAAAAACAATCCCCGCTAGAAGGCAAACGCCAGGCTTTATCAGCCACAGCAGAAAGAGTTAACACGTCACAATTTAAATGGTAGAAAAACCCCCGACTACCATCATCATGCGTGGAAAACTCACTCCTCCACGATGGGGGGGTGGAGAGTTTATTTTCGAGACGAGCGAAGGGAAGCGAAGGGACGGACACATTTTGAAACAGTTTCCCAAAGTTCGCCCAACAAACTTTCCCCGGCCGGTAGGACGGAGGAATGGGGCAGGGGAAAAGTTTTTCACCAGTTTCCACAAACTAGTTCGCTTCCCGGGAGTTCGGGCGAGAGGAAAGTTTTGTTGCCAACTTTGATTCTCTGCTGAATACATTTCCTCCCAGCCTACTACGCAGAGAAGTAGCAGTAGGAGCAGACACCACTTTACCCAATATAGCACGCACCACACTTTCCGCCAGGCATATGCCTGGCTGCTCGATTCGATCATTGCCAGGCTCGGGTGCGGAAGCGAGACGACAGCGGGAGCGGGACTGGCCGCCGGGCTGCTCTCCACGGAACAGTTTTAGAGTCAAAGTTACGTAAGTGTTCCATCAACCATGCCAGCGTCCGCCGCTTGCCATCCACCCTCGCTGGATAGACTGAGGAGCAAACGAGAGAGAGAGAGAGAGCGACACAATAAAGGGAGAAGGAGAGAGAAAGTGGGAAGCCTCGAATCGCTGTGTCCTCCCCGGCGCCAAGGACGAAGCAGCTTCGGCGGCAGGCAGCCCGTCACGAGCATTTCATTCCGAGCCCCAGCAGGAGGAGGATGATTTGAACAAGACTAGCCGGCGAAAAGTTGGGGAACAATTTCGTGCAACTTTCGGGGCCAACTGGAAAAGTTTTTCACCAACGGGGAAGCAAAAGCAGTAGTCGCACAAACACAAACACACCCCATCATCATCATCATCATCACACGATGATGGGAAAGCCAGCCGCGTAAAGACAAAAGGAAAGCCAAAGGGTACCGGCTCGATTGGCGGAAGTAGGCGAGTCTGGCTTAGAACGAAGGAAAACTCCTCGATACATTGGCGGGAGGGATGACGATAATGACAATGTTTGTTTTTTCTTCCGTGCAGTTTCGTTTTTCTATGAGCCAGCGGTGCAAATTCTGCAGAAATTGCGAAAGTTTAACTTTTAGCCAGAGAAAAAAGGCGCTCAATTTACCGGCGTTTGAAATTTGGGCGAAAAGCGAAGGACGGAAGTAAAATGAACACTTCTAGCGGGATGCTTGGTGGGGGAAAAGTTTTGTTTTCCGTACACCTTTTGTAGCGATCGTTTGACAAAAAAAAAAATCATCATTCAATACCACGAATGGAAAGAAAGTACGGAAAAACTTGTTTGACTTGTTTAATTGAAAGCATCAATCCGAAGTATATTGGAAAAGATAAAGCAAGGAAAAGAATTCTTGTTCCTTTTTCTTTAAGACAAGTCCCTAAGTTTTATATTTTTTTACTGTTCATTCACAATTTCAATCCTCATCCCAGTCCGCCAAGGGACCTCCACTTTTTTGCTTCCTTTGGTGCGAGAGATTGAATTCTTCTTAAAGAAAAACTTTTCCCGGTCTGTGGAAGCTACAGAAAAAAAAATTAAATAGGGAAGTAAAACGTGCAAACTTTGAGCCGCGTTACTTCATTTGCAACGGGGCACAAACTTTGTCGGGCGCGACTGTAAAAGATGAGTCCTTGTGCCGAAGACGGTCTGGTGTGGGTGAGAGGGTGGAGAAAATGTGCCGATAAAACTATTCCACTTTCCAGGCGAACGAGCCAAACTTACGACGAGAACTTTTATGCTTCCCGCCTGCGGAACTTAACACATGCACGAAAAGAAAAACCGCTCGCTCTTGCTGTTCCCTCTCCAGATCAAGTTCCAATTACGACATACTGCACGCAGCCAACAAACAGAAGAAAAAAGATAAAATGCATCTACAAAGTGGGTGTGAGGTTGGTAGGAACTGACATAAGCCCTGGAAACGTAATCCACCTTGTAGCTTCGTTCTTTTTCCAAGCACTTCTTGGGCGAGCACGTTTTCCACCGAAGGGGAAGGAACGATAAAAGACGACTGAATTACTGATGGCAAAAAAGGGGAAAGGGACAAAGAAGTTTAAAGAAACACGCACTCCCATTCATAACGCAATCGTACTGTTGTACGTTAGTAACTTGTAACACTATGGAATCGGTTCCATGCTTTTCACCCTCATCATGTCCTACACACTCCCGGGTTGAAAGTGAAAGTGAATAAGTTCTCGCACACTCGCGCAACTTGTTTCGTAAAGATTTTTCCTTCCTCTACCATGATTCTGTTCTTGTTATCAGTGGCCGGGTCGGTCTTTGGTCTTCATGGAATCGTGCTACATTTCCGCCTCGGTCGAATTACGTCTCCACTTGCTCATGTTCTACCTCTGATTTTCTCATGCACAGTGAAAACGCTGCTGGGGTACTTTAAAAGCATATCTCATTTTAATTTGGACATTCCCTCCCTTCGTTTCCGTCGTTGCTCTTCCCTCCAATTCCGCCCCCGTTTTGTACCGCTCCGGGGAGGGATTTCGTCTTACGAGAGAAACAAAAACAAAAAAAAAAGGACGCGATTGCGCGCGTCCTCTGCGAGAAGATAGTAGCAGAGGGGAATGTTTTCCCACTTATCGACATCATTTTCCGGGAAAGCCATTCCGGGAGCCCTTGTGAAATTTGATCCTTAGAGCTCGCGGCCACCGCTTAAATTGTAGATGGATTCATCGCTTCATCTTCATCCAACACATTGTGGCGATATCTCATCATAATCATCGTTAGGGTGGGTGCATGGCAATAAATATCTTCTTCTTTTTTTTACATTCTACAAGGACCGTTGGCCAAACAAACAAAAACGTACCTTGGTGTATTTAGGACATATTTCCCAGCATAGAAATACTTTAATACAAGTATCTGAAGCCGTACTGAGACTAAAATGATCCCGGAACTAATAGACATTTTGCCCGTCCCTTTAAATCATAGTCATAAATCGTCGCTTTCCGCGATGGTGGCCATGTGTTCAAGTCACCCCCGGTGTAACGGTAAAACCCCGATAAATTATCCACTCGAACGATTTTTCCCTATAGCACCACGAAAACATTGCTGTTAGCGAGACGTTGCCATTTTATGACTAGCGGACTTGAATGAAAAGATGACACCACAAAGACGCGCACACATCGGACTCGTAGTGGCCGGAAAGGAGCATCGCAATGGAAAATTAAGATGGAATTTTTCTAACAGCAAATGGCCGACTTTCTGGACACGTTCTGGTTGTAACTAGCTTCCGTTTTTACGTAACGTCTTGTGACACGTGAAGCCACTTGCCGCGATGGAACCCAAATATAATGTTTCTATTCTTTTGCGGAGAAAATGTCATCTTAAGACTACTCCAGAGGACTAGCATCTGATTCTGATTCTTAAACACAACGATTCTATGGAGAGAAACAGCCTGAAATTGTCTTGAAAACATTGATGAAAAATTCACCATTTCATTGGAAACTTTCATTCCCATCCGTTGTGGCCATTCTACGAACGATCGTGTATGCCAGAAGAAAGGAAACTGAAGCAGTTTTTTTTTTCCCCGCGGTGCTATTTGACTAAGAAAAATGCATCTGTCAGCCCAATCGATTGGCACACCACACACAGTTGTGGACAGTCAAGAAAAATCATCCGACGACCCTGCCTTGGGACACACGGACGGACAGGACAGGGTAACATTGGGGGTTCGGTTCATCCAAAATAGAAAAGCATTGGAGCAACACACCCCAATCGTCCCCTCGTCATCCACCCGTTGGCTGGCTGGGCTGGGCAGGTTGTTGAGAGGGAAGTGCGAGACTCAGCAATAATGGATGACAATATGCTTTCTAACTGGACGCAGGCAGGACGAGGGTGAGTTCGGTGGTGCGCGCACAGCACCGCGCGTACAAATAGGACGATTTTTGCTGACGCCGCTGGTTTTAGTCTGATTTCGTAACCGTTACAGCGCACCCCACTGTGATGTGCCTTCGTCAGCAGTCCCTCCCCGTGTTCCGCTGCGCGGTGCGAAAAAGGATACACAGCCCGTTCGGAGCCGGGTGGCTCTCGATGGTGTGGGGTGGGTCGTGGATGTGTGTGCCTTGTCCAGGCCCGAATCCCTAACATAGCTGAAGTGATGTTCCGTGGTTGCGAGTGTGCGCTCTAGTCAGAGCCAACAACGAACTAGACAGACGACACGGTTAGAAGGAACTGTGCTTGTTCATCCCGTTTCGTATATCGAATTAAATTCAGCGAACTTTTGGCACGATTTCCATCTGGGATCGATTTGCCATTGCCCATCTACAATGTCTTCCCATGTCCCACCATCCGCAACCAGCACTTTCCCGTGTATCTTCATGTGTATAATAAATCCAATAAAGCGATGAACATTCGGAAGGAAGCTGGTTCCGTTCCGCTTTTCTGCTGTTTGCCCAATACCTGAAAACGGGTGGAATATTTTGCATACCTTGCATTTTTCGTGCACACCACACTTCATTGCTCTCTGCCCCGCCGCACCCCGGACGCCAGCACTTTCCCCGGGCCGCTCGCGCCGGATGGCGTGGGAATGAAAATAACTTTTCGGCCACACTCCTGACTCGAGACGCCGTGGCGAACGATGGGCGCGCGCGGCGCAACAACATACATACACTCTTCTCTGTTGGTAGTAAAGCACATTGATCTTCCCCCGAGCACACACGGTCGGTCGGTCGGTCGGTCAGTTATTAATCTGACAGGGTTTCCTCCCAAACCACGGATTGTTGCTTCGAGGCCGGTTGGGTGGGTGGCCATGGGCAGACAGTGGAGGCAGTGGTGCGGTTGGGTGGGTGGGTAGCGGGTTAGTTTAAGCGCGTCGATGCAGTTTAAAAATATCTTGCCGCGTTTCGTTCCGCCTCGTTGCACACAAAACACACAACGTGTGTTTTTCTGTCTTAGAAAGGAGAGTGGAAAATAACAGTGGAGTGGAAACCCGTCGGGGGAAGAGTCGGGAAAGAAGTAAAAATCACCAAAAAGGTCAGGGCGGTGACATTGAACCGCGCGCACCCAACCAGTGGGGAAAATGCATTCTAATGGGAACCCGTTTTCAGGCAAAGGAAACTACGGCATTCCATTTCACGCATTGGAGGAGACTCTGTTAACTTAAGAATAGAAACCAGTTAACAGTTGAACCAGTTAATAGTTAAATCGGTAATTTTCAAACAGTAGATTGGAAAATTGGAAGACAATTTGAACGAATCATTTACAATTTCAGTAACATACATTTCTGTTGGTACAAAAAACCTTACATAAAAACTCAACCTCTCACTCAACCCGAAAACGTTCCTGTGGAGGGAATAAAAATATAATGTCATTCCCGAAGGATCGAAAAAAGGCTCACAGAAGTGTGCAAGTCTCCCACAAAGAAGCCGATGATGCTCACCCTGTAACGCCCTGCGTCTCCTCCCGCGTCCACCCCCCGACCCCGCAATCCCATTGTCTGCCGAGTCGTCTAGGTTCCGCGATAGGTGAATATGCTGGTACTTACATGCCGCCCGGTCGCTGCTGCACGTCATTCAAAACCGAACCGCAGTAGCACTCGCCACTAGAAGACCCCGTTAGATCATTAAACGGGAAGGAGAGCGAGCAGCAAAGGGTGCCGGTGCGGGTGCGGGTGTGTGTGTGTGTTTCGTGGAGTAGATCTCCCGGTAACTGAAAAGCGGTTCAAGTCCGAAGCGCTCGATAACTACGCAGATGTTGTTTAAATACACAAACATGGGCGGCTATTTTTATCGTACCATAATCCAATAGACGAACATGTTAGGCGCAGGGGTAGACAGGCAGGCAGGCAGGCAGGCAGGCGGACGGGTAGGAAGACAGGGAACTAGAGGAGTGGGGGGGGGGGGGGGAACAAAAAAAAACGAGACCCAAACCAGGCCCGCGGGCATGCTGCTGGGTGGATCTCGTTCGTGCACGAGCGGGGGATGCGCGATGCAGCCGATGTTGATGTTGATGGTCGTAAAATTAAATACAATCCCAGCGCCTTCCGTCCCATTTCCTTCGCTTTTACCGCACGCAACGCATGGGTGTTAGAGGGGGGGGGTGGAAATGAAACATGGGCCGGTGCAAGGGGCGTACGGACGGACGGACACGGGTGTTTCTCATCAATAGCAATGAGAAATTCGCAATAAATAAACCGAACGGAACGATCCTCTTTTCTCGCACACCCTTTTCCCAACACGGGGGGGTACGTCCCCCTTCCGCCACCACCCCATCGCGGTGCAAACATTTCGCACGCGCAATTGCGTCAAATTGTGTGCGGAAAACTGCGGGGAAAACCGGCACGTAAAATCGAGTGACAAATTGTATGGCCGCGTGCCACCAAAGACGACCAGAAAAAAGACGGAGAAAAACAGTACCGTTTCCCGTTCACCGGGGGAAAAGAATACACAAATCTGCCAATTGGTCAGCAAAATCGACGTCAGCCATCAATGTTTCCACCATTTGCAAAAAAAAATGTGCATTTCGCTAAACGATTTAGTTCGGAATTATGCCGTCCCGAGTTTTCCCGGCAGCGCAGCACAGTGTGGGTGCACGCATATTTCAGATTTTCCCGACGCCCACATTCCCGATAAGGCGATTGTTTTCGAGGGAATGTCGTTGCTGGTGGCCGAGTCCCTACAGGTGTGTGCGCCCAACAACAACGCCGATGACGATACTGTCCAGCGGCACATGTCGATATCAGCAACATCGATTTGGGTGCACTTTAAGCGTCGCTGGATAAATATAGCCATCGCCAGTGCCCGCCCGGTTGCCTTGAACAGCGCGGTCCCGTTCCGTCCGCCGCCGGTACATACCGGCGTGTTGTTGTGCGCCTGTCTGCATATACTTTTCGGACCAACAACCGCATCGCAATCGATGGCATTCGCTGCCCACCCTGCCCGTCACCTTCATCAATACATGAAAGGGATGGTGTCATCTTTCGCCGGCAATAAATTATAACCGTTCATCCAACGCCCGAAGGGGCCGGTAGGAGATGGACGAGGAACGAAACGGACGATGATGCTGGTCAGCGAATGGTTAGACGGGGTGTGCTGACGTGGAATTTATGCTATCAGCCCCTCACCAATCCGCACCCGGGCGGGGGGTATCTATTTCATTAGCTATTTGGAAAGGCGGCATGTGCCCCGGCCCCGGCACATAAAATAGTCATCGCCTGCGGACACCACCTGGCCAAGTGGTGGTGGTAGAGAACTGTGAAAAAAAAAGGCACGTGGTTGTGTCCCTCAATGAATATTCGCTATTAAAATAACCTTTTTCCACCGCCCACGGAGGTGTTGGGCAGATTGGCCAGATACTGTTTTGCCGATGAAAAGCGACAGCGCGTCGGGTCGAGATATTTCGGTGGGGTGGTGATGGTGGGCCGCATATTTCGAAAGCGAACGCGATGCGTCACAAAACATCACAACTCATTTCCCAAACG
>JAOEFI010000003.1:37262707-37307815 GCA_034621735.1 Anopheles plumbeus
ACACACACACACACACACGTGCTAGTGTGTCCTTTGGTGACGGTCGTTTCGGTGATTTAATGTGATCCGACGGGAGGGCGCATTTAACTGCGCCTTATTTAATCTTCCCCCTCGCCCAACGGGAAGAAAACACCGCACTTGCGTCTGTCCCCCGAACGAACATTTGGTGATTAGACATTGGAAGCGCGCGTTTAGAGCATAGGTTACTGCGCGATGCGGGAGGCGCATTCGTCTGGTCGGGGGGGGGTTCAGCTGAAGTGATTCTTTCGCCTCCTACACAGGGTGCGTGCGGTGCGGGTGTTACATTACAAAATGGCTCATGTCTCAGCATTCAGGAAGAAAGAAGACATCAACACAAAATACTCCCGATAATTCGAAGGTAGGGGGGGGGGGGGGTCTCGACCGACATCACATTTCTACAGTGTGGATTATGGAACATATGTGCAGTTAATGTGTTTTATGTGTAGGAAAAATTATAACAGGTTGCCGTGAAATGGAGCGATTTGGCTGACCTGAACTCCTGACAAATTTGACTGGAAACAAACGATGTACATAAGTATCACCCACCCTGACCTTGCGCTTAGAGCACAGATATTGGGTTTTAACGGGAAAAAACAGTTTAAAACGTAACGATTTTCGAACAAAGCGAATGCAGTGACCTTCCAATCGATAGGATCCGGACACATGTATATTACCGCGTCGAGGTGTTTTCGGGGGCTGGCAACGACATACGGGTGCGCACCTTCAAATTCCTCACATTATGTTGGTGAAACAGAAACCATTTATTCCTACGTCGTATTACCGGCGGGAGGTTTGTACCAAATCGAAACCATTTCATCGGCTCCCGGAATGCAATTGCAGATTCCTCTCATCAATAAACACACACACACACACACGCAGAATGTCACGCAGAACGATGATGCTGGTTGTGTGCGTTTCTAGAATTACCTTGGCAACATCAGAAAATCATGCAGTCACGATGCGGTGCTCTGTGCTGCCGTGCAAACAACCGTCGACACTTCCGAGCGGTGGACGAAAATAAAAGAAAAAGGACCCAGTTGCCGCCGATGATGAACATCACTTCGGTTTGATTTGGCCTGCACACTATTGCTTCTTTTACCGTTTTGCCGGGCGGGCGAGAGAGAGAGAGAAAGAGAGAGAGAACGAGAAAGGGGTATGCGTTACTGTGTGATGGGTGTGCGAGGAAGCGAAAGGGGACAAACGGATGATGAGATGCACACCTCTACACACAAGGGGACACAGCACAGACACAGGTAAAATGTACCTTTCTTCGGGGTTCGGGATAAAAGTTATCGCAAGGGGTTGTTGGGATTCACCGTCTCTTCATCTCTCACTCGTCCATCGTGCACACGGCTCTTTCTCATCCTTTTATCCCGATTTTACAAACACACCTTTCACCCTTAACCCGTTTTTGTCTCTCCCGTGCAGCGAACACGAACGTCAACAACGCCACCTTCATCTCCCCCGGTTCCCGTTGATCTGCTTGAATCTTCTTCTAGCTTTTTTTTTTTTTTTTAGCTGCTAATACTCGCATACATGGCGTGCATGTATGTGTGTGTGTTTTCCCTTCACTTCACTCGTTTCAACCCAGAACCATCAACATCAACCCGGGCGGCCACTGGGCATGTATGGGGAGAAGCCCACAGGAACCAGTTTTGTTTGCTTTCCGTCTGGTCCCTGCCTTTTTCCCTTCTTTTTCCATCGCTGGCACAGAATGTCCCATGACTTCATACAACCTGATTCTGAGATCAGGAGTGTATGGAGGGCAATGCATGCACGGCAGTCGGACGCGCAGCAGTGTATTTTCCTGGCAGCGCAGAGCTTCATATTACTCTTCCTTCTCGTTCTCTCTCTCTCTCTCTCTCTCTTTCTCTCTGTCTCTCTCTCTCCCTCGGCAGGCACGAGCACACGAGAGGAGGAGAAATTGAAGTTCGCAACAATGATACTGAAACTAAATCAAAACCCGATGTCCCTTCCGAAACAGAAGGGGCGAATTTTAATGGACAAACCACCCTCACTCGGTGCTGTCGCTGGCGCGCGCTGTTTCGGGGGAGGAATGGCCCCCGGAAAATGGAGCCCGCGACAAAAAGGGCGATGGGTGGGAGCGTACAGGACAGGGGTGTGTGGACATGGTTCAGCACGAAAGCTGGGCAGGTAGTTTATTGTGCACAATGCGATGATATTTTCCGACCAGACCGACCGACCGACGTGGGTTTGAGGGATTTTTGGGGATCGTTTTTCGGGAAAGGTTTGTCGCAAAATTTCTCCACTTTTTTACCATCAAAAAAGGGAAAATTAAATTAAAAGTGAGATATGTTTCTATTTTAATAACGAACGAGTCGTTATTATTACATCTGTACTTCAAACATTAAACACTTATTGTGGAAATCTAGAACCTGTCTCTACTAAACAAATATTCATAGTCGGAAATCGATAAAGCCAACGAACGAGCGATATGCTGTGTGGCCGACAATAATACCGAGCAGATACAAAGTCTGGTAGAATACGGGCCCACTGCGCTGCGTCTCTGCGTCTGTCCGTTTCGCTTCGGCGTCAAAAAACCATAGGTTGATATCCCTCGGAACAAAAATGTCCACTCGGAATTCTAACCGGACCGATACGTTGATTTTTAAACGTTTCAGGGTGAGACGCCTAGCAGCGACGGACGGAGTATTTACACAAACTCTCCCACCAAAAATAAGGGCCAGGGTTCGCTGGGGAAAGGAAAATGGTAACACGGTGTTCGGGAAAGAGATGCTTTCCACTCGGTCTACCCCCCTCCGGCTCGTTCGATATTGATAGTTTGTTGTTGCGTAATTAGTCCAACGCTGAGAGGCGAGGCAAATTGTACCGGACATGAAAGCGACTCCGGAACGGGCGGGGAAGGGCTGAGGGGCAAGTAAACGAAGCGTTGCAGGAAAATGTAACTCCGAGGTCCACCCAAACACAGACACGCAATCTGAAGAGCGAGAAATCACCATTTTCCAATATGGCCGGCCGGCCGGGCGTGTTGTCCCCGCTGTATCTTCCATTGCATTAACGCCGTTTGTGGTCGATCGATGTAGAAGAACGCATGGGGAACTGTTCGGAAAATTGAAAGCACATTTTCCTGCACTCCTACCATTCCTTTCCCTTCCCCCGTGCTCTCGTCAAACCTTGATGAGATGAAAATTGATTTTAATGGAAATTTCGCTCGATGCGACGACTGCCGTCTCGCGACGGAGCTATTGTTTTACGTGCGCAGGGACGACCAAGGACACCAACCAGCCTGTGTCCATCACACAAACATCCCGTCGGTCGGTCGCACAGACTGCTGTCATGTGCAGGAGTACGACGACGCAAATACGCCGAGACTCGGACTCGGACTGCAGCACGATGATGCGCCCTGCGAAATCTCTCGGGGTGGGGGGTTTCGAGGACGGGCGGCTGAGGATGACGCGGAAAGGACGGAACGGCCTTGCCATCCCCGAATGGCCGATGACGCGCTGTGGTTTCGTCTTCTTCTCCGGTGACAAGGACGAAAAAGATGACAGATGGGAAGGAAAGTGGGTGCCATCTGCAGCTGCAGCGATTGTTTGGACGCAATCAATAGCCTGGCAATGATGGCAATTTCGTCCGTTTGTTTCCGAGCGTTACTGTGGCACCGAAGATGGGACCGGTGAACGCGGCGTGTGGCCGACCGGTTCACCACATTCCTGCGCAACTGCTGGCTGCCGGCGACAGTAGCGGGCAGACTCGCCCGGATTACAAGAAGGGGAGGGACGAAATATGTTTGCATCGAGTGCAAACCCGTTCCACGATGGCTGATGAGCCATCGTCCTCCCTTCGGGCGGGGCGGAGGGCGAGTATCGAAAAAGCAATTTGTGAGGGACTCAATGATTTTAATTATTCCCGAGCAACGCACAACGCACACATACGCACACGGGAAAGGAAAATCTATTCCAACGGTGCCACAACTACCCAGAGAAGTCGCACACCGTTGACCACCTTGTTCCCGATTGTCCTCCTACCCGCCACCGGCCACAACCACATTGTGATGGAGGGCGATTTCCCTTCCTAGCCGCCAGCCAGTCAGCCCGCTGGCATACAGCAACATTCAGGAAACAAAGAAATGTGCTGGTCCTGTGGGGTGTGATTTCCAAGTACTATCAATTGATAGTAATGTCAAGTGTACGACCACTGTTTGTTAAACAAATTATGATAATTAGATGCCTGAATGCTGTATTCCTTTTTTCATTCTTCTATTTTTCAGTTAGAATCCATTTTTAAACACCCATACAAATGTAGTGCCTGTGGTTCGATTGATTGATATTTGTGCAATTCAATAATGCTACACCATCACCCCCCGATGCTACTCGGACCCCCCGCCGACTCATTATGCTCGCTGATGGGATAGATTTGATCAATGCGTACTCCACCATCACTCAGCCCTCCGTTCTGGCGGGGTCCCCCTCCTCGCGATATTCATTCCGGTCGATAATGTCAGTTTATCCGTTTGTTCATCCATTTCTGGACTAACCGAATTTACCGCCACCCGGTCAATTCCCTTCCCCTGCACGAAGAGAGAGAGAGACAGCGGAAGAGAGGAAAAGATACAGGACGGATGATGATTTGCATGTCGGGCGCCCACACCACCGCGAACAGCGTCAGTCGGCGATGAGCCGTGGAAACCACAGCAAGGCGACAGGGAACGGGGGGCTGCGCTCGTTTACGCGACCCCCCTCACCAGACCCGGGTGCTCGGTGAACCCGCCGTGCGACGGGGTGAGTGTGGAGGAACAGTGTCGCGGTACCTTCCCCGCGTCTCGTGTTCGTGACCGTCGCGCGCCCCGGCGATTAAATCTGCCCAGAGTGCGTCGCATGGCATGCGAGTAACGGTGGTGGCGATGGCGGTGGCGGTGGCGGCGATGGCGGTGGCGGTGGCAGTAATACCCACCAACTCCACAGCCACAGCCGACAGAGTCAAGAGTCAACGCGACGACCTACAACAAGCGAAGCGAGTAGCGTCCGCATCGTCAACGCAGCAGAACGCGCGCACTCTTCGTCTCCGCCGCTCTGGGGCAGTGATGATGGTGGTGCTGATGTAGATGGGATGGATCGTTGGCCGGTGGGTGATGGAGGCGATGTTGGTAGTAGGCGGGAAACGAGAGCTACCAACAGGCACCAAACCAAGCCGGCCGGGGCGCTCCATCATGACGCGCGCACTACTCACTTCACCGCGAAACACAGTGGACGGCAATCGAACGATAATCGGGTCGGTCATCGGAGGATGGCTTTTTAAAGGAAGCAATAAAAACACGGTTTGGAGTGGTTGGAACGTTGCGTTTCGTTCAAAGGAAGGCGAAAAAAAAGTAACGCCAACACAGGAAAGGAGAAAGAGAATGGAAAATCTCAAGTAAAACGTTGAAAAAGAAAGAACAACACAAATATGAAAAAGGCACACAACACGAGAAATGGGGTCCTCCATTCGTCGATCGCATTATTCACCTTCGCCGCGCCGTGATGCCATGTGCTAGGCGAGCGCGCGTTCCTTCCCGTTTGCTCCACGGGTGCAAAAGTGGTGTATGAATAAAATTATGCGCGTCCGTAGAACCCTTTGTATATCCTTTGTATACCCACCACCCTTTGTGTATCCGTCGCCATCGGGCGTCCCTTTCCCGCACGTGGATGCGATCAATCCGAAACGAAATCCGCCAACAGCGTTGGTAGGAAGAAGGAAGGCAGGCCAAATGGCGGGCAATGTAGAAGCGAATGGAATGGGCTTGCTTCTTCTCGCTTCTGAAACAGATAGAAGGCAAATCAAAAAAAAAATAAAGAAACACCACAACACACCGACATCGTCCGTCCGTGGTAGGCCAGTGAGGGCAGGCGGGGAGACTGCGGCGCACCCCTAGCGTTGGCAAGAAGCCATCATGACGAGGCTTAAAAAAGGTCAAACAAGGAGTGGAAGGGCCAGAGTGCGAGAGGTAGGCGAGTGAACCGAGAGAACTGTGTGTCTATGCGGGGAGATGTGTCTCTTCGCACCCCGCGAAAGGGCAGGGCAGTGTGGCGCGCGGAGTGGAATGATGAACGGAAGAGCCGACGTTAGCAGCGACGGAAGCGAGACGAGAGGTGCAAAGGATGGGAAAATAAATCGCCTACAATATAAAGAATCGAGGACCAAAAACCAATGGCTCTGACCCTGCGACACAGACTCCGTCATTTTCCTTTCCACGCGCGGCTGCGGCAACGGTGGTTGCGGAAGAAAACGGCCCTGAAAGAACGAGAGTGAGAGAGCGAGGGAGCGAGCGAGGAAGAGGCGGGGAAGAGAGACACGAAAGTGGCACAGAAAGAAGAGCGACATAGAATGGAGAAGCAAAAAGTGTACAGAAAAAAAAACAACCGGTTGTGGATGGCGAAGAACGTATGCTGCATGGTTGAGGCGAATCGAACGGAGTTGGCTTCGAGCAGGCGAGCAGCGTGAAACTGTACGCGAAGGGGAAAAGAAATGAAAAAAAAACAAACCGAAATACATAAAACCAAAGTAACAACCGCCATCATAACACGCATCGAAAAGAAAAAACTAAAAAGCAAAAGCGGATGGCAGCACCGCAGAAACCGCAACAAACCCAGAAGAGGTGGAAAAGGAAAGTAGAACTAGAAGAACGACGCTATTTTCATCTCCACGGCCAAGGCTTTCCTGTGCCGTATCCAGCTGCACATAGCCAGGCGTGGGGATTTGTTTTATTTTATGTTTGCTTTCATTCGCACAAACATCCGCGTACTCCACCAGCGCTGTTTGAATTTTTTACCCATGTTGTTACAAACGAAAATCGAACGGATTGCTGAGATCGGTACGCACAACATTTCCTGCTTCGGAAAACTCTCCACATCGTGCGGAATGTGCTCGCATTCACACACAGACGCACCGCACCTGGTTACATGGTCGTTTGTATTAAAAACAAACCAGTAAAAGCAGACAAAGGCAAAGCAACAAGCGCCATCATTGCCATTGTCTGCGCGAATGAATGTTGAAATGTTTTTGACTGCACTATTCTCGCCACCGTTACTGATAATAGCATCGTGCCACACAAAAAGATAACGTTAAGCAAAAATAAGCTAGAAACGAACTGGATCAAACCGTCGTATCCATTAATCATGTCGCGGGGTGTTTTTTTTTCATCATGGTGAATTGGAAAAATTCTTCATCGTGACCCGTGACCTTCGTCGAGCCGCGCACAGTATGCCCATGCTCCAGAACCAGAAGTCCTCAACCATTTATGGTGAGCAACAACATTCCGGAATTCGTTTACAAATATTGCCCACTTTGTTGACGGTCCGGGATCACAGGTTGGAGAGCACTGTCTTTTCCAGACATTTGACCTTGGTCTGTGTGCGTGCGTGTGTATACCGTTTTCGGAATAAAAAGGCGCTGTTATATGCTCTACTTCATACCGTTCCGTTTTGCTCGCTGTGTACGTTGGGTCGTGTGTTAACAGGAATGGCATGTTACGATGTACGGCGGAGGGACGGAATGGAAAAAATAATGTTACCTCACCGCACAGCCGTGCATTTAGCATAATACACAGCCTTTTGACTCGCACGGTGAGCACGACAAACCGGTTGGAGGACCACTGTGAACACGGCTCGGGTTACTGTGAGCCAGCCAGCTCAGTGTTTACAGCGCCAGCAACTTGTCACAATGGCGTTACGGTGGGAGATTCATCAAAGGGAAAGCTAATACACTTACCGATTTCGTCATCAAAGAGCAACATTATTTTGTGCTTTGCCCGCTGCTCGTGTGCCGCCATTATTGAATGCTGCCCTTCAATGTTGTGGATGTTTCCTCTTTGTGTCCTCCTGTTCGTCCCCGATGCCGCCGCCGGAGCAACGCCTTCGTGAAATGTGTCCACGTATCGCGTAATTTCGCTCCAGCTTTATCGCAACACCGTCATGGGGCTTGTCTGCCGCCGCTAAACACGCAGCCATGTGCACTTGCCACTGCTGCTGGGAGCAAGTCCCGCGGGGCACCACAACGCTCCTCCGCTCCTTAACTACGTCGGAGGTTTACTCTTTTCGGTGTTTTTTTTAGTTGTTTCGTGCTGATTTTGTTTTATCGCCACATGCACAAACGAACGACAGTGTAGGCACGGGCTGCTTTGTCGCTAGTCATTGTACGGATATATTAAAGCACGCGCCTACTTTGGCACTGACAGCTTGAACTTTGCCGTGAGGAACACGCGTCCATTTTGCAACGTTTTCCGTTGGGTATTGTTGCTATTTCATTCCGTTTCACTCGGGGAGCGCACCAACCGGTCCGATTCGACAGATACAGACAATGCAAAACCGCGACAATGCAATGGGCCAATTATCAATAAACAATGTTTTCTTCATTTCATGTCTTATTCGGCCTGCAGTCGCCCTTAGCTGACTTGAATCTATGCATTTTTTCAAAGTAGCCACCTTTTCTATCTACCGCTTGTAGCGGCGTCACAAAATGACACCAGCATAGCAAAACTGTGACCACATTCCATCTACCTTAAACACATTATCCCTACATTTGTTCCATTATCGTTATCCTGTCTCTTTCTCTCCGTCGATTTGTTCCCTTTTGACCATCCGTCTTTCACTCGTCAGCAGAGGTCACCGTTTCGTCGTTGCACGTGGGACTTTGTCATTTTTGTTACACATAATTATACTGCTCTTCGTCCACACGGGACGGGATCAAGGTGTTTAGGTATGACTTCCGATTGCAGCTTCAAAGTCATTGTCGCGAATTGACAATTGACCTTGTCGAATGTAACTAACTCGCTACACGGTTTACCGTTGTTTGCGGTAGTAGTAGTAGAACTAGTTCAAGTCGAAGCCACACTCTCATTTACCGCATCCACGAGCCATTTCATTTCTTCGAACGAAATTGACAGTGAAAAAGTAAACGAAAAAGACAATACCAAACGCCATCTTTGTTTAAAAACCAACAAAAAACATCACATCGCTGGCTATTGTCCGCACAGACGCGATTACAACACCAACCCAACGAGCCGGGTGCTACTTTTCTCGCCGTTGTGTGGCAGCGTGCCGCCGCGCGAGCTAGTAACCATGTTTTAGCACGCACAGCTAATAAAACCACTCCCGCCACGCCACTAGTAACGTCACAGATCACACACATAACGACCACGGCCACAACGGCTACGCGACGACATTCTCATCCGCTGTTCCGCGAGGAGATTGCAAGAGCAGCGGGAGGAAACGATGGCGCCAAAGTGAAATGCAAAGCGAATCGAAGCCTCGCGGGCGACTCGGCGAAAAGGGAGGGAGCGACTCCTCGGTTTACCAGGCATTAATAAATGTAGGGAAATGAAACCGTGAAGCACGCCGAATCGGATGAGATGAATTGGCATGAGCTGGAAGCATCACTATCTATCTTCCCGCGAAGCACTCTTCGAGCAGCCACACACACGCTTGGTATACAAAACACGCACCCGCCGTGCACACGCATTCGCACACATACGCACGTATACACAACGGTAAGTAAGTGTAGCACACCTTGCCGAATCCCATTCCCGTTCGCCGTCTTCAGGTTGTTTCGTTTCTCATCCGTCCACCCTGGTTTCCAAGCACTTCCCGGACAGAAACTACGAACTTGGTGATTATCGAAGAGCGAGAGCTAGAATGTTTGAAACGCTTTCATTCAATCGCGCACGGCCAGCACAACCTACTCCCAATCGTTGGTGCATTATAGACAGACATTACGACGTTTGGTTTTCATCCTTTTCTCGTTTAAAATGCTCGTTGCTTTTTTACAGTAGCTTTCATTCAATGCGGCATGCTCAATGCCTCTCTTTCTCTCCTGTCAGTGCCGTCACCAGAAGGACCACACCATTCACGAGGCACAATCTAACACACGCACAAACTCAGGCATGAACAAACGCGCGCGTTTACCTAATGTGGTTCCCGACGCGAAGTTAGCCCGGTTTTCGCCCGTTCCACCGGTTTCAAGACATACTAAATTTATTATTTTTTCCTCCAACTCTTGTTCTTCACAGCGTCGCTTGGTTCCGATTGGCGAACCCAAGGGTTGACAAATTCATTCCACCAGTCATCACCACTCACACTTTTCGAATACACGGTCGGCTTGATTTCTTTAACTTTTCCCGTTCAGCAGCTATAGGCGATATTCCGCTAATTGATTTTCGCACTTATTACCCTCAAGCCGCCTGTCGAAATACTTGCACGCGCATTTGCCTACAGCAGCGACCGACTCCACGAATCGGCATCAGCATAGCAGCCCAAAAAAAAAAAAGAAAACCGCGGCGCGGCTACCATACGACCACCTAATCGCAATAAGCGATCCTGGCGGCGTCAACTGGTCACTTACACTGCATTTAGCACCTGGTCGATGTTGCGAACGATCCGAACGACATTTGCACACCGAGAAAGTCCACAAATTGGTAGATTTACACCAATTTTCTCCGCCCGGTTCGATGGAGGAAAAAGTAACGCGTCCTCACTACCTTCGAATGGTCGAAAATGGTCGCGTCGCATCGTCTGCCTGGAGCTTTTCTGATTCGTAGAGCCGCTAAGCGAAAGCTCAATGCCGTCCCTACAGCTGTCTCGCTCTGGTTTCAATGCAGGTTGTCTCAATTTGCTGTCATTTAACACCGCTGTAGTGGCAGCACTGTGATGATGTCCGAACCAACCGGTTGCCAACCCGCCAAGTAGGACCGGTTCAGAATAATTTGTCGGGGGGTGCTGCTGTATTTTTCGAATCATAATTAATTTTATCAAATTACCATTTTCCGATGCTTTAATCAGACGCGGTACAATTTAAGGAGACAAAATAATGCAAAAAATATCCAGTCTGAACGTATGATTTATATAAGAAAGGTAGTATAACATATATCAAATAGAAATTTCCACGTTGATTGATTTTCGAAAATTTTCGAAGCAGTTCTCTCCTAGCATTTTAAGGATTTAATTGCAGTTTTAATAATCGAAAGGAGCAACAAGCAATCAATAATAATTTATCACTGACTCAATGGCATTACTGATAAAAGTAGCGATGTTGGCATTTAACTTGAAAATACATACACATATGAATGCGAGTACCCAGTACAGTACTATACAAGATCAAAAAATTCGCTCTTTTACATTCTCGTAGACATGAAATTAGATTTATGCAACAGGTTCAAACTATCAAAGTATGTAGTATGAAATAAAATCTTGGATCTGATTTAATCAGTGATACAAATTTAGAACTTACCTATCCAACTGGAGTAAAGTATTCAATAATACACGTGCCAATTCGATCACATTGACAAAAATCATAAACACAGTAGCAATACACTTTATCGCCATTCTGATCGAATAAAAACACTAAAATTGTAGAACGTGTCTCGTTTTTAAATTTAAATAAAAATATAATTGTAAACATTTACCAAACATTTCTTGGACATTTCGACGTGCTTTCCACGATTTTTTTTGCTCGTACGAAGATTTGCAGTAGGTAGTTTTGTTGTTTTGAACGATTCTGATTTGGTAGCCCCGATGAAACGGTGAATTTAAAATCAAATAACACTCCTCTCAGCCGATGCATACAATCCACAGTCGATCGGAAAGGAGCATTCCCCTCCACAGACGGAACGCTTAATCGATCTCATCTTCGTTATCGCTGGTCGACGAAGCCGGGGTTGGTGCAGTCCGTAGATTGCGCCGGTACTGGTTCATCTCGTTGATGAGGTTCTCTTTGTCATAATGCACGTAGTCCTGCACGTTCGGCAAATCGGCCACGGTTACGGCTTTGAATGCCGATCGCATCATGCTCATATCGATCGCTTCCAGCCACTCGTTTGCTTCCGGGTCGTAGCACTCGACGTGTGCTATCGCACTGAACCCATCGTAGCCACCGATAGCGAACAGCATATCGTCGATCACCTCCAGGCCGAAGTTGCTTCGCTGATGGTACATCTCCTTGCAGGCAGTCCAGCGCCGCGTCGCCGGCTCGTACCGTTCGAGACTGTTCAGCCGGATCAGCCCATTGAACCCGCCGGCCACGTAAACCAACCCGCCCAGCGCGGCGCAGGAAACCCCTGACCTCCGACTCAGCATCGGAGGCAACGGTGACCAGGCATCCACCCGCGGGTCGTACATTTCAGCCGTGTTAAGACACTCCTGCCCATTGAACCCGCCGGTAATGTAGATCATGTCATCCAGCTTGCATGCGTCGGCATCGGAGCGCAGCGAACCCATTGGTGCGATCAGCGTCCACTGGTTGGTGTGTGGGTCGTACCTTTCGACAGTTTTGTGCCGGTTCGCGCCATCGAAACCGCCCATGGCGTAGATCAGGCCTCCCAGGGCCACCACACTGACGTAGCACCGGCGGTAGTGCATCGGTGCGATCTGGTTCGAAACAGGTTAGCGAAGAGAATTGTAAAACGAAGCTGTCAATCAAGCCGTCTATCTAGTGTAACTTTTGTCAATTTGCTGCTTTCTCACCTGTTGCCATTCCTTCAGGACCATGTCGAATCGACGGCAGGTGTTGAAATGTTCTACTCCGTCGAAGCCCCCCACAAAGTAGAGATGCCTTCCGATGTAGGCCGACCCGTAGTAGGCCCTCGGACCGACCGGATCCTCATAGGGCACCTTGAGCCAGCGGTCCGCCCGGGTATCGTACGTTTCGATAACCGACTGCGACTGTCCTTCGCCCCATCCTCCAACGGTGAAAATGATGTCATGCGGCAACCGAGGCGTTGCAATGGCTGGTGTCTTAATCTGCAATTGGAAAAGCTTAATATTATGGAAATCGTTTTATTTTTTCATTGCCTACGAACGAATTGACAAATTTTGTTTTGTAACAATTTAGTGTAGATCCACACATATTGCAATATGTTCTATTCTTTATGACACGTGAAATATTTGCTGTTGCACTTGGAATCAGAAACTTTCATGAACCGTCTCTTTGAACGATACGAATCTAATAACAAACTATTTCAATACAATTCCTTCTCCGTTATGTAAAATTGTGCAATGGTTTTACATTGAACATACCAATTAATTAAAAAATGAATTTTGTTTATTGAGCCTTCGTCTCGTCAAACTATTGGTGAACCTTATGGTTTATTGGAAAAGGTTTTTTTTAAAGTTTAATCCACTTCGAACGCCTTTGTACTACTCACCTCTTTCATAGCCTTAGTGCTAATCATTTCAAGATCATACAAGAAAGTTAGGGCATCAATAACCACCGGTTTTGTATCTTCGCTCGCTAGCACGTACGGATGTTCCTTCACTTTCTCCAGAAAATACTGCAAAAGAAGCAGACAGATGAACTGGACTATCTTCTTCGGCCAACCTTTCTTCGCATGTGGTCAAACTTACTTCGATGTTTAGCAAACCGAAACGGACAGTTTTCATCAGCCTGGTTATATACCTGGCCCGTTTGGCCGGGTCCTGGTCGATCCATCTCAGCAGGACCTCCCACACGATGTCTTCCTCGCGCGCGTTCAACACATCATCCGCCAGCAGTCCACAGATGTCGTCCACGTCAAGCCGCAGGAGCTCGTTTTGGCTTGCTTCTATTTCCGCCAACTCGGGAAAGTGTTTAAGTATAAATTGTCGGGCATGATCGTGCAACTGCTGCGACACCCGTTGCCTGAGGCATGAAAAGAAAAACAGTTGAACGGTAGTCGCAAGTACTAGTCTACCGTAGATACCCATCACCTGCCAAAAAGCATAATTCTAACACAGTTGTCCAGCCGCATCCGTTGTAGCATAAACTCTGTGCAGTGCTCGGTGAGGCTGTTGATGAGGAGAAAGTCCGCCGCGGCGTACACGTCAAAGACGGTCTCCTCGGCGAGTTCGCATTCGCGCAGGTACGCATAGCGGATGATCTGCTCCATGATGAAGCCTGGAATGCCCGGTATCTCGACGTGATACTTCTCGCTAGGGACGGACGTGGTGAACAAAACGCTGAAAGAAAATGGCTGCATTTTAGTCAGTTGCAATTTTACAACCAGGACATTCAAGAGTAAAGCTTACCGAAAATAATCACTGCACGATCCTACGATGACGCGGTGTATTCGAAACTCATGTCCATTCTCCGGCAGGACGATCGATGCATCGCAGAGTGTTTCACTAAGGCGCATATCGTGCATCGCCTGCATCGTGCTGCAGCTTATGCATCGCTTTAGTTTCATAGACGGCACCGAGGGCGGACCGGAAGAAGATCGATCCACAGCATTCGACTGTAGTTCGTCGAACATCTTGTTGCGAGTTGTGAGATAAAAAAGGGATTAGGGCAAAAATGCAAAATGAATATTAAATGTCTAGAACGAGCCGTAAATGTAATAAAAAAAACTTGTGCTCTCTGGCAGAAGATTGCAGTCGACTGCTGGAGCTATGGATACTTGCAGCCTGTGTAGTATATGTCCAAGCCTACTGCTTTGTGATGCAATCCTTTACACTTTCGTGTTGAATGATTCTATCATACCGCATTCGTATATCCGTGAGATTCCATATGCCGTTTTCTACAAACGGAAATGTAGATATTGTTCCCTTCAAATTAACGAAACTTTTTTTTAGTAGAACAAACCTTGCAAGAATGAACGCGAATAGACTCTTAACAAACAAATCCAGAAAATGCTACCGTTGTAAAAAGTTGTAACTTTATTATGTCTGTCAAAGTTCAAGTACGTTACTTATAATAAATAAGGAAACGGAAATTGCCTCCTAATCTTTGTGTTTAACGGCATTTTGTGATTTTAATTTAAAAGTACGGATTGTTTGTACTTCAGGCCACTGTAGCGAGATGCTTTGGGGTTGTTGTCTGCATGACTAATTGTCGCATTGGTCCAAGCTCATCAACTCTCATTTTATATATCTTTTAAACTTCGTTTTCCATAACCGCATGGTTTGCCTTTCCCCGAAACGACCTTCTATCGCTACGATTCGCAACTCTTTTTCTTCATGCATTTTTAAATATATATTCTCTCTGTTGGCCTCTTCTTACTTGCTTCTTTGTCTTATCAGCTCTGTTATCAGTCGGTTGATCGAATGAATGAAAGCGAACTGCAGAAGTATGTTTTTCTATGACTTTTCTGCATTCCCTATTCGGACCACTTCTGTTTTTTTTTTCAATTTTGCATCACTAAAGTAGTAGAATAATGAAAGTTTCTTCAACGCCAAACTGGCCTCAACTTAGAACAGTCTTATATTCAAGATTTTTTGACACATAATCTAAAAGGAAAAACAATTATTCGTTAAAAATAATTCTGTCGCAACTTACAATTGTAAGTGGTAATTAAAATTGACTGTTATCAGTGTAACTCTTTGAAACCTATCGTGGATCCTTCTGTTGTGATTGCTCGTGGAAATGAGATTTCAAATCTTGGTAACATCATCTTGGCTGAGCTGGACAGAGATCACTAGCCTGCTGTAACAATACCATTTTGGAACTAGCTCTCCCTGGCAATATTCGTATCACGTTAAAACTAATTGCTGACTGTATTTCGGAACGGGGTAACGGAAATACTTGCTTTGGCGCAATAAAAGAAGAGATAAACATAATAAACTGAATAAATGTTAGGCAAATATGTATGATAAAAAGTAGATAAATAAACGAACGTATAGTATAAGATACTGAAACATCTAGAAAACCATGTGCGTATGGAAAATAGCGGTTTTAAATGTGCTGTTGGAAACAAAAAACTTATCATTTCGGCATGTCCGCGCATTATTAGTCAAAACGTTTGATAACTCTGTTGTAACGGCACTTGGAAGCAATTCAAATAGGTAAAAGGACACAAATAGCATTTAGCATTATTGTACGGCACAGTATTGCATCTTTTACCCGTAAAATGATTTATAAATACGACATACTCTAGATTCTAGGTTTATGTCACACACATTAAAACCATATTTTCTCTTAACGCAGTCCGGACCTAAACTTTTCCAACCAGAAGGGTTGTGCGAAACAATAAACTAGAAAGAATAGTAATTTAAATCGATAAAAACAATAAGGATACCATACCAAATCACATATTTTGACCGTACGCTAAAACGAGGTAACAAACATTAATAAATTGCGCACTTTCTAGTTTGTTTTTAAGTCGTCAGCACCGCGCACCCTATTTGTCCCTGCATTGAAAATTTTTAAACGGCAATGAATCTCGTATCATATTCAAAAATCCTGTCGATGTCGACGACACCTTGCTGCTTCATTTATATATCCTCCAAAAATGGGTCAATTCGTGTGGAATAGATTGTAGAAACTTTAAAAAAAGGCCACACCATAGACCGTACTGCAATACTGCCATCTGTTCACTTACAGTACAGTGTGGCGCGTTATGTGCTCTTTCGGTGCTTTCCGTTTTCTACAACCGACTATTTTCGCGGGCACGACTGGCGGTAATGGCACCGTCGAGACTGGATGCGATGGTGCAGAGACCACCGGGCACGAAACGATCGCTGTAGGCACGGATGGTGATGACAAGCTCGTGGAAGCGATCACTTTGGAGGACGGCGACGGTATGCTGTTCTTTCTTTTCTTGGCAGCTTTCGATGATGCTGCTAGAATAGAAACAACAAAATAAAAACATTTTAAAATATAGATTAAAAAGGGTACCCTATTCTGGCGTTGATCATTTATGTTTTCGGTTCGTCTTATATTCCATAGTTAGTAAATACATGATTTTATATAAGCTTCGTGACCTTCTGAAAGTGTTAACTGCATAACCGGAATGATAAATGGACCCATTATTTCTCAGAATAGAAACTAAAACTAAAACAGTTTAACTGAATCTATGAGGCTAGTGTGTTCAGTATTTTTAAAAGACGCATGAATAGACATTTTGATGGAGAGGATTTTAACACTTACCGTACGATTTCTTGCGCCTCTTATGTTCCTGGTGCTTCGCAAGAAACTCTTCCAGCTCGAAACAGGGCAGTTCGTCAATTTTTATGTAGAGATCTTCATACATAGCAAAAATCTCTCCGTCGCCACCTAGACGATCAAATGTGGTACTGCTGTTCGTTGCCATATCTGCTGCTTTCTCCTCGTACGCTCTGCTGGCAGTAGTCACTTGAGACATTACGTCGTGGTTACTATCTTCGTTGCATACCTCTGTTGTTACAGCCAGAGTCGCCGACGTGATGGTAGACGAAGTCGGGGGCTTGTGCTGCACTTTGCGACTTGCAACCACCGACGAACCGCCGTTCGGATGGCGGAACTGCTGTGCGTTCATGAACTCCTGGTAACGCTTGCCCTTGCACGATCGAGAGGCACGTGCGGAAGTAGAGTGTACATGAACCGGCCCGCTAGCTGGACAAATCGTTTGTTGTTCTGCGAGGGTCACCGACAAGGAAGATTTTGTCTCAACCGACGGTTTTGTCTTTGGACGCGTTTGCGAGAGGAAATGCTGCCGCATATTTTGGCAGGGTTCCTCTCGGTTGTTGCCACCAGTCAGAAAATCATCCGGGTCAGCCTCGCCACCCTGCATTACTGAGTAGTTGTGCTCAAAAGTACTCGAAATATCTACGAAAGTGATAAACATCATACGTTCGCATTAATGAGAAATACTATCTTTACGAATACTAGCAATCGGGTTCCTCTTTTTCCTTAAAGTACTCCCTCGACTAACCTGTCGACAGTGGTGGATTCGTAGCTCCTCCATTCCCGACTGTCATCAAGGAGCTCAAGTTGCCCATCTGCGTTTCATCCGCCAACTTGAACGTGGCCATCGGTGGCAGTCCCACAGTTCCAGCAGCCATCTCCACCAAGCACTTTGCAACCTCAATACTGCCGTCGTACAGGTCATCGATACTGTTTTCTCCGCTATCCGCTAGCATTGCTCCGTTCGTCAACGTCGATGTGCTGCCCTCTTCACCGCTACTTTGGAGGGCACCAGGGGACGATAGTGGAAGAGAAACGGCCGGTTGCTTGCCCCAGCGATAGTCCGGGAAGGTTGCCAGATACTTGGCCTTGTGCTGCAAAACGCGAAGCTAATTCATGTATTATACATCACGAAATGTTCTAATGTGTGAACTCTTCATACTACTGATATGTCGTGCATGACAGTGCGGCCGTTTTACCTACCTTGTCCGCAAGGTCCTTGTAGGGCTGCTTTTGTTGTTCACTCAGCTGGCTCCACCACAGCCCGAGCTTCTTAGTTATGAACCTACAAAGGAAAATTGCGATCAGTTAAGTTGATATTGCTGTGGAGCAATTCCGAAAGGATGTAAGATGGAGTTATGCATCGAAACTTACCGATTTTCTTTTGAAATGAAATGCATGCTGACGATACGCCGATGCCTCTTGCAAAACATTAGGAAGTCATTGATCGGACGACGGTATATCTTTATCATCGCCTCCTTTGCAGATTTTTGTGCCCTCGGCTCCACCAGTTGACCGTCGGCCGGGTCGGTCCTTTGTGCAATCGGTTCAACTGTTGCGGCGACAGCATTACGCGAATCTGTAACGAAGCCACCACCGTCGGTTAATTGTACTGTGGGTGCAGATACGCTTATTATCACTACTGTGGTGTACTGATTGACAATACATAAAACTCAAAGTATGCATTGAAAGTTAAGTTAGTAAGCATAATCACGCACTGCCGTCCACTGAAGAACGCAGCAGGCGACACGGGTGCTGCGAATTGAATTGTCACCGCTGGCCAAACCCAATGAAATTTTAGCAAATTTGTAAGTATTGCGCTAGAATATTGTCCAACTACTGCTTTGACAGCACGTGTTTACTAACCGTTTAGTGCGAATCAGTAGCATTTTCACTATAAGAAGCTAACATTAGGTAGTAGTCTAGTAATCAAGCATATTCCACTTACTCAAATCTCCGACGACTAGTAGTTCTTCGGGTGGAGATGCACCGGCATTTGCTGTAATACTGGTGTCTATTGCAGAGACATCCGGACGTACCTCGCCTGTTGGTTCGTTCTCAAAGAGGATCAGCGAGGCAACCTGCATCTGCACCTGCGCAGGGTCTTGTTCTTGTGCTACTTGCTGGGGAGTTAGTTCATAACCGTAGGCATTGCGATTGGTGTAGAGCACGTTGTTGTTGTTGCAGGGAATACTGGCATCCGGTTTTTCATTCGTTTCGCTTTTGATGAGCACTGGAGAGTACTCCGAAGCTGTTTCTTCCAACATGATACCGTAATTGTTATTTTGGAACATGACTGATGAGTTGATTTTTTTCTTTTTTTTTCTTTTTGTTTCTTTCAAGCAATGATTTTGCACTGGACGAATGATTGTTCTTTATCAAATTAGAGACAGAAATCCATCTTTTTAGGTGATGCAGAGAAAGGTTCTGAAAAAACGTGTTCATAAAGAGTAATTAGATACATGCAATATTTCTGATAGAATTATAGATTATGGTGTACGGTCTTGGTGATAATTTTTCTCACCATGCTTCTTTTTCTCCGTCGCAAAAATAACCACGTTGGCAAATAGAAACTTTACAAATTCTGCACGCCAAAACATTGGTCACTGTTCGGTTCGCCCTTTCGCCGTCCTGTGTACGTTTTTCGCTAGCCAATCGCTCGCCTACCAGCAGCACGAGACACAGGCCTGCGCCCGTGCGTACACGTCGCCAGCAGTACATGAAGTGGTGAATGCACCTGATGCGTATAGCTGTGTGCGTCGATACACCACACAAGGCCTATGCTACGTTATGTTGAATTGAGAATGATAAACTTCTCACCACCCTCCACCCTCCCTCCTACATTACGAGCACTTTTCTCCTGATTCTTTCTGGAAGCTTGCTGCCTGCGCACATAAACATAACACATCTGGGACAGCGACAGGAATGAACATGCGAATCGCTTACCGGAAAGGGACATCTTTCCATGTGGAAATCTAGTGCTTGCATTTCGGTGAAATTATGACACAAAACGCGTCAATCTCCCCGCGTGCAGTGGGAGAAATAGATTGTCGGAAAGTTTTCGCACAGTTTCGCGGGTTGCGCACCGAGCGACTCTTCCACTTTCATAGATCTTTTTTTCGGTTAATACAATACAATTCAAGGTCGCTCACATCCAACTGTTCCGCTATAGTTGCGCGAGGGAGATGGTGCGAGTCTGCTCCCTGCGAAACCGCGAACGCCAACGCTGTGCGACTGTGTGCATTCGAACGCCGCCTGTTCTCGGGGCGCGCGAGCGAGACCGCGAATGAGAGTGAACGAGTGAGAGCAACAACATATCGCGCATACCCGCGCAGCACGCTCCGTTCTTCTTTGCTGCCACCCCGCGAACGGAGCAGCGAGGCAACGATGAGCGAAAACTCGAAAACATGTCGGCGTGCGATGGTACGCGGGGCAGCTTTTTTGAATGCACGCCTCCACCTCTCGGTGTGCAAATTTCGTGTGCATCCGAATTACCAATGCTAGACCATTCCATCCTTGCTGCACCAGATTGGTGGAGTTGTTTTATTCGCGCACGGCGGGCATCATCCATCCCTCAGAACAAAAGGGTCCGTTTGGCAACCCACGTGTAAACTCAGCAACATTTTTGGATAGATGGACAGTACACATGGCTTCTAGATCATTCGCCATTGTCATCTTGTCAGAAAACCGAGTGTTGCACAAAAGGGCCGAGGATGCACCGACCGTTCGAATTGTAAACATTTTTCCAACGAATCAATCACCTCCCCCCTGTGGGACGGAAGTATTCATGGTGGAACATGCTCCCTTTTTTTCCGTTTCGGCCACCGATGCATAAATCCCTAAATAAATGGGAGCGAATTCTTAGAAACATGGACAGAATTGGCAGAATGTAATATTTCAGTTTTCGACGGCGTTGATGATTATTACACACACGACATATTACGAACCGACTGGCGACAAGACGGAACGTGTACAAAAGCCGCGAACGGCAGCGCTGCACGTTTGTGTAGGTGACCGTCGTGATCGCACACGGTGCGCTGCTGTGTGGGGGGTTGTGTTTTACCGTGCGCGCTTCTCGCCGCGACATCGTCACTGCCTCGATTTCATCCTACGATTTGGATCGAGAAAAGTTGCCTCTTTTCGAGTGATAACCCTATAAGTGAAATAAAGGCTGCTGCAGGATCGCCAAGCCGGTAATGTTTTTACAACATCCTTTTCAAAAATGTAATTACATTGAAAATGAAGTTATAAAATGCGTGAAATTGAACGCACTAGTATATTGTTCAATTTACTCACTCAACCTTAACTTAGCGCAGCAGTACATAAAGGGACTTACCTAGTTGACTTTATTTTTAACAAATACCTAATCGAACTTGGATACACAAAGAAGTGGATACAGTAGGTGCGCTTAGCCATTCGTATTTAGTTAAAATAGAGGAGACATGGCTTAGCTCTAGTTTAAAAAAGTTTTGTTTCAACATCCAGGGTAACTAAAAAAAATATTGACTAGATGTTTTACACTGAGCACCACATTTCGACCAATTGAAAAGCAGTCAAATTATCCGTCCCTGTGACGTCAACTCACAATCTTGCACCGTGGCTAGGCTCCGCGATCACGAACCATCGTCGGTTAGTCGGGCTGCAAGGCAAACCGGAATGAATCAACGAAAAAAAAGTTTCACTGGAAAACGAATCGTGTGTGCTTTTTCCAACCCAAACGAGACCCTTTTCCACAGTCTTGCACGTACGTACCTGCGAGAAGAAAGACAGCGATTGAGGATTACCAAACACTTGGCCACGGACGCACGGGTTACACTTTGGAGGCACACATTCGCTTCTCTGGGTGGTCAAACTGAAACTGTCCCACCGTATCGGAAATTTGTTGCCTGTACCATCGCGCAGCGAATCCGCGTGCGACACGCACACAGCTGCTATAGGAAGATTGCCGCTTGGAACGCGCTTGAGCAGTGGATTTTCGTATTGTTGATTAGCATATAGTTGGTTGGATTAACCTAATGGGGACGGGAGGAATCATCTGTGGAAGTGGTCATTTTCTAAACAAACTGCTTAGACTGTAGTGCCCTGGTACAATCGATACTGTCATACCGTAGCCTACCGTTCTAGGGTAATCACTTTTATTTTTCGCCAGCGCAATCACGTTTCGAACCAGGCCTGTAAACGCGTACTGTTTTTCTTGCAAGTAGCACCAACACCGACGCGATGAACGTTCCGACGATTATGCTACGGCATGCACACAATGTTAGTCGCGGGGGCGTTCTACCTCCCAGGCACTTCCTCTGGAGCAATCGAGTGCGTTGCATGCTGCATCCGCGAAACAGCTGAAAGACGGACTGGTGTTGGTGCGAGAAAAACCTTTTTCAAACCTTTCGGCCAATATTTTCCATGTCGCACGTGTGACATCCCTTCTAGATGAGTCGATGAGGATCGGCATTAAACATTGCTTATGTTTTTTGATTTCGCCAAGCTGGGTGTTTACAAATCGAGATTACATTTAGACACGAGATTTACAATAGACACTATAGGACGATTGATGTAGCATTTGGGGTATTGGAAAATTGGAAAGAAAATGCTTTCCAGCCGAATGATTCCTACAAACGTGACACGTCAGTTTTGAATGCCAGACAAGGGGAAGATGGTAAAAAATCTTGCCCCAATCATAACAATTATAATGACACTCAGGGTTTTGCATGTTAGGTAAACAAGTACCATGTTAATTGAACATGCGACCATAAAAAAAACACGTTTCGTGAAACATGGAAGGTGTAAGCATGGCCATTGCAAAAGTAAGTAAACGATGTTATACGCATCAACATTATGTGTACTATGCTGATAGATTCAGTAACGTCGATACGAGTGCTACTGTGTACCACAATCCTACAGCATGTATTCAATATTCTTCCAGCAGCAGCCAGACTAGAAAATTCTGCTATGCCCCTTTGGGTAGCTGACAAGAATCAACAAGTGTTGGTCCACGCACAACAAATCTCTCGCTGAATCGGGGAAAGAAAATCACAACAAAAAACATAGGAAAATATAATACCCCTTTCAGCAGTTGCGGTGGAGATTCGAAAGTCTAGAAGATTTCTGGCAAAAATCCCCTATGCGAAAATCATGCCTTCTCTGTGCCTGCCTTTCTTCCTTTCGCCTTCATTTGGAGCTTCTTCCCCATCTGCATCTTGCTCGCCGAGAAATTCTTCTTCGACAATAAGTGCCCCACCGCACGCGTGATCGCAGGCCGGTCCCGTGGACGGATGTGTGTTGGTGAGCTAGCATAACTCCGAGCGTCATGTTACGATCGCACACAGCAGGACGCAGCTGCTCTCTCTTTCTCTGTAGCCCGTTCTTTGGCACTCTGTCTGTCTACGCCATTCGTCTTTCTTCAGCGCAGCAGCAACGAACAAGTGCAAAGAAATATGTGAGTGCGGCTTTCCCGGTGAACAGTTACAGTCCGTCGACGGTGTCACTCCGGAAGGGTTTTGATTCCAGCAGTCTGGACGCGACTGAGTACGTGCAGCCGAAGGGAATTCGAGCGATCTTGATCTTAAAGGAACGGAAAGACCGAAGCAGCTCCGGTAAAAACTTATCGTTAGCTTATCCGTCCTGCTGCTCGAGATTACGAGGGAAGCTATAGCAGATTGTATAATCTTTACCACAGCTTCATACCCCCCTACTCGATCGACGACGTGGAGCTTGGCTGAACCGAACGATGGGAGTGCGTCGGCGCAGAGATGTTGTTTTGTGGCTGTTTCTTCTATGCTGCTGGCGTGGTTTCGATCTTTCCGGAGCCCAAACCGATGACACGCCCGCCTACGATGGCGGTTCCTCTGAGCAAGAAGCGGAAATAGACCGGCAGTCTGAGCAGCGCAGCGACAGGCCGGAAGATGGCAGTAGCTTCATCGATCAGTACGAGCAGGGCGTGCAGGCGTACCTAGGAAACGAGTGGGAGGACTGTGTGTACTTTCTGGAGCGTGCGCTCGAGGGCTATCGGACGTACTACGAGTCGGTGGCCAACTGTCGGCTCGAGTGCGAGTACGCCGCCCGTGATGTGCGTCATCGGGGCGACTTCCTGCACGGTAGCAACGTGGACAATTTGCAGCACTACGAGCTGATCCTACGGCGTACGCTCTGTCTGTCGAAATGCGCCCGCAAGTACGCCATCCACCGTTACCTGCCCTTCAGCGAGGACTTCGATGGGTACTACATGGATGTTTTCCAGGAGCTGAAAGCGTATCCATACTTGTACGCGTGCTACACGAAGGTAAGGTGCTTCCGAAGGCGATCGCATATGTAACTTAAAAAAATTCTAAACCGCCCCCAGACGAACCAGTTCACCTTGGCGGCGTCTACCGCCTTCACCTACCTGGTGAAACATCCAGAAGACGCGATCATGAAGAAGAGCTTCGAGGAAACGATAGAAAAGCCGGGCATCGATCGGGGGGAAATTCGGGACCTGGAGGAGAAGGTACTTGAGTAGAAGGGAAAATGATAATTTGTCGGCTGTTCGAACACGATTCACCAAGTTTGTTTTGTTTACAGAAATTTGTGGAGCAACTCATAGGCGGTATCGTCGACGAGCAGGAAAGGAGTTGGGAGCGTGCGATTGAACAGTTGGAGTCCTCGGTGATGCAGTTCATCTTCGACGAAAATCAGTGCCGGGCGTACTGCGAGGGAGAATTTGATCACGGCTTTCTCCCCGACTTCATTACCGCAATTGGAAGTAGGTCCCGTAGCGAAGATTTGCGACAACGCTCCTTTTGCAACGGGCTTTCTTTGTGCTCGAGCGGATAATTCATTCAAATACATCTTGTAGATCACTTCACCAATGCGCTGTACTGTAAGCGGAACTGCACCTCCAACATGGGCATGGTCCGCGGCAAATACTACGAGAATCTGTTCGCGCGCCATTACCGTTATCTGCAGAATGCCTACTATCAAGGTTAGCTAAATCCACTGGATGAACTTCACAATTTCCAGTCGATGAAAGTTTACTTATCTGCCGGTAATTCTCTCTTTCGTTGGCAAAGTAAAAAAATATGAACCGTCCTACCGCGCTGGGATGAGCTACCTCCTGTTCCAACCGGACGACATCGATATGCCAGAGGCGCTTAAGGCGATCGAAGCCGAAGCGAAGGATAGCGTTACGGCGAACTACTTCAAACCGCGACGTGTAGGTCCAAGCCACAGGGGGCGCAATTTTTCACATCCTAACGACAGCGGGCATTGATGCAATGGGCCTCTCCATATTTGCAGGAAGCGATCGAGTACAACGATCGGATGCTGTATGAGGAAAAGCTGGCCAGCTTCGTAAAATATGAATTCCATCTGCTCGATGCAGCAGACCACTTCGAGGCGGAACGGGATGAATTTGAGGCCATTCAAGAAAACGATGCTGATGAAGCCTACACGATGGATACCAGTTCATCCGTGGACTTCGAAGGATCAAGTGGACAAGTGGTCATCGATTCGAAAAAGGTACCTATCCGTGTGTTGTTCGAAATCGGTTTCATTGGTCTCACTTTTTCTGTCGTATATCGGACTTCTTCTAGGAATCGGTATCGACCGAGGATACCGTTAACCAACTTTATCCGGAGGCAACTGTTGGCTATAGTGATCACGACGAACTGTAGATGCACCTGACGGGTTCGTGGATTCCTGCGGCACCCGTGAATTGGGCCAGTGCCATACGAATGAGTTGGATATTTTTTTGTGATTAGATAGAGAACATAAAGATCAATATTTTGATATACTCTTACCAACTTGCTCCGTTGATTTGTCATATTATTCGATGTATGTTAAGTTACGCTATATTAAATAGGTGATGTGCAACATAAGATAGAAACATGATTTGTTTAACACTACAACAAAGCAAACACATACCAAAAACACAATTCGGGTTTGAGTCATTTACTTGGGTTTTTTGTTTTATTGGTTTTCGCTTTAATAATGCTTTACATAGATCAAACATATCTAAACTTTGGAAAATGTACCATTTCAAATATATATAATATATGTATATATGTATAATAATATAATGTATCTAAACGTCTGTTCTATGGGTGTGTACGCGACCATCTATTGTTTCTCGGGGCTCTTCTAGTTTTTCTGCCGGTCAGTCGGTTTATCCTTCTTGTGTTGTGTTATTGTTTGTCGTGTGAGTGTTGTTCTCGTATGTCCTAATGTAATCTGAGCGCCACTTTTGGTTTTTTTTTCTCAAATCCCGGTCTAGATTTCAATTCAATCGCTCCATTTGTCCTTGTCGATCTTGCTAGTGTGTCCTTACGGTCTGTCGTTGTTGTGTAGGCATCGTTTCGTTTTTGTCCACTGCATGTAATTCCGTGTTTATTAAATAACCTAGAATTATAAATACTTTACACGTTTGGGTTCTGTGTTCAAAACAAATAGGAAAGAAACCCTCCAGTTGGCGCCTAGCTTCTCCGAACGAACGAACTGCTTGGCATGTTCAGCTTCCGGCTCACAACAGCACGACCAGCAGAACAGCACAATAAAACATGCTCACAGGGGAAATCGTTTATACTTGTTTAAATAGAGTTTCTTTTGTTTTTTTTGTAGTGTTTTATGTTTTTCTTTTCGCTATATAGCAATAGTTTTCATACATGTTCATACATAACAACGGACACAGCAGTCATACATACAGTCAGGCACGCACACGCTCGTATGCAAACAGACATACACTCAAACACACTTCCGTTCCTTTTGCCAGTTTTGCCATCAAGGCAGCTTCCTTATAGTTTCCTTATTTATTGTAGTGCCAGAAATACGGGGTATTTCCATTGTTTTTATGACCACAAGAAACTCGTTGCTGTTCTATCATCATTAGTTTACAACGCTCGGGACACTGGCGTCTGACGTGCTAGTTCGGTACTGTTTGTGCACCTGCTTCACTTTTTTCACTTTTTTATTCTACCTTATTCGAGATTCTCGCTTCTCCGTCTTTTTTCGATGATCTACTACATTTCCGTTAGCATTTTGCGTTTCCTCAAGATTGTGGCTTTTATTTTTAAGTTCGAAGATTTCTCTACTTTTCGCTTCGTGTTTTAGTACGCGGTTCACGGTTTTTATTGTAAATTTTACACACCTCACACATTTCATTCGACCACCTGGTGCTCTGTTCTCTACAGTAGTGTTTTGCATACGTTGCTCTGGTTGACACAACCAAAAAATCACAGCTAATAACTAGATTTTAATTTATTCTTTCCTTTTTGCTAATCCTTTAATATGCCTGTTTGAAGATATAGTTTTCTTCCTCACCATTTCCTGTTTTACTACTTGAACGAGTAGAACGAACATAAATGGGAACACACAAGCGCGCCAAAAAAAAAAAATACAGATTCTGAAGTACCCATGAAAAGTAAGTTTGAGGTTTGCAAAATTGGAATCGAAAAAAGTTCTTAAACCAATGAACAGCAAACAACAATTCAACCATTTCATACGAGCATCAATAGTACTTTTAATTTACTTAAATATGAATGCGACATATTACCTCTGTAGAAACCTATTTCAACAAACGATAGGTCCTTAACTTCAGACATTATCGCAGAATTTATTCACAAAGCGTTTTATCGAAAACTTGTATTGGAAATTGCTAAGTTCCATGAACTTTCAGAAAAAAAGTCTATCATGCTGATGGAAACAACAAAACTGAAGAATTTTTATAAACATTACAGTTGTATTAAGTTGTGTGTAGCCCGTTTAGCTACCATGGAGCTATAACTTTTTGTTTCACATTTGAAAATAATCAAACAGTGGCTATTGCTATTGCTTCTCGAAAACCTGGCCATCTCCAACACATTTTCTATAACGATATTTATCCTTTTATCGGTAGCTGTACTATTCCGCATTGCATTAATTTTCATAGAATGTTTCCTTATGGCTATAATAATGCTATCGATGCAAAAAAAAAGTTTTCTGTTTTAATAGCAAGCGAAAAAAGAAATGCTGTTCAAATCCCTGTTCACTATACATTCGTGCTGTTCTCTCTGGTGCGATTAGAATTGTTGGAGATGGCCTTTTATGCTTCCTCTGCTTGCGTTAGTGCTGTTTCACTCAATGATCCATAATTGACAAATTAATTTGATTTCATGTCACTCTGTGGTCACTTCAGGGTTCAATAGTAACGTTACGTTTGCATGCAAACATTTCCTCTGATGTTCTTCTTATTGTTTCACGCTCTTATGTTCTCCAATCGGCTAGGATTGGCGCTGAAGGAAGGAAAAAACAACACACCTTTATCTACCGACTAGGACATCACACATCGCACACTAGCAAGCACACTCGCTCCTATTATCGCCCGCGCACACTATACGTTTCTTGGCGCGTATAGCACGCTGCAGGACTCCGTCGCATATTGTTTAGTTTATTCATGTTCGTTTTTTCGGTTTTAAATTTTCATTTTCATAGAATAAGAGAACAAATAGAATGTATATATGGGTGTGTGTATATATATGTATATATATGACATTGGTTCAATATATAAGACACGTAAATGTTTTTTTCTCATGCTTTCCCGTACTTCATATTTTTCTTGTGCCTTAACATTTCAACAATGTATTTTTTTTTTACTGACGAGATTTTACGCAACAAGTGGTTTCGATTTTGTTGTTCTTTTGCTGTCATTTTAAGTTTGTCATATGAAACAAATGACCCAACATATGAAACATTGCTGGGTTGCTTGTTAAACCTCTCCTCTCTTTTGCAAACGTTTTATACAGACTTTTGTTGTTTTCCTTTCCTTGTAATATGTGTAGGTTTTTTTTACAAGCATGTAAAATGTTTGCTTACGATTTTTAGTGATCCAAGGGTTTCTAGCAAACGTATTCGCAAATTAGCAAAACTCCCGGCTGAGACATTCGCTATCTTAATAACCGGGGTTACATCACCGCTAACGGGGTCGGAAGATAATCTAACGGGGAATGCAAACTGATCACCAAGCGGTATGGAGGCCACGGTCATAAAACAAAACTAACTTTCCAAATCATTTCTATTATAGGTTATATGTTCGTCTTCACCCTCACGTCATACTTTCATAGCTTAGCACTTGCGAAGAAACATCAAATTCGTTCGATTGAAAACTGCATCTATTTCGTAATTCGAGGAAGAGTTTGATTTATTAATTTGTGAGCTTGTTTGTGGCAACGTTTTGTCAACTTTTTACGCATGTTTTTCGAGTTTTTTTTTGCTTTCCTAATGAGGTATGCATAGAGAAGGACTACCGAGGCGCAACGAGACACACCTGGTTTCGAAGTTGTCGTAATACGGAAAGGACGAATGTCGCCGAATAACGTTCTACTCTCAGAGGCCTACGAAATGTACACATTTCAATTCGATTTTATTGACCGTAGTTTCGTAACTGCAAAAGGTCGGTCCAACTGCTATGTTTCGATGCTCTCGTCGTCTGTCCCGCTGCCATGTAGGTGTATCACGATTTGCTGTGGTTTCCACTACAGTTTATTAGTTCTGTTTTCTTCATATAGTTTCGCTCGTATATTTTTTTGTCTTTTTTATTTGGTATTTGGGGAATTTTTCAAACGCAATTGCATTGCAAAAAGACACGCTGTCTAAGAGAGAATATCAAAGGAGGAAGAAAAGCATCGGCCTAGTGCCGTTTATGATTTTGTTATTTTGGTATTTAAAGTGGAATGGTACCTCCCCATTGTGTATATATATTCTACGTTTTACCCTTCCCATTTCAACATTAACTCATCGATCTCTGTCGTTTGTATGAGCTTACATCTACCCACACCGTATTTTAACTCCAAAATAGTTGATCCGTAAGGTTGAGACTTTATTCAATTTACTGTTCAGTTAATAGTTAGGCTTGAGATTTCTTGTTTCT
Source organism: Anopheles plumbeus (assembly GCA_034621735.1). Taxonomy (NCBI): domain Eukaryota; kingdom Metazoa; phylum Arthropoda; class Insecta; order Diptera; family Culicidae; genus Anopheles; species Anopheles plumbeus. The sequence goes on from JAOEFI010000003.1 coordinate 37,292,466, forward strand.
ACACACCTGTCTTCTTAAGATCTCGTTCGTTTCCCCTCTACTAGTGGACCTACTTCTATCAACGGCAGCTGGAATGAAATTGGCAAACTTTTGTAACCTGCAACCGTGCAACACACATAGTGTCGGAAAAGAAGGCGAATGAGTAGGGTAAATTGTGTTCATTAGGGAGCAAACTGAAACAATACGCTAATATCATTAAACCAATAATTAATGATCTATCAGTCATATCAGAATCCAGCTTCAAATCAATTATATTGCATAAATAAAGGTGATCATAGATCGGTATTATTCAAATTCCCTATTTCTATTGCTCCACATACGCACACAACCACGTCTTATATTTGTTTCATGGAATTAATGAAATAGAAGCAAAACCGCGTTAAAAATAAGAACATTTCTTCACCTTGTTGAAGTGATGACTTTCCATTTTCTAATGTGATTTTGTAAAACCCTGTTTCATTCGTATGTGTCTAGTGTTGAGATTTTGTAGATGCTTTTGAAGCTCGACCTATCCAATGCAAACTTTATGAGTAGTTTAAAACTGTGATCAAATGTTCAATCGCCTTGAAAAATTAAGGTTAAAAAAGGATTATTTAAAAACGTTCTGTTTCGAACACAGCTGAACTGAAAAAAAATTATCTTTGAATGAACACCAGGGCATATAACTAGCAAACATATGACAGGACGAAGACTAAGAGTTTATGTATACACGCCTGGAAGAAAGATCGAAGCGATCCGACGGGAAGAACAATCGTGGTGAAACACATCGCACCACTGAGTATCGATTGAACACCGGTTTGTATAAAATTTGTTTCCATTTCTTACTATTGGTTTGCATAACTATTTGTTTTCTCATTTTGCTCATTTGTATGTAACCCTATTCTCACAACTATGTTTATTGCCGATCACCCCAATACTCATACAACTCGTTCGTTAGAGGATGCTGGGGCACGATAGAACCGGCCTATTTTTGCTTTGAATTTGTTTATAGCTTCTCTCATGACAAACATTTACAACCTTTAATCCTACATCAGCGTAACCGCATAGAGCTTCGTTTCGAGAGTTGTTTTTGCTTTATCATCCGTTAGGGGTCGGTTTTAAACTTTTTAAGTTAACTCTTCTAAACTTCGCAAAATGCTAAAACAATTAACAAGACGCGATCGAGATCGTTTTTGTTTACGAATATTCCACCTTTATTGCCGACCACGCCGAAGCCGACATTGGCCTTCCGCTTCTTCATCGCTCGTCAATTCCTCATTTTTGTCGCCGTCGTTCTCCAAAGGGGAGGATGATGTTACCTCCCAAAAATTTATACTCTGGCAAATCCTACTCAAATTCCTAGAATGCACAAGTTAGTAAAATATCAACGAATGATGCGATCGCAGCAGGCCACTCGATCGATCATTGTACTTCATCGAGTTCTGGCGTGGAAGGGCTGAAATGTGATAAAATGTGGATGACAAACAGGAATCGTCCGGGAGTGGAATGTTGGGTAGGTTGTTAGATGGCCCATTCAAGGGCATGCATGATTGTAGGTAGGAAGAAGAGCAAGAAGAAAGAGAATGATTTCCATTAGTGAAAAACGTTTTTCGTTAAGGAAATGGCACAATGAATATAGGGTGCGACAGAAGAGATGATGTGATACGATGTTGTGTGAGATTGTGTTGTAATAAAGCAAAGAAATGATTGTTAAAACTAAAGTCAATTCAAATGAGGAATGTAACAATACCCCAAAACGTAATTAATGAATTATCCCACCTTTCCAGGGTTGGATTAAGCAATGATATCTGTTTCTCCAACCGCTATTTCCTAGTATACTATCTTAATACAGTGGTTCATCGCTTTACGGTTCATTATTGAAATGATTTCAAACTCATATTGTAGAATTAAAAAAAAATAGCTCCATTATTAATAAAATCTTGAATTGGGCATGTCATTGCACATAGGGCAATTTTTTTTCATACGAATCGAAAAATATGCCCTTACAGTTCACATTTTTTTTGACAGGATCAATGGCAGCTTGGTAGAAGATGAAATATTTTTTGGGAAAACCCATTGCTATCGATGTTTCCGATGCTTTGTACAGGCAACAAGGGATCAATTTGAGGATCATTGTGTAATTCCTACTACCTACTTCAATTATCAGCTTCTACTAGCAACGTAGGAGAAATAGATAGAGATTGAGCTACAGTGTACAAAATGGCAGACTTTCCAGAGAATCGCATATTGTGACTGGAGCGCAGCATCAAACAGAGACATTCCGCGTACGAGTATAGATGTGTTTGGCAAAGTGTGTCAGTTTAATGTGTTCTGACTATAGAAACCATCGGCCCACAGGAGGCCCCTCACTTTTCCCATTTGCACGAAAAGCTTAGTAAACTGTTATCCTACGGTTACTGGAAAAGTATCAACATAACGTTTTCACCTTCGAACTGTCGTTTTGGTCGTTGAAACGAGAGTAGCATCCATCGTTTGATGTTGTTTCCAATTTGTTTTTTAACATTCGCTTTACACTGTTCTTTCCTGTTGCTCAACTAAACTTATCACCTATCCGGTCGGTGCTCGGCTTTTCAAGTCTATATTGGAGGTTAATTTTGACCGACTTAAAACCTTCTCTCCTTATAATGAGTTGCTATACGAGTCTACCGTTGATATAAATTCTTATTCTGATTCACCATGCGACAGCTTACGCCAATAGTAGATTAATTTGTTTTTGGTTTAAGTTTTAGCTTATCAGTTTTCACTCATATATACACGCTCACACAGTCTCTAGAGTTTATAATGAGTTTTGGTTTGTCTTTCCTCAATGTTGTATAAAAATCTTACATGATAATCTCACATTTGCATATTCTGCTTGCCACCCACTGTTCGCTTCGATTTGATCGATTTATGCTGCAACCAATACCGGGTGACTTCTTCGGCGGTGTACCTAGGGTGAGTCGTACGTTCCACTTGTTTTTGTAGAGCGCTTCGCTATTTTCCATTCCGTTCTTGGTCGGCGATTTCCCAACGCTCGCAATATCAGTTTCCAGCATCCAAGGGCACAATATTCGTTTGGTTTCTTTTTACCAATAACTACTTCACTAAAACAGAATCACTAATCGCCAACTATCCTAATTACTAATAGTACCTTAAATATCAGTAAGGATACGACTCAATTTTGTTCCTGTTGCTAAAGTCCAATCCATCGGCTGGTTGGCGGAACGTTTGTGTTAGAAAAAAAGATCCGTTCCACACAGTTCGGTTAGGTTGGCGGTGGCCGCAAGTTAAGATGGGCAATGTCGAGGAAGAAACATAGAAAACGATCGGATACAAGAGATAAAGAATCGGAGAGAGAAAGAGAAAGATAGAGAAAGAGAGAATGAAAAATTGCGATAAAACATTACCAAATGTTTGCGGATAGGTAGGGACGGTACCCGGATGCGGCGTTTGAACTTGTATGATAGGTACATATGTTTGACGAATGATTTCCTTCGGAGTTAGGTGGTGGTTGCCGATTTTGGCAACTGATAGTAGTGAGCTCAGGATTATATTATCCTTGGTGAGAAGGGATAATTGTGGATCTACAGAGATGCAGAGAAAAGCGATTCCATATAAACATTTGCGCTCTATGTAGCATTTCTACATGGTGGCATAATGAAAGGGGCAAATTGTGTCTGCCTCGTCATATTCAAACTTGCACAACGTACGCGAAGGTTTTTGGTAATCGGCATGTTTGAAAATGACCTCTGAGGCCTCGCTGTTCGTTGAAGTCTGGCATGTACAACTGGTCGTAATGGGGGGCAGAAATGCACGGTAACGGCATTCAATAGAGCGGAAGATGTCTACGAGCATCATATATCTAATCACAAAGCCGTACTAAACACTACGCACAAAAGCTCAAAACAATAGCAATAGCACAAAAACATCGATTGAAGTTCCTCTAACCGTGAAAACGCGCTTATTACACTCGAAACCGGACTGGAAACTGTACTCGTTGACCGTTGAATTCGAGGACCCATGATATCCTAAACCTTCTTTTCTTGAAAGGTATACATCGTACACAGGAAAACTTCACCTAGGAAAACTTCTGTTCAGGGTTGAACCTACAAGGCTGCATCTAAAAAAAAGCATCTATACCGTTAATAAACATTCCATATCTTACCACATTGGAACATCCTACAAAAAAAAAATGTCTCAGTGTTTTCTTAATTAATAAGGCTATTTTCGTTTGTTTAAGCTTTATAGCTTGGGGTTTTATTGTACGCCTTTTCTATTGCTACCTTCTACTTTGATGCTATAGCTCGGCTGTAGTGCTTGTGAATAATTTCCTTCATTCCAATTCATTTACTTTCAGAACCCAAACCTGGTCTCCAACAGAACTACTACGGCTCTTGCTGACACCGATGGTCCGAAGCTGAAATGCGAGTTCAAGTTAGACTGCCCTCTATTGCACTATAAAAAAAAGCCTGGAACAATGCTCAACGTGAATTAAGGCACTACTGCTACTACCATGCTTGATTTTGATGCCATGATTCGAATACAACATTCATAAGAAATATGCTGCTTTTGAAGACATTACTTTATTGCAGCATATGAAAACGAAACAAAAACTTCCGAGCAAGCAGAAAACAATAGAAACTAAACCTTCTAAGTTTGGTATGAGACACACAAGAAAACAGTTTAGGCGACAGTAAAATAAATCATACCTCATGTTGCAATCAACTTGCTGTTAAAACTTTTGATCAACATTATTGTTTGTAATTCGTTTGCATAACGCTTGCATCAGAGGGTGATCATAATCATGCTGACTAAAAGAAAGGATCGACCATGTAAATAAAAAAACAAATAAATTTAAACTACAAAAACAGATTACTTGCATAGTACACTGACAACACTGATTTTTAAAATGAGCGTTTACGCTTTTAAACGGATCGATCGAGTTCGAACGACTTGTTGCTTCGTTTTCGTTTTGTTTTATTATAATCATTTTGATTCTATTAAAAAAAACACATAAATTACAGTTCTCTTTAATCTGATTTATATACCAAAAAATCTACGCACATTTAAGCTATACAACATACATATGGTAATTATATATATTAGGTTGCCATTGCAAAATATGAAATAAATTTGCTAACGAGCTGCCCTCTAACGTGCAAAATTGAACTTAATCATAACGAACGAAAGAACGGTGGAAGAAACGAACGGAAGATTAGAATTAAGAACTTGATGATTAAAAAAAAATCCTCACCCATCTTCACTCGTGTATTTTATTTAATGTTTGTCTTCTGAGAAAGAACAAACAAACGGGGAACACTGAATACTTTTCCCGTCCATTGCCAGTAGGTATTTTGCCTACATGAGACGGCATTATGCCTTGAATATAAAAATAGTTTTTGTTTCCTTTCCTTTTCTGTAACTAACTTGAACTTTCACATGAAGGCTTTATCTCACCGCCAAACGATCTCGAGGTTTAAGTCACATTTAAATCGATTTATATAGTATTGTTCTGTACAGGTTTGGCGACTTTAGCCTGCGGCGCTAGTTGAATGCGCTTCAGTGACACATTTTATGTTTTGCATTTATTTTCCTATTTATCATGCAATAACTTACTACATCGGATATTCTTGAAGATGAAATCATAGTTATTAATAACAGAAAAAAACTAAATTATGGTAATAAAAATGCGTCCCAGCGTTTTCTAGTGGCAAACTAGAGGAGAAACCGAATGAAAAATCTAACATGACAGATATAAGCATAAAGTTCAAACGGCTAAATTCCGTATTTCGATTGTTTAATGTCCTCACAAGATACTACATTTCGTTGGTGGTGATATGGTGGGGAATTGAATTCGATTGAAATTGCGAAACAACATTGAACAAGGTAGAATGGAGGTAAGGTAGAGAAGCCTTAACTCGAGTCATTGCATTATCTTAGATTGTATAAGGCTAAATAGAACACATCCCGGATGTGGACGACGGCGAGAACAAATCCTGAAATTTCGTGAACGAAAACTCCAGGAGACGGAGAGGGGTAAGCAGAAACAAAAGTTGATGAACTTATGTTGAAGTTGTTGGAAGAAGCAGTGGGATTGAATCCCTTCATTAGATCATTGGTGAAAAAAAGGGGAGCAAGGCACACCAATTAATCGCAGAGGTCTGTCCTTTCCGGGATAAAGTATGTCCATTTGGGTGAAAAATAATAGTGTTTATGTCTGGTTGGAGATGGAGATGTGTTTTGTTTTTGGCGGAAGGTGATTATTCAGTACGGAGTATTACGCATTCGTACTCTACCTCTATTGTTGTGCACGATAGAGTTGTACGAGGGTACGTAGAGGGCCGCCTTGGCCCGGCCGTGGTCCTCGGCGACGCGCACTATCAGCGGTTGGGTCCCACCCTGAGGGATCACGTTGTTGAGTGCTGATATCGCTTCTTGCGCTTCCTCACGCTTGTTAAACCTTTAGGGCGCACGAAACGGAAAAAAATCCCAAGTTAAACAATGCACTATTCTAACATACAAGGATACCTGGATGTGAAAGATATTCGCAGTACTGTACCTCACGAAGGCCACTCCGCGCGGTTGCCCGGTCAGTTTGTCGCGCAAGATGTTCTTCTGCACGATGGTGCCGTACTTGCCGAAGATGATGTCCAGCTGCTCCTCGGTGATCGTCCGGGGCAGGTTGGTGATGTACAGGTTCGTCTCTTTGATGTCGTCGCTCTGTGGCCGGGCGTACGACACCTTTAGCCGCTTGTTTCGCACCGGGTACCCGTTCAGACACTTGATCGCTCGCTGCGCCGCGTCCTCCGTCATGTAGTTGACGAAGCCGAAGCCATAGCTGTAACCAGTCTGCTGTGGGGCCCAAGCAGACGACGGATAGTCGGTCGCCGGGGACGGTTGGTTGCAAGAAATAGGAAAAAGCAGAAGAAAACGATAGACTAGCACAATCACGACTCGTACCACACTGCACCGGATAGTGCGTCGCGGTTATAGAAAAAACGTATTTTTTATTTATTTTATGCTTGCAATGAGAGCAAGTTCTTCTTTTCTACTTGAATGATATGTTGCTTGTATGTGATATGTACTGCTGTATACATGTATCCGATGGTCAGAAGCCAAATCTGAATAGAGTGGAGCTCGGATATTTGGCGAGACTTTATAAACAAAAGCCACCATCATACTTTATGAAAAACATTCTGAGGGTCCGACGACAATTTTTAAGAGAATCCTGCACCAACGAGTCAAAAAGGTTGGCCCGCTTTTTCTGTGTTAAGAACATTAAAAAAAGTTCAAAACCAGGTTTCGTTTATTTCGAAAAACTGTAAGTTTGATAAATTTGCCAAACTAAGACTATGAAGAGAGGAATTTAAAGTATTAACCTAATATTGAAATAGCAAATTCATTGAAGATGCAAAGAACATTCGCATCCCCAAATATAAAACGTGAAAAGCTTTGCTTTAAATTAAAAGCAATCGCATACGTGTATGGGATAAACTACTGTTTGTATTGCCTTGCCTCAGTCGAGAGTTGCTTCTCTCACTGCAAGCGCGACATATACGAGTGAGCATGTGTTTATTATAAGGGGATTTTTCCGCCGCGGCAAATAAATTATGCATTGGAATAAATTCATGTCAAGCGTCACTAGTACTTCTGCATTGTCAAGACGTTTTAAAATGGGTAGACATAACGGCTTTCCAGTAGCGATGGTAATTTGATAACGTAAAACACCAACAGCCTTCAACCCATCCCCATTGCCATGCCAGCCATCCGGGCACTAAGGCAAACGAACAAGAATCGATATAATCTTCAAATCCATACCCACCCCACGCCATGCCCTCATGCAAGGGAGTGGTGGTATGCCGCGGTACGCTACATGTAAGCCACAATAATGTTCTTCCTAATGCTAAATTACTGCAGAGTCACATCGAGAGGGATGCTAACGATTTTGCTGCCGCTGTGGCTGACGCTGTTCCTGGCGAGGAGGTTCATGAAAGTGATGATAATGACCTCTGCGATCACGGGAAGGACAACCGGAACGCAAAAACAGACCAGGTGGGAGGACATCCGCGGGAGCAGTATTAGCAGCAGTAGTCCGAAGGCGGAATCGGAAAATGATTATTATTTTTCCCACATCCTTTTACCAGTCGCCCTAATGGCGCCATACTGTGTGCTCACAGTGCCAGTCAGATCGTCCCGTTGAATACCTTTAGATCTCGCATCAGTCGGCAGCTCTCGATGGGGCCCATGCTGGAGAACATCGAGTACATCTCCCGCTCCGTCATGTCCTGGGGCAGATAGTTGACGATTAGGTTGGTGCCGGCGTGGCCGGACGACCCCGTCCCGAAGTTCATGCCGGTCAGCGAGCTCGTGCTGGACGAGGACGTGTGGTGGTGATGGGACTGGTGCTGATTGTGGTGCGGGTTATGGTGCTGCTGGTGATGGTTGTGGTGGTGCGGGGTCGACGGGTTCCCGCCACCGAACGTGCTGCTCGACGGCATATCGCCGTACATCCGGGACCGCGGGTAGGACGGGAAGTCGGCGTCCTGCAGCGGGTAGTTGGCGTAGTTCGACTGCAACATTTCAGAACAATTTGAACTTTTGACGGCGCGACACGACACGCACACACACGGTTCCGGGCCACGGTTTGCAACCGGTTGGGTTAATGGGTCGGGATTGCGATGGATACTGGATAAAACGGTTATACCGGGTTACGGTGCAACATAATGTACGTTCATCATAATGTAGCTGGCTTAAATTATTAGGCGTCCACTGCAACCGGTCGCCAAGAAATCAAGTGAGAGCAAGTTTGATATCTCCATTCTCAGAATGATTCAAATATGTCCCAAAACACATTCGTAAACGAAACGTTAGCTACTACGTCAACGGTGTTGAGTGCAATTGTTTTCATCATTATCCCAAGAGATAACAATTGCACTTAAACTTTTTTTCTATTTAAACCAAACGGTTTTTCATAGTTTGATTTGAAACAATGATAAGCAGAGCCAGGAAACCCATTCCATTCTAAATCCCATCTCCACTCTTTGGTATCACTTTCAATGCCCCCCTTCTTGAAGATTCTTATCGAGCGGTGCCGGTTTAAGGACAAAAAAGTATAGCTGGCAGGTCAAGGGAACCAACCGAAAGAGAAAAGAATTAAAAATGGAACATGAGGAATAAAACTGTAGCCAGCTCCGTAGCACCATGATGAGAGCATCATGTGTCGTCTCGACCGAGGACAACTCGTCGACGTCACCGCACCGTAATGCAGCATTCCTCGTGGACAGGTTGTCGCCAGTTGGCGTGATATACTCTCGTCGCGGCGATCCTTTTGGTTGCAGATATGTATGTAAACCAATATTTATTGGGCGCTACAGTTGGCGGACAAACGTGTCTTTCCAGGGCCGGACAGTAGCCGCACAACGTACTGGGGCCGGCCAGACGCGGAATTTTGAGCGCTATCCCAAAGCACGTCCCGTTTTAGTTCCAGTATGTTTAGCGCTCCAGACCCCAAACCGGCCAAACCGTTAGCGGCGTGTTAGGCGCGCGAGTGGTGATTGGAAACAAACAGGCAAATCATACCATTCCGGATGGAAGCGAGTGTGATATTCCCCACAGGCGGTTACTGCTACATAGTCCGTGATCGTGATTAGGTGTTTGGTAATGAAAGAGAATATAAAGAAAAAAAGAAAAGAAAAGAAATGAGGATATCGTCAATATTAGCTACTAAATGGTACACATTTGCAAATGGAATAGCAAAATTAAAATAATGAGCACAGTTTCCCCCTGTCCACCCCTGCGCATACTCCCAGTGTTTGTTTGCATGCATTTCTCTCGTAAAACAGGACAGAACGTGGACGATTGTGCGATTCTCATAGTATGCCGAGCTTTCGGGGCCTGCATCGGCAGCAAGGGCTGGGGAGTGCCGTGCGCATGGGTGCGAGTGGAGAGTGATTAGAGTGACAAGGACTTGACGCCAGGATAACTGTGCAGCACACATAAATACACATCACGTCAGCTCGGCCAGATGGACGGGGCACGTACAACACACTACAGACGGGCGCACACACCACACTATTGCACACACACACACACACACACACATACGCAACATGCACAATATATTTCGATCTCAAGAACTACATATGAAAGGTTCCATAAGCATACCGAATCGTGCTTTCTCGTAGTATTCACGAGGAGACTTTATTATTATTTCAAAGTGGATCATTTTTATCGATTTATGTGTGCGTCTGCTCGCATTGTCACTCTTTAGCGTGCTCGCTATACTACCCCGTTTCCGGTGGAATGCACACGCTTGTTTTTTATCTTTCCTAAACACACACACACACTTCCTCTACTATTCCCCAGAGTATAGCCCATGGTCTCATCCTCCGTAGCCTCGATATGTTTTTGTGGCACTGGCTGAAGTTGGAATTCACAAAACAGGGACTCGGAATGGGGAAGAGATTTTGCACATAAACACAAGTTCACTAGATACGCGCACACACCATATGCTCGAACACAAAATCCCCATTGGAACCGTGTTTTCAATAATAATTCCATTTTTTTTTCTTTTAGTTGATTCCTTCCCACAATTGCTCATACCTGGATCGAAAGGATGACGAGGGATATCCATTCATTTTACTATACATTTTCCTCCTGATAGTAGGCTGCTGCTCCCGTACTGCTGGTTGTTACAGATTCGTCGTTCCGTACTTCGTTTCCACACTCTCACTCTCTCGCTGCTCGTTTCAAAATTTTTATCCTCGTTCGATTCTACTCAGCGCGCGACCCTGATTGCTTTATCGCAGGATTGACCATCAAGCAGCAGCACTAGGACGACGAAACTGATGATGCTGCTGCTGCTGCTGCACACCACGGCACTGGGACCAAATCACTGGCGCAGGAAAGAAAAGCCTGTCGTCGTTTTCGTTGTCGTTGTGTGGAAATCACTGATAACGTACTAATGATGGAAAACCAAACACGATCGACTTAACTCAAATGAAAAACGGACACGAAGCGCAGTCAACGCGAACGGGGGAAAAGAAATGGATAATTTTCTTCAGAACACTCACAGCCTAACACATACGCACAGAGTTTGCTTGGATGATGTTCTTTCCCCGTTTCTGCGGGCGGTAGCCAATGGTGATTCTCTTCTTCTACCAGGAAGCCGAGCCTAGAACCAAATTAGCCCTTTTGGGGAAAGCCTACTAATGACACTTTCCTTATGAGCTTCGTCGTTCGGTATAAATGAAGCTAAGTGGGGTCTTGGACGAGCGCAAAGAAGAAATAACGCACGACCTGAACAAAGCACTACTACGAGCCTTGAATCCGACACTTCGCAACTTAATTATCAATGAAAAAAAAGTATCGCTGAATTGTTCACCATGGACAGACCAGAACACATGCACACACACCGTTTGGCGGATTGAACGAAAGGGCTAGCGAGGTCTTAATTCAATATTCGAAGGATAGAATCCTTTTGCTCTGAGTATCCATTAGATTTAATCTCGCGGTCAACAGACCTTTTTTCCGACTGTTGTGAGAATACTACTGGACGAGAGATTCTGCCGTTCTTCCGTAGCTGTCAGTAGCACAGGACCGCACAATGAGCCGCGCGGGGGGTATACAACCCTAATAGGCCTTATTTTGCGAAGTGATCCTGTTCACCGCAAAACTTATTGTTGTCTCTGCTTGCTGCTGCTCACAGGTAAACTTGTCCGGCACGAGCTAAACAAACTTCCGACCTCGGTCAATTTCTACTAGCACACCAACGTTTTCTTGTGAATTAACCGCCACAGCGTTCCCCTCCCTGTCCCTGTTCGTTTGTTCTTTTTCACAGTTCCCCGGGAACACAAAAGCTGAAATTCGGTGCCAGAATCGATCTTAACTGAACGAGGATTAGTGAAAACAATGGGGCCGACCACGATGGACATCAAGCGCTATCGCCTAAAGGAGGGAATCACACGTTAGATGCGAAAATTGCTGGAGTACTGTAAATTCCTTCACTTTTACTACTTCTGTCCACCGACCGAACCAGCCTGCTGCTTTTTACTGCTTCTGCTGTCTGCTGCTGACGTTCCGAAGCTACACAACTACCACTACCATTAACGCACACTAAACAACACATGACCAACGTATGCACGTACAACACACGATGGCTAGCGATATAAAATCAACAAACATCAAATGTTACGAGAATGACTCTGACTTGATCACAGCATGAAATGCCTACAATTCCCATGATTGATTGTGTAAGCCAACAATAGAATGAAATACAAAAATCCCCATTTTTCTTGATTTGTCGGTGGAACTAGGAGCTGATCGCAACAGTAGAACCTCTCAATTGACTATTATAAACGTATCATGTAGAAGCAATTCGAACTGTCAGTAGTCGAAGCAAACTCAAAACATTAAATATTTCGTACAAACCCACTGGCAAGCGGCAGCTCGGGATCCTTTGCGCGGAAGTGTAAATAGTGTATTGTGACCGAAAATGTCGAAGATTGTTCGCCGTGATATTTCTCCTATGCTCCAGGAACTGCGTAAATTCCTGCTCGGTGTAAGTAACCTTTACAGATGCCAGGCTAGAAGAATAAAGTGATTCTAGTTGTTCAAATTATGTAATCTTTCCATTACTTATTGTAGAGGAAGCACACCAATGCCCTCCGATTCGAGGATGGCGTTGCTGCCAGAACTCAACCGCCACCAAATCTGCCTGAAGGACCGGCTCACATGTAAGCACCGAAGCAAACAGTCCATCCCAGATCAAGCGGAGTCGAAAGATCTCTGATGTTTTCTTCGCATGTAACTTCGCTCAGACAAACACTGGACATCGCGACTAGCGGTTAAAATGTTTTCTTCTTGATCCAAAAAGCAAAACGATGCGGCCATTTGTTTGGAAAATAATCCATTTATGCTTATTTGAATTTGAAATATATTTCCTACAGATTGTCAGCAAATCACTACGTACTTCGTGATGCACGTCGGGAAGTGGCTCCTCCGGTAGATTTGAGCTCCACAAAGCTTCTTGCTGAAAAGGGGTAATTATGCAGCGAACAGCAACATTTGCAATACACTGATTTCGACAATGTTTTGCAGGTCTGCTTCCAAATTACCAACACCCGGTAAATCGTACGGCTGGGACAAACACTAATCTCCCAACATCGTCAAACGGAAAACTTAGGAAGCATGAATACTTTAATCTATTGCAAATGCATACAGTAAAACAGAAGTTTCTTTTCAATAAAGGAAACGATTCTTGATAACAGTAGTAAGTAAACTCCATCAAAACCAAATCTGTTCCGTTTCAGTAGGCATTAATTTTATTCTCGTTGGTTATCCTACAAAACAGATAGTGGGTCTCGTTCTCCTCCAATCGTATCTTGAAGTTCGTGATGCTCCGTTAATAAAAAAAAACAGCAAAAATGAAAACTTTAAACAATGCATACAAACTAGTTTTTATCATGTTTTTTTTGTTGAAATTTTTGATTTTCTCTTAATAACTGTGTTTTGTTAGTAACTTTTCTTGTTTCAATTGTAAATTGTCATTCTGACGGCGCTAAGTTAAGTTTGCCAAACTCAACACTAGTGCGTATATATTGCACAGCACTCTTTGATTTATGCATAATGTTTTACCATTTTGCCGGGCTCTCTCTTTATTTATTATCCCTCCCTTGGGATGGAAATAATTGCTTTGCTCTAATTCGCGTCATGGTTGATACCGTTTTGCCTTTCCACCGTTTGGGTTGACATTTTTCCCCACTATTTCCGCTTCCTTAATCTTTTTCCGGCTGTGGAATATTTAAATTTTCTGTAATGTTCTATATTCTGTAATGTTAATTGCATTTTTATCATAATTGCTTACTTTTTGCATTATTTCTGCTTTCCTGAACTCGTTACAATGTGGTTGCTAAATATGGACGCATTCAAATTCGTACTTTGCCATTACCAACCTCACTTTTTTCAAATGCTGGGCACGGAGAGATTATTGTTTGTGAGTATTCAGATACACACCGTTAGGTCTATTCATTTTGTCGCGGTTCGGGCGGTTGTTGGAATATGAGGAAAGTGCAATCTTTAAAAAATGCAGTTTGTTAGATATAATAAAAACGCCTCGACGAAATGGGCCATGCTTACTTAAAGGAAAACGTCTTTTTCGACTCGTTTCGCTTCCATAAAACAACGAAAAAAAGCACCAGCACTCTTTCGCTCAGGTTTTCTCTACGTTCTAAAATCCTCTAGATACTGTATTACTTTTTCTTTTCCTAAGCTACCTCGGTAAAAAGCGATAGTCAGTCATTCAGCCCCGCAGCTCGTTGCCGAAAACGGGGTGCCCGTGTCTGAACGGTATGGTATGGTTACATTTCATCAAAAGTGATTATAGATACTAAAGGGATTAGTAAATAACTGATAGTTGTCCAGTACCATATCGTATGCTGTTATCCTTACTGCAACACATATGCCATAATGAACGTAACTTACTGTCGCTAAGAGCGTCACGGTTGCGCCAAAGACGAAGAGAGAGAGAGAGGGCGAGCTGGAAGCGCACAATGAAGTGTTTTTTTTCTGTATATAATTTGTATATAGCACATTTTTAAACTACAAAACAGTCCTACAGAGCATAGTAACAACAGGAAGCAAAAAAGGCCTCACAGTGCCAATCTAAATGGAAAATAGTAACGCTTCCGGAATGATGATTCCGTCCTTCTATAAATCCTCGCTTCATTACCAAGTGTTGCACTGATCTCCCTTCGTCCATTCAGTTCCATTCGCAGTGCTTAAAATTTTAAGTTGATATGATTGCAATAAACGGAAGAAAAACCAGGGACAAAACGGTTCAAGGTATATCATGGGTGTTAGTCACTAAATAATTGCCACGTTGGGCGAACGATATTGCATTGTGTGTGATAAAATCTGAAAAAAGGTCCTCGAGCCTTCTTCGCTAGGGGAACGCTTCCATGAACCGGTTCCGCTGTGGTCGGTTGTGCTGTATCATTGATGGATTGCGCATAAACGACCGAGGCCTCACATTTCACCACACGATAGACGAACACATGCAACAAGGATGCATGTTCATTCGAGAGCGCACCACAACGACTATCTTCCCCTGCAATCGAGGCTTCCATGAAGCAGACCGGCGCAAGGGAGAACGTTGACGATAGCTTGTCTCTAACCGCTCTGCTTGACTAAGCACCGCGTCGTCAGTACAAGCCGGTATTGGACCGAACCGGAGCAGGAATCTTCGACAGACCCTTGTCAAGTCGCCGGGGCGACACGACCGACGCCAGATCACGACAGTTCGCCTGCGTGCTGTCGGAGGTGTTGGAAAGCGTGCTCGCACGCTTGGACAGTGTCGAAGAGTGGGGCTTCGA
>JAOEFI010000003.1:37307915-37333616 GCA_034621735.1 Anopheles plumbeus
CAGTTCGCCTGCGTGCTGTCGGAGGTGTTGGAAAGCGTGCTCGCACGCTTGGACAGTGTCGAAGAGTGGGGCTTCGAGCGATCGAGATTCCCGTTGCTGTGCACCCAGGCTGTGGTAAAATCGTCGACGAACTGGTTCGTCCCCTCGTCGGGGACGCTCGTTTGTGAGACGAGGCGCCGCATGCGTTCCACGATCTGCGTATCGTTCGTGCCGGAGTCGAGCGTTTCCTTGATCTGCTGCACGAGCAGCGCCACCTGGTCGGCGGCGGCGTTGGTGGACTTACTAGGGGACGTATTAGCGGAGGTGTTCGCGGACGCCGGTTTCATCTGGCGCCGACCTGTTAGGGTGCGTTCGGCAGCCAGCGACGCGCGGACGGGTGAGTTACGCGAGAAGGCACCGGACGCCGGAGAACCGGCCTTTCCCGTGGGGGAAAACGTTTGAGTCGTCAACGAGGGCCGTTTCTTCGACATCCGGCCGCTCCAGGTGTTGGTTTCTTTTGTCGGATCGGCGGACGCGCCGGCGGTGGGACCGGCGGGTGCGTTCGGTTTGCGTCCGCTGCCCGATTTGACGGTGGATGTCTTGCCGCGCAGTCCGTGGTGCGCTCCCACCGACAACTCGTCGGTAACCGTCGGGGGGCCGGTGACGCTGCTGGTGGCACTTTCGGCACTTTCTTTGCGCCGCGGAGCCACCGGGGAACGCGGGATTCGTGAGCCACCACCAACAACACCAGCAGCATCACCGGCACCAGCTACGAGGGCCGTCGCACCGGGCGCCGCCGTCGTGCTGGTACGGTCCAGGATTCGATCGGAAAAGCCCGTCTTGCGCAAACCGGTCGCATTCGCAATGTCCACCGTGATCTCGTCGTCGTTAACAAACACACCATAGCTCTCGAAGGAACCGGACGTGATCCCGTTTGCGACAACTGCCGGCCCATCCGTGCAGTCGATCAACGAATCGTGGTCCTGCGAGTGATGGGGAACAACAGCACCGCCAAGGCCAGATGCAACCTCGTCCGAGACCGTAGTCAGATCTTCGTCATTGTTCGTTTTCGTCGAACTTTCGTCCTCAGTTGGGCTAGTGGTGTGTGAATCGGAAGTGGCTGTGTCGAGATGCGCTGAAAAAATTAAAAGTAAATCAAACATTTGGAAACTTCCTAATTCTTACTAACTTATTCATTCTTTCTTAGTTTTACACCATGGACTTTGTTTAATTAATGTATGCTATAAAGGCACCTTTAAGTAGTGCTACAGTTTTCAAATCCGCATCATACGACTGTTTAGTCCACATTCATCTAAAAATTCATCAAAGTGTCCTACATCTATCCAAAGCTCACCATTCGTATCTGCATCTTCGCTCGAGTGTTGACTGTTGCTTCCGAAACCCTTACGTAGCCCACCGGGCGCCCCGGCTCCGTTTTGGCCACCCTGCACCAACCCCAGGCTACGGTAGCCTTCGTCGCTGATTTCGCTTCCATTGTCGCTGACGCTTTCGTATCGATTCTTTTCGTCCTCCGACGATAGCACCGTGGTGGTTGCGGTCGACGCCACCGCCGTCGATCCGGGATCCTTATCACATTCAAAGTGCACTCCTATACCGGTTGTACCGGCCGTGGTGTTGCTCTGAGAGCCAGCAGTTTTACGCTTACTAGTAGCGGCCGCAGCGGTAGCGCCATTTTCCACCATTCGTCTCGGACTCGGCGAAACAGAGCGTCTCGAAGTTTTCAGTGGCGACCCGGGTGGTTGCAGTTTATCCTAAAATTGTAAAATCGATTCGCATCAGTTACTAGCTACTATGTCATTGCCGTTCAAATCGAGTACCTGATTCTCCGCCGGCAAACGACTGCGCTGGGCACTGGGGCTACGGCTACGACTTCTGGCACGTGATGGAGGCGACAGGGTGTTGGTGTTGCTGGCACTGCCATTTATCGGCGATCCGTTCTGCCCGGTGGCACCTGCGCCCGTCTTCCAGGGCGATCCAGATCTGCGTGAGGGAAAAAATATCAGCAGAATTCTTGATGGATCTACCAGCTCTTGTGACGCGTACCGGTCGTAGTGAACTTGCGCCTTGTGCAGCTCGATACCGTTGGCGTTGGTAGTTTTGGTGATCAGCCGGGCGGAGGCGGATGAGCGATGCTGTGAACGGCAACGGCAAGGATCATGCTTGTCCAGGTAGTGCGCCAGGGTATCCCAGCCACCTCCGACACGGACCATCACATGCGAACGAAGGATCTGGGCATGTTGAAGGCAGCAGGAGGCGCCATCAGATCGGATGATAGACGAAGAAAGGGAGAAAACAAAACACGCCGGTCAGATGATTAATGATTCACGACTGGTTCATGCGTTCGTCGATCTTTTTTTTTTCTCCCCGATATGTTGTTACATAGTTTGACACGGCACGGACACCGCGGCAGATCCTCCCCTGGCTTTAGGGCCGGCATCGTTATTGGACGCTTGCTTTATGTAATCTCTTGATGGTGCATTGCAGCGGAACCAAACACTTTCTGGTGTTTTACTGCAATGCTGCCCTCGTATGTTACGACCCCTGAACTTTATGCTTCTCGTTTGGTGATTCCAAATTAGACGCCTCATAAATTTCTGATCCACACAACTTCCGTCATTATCCCGTATCTCGGATGGAGAATTATCTCAATTAGAACTGCATAGATCGTTTCTAAACATGGAATGATGTTAAATAGAGTACTGAAGACAATCTTCATACATGTGGAATTAAAATAAATCCCTCATGGAATAAATAAAAGTTATAGCTGAACTACAGAATCTTAGGATTTCTAACTACATTATCTTCAACTGTTCTGCAACTGTATAATACAATGATGACAGTTTTCCAAACATGCCGTTCCAAGATGCCCTTTTTTTCCGCACAATTAACGAAGAAAATAATACTGTTAAAATGGGTTAAAAAGCGTTAAAATGCGCTGGGTAAAATTGTTTGCTCAACGCAGATGACTCACGTCTCGAAGGTGAGAGTTTTATCGCAATGAAGACGATATTTTATCGTTCGACAATTCATAGCCCCAAAATCACAGATAACGAAACACGCCTCAGGAGTGTAACGAGAATGCGAAAAGGAAACCTGACAGGAAGAGGGCACTATAAACAGATAAAAGAAAACGTGTCAAGGATAGTCATGACATGTCCAGAGCAAGGAGCCAGAAACCTGTGCACGGTGTTAGAAGAACATACGAAAGCAGATAGAGGTAACGGCCTATGTTCAGAATAACCTTCTTGTCGAATTGGTGCCAGTTGAACTTACGTTTCTGTTACTTTACCTTTGGAACACATCATTTCGTAAATTTTTCAAGAATTTCCATAACACTAGCGAAGTATCGGGGAATGCTAAACACCTGGAACACCGAGGGTTCCACCGAGTGAAACTCTCGAAAGGATGTATATTTTTCTCGTCCGTTTCAAGAGCCTCAAAAAAAAAAAACAAAAAAAAGATTCAAAAAATATAGAAGGTCTTGACGTTAATCTGATCGATAGAAACACGGATCAGGTACCTGTACAGCATCCTATGGCCCTCCAAACTGTTGCAGGCGTGCGAAGCATTCCAGGAAAAATGCATCCGGCATGCAGCGGGGAAGTGAAAGAATGAACACCTCAGTTCCCACAAACCTACATATGATTCTCAGAAGTGTAAGTATGGGTTAAATAATAAGGGAAATCTGTCTTTCATAGGATAAGCGGCACACACAATAAGAACAAGGAGTACAACAAGAACATGAGGGCCGCACTGCCGCTTTCTAAGACACATATTCTTACAGGAAGTCTTAGGTCAGAGGTGTGTTGAATAACAAGCGAAGGAAGCAGTTGGATTTGAATTAACATTTTGGGAGATTAAACAATGAGTCGGTGGAATGCTGTAGGGTGGAGTCAGCGTCGACTCCCTCAATAGAAATGTTGTTCCTCTACCGAGAGCGTACGTCCGGGGAGACATTTAATTGCACCGGTTTGGCCAAACAACCCACGCCACATTTGTCCTGCGCCGGCAAATGCCGTCGAACAACTCTACCGTACGATTGATGACGATTGTTTTCCGAGCAGTCCATCCAATGTGGACCCGCCGCTACTTACCCGTACGAATATGAGCACTTTGGTATCGCCAATCCTGTACTTGCCCTCGGAGACGCGCACCATCGGGAACTGCGAAGGGCAGGTGCACTTTTCCACCAAATCACGGACCTGTGGACGTTGGAAGGGAGAGAGCATAACGCAGCGATTAGAATCATAAGAAAGCATCCTTCGAGCCGTTCTATCGATGTGCACTGGTGCGGCTTAGCGAATACTTGAAGACAAGCTGCTCTACAGCAAGGCCTGCGCGATTGTATTTGACAGTGTGGTGAGAATGGATGAAGTTCCTTGTTCGATCGACGGCGATAATGGCAAGCGGTTGACTGTACAATCTATTGCTATGGGGCGGTGGATCTGACTACGAAGAATCTGGGTGTAGCTGTCGAGGTAACAAAGGCTAGGCTAGCTCCTCACTCTACGCAAATCTTGAAATCCCCTCTCGCCCGGGTACAAAGGTTAGTTCTGTACTCCACGCGCGTCTTGACACCTCACCGCGCCCCGCCGGCGGGGACACTCCGGTGCCGGTTGGATTGATCTGCGATCTGGGGCCCGTCTCCGTCCTCGAAAGAACAACGTAAAAGTCGCCCTCCGAAGTATTGCGCTCCGAAAGCAACGGTTGGACAGAGGGGGCGGGGTTCGATCAAGTAATAACCATACAGTATATCGAAGACTGGCCTATCTTCGCCCACACGCCGGCGTTTTTTTTTTTATTCGGTCGACTGCGGCCAGCTCCGGGGGCAGGCCCACCATTGCGCCACCACGTCGTGGCGATCGATGTTGGCTAAGCCGTCAGTCGCTAGCCTTTACGATCGGCCCGTGGACACGGCGAGAATGACAGCGCGACCGGTCCGTCTCCGTCCGAAGACGAGGACGAAGAAAGCGGTGCGGACGCGACCGTTCCGCGTCTCCCCTCGGTCGGTCGGTCGCGGTCGACTTTGGCGGACTTCGAGAGGCGTGTAATAACAATAATAGTAGCTATTATCACCATCAACATCAACATCGGCAACACCGTAAGGGCAATAGAGAGATCCGCCCGTATTGCGTGGCGTACGGCTTAAAGCCGGCCGCTTCGAGCAGCGACCGAGCAGGGAAGGACGCAAAAAGAATGTCGTAAGCGCGTGCGACTTAAGCGTCCCCCGCTCGTCGGGATCCGGCGAGAACCTGTTCCGAGGGAGAAGTACGGCCCGACCCAATCGACGGGTGTGGGGCCTCCCACTGGGCGGCCCTCGTCCCGCTGCTGCTAATCGCCACATTCCCGCCCATCAGCACGCGAACTAGAGAACACTTCTTTCGTCCACGTCACCCGGGCGCACTAGCAGTGAAAAGCCGCCACCGATTCGTGGCCGTTGTTCTGCCGTTGGCCTGAAGAACACATTTGCATACTCATGACGGGGGGGGTGGGGGGGGGGGGGGGGTGAATGGGGGCAGGCGGGGTGGCAGACGGGGTGGCAGGCTGGCTGGCTGGCTGGCTGGTGGACGCAGAATGTGGTGGACTATTAGCGAAACTATCTAGCGAACCACTTCCTACTCGTTTTTGTTCTGTTTTACCGTTTGGTGCGACCGGCGAGCCCGCTTCGTGGGTGACGAGGGAAAGATGGGGCGCCGGAGACGGCGAACGACCCTGCCCCAAGACGCAGCACGGTGACAAGTATCCTCAGCCCATCGAAAAAAGGGGTGTAAAAAAAATCCACAAAACCAAATGTCCGACGAATGCGACACGGGAAAATGGCGAAAGGGGGGAAAATAAAATAAAACGGAAATCAATTTGGTCAGATGGTTCTCTCGCCTCGCGTAATCATTACTGGCGAGTTGGGATTGCGATCGGGCTATAATATAATATACAGAAATGAATAAAACGGCCGTCGGTGAGAATTGAGTAGTTAAGGGATCCAATCTACGCGAGGAGGAGGGTGTTTGATTTTGCAAAAAAAAACCCTATTAACGCCCTCTCATGAGGGTGTGTTCTTTTATGGGGCCTAGATTAATTAATTTTTCAACCCAAGAACGGCGGTGGATTTTTTCTCGGCGTTTCGGTGGGACTTTTTTGTGATTTCTGTCATACTTCTTAAATTCTGCGTGATGTGCAATAAAACTGTGGCTTTTGGTCCAAAATGTCCTAGTGGGGGATACCTGTAATAGGAAACCTCATCGGATCCAATATATTCCATTATTATATTCTTCTATCCAAGAACATTATTCATGTTAAGATTGAATAGATTTTGAATTTTTAAGTCTTCATAGCTGGATGCTGATAGAAAGATCAGCTTTCCTAACTTCTGAATGACGATGAAAACATGTTTTTTTGCTTCATCTGCGATCGCTGAGTTATAAGGCGGTTCACAAGATTGAATTGTCATGCCATGGCCATGGAAATTTAAGGTACTTGACGAGAAAACATAAATAACCGACACTCTCTCGAAGGCTGAGGCTGATGGCACGCGGGGGGGGGGGGGGGGACGGAAAGGTGAACCACCCAGCAACTCACACTTTCGGCGTTCGTTTCGACAACAACAAACAACAATCGCGTGAAATCGATTCGTGTGTCCAAACGGTCAAAGTTTGCTCAATTGTTCAAACCAAAGTAGGTTCTATTGTTTGCCAACGTCTTCAAGACGACAATGTATACTGCACAGATCCGTAGACGGGGGAGGGGGAGGGAGGTCAGCGATCCTCGATCTGGTAGCCTGTGCTGCAGAAGCCGTATCGCCCTTTCGCTATGCTGTCAACTGTCAAACACTGGTGCGTGCCGCGCAAGCCACCCTTGGACCCCTGGACTGTAGCTAGCTAGCTGTCGGCTGTCTGCAGGTGAGGTGCCAAGTGGCAGGTATTCGTTTGTTTTGGGATGATTTCACCCCTGTTCCATCTCACCGAACGGCAAGATCGAAGGCTCAAGATGTGTTGCATCACCTGTTGGTGAGAAGCAAACCAAACCAAACCAAACCAAAAAAAAAAAACCACCCTCCAACAACCCGTGTGGTGGTTTAAAAAAACCCCGTCCCTTTATCGTCGCCACGCTTGGGTGCTGATACGGTGGAGCCAAAGTTGACGAGGTGACAGATGCTGGGGGGTTGTTTAAGTAGACAATCCATGACCCCGGCTTCTGGTAATTGTCGAATTGATTGTGCCCACATGCAGTGACATTTTGCATCATCCACGTGTTCCGTCTCCATGTGCTTGGCCCCACACCGATACTAGTTTGAGCATTGGAAATTTTGGCTTGCTTTTCATACACGAATCTACACTAACACCACAAACAGGGAACACGATAAACATTATAATTGACAATTTGAGAAATGAAATCGTAATGATTATACCATATGCAGCCTACCGAATCAGTCGAAGTGGCTCATGCTTGCAAGAGTAAGTAAACCTCCGGTGTATGCCCGTTGCAAAAGGCCTGCCAAATGATCTCAATATTCATACAACTGCAAGCTTGGGACCTTCAAAGAACAACACCGAAACGCACAAACCGTCCGTCGCCATTGCAGACGGATGCGCTAAGTTGCACGGTTGACAAAACCATAATCCGTGACACAATGCACCACGCACCGTTGGAAGGCTACGACCTAAAAATATGTATACTTATGTGTAACCTCTGTCCCCGCACGAGCAGGCTTCAGTGGGGGTGGGGGGCGAGTTACACTGATCTTCTCCGGAATGCTGGAGGACAGATTCGGTAAGATAAATTCAGTCGTAAGGTAAGCCACATCGAATTGACCCCAGGGCAGCGTTCAAAGGGCTCAAGGTAGACAACTGCCTGGAGGAACATGCAGTCGTACGTCATCGGATTCGCCCGATCTCGTACAGTATAACAGTTTTGAATTGTTCGTGATCTATCAACAATTTCGAAAGAAGAACTGCCCGAGTTCTACCTTGCACCATGAATGTCAACATACCATTTCGTCCAGACTCTTCAGATCGTTGGTAATAATCTGCGGCTGCGGGCCGTACATCAGCATCGGTGACTCAGACTCGTGGTCCTCCTCCTCGCTGTCACTGTCGTAGAGCTCGGTTTCGGTTCCGGTCGATACGCCGCCCGCACCGGCACCGCCGTTCTCGCCCTCCGTCTGCGTGCTGCAGCCGACGCCACTGTTCGCCCGATTGTCGGCGGCAATCTCCCGGTCGATCTGGCGCTCCATCTGCACCAACATTGGGGCAAGCATCCCTGCATGGTGTGGGGTGGGGGGGACGAGTTAGTGAAGATTGCTTAGCATGTTTGTCAAAGTGAAATGATGATAGTGAGGCAAAAATCCCGTAACATATGACGCTTCGCTTGACCTCGTTCGTGTAATGTTTATTTAAATCCATCGATTTCTACAGCTCCGGCACAACTTGCCAACTGCAATCATCGCCAGGTCAGCGGTGAGTCATCAGCATGCGGCCGTTCGTGTTGCTTGCTCCAAACGCAATCGTTCCACCCAGACGCCATGGCAGCAAATTACCGCCGAGCCAGTCACGGGACGTGCATCCTTGGGAAAACTGTGGCAAGGAAACGGAAAATAAAACAGCCGCCGCGAACCTACCAAACTTGGCACCACGCCGGGCGACCTCCAGCAGGCACAGGATGACGTGTTTTTCGTTCTTGCGCATTATCAAATCGTCCGTCTCGAACAGGAGACACTCGAGGATTTGAAGGCTTTTTCTGCAAAAAAAAAAACGGTTACGGTTACGGAAAAATCGAATTAGCAAATCGAAACCGGGTCGTGTCGAAAGAGGGAACAAGAAGAGAGCCATTTTATACCTCATGCAGGGAAATGCAAAATGGCACCAATTCCTGGTGGTACATGAATGGAAGCCGAGGGAATGCATTTCTCTGCAGGTAGTGTGTGTCGGTGGTTTCTATTTATGGAGCTCATTGTACTTTTTCTGGGTCAGCCAGCCAGTAGTGGCCGGGACAGTGGCTCGTTCGAGCACGAAGGATAATCCCGACCGTGAAGCGGCCCTCGCTCTGTTTGGTTTGCTCTTCAAAGGGTGCACCCTCTTGAAACCTACCTGCACCAGGTGATGAAGTTGGAGACGTTGTCCCGGGCGAAGAAGGTGCCGCTCTTGGCCGCGGCCAGAAAGTGCACGTTGCCCATGTTCAGGATCGGCCCGGCCAGGCCGGAAGTGATCGATTTCGTCATGGACTTGTTCCGTGCCATTCGCCGGGCGATGTACTGCTCGGCGGCCACTCGGACGTTGTTGGCATGCTGTTGGGTGGAGATAGGAAGAGAGAAATGGTAGAGAATATTAATCAGCGCACAGTAAAAAAGCTAGCCATACTAAAATCAGCGATGGTCGCCAAAGTGATGGTAAAGCGCACTGCACCCGGCAACCGCCTACATTTTTGAACTGATAAATTTAAACATACTTAACAAGTCCAATCGCTTCCCAAGTGCGATTTATTGGTGACCACCATCCGTGCGCAATGGCAAGGGTTTTCGTGGCGAAGGGAACTTGATGGTACCTCCGGATTATATGGACTATCGGCCAATGCCTACCCGGACGGAATTCTTAACGACCTCACGGAGAAATGTGACGCTGTCTGTTGGTCGGTGGTGCGCGGATCATAACAATTTTCTTTTTTTCTTTTGCGTGCTTTGTTTCTGTTCTCTTCTTTCTCCATTTCGGTTTTAAATTCTCCACTCCCCGAACGGTGGTGCGAAAGGATTGACGTAAAGTGGACGGAAGGGTTAGACATCTCGAATGTTTACAGAACGTGCAGTGTTCCACCAAGCCATACTCGGTGGGCACAGCATGCTATGATTCACGGGATTTGATGTACGGGTTTGCCAGGAAATGGGACGTAGAGAATATTTTAACCCAACGTGAACATGTTCAATAATTGTTTTTCGAAGTAGAAAAGAAAATAAACAGATACAGAAGATAACAATGTCCTTTCCTCGAAAGTATGTTCACATTCCACAGATATTTTTTGTGAATAACTAACATTTGCTAGCATGTAATACTTTTCACAAGATTGTTCACATTTATTCAGGTTGCAATGAACCTTGTAAAACCATTTGGTTCTTATTTGCAGAATTGTCATAATATACAAACATGGAAAACTATGAAGCGATCACGACTCGAAATCTGTTGTTTTTCTCGAAAAGCATTCTCCGTCTAGAAAAGCTGGTTCACATCGTTTCACAGCTAATCGACCTGCCGGAGTATGAGATGGCAGAACTTACGCCTGAATTTGCCCCGCCCGTCTGTAATAAAGAAATCACGGTCCCGAAGGGTGGGAGCCGGCGCAAAGGTTCATAAATATGGGCACGAGAACTGACGCCACCCGCCGGATCGGATATGTCATGGGAGAGGTGGCCAAAAAGGATCGATTCGCGATCGCCGCTCAATTGCTTATGTATGAACCGGCCCATTAAAGGTGCCACCGGTTCAATCCGCGCTGTCCGACCGCCGAAGGGATGGAATTGATTCGTTATTTAAGTGCAATCGAATTTTCCAATCTGTTTCGACGGGGTGACATTTTAGGTAAACTGTTCTAGCCAAGTCGGACCAAGTATCGAATCGAACACGCGATGTGGCGGTGCCAGCCGGTGCACGTTCTGTTTTTCGTCCCACGCGAGACATCGGAGGGCGCGATAAGATATCACGAACAGATCACGCCGTTTCGCGGCTTTGCCTGGCAGCCGGGTCCAAACAAACCCATGCTTCGCCGATTCTATCTTCCACGGCTTCTGTGGCCTTTTTCGGGTCATTTGCCAGCGCATAACCGGGCGGGGCCTTTCTTAGAGAAGGCAGAATTCTCGACCCGTTCACCAACACCAACCGCTAAACAGAAGCCGAAACAGAATTCGTTTTCATTTTCAGGTTCCAGCTTAGTTTACTACAGCTGCAAATGCAACGGCAAAACTGGCGTGACGGAAGCAGCAACGTAAGCCCTCTGAAAAAGGGAAAAGACGCTTCGACGGAACGGAAGACGCACGGCCGTAAAGTCAGTCGTGTGCATCTGGTGAACTTTTTCATCCCCTCCTTCGCAGCGAATGGCAGCGACTCGGCTGCATTTTACACTCCAAACAGGAGACGGGTGGAAAACAAAAGCAGTATGGAAAAGTCGACATCATTATCGCAATTATATGCCCGCTCGCCCATTACCCAGTACGACAAACGCGTAAAACCGCCGCCGCCGCCGCCGCCGACGACGACGACGACACTAAGCTGCATTATTAGCTGCACAATAGGTCCGACTTTACAGCCAACCATCTCGCTCCCCGAACCGACCGACGGAATGGATGGATGGATGGATGGATGGATGGATGGAAGGATGGAGTACCTTCCCAAACAAGGAAGCGAGCTTGGTATTCCTCGTGTGCCGCGGCGCAGCACGCAGCCCCACACCACGGGCCGTCGCGCTCGTTTGTGGTTCAGAATTACGACGATGCTGACCTTGGCTTATTTGTCCCCGCGCTCAGTACCCGCGGTTTCAACCTTTCTCTCGTGCGACCCGAAACGGCACTCACTTGCTGCCAGAATCGCGCCGCAAAATCGTGACGCATCGTGCCCCCCCCCTCATCCTCCCAGTTCAGGGCGCCTCTTGACCAAGCGTTGGAAAATTGATTTTTTTTCCTCCACCTTTCGATTTCACGCACCCAGCGCCACGTCGTTTGGACTTCATTGGCGCAAGCTAAATTGATAGGAAAACAGTCGGGCAACCACTACGCGTCGTGATCTAACGGGTAAGCAAAAAAAAATTAAACAAACAACCAAGGAAAAGAATCGATGTCTCGCTAAACGAGCTCACGACGGGCGGATCAACGGACGCACGCGGTTCGTCGCTTTTCGAGCGTTGCGATCACTTTGACAACAGCGCGGAATGAGCGATCGCCACCAAGGTTAGTATAGATAGGAAGTTGGGCTGTTTAGAGCACCATTAACCTTGGACCGTACAACAAAGCGCAACGCGCACGTGCTAATATAGAACCACACATCAAGATTCCAGTCGCTCCATCGCCCGACACCTACGCGCTCAGTACCTTCACCTCCCGGTGTATGCTCACGGCTCGCCCGTTCGACCAGCTTGGACCGTGCAATAACACACAGATGATGTGACAACGCAACAACAGGCGGATACTATATTCGACAAGAGTGGCTTTTGACAATGGGGCTCTCGTGCGATGGGAACTGCACGGTAGGCCAGAGGTCGCCGGTTGTGGTTGCAGCGAGCGTGGAGCGGGGTTAGAGCGCGAGTAAGGTGGCGGTGGAGACAGATCAGCATCGTGTTACGCCGTTGCTGGAGTTTTATGGAGATGCGATGAGTTGAAACAAAAAATAAAAATAAAACGATCGTTAGATCACATCAAAAGACCTCCCCCCCCTTTCGGTGCCATTAGCGTAAACGGTTCGAGCGTTTGGTCAAAAGGTCCGTCGACCGTTTCGTCGAACGTCTCGTGTTTGATGTAGGAGTTTGAAGAACCGTCGACGATAGCAACGCGGTATCGGTTCTCTGTTTGTGTTTAGTCTTCCTAAGCAGTGTCAACACTGGAGGGCACTTGTTGATTGATTTTGACGACGATGGGGATGGAAACAAAAAAACGGGGTGGGGATAGCATGTAAATATGCTTTACTCGTTTTTGCAACAGCAGAAACGTTTTAACCGTCAGCCATTTCGCAAGCACAACATCAAAGAACAGCGCGAAAAGGTCCACTGTGAGATCATTCTTGAACCCATGCGGATAAGGATTAAGTTTGAAGGCGTTCGTGTAGGATGACGCGATCGCCGCGTAATCAGCTCGTTTTGTTTAAATGTGCAGAAAAAGTTCCACATTTAAACCGTAAAATTAATTATATGCGCATAATTACGATCGTTCCGTGTACGTTCTGAGCCAGGTATGTTCCCGGTGGAAAATTATTTAAAAAAAAAATACTACTCTGCTTGAATAAAGTCTACATAAAAAAACCATTTCCGCTTTACGACTACTTAAATAGCTCCCGCCTTTAAGACGGCACTGGAACGCGAACTCCACTCCACTGATCGAATGAAAATTTAACGATCCACCTCACCCCGATAATCGCGGCTTAAGACATTTAATAGTGTGCCTGGATTTGCAGGAGAACATATAGTGGATTAACATTGATTTCCATTCTTAGAACGTCGTAAAGCAGAGGTCTACTCGCAACCATATGGCGTGGGGCATTCAATTCAACCCTTTTGGAACGGGTTCGTTATTCCATAAATCCCTACCATTTATCAGACCAGTTGCTAATGGGACAACTACGGCGATGGAAACATGTTTCAATGGAGTGCTACTTGCGAGATAGTGTTGCCTTTATAACAGGAACTATAGAACTTTGTACTGCATGTTTTAGAACTCTATAACCTACTCACAACAATGAGAGATTTTGTCGTGAAGAATAAATGTTTGAACTAGAACGAAATTCCCGAACCGTTGCAAAACGATATTCACTGAATCACGTTCTAAAAAATCAAAAGTGACACCAGAAACCTCGATTTGAGTGCTCGGAACATTTGAGCCTTGGAACATAATTATTTTTTTCAATTTTATTGAACCAACACAAACGAACCTCATCGATGGTCTACATAACCAATAGCGCTCGCCATGCTGCGAGGCGTGCGGAACACCCGGAATGTGGCATTATTCTGTTAAAGTTCAAGGAACTCGCCAACAGTGTGGCTGGCCGAAAACCAACGTGGAGTGGGTGCATGTGGAACAAACCGAATCAAAGCGATCGGCCTCGATGGCCAAAAATGGCCACAGGTCGCGATTGATAAATGGGCCACACCGTGTTTGCAGAAGTATGGAGGGTGAGAACGGTGAACAGATTCTACCGGCCACCTAGAGGTGAGGCCAAAGGTGCGTGTTCACTGGCCGAAAGACCAGGAAGAGGTTACGGAATTTGCGGAACTGCAACACGAGCTCTTCAAACCGAGGGCCAACGATTGCTTCACAAAACCGAATTGCATCTCGCCGCTGATAAGCGTTTATTCAAGCGGGAAAGGCTTGTATGAGCATTCGAGGAAAGTGGTCACGTCTAGCATATCTCGTTCCCAACGAACTCGCTCGCGGACACGCACAGACAAACAACTCCGGCGGCGATCTACCGTCGTTCCCCCTTTTTTTCGTTCTCCGACGGATTTCAATTGAGTCCAATTCAAACCCCTTCCAAATCAAACCGCCTCAACCGACAGCCCAATTTATTCCAACCAGTTGCCACCGCCGTCGGCCTAGCTGCACACTACACTCCCCCTCATGTTGCATCCCCCCCCCCCCACCCTTGGCCCGCCAGTGTGCATTGAGGATTATTGGTTTGAGAAAAGGAAATGACGTTTACCAGTATGGCACATCGGTGGGTACCAGCTTGGTGGAGTTTCAGCAATACCTTCCGCTTCGCATCGGGAAGGGGGGAAAGCAAACGAGACCACAGCTACACACACACACACACACAGAACCACAACAACGCATCCATTCCACCGCATACCCTGGTGCTCGATCTAAAGGGCATTAGAATGCAGGTCTGTGCTCTGGCCCGGACCACCATCGGCGGACCGAAAAGAAGCGGTTGCTTCAGGGGGAGGGAAGAAGTCCACCAGCTGTGGGTGGTGGTGGTTCGGGGCGGTGTTCCTGTTTGATGGGAACCGTTCGGTGGCAACAAACACCGGCGACGATGCTGGCGCAGTTTGTGACCCGGCCGATGTTGTGCCAGTTGTTCTAAATAAATTCTCATGCGAACCCCCGCGCGGCCGTAGGACAGCGCACCGCCGCACCGCGCTCCCCCAACGTTCCTCCCAGACATTCCGGTGGGTTCCCAAGTGCACAAGTGCTGTGATACGGTGGCATGAGGGAATGTAGAACGGGCGAACGTTAGGCGGCTTGAGGGCGGTCGGACGTAGGCTTAAACACCAAAAAGAAACCCACATCTCGACATTAAATCCGGCACCGTGGGTATGCATCAACGATGCAATGCCCCTCTCGTCCGTCGTATCATCATACACGAAAAGGGAGAGAGAAAGGTAGAAAGAGATAGCGAGTTAAAAAGGGAGTGAAAGAACGCACGTGAACATCAAGCGGAACCTCGCACATATCAGAAGTTCTGCGTGGACTACTCTCGATGACTGCATTGCTGTAGAAGTGCCACGGTTTCGGGGACTATTTTTAGGGAGTCCTCCCGGCATTCCGCTTTAAGCTGCCTCCCGCGCAAGTAACCGAGGAGTAGCGACCAAGGGTTTTTGACGCTCGTAATTCTTTCTCAAGGCATGATCTTTCGATTCACCAGTCTCGGTCCCCTTTTCGAGCTCCGTCGAGGGTTTCAGTCGGCTCGAGTCGGAGGTGGAGATGAGGTTTCTATTAAAGCGCACTTCCGCATCCTCCGGTGGCCGGCTTGCGCACACGCGGCTAATGGCGGGAAAACTCAAGCGCCTTGTCTTCACACTCGCCAATGATTGTGATTCTATTTGCGCCACCGGTACGGTGCCTGTGGCCACAATTGGCAAGTCCCAACCCCAAGTGGCAGCCCACAGCCGAACGCCGAGCACTTGCGTACTGCACTTTGCACTTTACGCGCGGCTCCGTCCGCTTGACGGCGTGACGACGTATTTAGAACGTCCGCGCGCACCACTCGCCGTCCGCCTTGAGCGCAAGAATTCGGTGGCCCGTGTGTTCCCCGAGCTCCATTGTGGTTCCGCACGCGCGGTTTCTGCTCTAGATGCGGTAGCACTTCCTAATCGCTTCTCCGACGTCGCTGTTGCACTACTGCCGTGTTGTGAAGTTGGCCCGGCTCGCGGTGGTGGATCTTTTTTTGGCTATCGAACAGCACCACCACTTCTGCTCCTGCCCACGGCACCGTAGGCTGCCGCACCGCTCCGAGAGTGCGCAAAAACAGAACGTTTCCCGCCAAATAAGGAGGCACACCTCGGGCGGGCCAGTGCGTCCGTCCGTCCGTCCGTCCGTCCTTCCCTCTAAACCAACCGGAGGGGCAATAGAGAATGATTCAACAGGTCGTCGTCGTCGTCGTCGTCGTAGCAGCAGGTCGTCATCATTTGCAGATCACGGTCGCGGATGGGACCAACCGTGCGTTCGGATAGTAAATAGCAGCGGCGGCGGCGGCGGCGGCAGCAGCAGGTTCGAGTGGCAATTTCCTTATCCAGCATCGGCGTGCGCTGCTGTTGTGGGGCGCTAGCAGCAAGCACCGTGTGCGTGGAGTTGTCTGACCTTCTCTGCACACCGCGGCGACAAGGTCTTGAGTGATACGCGGCGCCAGACGGCGTCCGCGTACGCCAGCACTGTAGCGACTTGTCGAGATCTACCGCGTCCGGGGGGGACGGCAAGAGATCATTGTACTCCACGCAGCGAACGGGGGGCGAAAAAGGAGGAAACCTTGACAGCGGTGTGGTTCTAATGTCGCGCCAGCCAGGAGGGGTTCGGTTCGTTCAATGCTTCCGGAAGATCCGGAAGGGGCCACGGCAATTCGGAAGTTGAGCGGAACTTTTTCACTTTTTTACTGCCCTAAGGACATCAGTGGGATCGAATGAAGTTGATCCTTTCTTTTGTCGATGTTTGCATCCAACCTTTCAGGAGTCTAGTTGTAGTGTATAACATAAACATTTTTGTAAATATCTCTTATGTTTAAAGTAATTAAAGTTTGAGAAGCTTTTAAATATTTGAAACACGGAAGTGGATTGGTTCTTTGCATATTGGATAGGACATATATTGTAGTCTCTTGAAATAGAGATCATCCATTAACTGGACGAAAACACATGTCAATGGATTCGAAATATCAAACGCCAATTTGTAGTATTTAAAACTGTCGTCAAGTCTGAACGCAGCGCGCCCAAGGCTATAGATTCCCCTCGGAACATCTCGAGGGAATGGAATCCGATTCCAAAATGCAAAACACAAATCCCATCCACAGCTTCCGCCGGCTTCGCGTGGCGACATCGAGAAGACGATGAAGAACAATACTTAAAACAAATCGTTTCGCGGGAGCGTATCGCGTGGGTTGTTGTCTCCGTGGCGCGGAAACATTAACGGAACGGATCCAACGCGAGGCAACCCTCGAAGGGGACGACGGCGAACCGCGCCACCAAAACCATCCCCGTCGGCGTCCGGGCAATGAGTTTAGCTTCGACGCTGGAGTGGAGACACTGCTCTCGGCTAATTGGTGTTAATGTGTTGGGCTGGCCCAACGGCAGGAAACATGTGCAACAGCGCATCTCATTTCAGCCAAATCCGAACACGACGACAGTCGACGACGCTCCGGAAGATTCCAGCCAGATTCCCGGATTGCACCAGGACTGAGTGCCGTGAAGCGACAGAAAGTCAACGCCATCAGGGCGGTGTACCGGCGGTGCCCGGCGGCTGTTGGAGAATGGGGCTGCATTCCACAAATGGAGCGACCCGAAAACACACCACCGCCACCCTGGGGGCTGGGGATTCTGGCAAGCCCTGGATGCACATGCAGATGCGCGCCTCCGGCCAGTCGTCAGTCAGTGCAGGTTCCAACGCCGTGCGCACCCTTGACAATTAATTGACGCGAAGATATCGCGTTAATTTAAATGTGCGCCGCCGGGGCGACCAATTGCCTTTAAGTTTTCCCAACAAGGCAAGGGAAAGAAAGTAGAAACCAGTAGAGAGGGGCGTTTGTTTGAGTTTGGTTTTGTTCGTATGGCGTTGATGAACGCGAGATGAAGTTAAACCACGGAGTCGTTGTTTTATTATCGTCTTTCCAACATTCTGTACGCGTTGCAGGAACGAACGTTTCAACAATATTTATGAAGTATAAAACCATCACGAGAAATTAACTTTAGAGACTTCTTCTGAACATTTTATGATATTTTTGTATTGCCTGTATATAAATATAATTATATGGTGGTAACATTATGAAAAGGTCACACTTTTATTACCAATCGCGACGCAAGTTTACATTCACATCATTTAAGCCTTTTATTGGCGCACACGAAGGACACGTTTCGCCGTCCATCCATAACCACCGGAACCTTCCACGTCCGAACTGCTCCAAGGACGGTCCATCTTGGCCAATTCTTTGAAAAGCTACGGGGCTTAAAGTTTTCGTACATAAATTGCAAAATTTATCGCACGCCATCGCGGAGATCGCGGCGCTTTCGCTAACGTTGCAGAAATGGTCAATGTGCAATTTTCGTTAAACCAACAAACAAACGAACAACGGAACGTCCCGATCACGATCACCACCGGGCTTCGAGCTTGTACGGGTTTTCGCGAAGGTTCTTCGCTACAAGCGATCGAAATCTTTCGGTCTCTTCGCTACGTCCCTGCCAAACACGCTGATAGACAGTTCAGCGAACGTCGTTCGGTTCCCAGTTCTTCTTTCGCTAATCTGTGGAATATTTGTTGTCCCCTAAAAAGAAAAAAAAACTTACCTTACAAAGTGCCACGCCCGTGTCCAAGCGATCCATAAAGTTTTCCACGTTGATGCGCAGGTCCGGATACATCGTGTTGAGCCATTCGGCCAAGTCCTCGCGCATCGCGTACAGATACTCTTCGCTCGACTTGAACGGCCGGTACGACCGGGACTCCAGCAGGACGGTGTTCATTTTGTTATGCTTTTTGCTGTCTGCTTTCGGTTCGAAGCCGATTGTCTTCTAGAGCCCTTCTTCCGGGCTAGGTTCAGGCTAGTTTGTTGTTAACGTTTAGTTGACTAGTTTCTAGTTTTGCTTCATCAGTGCACCGCCAAAGTCACTTCGTCACGGTTCTTAGCAATGTAAGGTTGGTTGGTATTTGTTCCTAGGAAAATGTGACCTTCCTTCAGGTTTGGAACGGCCTTTTGCGTTCGCTTATCGATTGGATTTTCATCGAGAGAAAATCTGTAACGGAAGAAGAAAGAAAAATAATTTAATATAATGTTATGAAATTTAGTTCGTTCAAAATTGATGGAGCGGCATGAGTTAGAACAAATTGAGCATGTGAGGAATTTTGGAAGAAAAGTAAAAGTAAGACTTTCAGAAAAACCGGTTCAGCAAAGCCCGAAACTGTGAAGGTCGATTAGGAAACCGATAATGGAAACTAATTAAAAGTGAAACAGCCGAAACGAAAATAAAACCCCAACAAACAAAGTCAAAGCGAAATAGCGAAAAGAAACGGGGAAGAAGTGTCTAAACACGAACGCACGAAATGAAAACCGACGGAACGGAAAAGCAGTGGAAATGTGTGGGAGAAGAAAAAAGAACTCACATGAGAGAGAAAAAAAGGAAAGGAACCTTAAAAAAAATCGAGCGATGAAGAACACGGCCCAACGGAGAAACCGATGAATGACTGCAGCGCGATAGCGCCAACAGGTTAATTGGAAGTACAATGTGTTTAACGTGACCGACCACACAAACACACTCGATTTCTCACTCTCGTTTTCCCTTTTCCCGTGTGTCTGTCGGTCTCTTTCCCTTACCCGTGTGTTCCTCTATTCCACCGAGGTGCCAAAGGGCGGAGGTGTCCCCGTCAAGGGCCCCCCTCTCTGTCCTTCTCCGGTCGCGCTCCCGGTGGCGATCGTCTCAAATTTCATCGGTTTTATGTTGCGCTCAGGTGCGACGGGGCTGTAGGTAATGTTAATACGCCCGGGAGATGGATAAATATATCCAACATAATCTCGACCGGTGCGGTGGGGGGGGGTGGGACTTCGTGAGGCAGCAGCAAATGATCCGCTAATGGCTGTTGCCACTACACTAAATGGCAGCGTGCGGGGTCGTGCTCAGACGGGTGTTAAAAACCAACGTGTGATTACCCTCGGAAAAGATGTTAAATTGACTGCGTTAATAAGACATCCCCCTTGGTACAATGACAAAAAAAAGGTACGTACAAAAACACTTCACAGAGGCATAAAGAGAAAGAGGGAGGTGAAACATAAAGGGACATAAAGAGACCGAGAGAAGAAAGGTTCCGAAATATAAAAAAAAAACAAACAAACTAAGTGGGAATAATTTGTAGTAGGAAATGCAACACCCTTTTATAGGGCATCTCTTGTTTCGCCCCCGGTTTCGAGGTTTCGATTTCAAGTTCACTCATCCAGTTTGCCGTTCGTTTCTATCTTCCCTTCAGCAGTGGCGAGTGTGTGCATGTTTTTGATTTTTTATTCCTCCTCTCCACAGCGGTGCAGTAATAAGATAATAGCTGACGGTAATGGGTGATTAGTGTTAACAAATGGTTAGATAAGTAATCGGAACAAGCGTTGAAAGGGCTTAAGGAGGGAATAACAACTTAATTCGATTGTGGTCGTAGGGCGTATTAGGGTGAATGATTTAAAACAAAGGAAGACGGTTTTTACAAGACGGGAAACTATGAGGACATAGTTTCTAAGAGTGCGAGTAATGGTCCATACTATGATAGCGGAGACAACGTTTGGGATCACATAATGTTTGCACAAATGTATCAATCGTAATTTCAAAAATCGCTCCGTTTCATTATACCGGGTCATAAACTTGTATGAAACCAATTTAAAAATAATATATTTCTCCATTTGAAAAAGCATGCCATGCTTTTCCATTAATAGAATCTGCAATCTTACACAAAAAAAAACCATCAACTTTTGTTGGAAGCCCTACCTCTGAAAAATGGCATTATTCATGCACCGAAACACTTGTTTATTGATGGTATTCCACACGGAAAAACAACGCAATAAAATCATCGTGCTTTGTACTATTATACAACCCCTGAAAAAGCCATAAAACTTGTGTGCCAATCCCGCGTCCCACTTGACACCATTCCCATGCTGAATATTTATTAGTTGGCAAACGCGACGACTCGCTCGAGCCGGAGATCGGATGAAGTATTCCACACTACTTCACAGGATGCCAAAGAAAGAAGGAAAGAAAGAAAAAAAAACGGAGTTCCCAAATCTTCTCCCAAAACAAAACCAAGCCACGCAAAGGATTGGCAAGCAATCGGTTTTAATTTTTTTGGCAAAGTAAAAAAAAAATTAAAAAAACGTTTGGAATTTCAAAGACATTCCTGGGCCAACGAGTTGCACCCGAACCACGGCGCAAGCAATTCGCCAGATAATGCCAGACCCGCGTTACAAAGCAGTCCCATGATTGATGCCCAAAAAACCCTCCCCCGTGTGCCCTCCCCGCAGGATGGTGTCTTATAATGGCGGACCTCCCCCTTTTTGGTGGGGCGGAGCGGTGGCACGTTTTGTGTCGTCTATTGCGGCGGGACGACTACCGAATGGAATTGTTTCTTCACCGCGTGACACGCACCCCGGCCCCCGCCCCCTGCTTCCCGGCCGGCCGTGATTATTCTTATTGCAGCGAAATTTAAATGACGAAACCAGTAATAGCTGCGCTCCTCGTGGCCACTTCGTTGACCACAGAATTCCCCAGCACGAAGTGCCAGGGCAGTGACGTGTCGCGGGTTGCAAAGCTGGCATTGGAAGAAGGAGAAAACAAAAAGGGAGGCTAAAGAACACCCCACACACACACACAAATAAAATTGCACCGAAAAGTGACCGGATTTCGTTCGGTTCGGTTACGCGCATACCGGGACCAACCCGGCCGACCGTTTGGAGTCCTCCGGCGCTGGCGGTGGGCGAGAGAAGTACCGGGCAGCCGGGAGGTTGGCCACGGCATTCCAATGTCTCGCCGTGGTGGTCCACCGCAGTCCTAGGCGCGATGCTGGCGAAAATATCTAGCGTGGTTAATGAGAGGTGATAGAAATGGGGTCGCGTGCCGCACCACGCTCGCCCCCGAGGGCCGCGAAATCCTACGCCTCCTCGACCGCCGGTTGCTCAAAGAATTGCACATTTCGCGCGTTATGTTTTGACGGGTTTTGCGGCGGCGGCTGCGATACGATCGTTACTGCGCTACTGGACTACAGTGACTAATCGGTTTCGGCATGATTAGTTTGTGATAAGTAGGCAGTTGGTCCTGCCATGCAGACGTACTCCCAATTGCATTAAAGTGTTCGTCTAACGTTGTCTCATGCCAAGGGGAGTGTTTTTGTCCTTTTGTATATCATCCGGGGAGCGTTTAGGACTGAGTAAACATTAATCAGTTCGCTTACCGAAGGACATGTTCGCTAAAATCAACAGACAGAGCAGAATTGGAATTTACTCCTTCATTAATCAGCGTGTGTTACAACGAAACAATATTAGTTTTGCCTCTTTCGTTTTCATGGTGCACATTAATGGTTGATATTATTCTACGTGATTTTATGTATGGTGTCATTTAAAATTCCACTGAAAGGTACCAAGAGCGATCCATGAAGGAAAGATATTTTACGAAAGGAAAAAGGCACCACACCACTTATGCTTTCTTTCGCCTTTTTAAATCATTTATCAAGATTGCACAGAACTCAAGACAGGGTTTCCAATAAAACATTGCTTTAATCGAAGCAATAGGCATTTTACTCAGCGGAAATGCTATTTTCTTCCATAGCTAAATTTAAACCGGGCTGAGTACAAACACAAATAAGCTACACTAAAAGAACAACAACACTGAACATTGCTCAACCGTTTGGTCGATATACCCTACATGGCGTTGCATTCTTTTATCGACCGATATCGCAGCGGGTTTGAATTATTTTTCACATGTTTACAAATGATAAGGTTGCAGCCAGAAGCTTGCAGCCTCGAACCGATATGTTAAATGGCGTGGCCGTGTCGATTAATTGGGCCGAAGAAAAGGCGCCATTGCGCACACTGCGGCGGGTTCGCGTGTCTGTGGAACGGTTCCCAATGTTCGGATTGGGATGTAAAGTGATTCCACCAAGCCGAACAACGGCTCATAAAAACTCGTGTTTAATTGCACCGAAAACAACAGCCGCCGGGCCCAGGCCGGGCGATAAGTATCGTGAGACTATTGCACCCACCCACCGGCGGGCGGGATGCGCGGGCCCTGAAACCCATTGTACCGCGGAAGGGCGTGAAATTTGGCGAAATGATGCGGCACCACAAAGTACCGGGCGACCGCAAATAACCGCAAAGATAGTTTGTGATTATGCTCCGGCCTAGTTTTTAACTCACCCGTCGATGTGAAACACACCGAACGGAGCAGCGAAGATAGAGAAAAACGCGTCGTAAACTTACGGTAATCAAACACCGCATAAGGCAACCGCCACGTACCAGCATCGCAAATGTGGGCCGGCCGATCGCCACACAGTAGTGGCGGAAAACAGCAATAGTGGATGAGACGCTACAACATTACCGCCGGCTCTCAGTTGATGCATTTAATGCGTCAGTAACGAGGCGAGGGACCCGCCGCGAACGAACCAGACGAACTGTTATCCAACCCTCGGGTCAGAAAGGCGATGCGTCGTGCGGCTGGGCATGGAGGACGGTGGGAACATGGTGAGAAAAACAAGACGATTCGATTACGATCTGGAACCGAAAGGGAAGGGCCTGGCAAAAGCATCGCGGCCGGCGTATGGTTTTTGTTTATTTCTTATTCATTATGTTTTTATCATTAGAAAGCGATTGCCTAACGAGAAGCAGCATGACACGAAAGGTCTCCTCAAGCTATCTCTACGGTGATGCAAATTAATAATTAGTCTAACAAAGTGGGTGACACTTTATTTTTGGTGTAGTAGGCAATTTTCAGTTGCCTAACCAGAATCAAGTGAACCGAAGTGAATGTCAGCGTAGGAACGCGATTAGTCGAGCGCTTTTGTTTAGAAATGATTTCAAATGGAAAAACTATGTATTACGGGTGCAGATTATACATTCCACGCTTGTATCCTTCAAAGGATGCACCACATTTTCTTGCCCAACATCTTTTTGTTTTTGTTTCTTTACACAATTTTAAAGCACGGCACCTGAACGGATCTCACGGACTTACTGAACCGAGGACGAACACCAAGGCGTAAAAAACTGGGCACCTTATAGATCAAACTGGAAAATGAACGAAACAAATAAACAAGGATATAATCAATTCCATTCGGTCACCACCATTTGCAGCAATCGTTTCACGGTCAGCGCGTTAGTAGCTCGTTAGCTTGGCCATGTTTCGGTGCACATCGTCGCTGTGACGATCGGCGGATGCAACTTTATGTAATATCTGTGCGGTGCTGATAATTAATTGTGCACCCGCCAAGTGAAGAGATGAAAAATGGCCTAACCTCGAAAAACCGGAGCAGCAAACCAGCAACTGGAACGGTGTAGGTAGCATAGCTTCGATTTCATACTTCCTAAATCAAATAATTAACGATAAGTGGATTTTTATTTTATGTAAGGCGATTCGAACAACATATTTTAACGATTTTGTTTCTGTACACCCACTGGAAAGGAAGCCATATTTTTTAAATGTATTAGTTTGGTCGATTTTGACACGTTTTTCTTTCATCGAACCCTCATCGTGGAACGACAAAACAGACATGGAACCTGCAAAACAAAAGTTTGCAACCGCAAAACAGCCCGTCACAGTTGAGCCAGGGGCTGTGAAAATGTGATAAAGAACTCCGTAATAAACAAAAGGCAGACAGGCAAAATCAGCCAACCGGGGATGGCCCACTGCGGGATGGCGCGGAAAGCATCATTCGCGGTCGGCCTATGTTGGCCGATCCCGTGTCGGCCTGCTGCAATCGATTACGCGTGCGAGAGTGAAATACGCGGAAGCTTGATTAAAAAATTCCATCATCAAGGTCGCCCCCGCCCGTTGTGGCGCGATCTGCCGGCAACGTAAAGTGAATGAGTCAACGTGTCGAGTTTGAAAAAGAAAACGGCCGGTGGGGTGGCAAAACGGAAGCGCCGGGCGGATGAGAAAGGTGGTGAGGGGGGAAAAGAATCGGTGAAGCGGAGTGGAAGGACGGGACGGGCGGATAGTACAATTCACATTCGCAGCATACTTTGCTTGCTTTGTGTGGATGTGTCTGGTTTTATTCGTTTCATTTTTGCATCGATGCAACCGCCACAGCATCGACCATCAGAACGGTTTTCTCTCACTCTCTCTCTCTTCCGCGCGCGCTTGCTTCCTTCTCTTACATCGCATGTAGGCTGGCCGATTGTCAAAGACACTCTGCCGTTGCCTGTAATCTGCATCCGTGCCAATGCAGGAAGCTGCACCAACAATTCACATAACAAGTAACGGATGAGTTCCATTTCATATCATTTCATTCGATATTTGTTTCGAATCGTGGAGATAATGAAAGGGCCAAGAAATTCTGCTGCTTGATTTTTGCCCCAAGATTGTTGCTCATAAAGTATAGCAATAAATGAGCAAATTGAATGAATGTAACAGGGGACACTATTCAACATAACTATTCCCATCGCAAACACATTCATTGGACAAGCGAATATTAGAGAAGAAATGCCGTTTTGTGTTCTTGAATAATACTGTCGGATCGGAAATAAACGCAACGCGCCCAGAATCAACGGTCCGATCGGTCAACGATCTCAACTCAAATGTCTCAAGTGTCCCACTCAAATTAGGGTGCGTAGATAACACTTAAGTGTCTACAACCACTTTGCAGCTGCTGGCCGAAACATTAGTTTGAAAGTGTTTCAATGAACAAACACTCCCAGATTTATTTTCCCATCTCTTTTAAAAAAATTGTCTAAGATCAGTTTATAGTTCTATAACAACCACCAATGTTCAAGGATTTCAAGGAAAATGTACAACAAT
Source organism: Anopheles plumbeus (assembly GCA_034621735.1). Classification (NCBI taxonomy): domain Eukaryota; kingdom Metazoa; phylum Arthropoda; class Insecta; order Diptera; family Culicidae; genus Anopheles; species Anopheles plumbeus. The sequence goes on from JAOEFI010000003.1 coordinate 37,333,542, forward strand.
ACCACATTTAGTGCAAAACCATAGACTAACAAATATCTCGTTATTTGCAACATTAGACCGAATTCTGCATATATA
>JAOEFI010000003.1:37335819-37350428 GCA_034621735.1 Anopheles plumbeus
ATGTCCAGGACACTTTAGAGGCTTTACGCCAGGAAGAAATGTGGCACACAAAGGAATATAAATTCCTTCGGTTTCAATTCACACCTCGGCATAAGAAAGGGCCCGTTACAATACATCACCCCGAGGAGTGCGTTTACTCCATACGTCAGAGTTATGATAATTTCCAATGCATGTCACATCATTCAACTCTTCCACCCGATCGTTTTTCCGTCTCGGCCCTATGCTAATGGAGAGTGAGCAAGTCACGGAACCGAACGGCGGAGCCGGTCAGCCGTCTACGAGAACGACGCGACGCGACTCGTACGCCGGATTCTGGCACGTTCCCTTCGGCGCGCATGAACGCAGTGTCCTAGTTTTATCGACTCCTGCAGCTAAGTGCAGCACAACTCAGTCCGGTTTGCCAGCACCCTCCGTTTGCGTCCACCGTTCTTTCCGCGAACGGTTCTAATCTGCAACAGTGCAAACTGAAGCAACTTAAGGAAAGGAAGTATTATCATAAATCTCCCATTACTCACTGACCAAGAAGACAGGCGTGTTACACGGATGGTGGTTTATGCCCTTCCACGGGCAAAACTCCCTTCCTCCCTTCCAACGGTCGATCACGTCGTGACACAATCACTGCTCCACTCACAACACTGTAAACGCGTTGTAGAAGTGGAAGTGAGTGAGCAAGAAACTGGCACATCATTATCAGTCGCCGGTATCGGACGCAATTTCATGTGACAAAGCTTAAATGTAACGTTATGGTCCCGGGGGGGGTTTGGAACGGGGGTGGTGGGGATTGTTTGATTTGTTTCGACATCTCTCTATCGGAGCGACCCGCCGCGGGTGAGTGAGTGATAACAGAATGGTCACCGTCGATCGGTTGGAGGTAAAAATAAGTGATGAAACGCCATCGTGACACTTTGTGGGATGAGTTTCGAGTTCGCCATCACAAGAAACCATCGAGGAGTCGTGGGCGTTGTATACCTATAGCTAGCTGACGTACCGATACGTTAGCGTGTTACCGCAACCACCTGGAGCTTCACCCTATCGGGTTATATACCAACCAGAACCCACTGGTCCATCCCATCTTTCCCATCAGTCTGGTGCTATAGCATGCGCCATATTGATTTTATTTCTTCTTCCTGTCTAGACGGAAGCGCGTGGATGCCGTTACTACTACTCCACTTCTTGGCCCTTCGAACATCGCAGCCCGTGTGATCGATGGCAATCGTAAAAGCTACACCAATACCAGAGAGAGATCCGCGATTTGGCGTGCTTTCGCTCCTGCTTATCTCCATCCTGCGCGGAACTGTGTGTTCCGCGTTTTGTCCCTCTCGTCGGTTAAAATTCTTCGAGCGATATCGCATGGCTACACTTTAATGGGGAAAAACCGAAAAAAACGGCCATGTATATAGTTTTTACTACCGTTGCCTTGCGCAGCATATTTTAACACTAATATAATTCACTGCAATCGGACTCGCGCCAGACTGTTGGTCATTTACTTCTACACAAATTCTGAAACACACCCAACGCGAAAAGCGAAGAGCAAAAGAAAATTACCATTCAATGCTAGGAAAGAAGCTCGCAGACACGTATTATGTATTTCGTTCGCTAGTTGCCTCGTCACGTTTTAGCCATGAAGAAATTCGCTAAAAACATGCAACATTGAATGGAATAAATAGGTAAGAAAAACACCAGAAATAAATAGACTACTGCCGCGACACTACTGTTGGTGAAAAACGTTAAACCAGTCGAACAATTGGTTCGAGGAGGACGCCAGATGCGGCAGGGTTCATAGAGGTTAAATACTTAGCGGCAGTACGTGTACAAGTAATACATAAAGAAACGTGGAAGGTTGTTCAACATACTTATTTCTGGTTATATAATAGAATAAAAGAAACAGCATTTTTCCACACAAGCAGCAATTTAGAAACTGACCTGACACATTGTGAAAGAGGAGAAATTGATTATTCTAACGACCGATCAAAAGTTTAACACGAACTCAGAAATAATCAAAATCTTACATCCTCCTACTACCGACCCCAAATAATATGAAATGTCACCTGCAAGATCCTATATCTGGAGCAATAAATGTTGTAAATGGTTTGACGCGGAAAATGCATCAGAAAATCATCAATCACAATGATCGCTCCGTTCAACCTGCCCGAGCTGAAGTGGCCTACAGCTGATAGTAAGTACAGCCTTCGATACGTGTTCCAGCACCAGCAACACTTGAGCATGGGAAAACCATTCCTAAAAAAAAAAAAATCTAGACCGAGTCCGCGCGAAGGGGAAACGGCCAGCTGTTCCGCTGGCTTGTTGCGCTGTCGAGGTTGCCGTTTGTGGAATTGAAAACCCTCCCTTGGTGGGCCCTTATCAGCGCGATAGGATGCCAGCAACACGGGGCAGGCAATAAATAACGTTCGACGGTCGGCCTTGGTGGTGCGTGTACCGCACCGTACGCCAGCGATAATTGTGTCCCAAGCACGCCGGCCCGTCCGATGCACGCGTGTGTGGTGCTGCAAGCACACGGGTCCAACAAAGAGACCAGTAGTCCTGCGTTGCCAGCGAGATAACGCTAGGCCACGGGCGCAATAGAACGCCCTCACACTTGGTGAAAACAGGAAATTGATGGAAGAACAACGAAAAAACCATGCTGACAACTTCGAAGGAAGTCATCGATAAGGTCGCGTGCGGCGGTTGGGCAAATATTCACACCGGAAGCGGGCGAAGATTTATGTGCCAAAGTGTCAAGTAATTAATTCCATCGTCGCATAGCAACAGCATGGAAAAATTAATCTCGCGAAGGCATGTTTGAATGAGCACGAGAAGAATGTCATACGGTAAAAATAATAATAAGAAATGCAAAAATTAAAAAAAAAATGGATAGAATATGCAGATTGTACGCACACCTCCGGGCACACATACATACCGAATGATTTCCGTTCTCTGGCACTGCGTCAGTCCCTTGGTGCTCGTCTTCTACTGTCTGCGACGCTTGCAAGTTATGTTTCGATTCTTCGACTTGTGTCTCCTTCTCCTACTACAGCGCGACTGCAGCTTCCGGTTCCGCTGTTGCTGTTGCGTTCACTCTGTCTGTCGTGCTTTCCACCGCTGGCGAATTGATCGTAAAGGATATCATGCTGATTCGTCGCACTTCAACAACAACACCGGGTGCTTTCCATACACTGCACCATTCGATGTTGCTAAGGGTTGCGGTTTTGCTTCGTTTTCACTGATGCTTTCACGAATTGCAAACTGTTGAACTTGTGAACTTGTCTTGTCTCCGAATATTGTTTAGCACGCTTGGCGGGACGAAGGAAGGAACTTTTCACTCTTGAGTCTCTTGTGTTTATTTACTCACTGATTGTTTTAGGAATTTTCGTGATGTGTGATGATACAAAAAAAAACAAAAGAAAAACACTAACCAAATGTTGCAAATATATGTTCAGGAATCTCGTTTCTGTGGATAGTAAGATATGTTGTAGGCTTACAAATATGGCAATGCAAATCAATCAAAGTGCCCGCGAGGGACAAAGGAATGGTCGAAGACGAGAGACTGAAAATGGGATTTCAGACACTCCACCCACTCGCTACAGGACGAATAAATACCGCAGAAAAAAAAACGTAAACATTCGCGATCACGAGAAACAAACAATAAGCATACATTCATGTGGCGATTGGCACATAAAATATGTGCGATAAAATAACTGCAATCCACTGTACCGATGGTGTGCCATTGAAGATCTTCCATTTATGTACAAACGAGTGTTTGGCCGCAACAATGATCGTCTCTAACTTTTATCATTTGCCTTTTGTTCGTTCAACCCCATAACTCGCACCGGGAATATGTTCCCGAAGGCGAAGAAAGGCGCAGTGGAGGAACGAAAGAGAGAAAAGCCCGCCGCACATGAAAACATAACAAACATCATCAAATGACAACTGCAGCAGAGGAAACAACGGCACACCAACAAATGACACTATCTTGTGACACCCGCCTGGATCGTGTCGGCGGTCCCACCGTCCGCCGCCTTCCCCCTCGCGCAAGCCTTTTCCAAGCAAACTCTCACTTTCCTTCTCTCGCGCTCGTTCGCTCTCGCTCGCTCCACCGATTCGCTTCAGTCGATAGCACCGCGTCGTGTGTGGTGCAGCATATAGAGTGCACTCTCCACACTGACATCGTGACCTATGGGGTGGTGGTGGGATGGGAAGGATGGCATGGGAAAATAGGAGAAAAAAAAACACGGAACAACATGAATCCATAAGCTGATGGGGTCGAGGTGACCGACAGGGTGAAAAGAAAACTTGCGGCGATAGGTGGTGGAAGGAGATGGAGAAAATATAGTGAGACTTCTGGGAAAAGGTAAAAAGAAATCCTGCATGCTGGCGAAGGAAGGAATGGGAGGAAAATCAAAACCTGAACTAATAAAGTTTCCTATTTGTTGCACTTTGTTCTACGGAAATGCAATTTTCTGGCCTGTCGTTCGCCTTTCGTCTGCTCTTTTTCGAGTTGTGCAGAATCTTGATGAATTCTGTCGCAATTTTCCGAATCAAACAATTTAGAGGACGTCAGCCGACCAAAGGGGTCGCTTCTCGTCGAATCGAAAACATGCCTAGCTCCTGCTGATGACGGATTCACGGCTCTATGGCGACGACACTGCCAGATCAGACAATCACAAACACACCCAAATTCCCGGCCGCGGACCAAGCAGACACCACACAAAAGAAGGAGTCTGTTTAATCGTCCGAAGTTCAACCGAAAGGACAGAGAGGCATGGGGGGGGGAGCAAAAGAGAACAAAGCAGACTCACAAAAACATCGTTTGTTTGACAGCGTGCGGTTACTGAAGGGCTCCGGCCGCATGGTGAGCCTGGGGTGGTCACATTTTTTTTTCTTCTTCGATTAACTAAAACCAACAATCCAAGGCCTGCTAGCCTTGGGCGATAGAGGCGGCAGCAGCGCCAGCACCAGCCCAAACAAACCAACAATCGGGCTCTATTGCAACTCCCAAGACGTTTGTAAATTGCGTCTGTCAAACAGTGCGATGGTTGGAGCACTGTAGCAGGCACACATGATGTCCAGGGCAAATACCCATGTTTGTAGGCTTGTTGGAAGTTCTTAAACCTTTCTGATAAACCTATAGTAACACTGCACCACGAGAAACTACAACTTCACATCTTTTCCACTGGAAGTGACGCTGGGACCGCGTTATTCGTTCAACGATGCACGGATGCATTAGGATGGCGAAGTTTCCAGACAGGAGTGTCCTTTTCCCATTTCCGGCAGATTACACCTGCAAACCAACACACACCAGAATGGGAACGGGCAGGCAAAAGGCCCCACGGAGCTGTCACCGTGGCGGAAAGGCGATGCTTGGAAAGTAGATCGCAAGAGTAGTCAGAACAGCCGGAATCATCAGTTCGGTGTAGGCGGATAGTGAAACACTATATACACAATCAGCTAGCACTAGACTCTTCTTTACAAGTGCACACATTCACAGCCGTCCGTCAGTCTGCAAACTATACACAAGAGGTATGGAACGAAACCACGGAGCCGCGCAATCGCAGCCCTCCTGATTGGGTTTATTTTCACTTGTGTGTGCGTGTTTTGGTGCGAGCAGCTGTGTTCGAAGCACGCACGCACGCACGCACGCGAAGAACCCGCCGGACAACAGCGCGTTTCCAGGCAGGCACAACACACCGCTGCCGCTTACCATCGGTCGTATTGAGCGCAGGCTACGAGCGCGTCCGCACTGTCTCGAGTCAAACACCGAACTAAGCTCGAACGAAATGAAAAGTGTACGTTATGTACGCCGTCGATGGCGACAGGTCGCACCTCCCTTTCGCGCTGCTGCACCGCCACCGACACGCGATCTCTCGCTCCCTCTCTCGCGCCCTTTTCGGCGAGATCAAATGCGGCGGTGAGAGATTCGCAGCGAGAACATTTGAGAGTATTCTCTCGCGCATCCCGTTTCCATGGAGAGCCGCGCACTCTTTTACCGATACATCTCCGCACACTCGCGTGCCAATACGCTGGAATCCTGCGCCGCATACCGGATCGCGGAGGATACCGCCGCGCTACCGTGTATGTGCAAGGGTTATGTTCCATGTGGCTATGTCAACGCCGTGTACAGATGACATTGAAATTGTGGCGAACGATGACTCAAGCCGGGCACGTCCTGCAACAACAGGATTGAACATAAGAATTGAAGAAAATACCGAGAGAAAAAAACTTAAACTTAAAAAGCAATACCGGTCGCAAAGCTCATGATCGAGGGGACGCAATTTATCTTAGTTTATAGTTATTGCACCTTGTCGCAGAGGAGTTATGTCCTTTCGAGAGAGAGAGAAATAATGCTCGATCGTTCGATCGCAGAATTATCAGGCGATAAATAAGTTTTATATTAAATAAATTTAAATTTACAGAGGGAAAATAATCATGGACGCGGGTACGAGTGCAATGGATGCAATTTGAACATGTTTGTGTTGAAAAATAAAAATAATAAATGGGGCTGCACACAAAGGCAAACGGACATAAACATCATCCGTTCACCGTTGCAGGCTAGTAACGATCGGAAGTGAAGAAACGAACTTTTTTTTTTACTTTGTAAACAAACTATCCACTTCCGGAAGACTCTCCATCGCTGCACATGTGGCGAAGGAAGCCTTTCTGCAGCTGGCGGGTGTGTGGAACACATTTATTTAATACAAGCACGATAAACATAAGCACAGACATCATTCCAGACCCCGATCGGTTCATCTCAATGGGGACAGTGGAAGCGATGTTTTGCTTTTAAAAATCTTATTCAAATTAAGACAGTGTCCTCGTAGTGAACTATCGTTGCTGACCATAAACATTCTTAGAGCCCTGCGAAGCTGAACATAAGAAGGGAGAAAAGAAGAACTATCAATTCTTGGGTTGGCGTATGCCGCAGAGAAATAAGAAACAGTGAAGAAAGCTTCTAAACACAACACTTGGTGGAAAAGAGAAAAGTGCACTCCCCATTTCCGTACGGTTCCGACGACCATGGGTTTTCCGACATTCCACTGCGACGGTATGGCACGTTCTTAGCGCACGAACGCCCGGCACACACAAACACATGCTTCGCCGCACGTTGCGCCATACAGCGTACATGTGCTTTTCCGCTCCAATACATACTGGCACCGTGGGGACAATTCTATGATTCACGGCCAACCTGGACAGGGAGTACCGCGTGTTGCCGCGGTCGGGTCACAACAATACTAAAAAGCCCTTTTCTTCCGGTTCCCTTGCCCAACACAATTCTGCTTTTTTACCGTGCCTTTCCCTGCCCACCCCTCCCCACAGGGTAGAAGTAAACGCGCTGGATGACGAATTCGTTGCCGGTTAACGCATTCTGTACAGACACCTAATGTCGAACCGGCCTCAAGTTGCATGCCGGCACACTTGCAGACGCACTTGCCAAACGTAAGGCCACTCCTTGGCAGTCACACTATACTTCTTATCAGTTCCGTTTCGCGTGTCACTTCCGTGGGCCGCGCGCGAGGTGTGTAATTTATTACAGGCGCGGTGCGAGTAGCCGGCAAAGAAGCGTTTTATTTATACATCTTTCGCGCTGTTTTCGCGCGCGGCTCGATGGATCACTTTTCCGCGGAGTGTGTGAACTCGTCCTTTTATTTTCATTTCCACCGCAACTCGAGGACGACTTTTCTGCTCGGATCGTTGCATCCAATCACTGCCGATGTTTTTCTGTGGCTGCAGTTTTTTTTTCAAATCTCATTCGGCTGCCCGAATTAATCGTTCAACTAATACAATTACTCATTGAATAACTCCTTGCCACCTGATGAAGTAATTGTAGATCGCATATTTGAAGATCACTTTTCTAATTCATTTCTTTTTCAATAAACTCTTCGAAAACAAATCTGTCTGTTAAACAATTCTAGTCGATCTTTAGTTATTCAACAATGTTTAGTTTGAAATCTTTCACGCAAATGAGTTCATAGAGTTACACCGTTAAGCAAACCTGAGCTCCAAAAGAGGACAGAATAATAAATTACCGTCAAAAGTATTTGTCAACTTTAAAAATGACTTCATATTCCAATGAACACAAACCGTAAAATACGGCACTGCGAGCTCGTTTGTCCTTAACAGTGCACACGAATAAACAAAAGCACCTGAAAATAAAATATTCCATTGAACCCACAAGAAGGAAGGAAGAAACACAAAAAAAAAACCAATCTCAAGATGATTGGCTCAACAGCATCCCGTGCCATTATGGTTTGTAAATTTAACGCCTATTCCATCATCCTCGAAATCATCTTCCTCCTCGAGAGATTGCGTCCATCAGCGAGCTGGGCAGTGGAAAAAACTATCCAATACGAACGAGCAGTCAAAATAAGTGTACGTACAACAAACAAATAGAGATTAACTCCGCGCCGCGCTGGAAGCTGTGGTCGCGGTGGAGCGCGGGAAAAACTGACTCATACGCTCGCCGAGAGCCGAGGGCTACTATACTGTGTCTGTGGAGCGGTTGAAAATTTATCATAAAATATGTAAAAACATTAGGTCATGAACAAAGGAGAAAAAGGGGGGTGGCGCGCTCAGTACGTTCCGCGGTGAGGGCGAACATTCCGCCTGTGTTTATTTGTGGCGGTGTGGAAGGGAGAGAGAAAGAGAAAGAGAGGCATAGAAAGAGAGAGAAAACAGGAATGGGACCAAAATAGAAAGATCGTGGAGGACTGCGGAGACATCACAGTGCCATGGGGAAGTATTTTGGGGAGGGAAGCCTGCACCAGGAAGGTTCAAACAGCGGTGAACTATGTGCAGCCGGCAGTCGGTTCCACTCAACCCTTCGGTGCACCAACACGCCTCCTCAAGGGAAACAGTTCAAAGGGAAACGTCCGAAACGATCACTACTTTTTCGCACCTTCTGCACTCGGTTTAAACGTGATTTAACTACCTTATATAACCACATTTAACTACATGAACTACCCTACCAAATAAGGGTATAATTCTCTTCCTATCATGAACCTACTTTCTACTGATAACGAATCTCATTTGCTGTTGTCGGTGTTGACAATAGAAAAACAATGTTCAACATGATTCCCGTCATCCGCAGTGGTTGGTTTTGAATCGGATTTGTTCGGTAGCGGTCCGATCATGGTGAGATCAATTGTCCCTCCGGCCATGTCTACGCATGTTTACACACTGCCCGATCGGAGTGTCCAGCTTGGCGTCCGTCAGCGTGCCTAGGGTACTCACCCTAGGAAACACAGGACGTCCCCGTTCCGGTGCCGGTACGTGTGCGAGAGAGGGACAGAACCGAGACGGATGGAAAACAAAACAGAGCGCCGCGCACGCAAACCGTGATCGCGATCCCTTTCCGTGATCGTTCCATTCAGCACGACCGCCAAGCGCAATACATAGATATCGCTCGCCTGGCGAACAGCTGTCGCGAGGCTGCGCCAAGCGAGATAGCAATAGAGATAAACCCGCGGCTATATAGTAGTGGAGAGGAAGCGAGTGAGAGAGCCTGCCTCGTGCCGCATCGTGTATTGTGGAAACCGCACGGTATACCGTATCAAACGTGTAACCGAAACGGCCGAATGCTAATGTTTATATTATGTTGCGCTGCGCTTCATGAGCATATGACCCTATCCGCGCCTACACCGACCAGGCTCCTCCTCCTCCTCCCCCGGCTGGCATACCGCCTGGCCACACTCCAATGCCACAGCAACAAACGGTTTGCCACGGTTCGCCCGTTTAGGAGTTGATGAGGATCATTTTCGAGCCGAGCCAAAGGCGCTCGATCATGCTCGAAAACATTTGCTCGAGCCCATTATTGACCATGTGAGACCCGCGACGACGCCGACGACGACGACTAGGACGCGGTTTATGGTCTAAACCGATCGTTCCTAACTGGCACCCCTCCTGCCCCCAGCCTCGTGGGGACGGTGCGGATGGTCACAAAATAACCGATAAATCATTCATGCGAACTCACGGCGCGGAAGATGGCGAAAACGAGCGAGGAGGAAGCATTGGCCAAGGCGCTCGACTGGGGCCAACCGGCGACTGTGGCCCCGTGGACCACCACGGTGGCACCCCCCGCTCCGGTCCCTTCGGTGCCCTTCGCTGGCGAGAGCGACAAACACGGTGGCGACAACGATTCCGGCGCTGCGCTGCGGCGCTTTGATGGCGTCTATTTTCATGCCCGATGGCGTTCCGTGGTGCGCTATCCATCGCCAGCGAGCGCTTGACACAGTGCCGGCCGAATGCTGGGTGACACCCCGGACACCTAATTTTCACCCTAACCGATACCGAGCAGATATATATGATGACCGATACCGAGCAGTAACTTATGGCCGGACAGTCGGATACTGATACAGTAAAGGGATTGGACCCCTCGATCGTTTTCCTGCTGTCTAGTCAGGTCAAATCAATGGCACGAATCTGTGCCGTTACCTTTCTCCGATCATCACTGTCGTCCTGCACGCTCTCGGCACGTCGGAAGAATTGTATCTAAACCCCGCGTAGTTGGGCTGCGATCCGTCTAATGGTCATCCTGTCGGTCGGCCGTTGCTGGCACACTACCGGATAATTTTGTCCACTCCGTGCCTGTTCGTGTATGTGTGACACCGACGCGGGAGGCTAACCGACAGGCAAGGGGCACAAACTCACCCTTCCATCCCCCGCCATCGGCATCACCCGTCTCGGTACGCGCGCATATAGCTCGAGGCGCCTCCAGCAGCGCCAAAGTCGATCGCGATCGCACGAAACTGTCAACCTAAAGCGCGCGTTCATTTCGCACGTTTTGCCATCCTCCCCTCCCGCCTGGCGCAGGAGCGAGAGCAGCAAAAAGAAAGAGATGGAAAGACGTGTGGGGCTGCTGCCCTTTCGTCCAGTATAATAGCCAGCCATAGTAGTGTCGGATTAGCTGCAAAAATAGACAACAACACGGACACTATACTGACTCTTTCTCTGTCTCTCTCTTTTCCCCTCTGTTTCTTTTCTTTCACTTCATTTATGCTCTCTCGCGCCAGTTCAATGCTCATCGCTGCGCGCAGCAAGCCCGCGCGGTCAGGCTTTCGTCCGATAATTGCAAACCCGACTACATATGAAGATCCCCCTTCCCTGGGGCGGTCCACCGTACGTGGGGGGTGGGGGGGAGATGGTGGCGGAGGAGGATCGTGATCGTCGAAATATGTCGCTTCACGAACGGCGGCGGCGTGGTGCGAGCGGTCGCTGCCGATACCGATTCCCAGCCGTTCTTCACGTGGCCGACCGACGAGTGCTGAGCGCCGCCAGTGGATACATATAAATAATCGAGAAATCTTGAAATTCCCTTATACGGTAAGAGGTGCTGGAGCCGGATCGAAGCAGGCAAACAAGAAAGAACAGCAACAACAACAACAACAACAACAAAAAAGATAAAGGCTTTCGTCATTGACATTGAGCCGGGGCTACGGCCGGTCGTCCGCGCTTCCGAATTAATACGGCGTTCGCGCGGCGACGGCTCCGTTCGGTCCGTCCGAGGAGCCACCGTCGTCGTCGCCGCCGCCGTTGGAGCCACCCTGCAAGAAAACAAGAAGAAAAAAAAACGAAACAAAAATAAACGCAAACAAAAACAAACTAAACGTCAAAAGTCAATGGCCACCGGGAGCCATTGCCATTGCACGGAAGCACGGATCGGTTCTTTGCCCGCGTTTCTTCAACCGCGCAGCAGTTCGCAGGCGCCGTCCGTTCCCTCCTTCTCCTCCAGCCCCCCGTCGGTGGAAGGGCTCACCTTCGGCTCCATTCGGCAGCTGGAGCGCCGGGTGACATTCGGCCATTTTCGAGGGCGCAGTACATATGGCGCGTTTTGGGTATGCCCAGCAAGCTGCGCGGCTCGGCGACACGGCGAACCAGATGGGTGACTCACGCCAGAGCCGCCCAGCTGGCGCTACGATACACGTTCGTCCTCGAGGCGTATGCTCACGCGCGCATATAGGACTCGCGCGCGTACGTGCGCTCGCCTCGCGTGAGAATGCGATCGTGAACTGACCTACCTGAAGGTCTGCGAGAAGGGAGGCAAAAAAAAAGCAACTACAACGGGCAAGTACGGAGCAACGGAGCAACCCGGGCGCCTCCAGATTGCAATTATGAAATGTGCGTACACAGATTCGAGCGGGGCAACATAGTAATTATTCTATGAGGACCTTTAGTTCTCTTTTGAGGACAATGTTTTCTGGTCATGTTAAAATTAGCTCCAAAACGAATCTTTTATGTTTGATAAATTTGAAATAAATAAATGTGCATCTGTCTACAATATTCAGTATTCTCATCTTTGTAAATGTTTTTGCCAAACTGTCGTTGAAGGAAATTCATGATGTTTGATCGTGTTGATCGATTCAAGCAATTAGCTTCAGGATGTTGCAATCAACATAACAATCAATTCTTCCTTTCAATTTCCTTCCCCGGCGTCCTTAATCTGTTCCTTAATGTACAGGGCTGATGCAAGAGATAAGCGGAGTGGAATTATGATTTAAAACAGTCATAAAACCCGCAACAAATTCATTCGCATTTCGCACTCCAACGAAACTGTGTGTGTGTGTGTGAAAAATGTAACTGGCCGTACCATAATTTGTATTTTATTGTCCGACGTGTGGGAAATAAATTATGTTGCCACAAAGCAACATCCAGACTCTGGCTGGCGGATAGAAACGCGAACAAACGAACGTGAACATGGCCGAAAGCAACGCACGCAACATGAACGGTAGTGCGTGCGCAGCCAGCCAAGAGGGAAACAATAAAAATAAGCCCTTCGTACACGACCGAATTGGGGTGGAGAAATATCGCCATTATGTCCGTCGTCGCCCGGTTGCCGGATGTATGTTATGACTGTCTCTGCTCACTGGAGCTTCCTTCTTCGCCGATCGCCCGCGCAATTATCCTTCGCCCGTCCCGTCCAGCCCGTCTTCTTGTCGCGCTTCCCACACACACGCCGCACGTCTCGTGTCACTGCCTATAACCTCACGTAAGCATGACACAGCGAGGGGTCAATTGACCGAACATCGAGCGATCAATATGGCATTCCGAAGGTTGCAGCCCGAGATTAATAGCACCCTTGTCGACGGTCACCGGGCAACGCTGGCCCCGGAGATTGTGTGCCCCGGAGTGCCGTAAACCGCAGTGATCACGAGTGCGAGCATGCGGTCAACATGATCTGCCCCTGCCACGGGGACGGTTCCGCGTGACACTGAGGATGGGGTGCACAGGACGCGCAAAAGAATTACCAAAAATAGGTGGAAAAAAAAAACCCCCAGCAACGGCAGGGCGGACTGCGGGTCATCTCTTACGCATCGGATGTGGCGAACTCGACTCTCGTGGATCACGACATTCCTCGGCAAGGGCAAGGGATGTGCTGGACCCGGCGCGCGCACGTGTGAATCCTTGCAAACCCGATGACAAATGGCCACCCGGTTCGGTGTGCCCGGTGTGAAGTTGAAGGATGAACGATGACCAAACGGAACAAAATAATCGCTGATAACTAGCGGCGTAAAAGCTTCCTTCTTCCCTTGGCAGAGGGTATCAACCACCGTCGAAGGTGTTGCCTGCGGAAGCGATCACTTGCGGATACATTCGATTTATAAATATGAAATATGTGTATGGCGAAAAACCACTGTGGCACTGAAAAGGCCGGACTATGACTTCTGTCCCGGTTCCAGAAAGGAACTCATACTCGTTGCAGTGTGATTGTAGGTACATTAATCATTATCGAGCGAGGAAATGGGCATGCGCCACACCTATAGTGTCCGGTTTAGAGTTGATTGAACCGTCGATCACCTTATTCGATCGCGAACGCTTTGAATTTCCTGCAACGAATTTCCTGAAACACTATCACGATGTGGCTATAATTGAAAACGTAGGAGACATCTAGAGTTTATACAAAAGCCATACTGATTCGTGCGACTTATTCGCTGTTTTATCTGACCTTTCGAGTCCTGCCATGTAATGGTGATAAGGATAACTCCGATGGCGCAAAACCTGGGGCAAGTAGAAATGCAATGTCTCACGGCATTCTATGATACATCAACATCCTACATAAGTCCTATTTCGATACCTAGAGAAAGAGTTCAACATTGTAACCTGCGTGAATGGAACGGAGAAAGGGGTTTCAAACAGATCATAGCATATTACAGCAACACAGAACACAGCAACTGCTTCCGTGTTGAAAGCTAATCTCCAAGCTGTCCATAAAAGTCTTAATTGTGACCCGTAGAACACCCGAAGACCTCAGCGAGTAAAGGAGCTGCCCGCCGAAGTGTTAAATACAGCGGCCGCAACTGCGATAACCGGCGACTTTGTTGCACTTAAACGACTTTGAGGTGGCCTAATGAGTCTGGTTTCGTAAGGCACGCTGCTGCCGTTTTGCTTTTGCGTTTTTCTCGGTGTCCTGTTTTGCGTACCCTGCCGCTCTTTGTTTTTCCTCCCAACGTTTGACTGCATTGAAGCGATTTTCGATACGACCAGCGCGGGATGAAGTTAGTCGGACAGCTGTTTACTGGTTTTAAACTTTCCGATACGACAATACCTCCCATGGCCGTTCCCCGGAACCGTTCGTAACCGCACCAACGACGCCACGACATGTGGACGCACTTAGTCCGGTC
>JAOEFI010000003.1:37350528-37361277 GCA_034621735.1 Anopheles plumbeus
CCTCCCATGGCCGTTCCCCGGAACCGTTCGTAACCGCACCAACGACGCCACGACATGTGGACGCACTTAGTCCGGTCGGACGGCCGGTGCTCTGTTACTGTTACTGGTTGTTTTCGATACCGTTGTCAAGATAATGCTCGCCCCAAAAGAAGCCCCGAGCCGCTCGAGGTCCTCCGGAGTGGTTCCTGGCGCTGGCAGCGGCTACAAACCTAGGAGCTGCGGCGTAAAATAGCCGCGATCGCACGAGAACCGAGTCGAACCGGACGGAGGACGCGCGCGCAGTTAGCGCTGTTTGTTCCGCAGCCTTCCATATATGGTAAAGCCCGGAGCTAGGAACGCGTATCGAATTTCTGCAAAGGACGTCCGCATTGTCGGGGCAGTCGAGCCGATCGTACGCGGCAGCACAACACAACAACGCACCACCGGTTGGCGCGGTTTAAGATAGCAGCAGATGTGTGTGTGTGTTTTTTTTTTACAATCTTAACATTCGTTTGCCACCGCGTAACGGAACGGATCAGAGCGCAAGAACTGCCGCGGCGGAGTGACGGCGGAACGGTTCCGATCACCGGAGGAAAGATGGAATTATGCTTTCCGTGCTGCGCGCTACTTCCGGTCAAGGTTGAGGGACATTGGGACAATGACTCTAGCCGACAGCAGCCGGCTGCTACGTTTCCGGACCACAGAGGGGGGACGGAGGTCTTCCGAAGGGCGGGCTAAGCGGCCGCCGGGGTCCCCCGTGATTAGGCGGGACCCGAATTGATGTGCAGCTTCGATGAAATTACGACCGACATTTTCTATATGCTCATTTATAAACTATATGATAGCTCGGTTTATTTAGCTAGTAAGTCACATTCAAATCCGCTGGTTTCGCGGCGTCGACCACGTGCGAATTCGATCAGCGAATAAACAGCAATTTGAAGCTGCGATACCAGGGAAGTAGGATCGCATAGCAGGATCGCCCATCGACGATGCCGTTAATCGATTGATAGGGGAAAATCGTTAAAGCAAATTCTATGTTAACATTATGGTTCGTTACGCTGCTGATAGCGGAGAACAGCAGCATCTGTTTTTGCGTTTCCACTTACCACGGTCACGATGTGACTATTTTTCTCGCCTTATCCTACTAGCCTATAGCGTGGGAAAATCAATCTGGTATGCTCATATACCACAATCACACGATGCGCGATACCAGAGAACAGCTTACTGGGATCACTGATCGGCTAATCTGTACATTCCACATACAGGTAGAAATTGTGCTACCTCTTCTATCGTCATACTTCCCTGGTGTAAAACAGGCAATTTGGTGGTTTCACAGCGTCGAACATTCGTGCCGGAATGGTTTCAGTCGATCAGCGGATAAACTGAAAATTTGAATTCATATCAGGTCTCGCCTTAATCAAATGTGTTTTAATACCCCACGAGAACCATACCATGTACCCTTATGGTTATAGATATTGATTCTGTAAAATGTTATGCGTTTTTAAACAATTCTCGATTATTTATAAGTATTCCCTCACCTCAAAGTGGTCCGCAGTGGCCGGCCACGTGTGGAGACGAAGGGCAGATTAGAATAAAATTAGGACACAAACGCACTGCATGGGGAGCCGAAAAGCGGATGTGGACTATAAATTATCCCCTCGTCCTCAAAGGGCAGCAGGGGTTAGTCACGGGTGATTCACCACGACAACGGCACCACAAACCGGGCCGATTGCGTCCACGATACTTCCATCGTTCGAGTGCTTAATTAAGCGCATAGGGCGCATACACATTTATTACACCCGCTTTGAGGTGCCTATTAAGGATGGAACTGTTTGATCAGCGTGTACTTTACACGGCCACATTTATCCCAGCACCGTACAAGGAAATGACAGGTCGGCTAAGATCATAACTAAATATGCGCAGTGGGGTTGACCAAACCCTGAGTCGAGTCGCCAATGAAAAACCGGGCCGGCTTCAGAATTTCATTGTTCTGCTAAAACCGAGCCGATGGTTATATACCAAGCCTATGGCCTCATTTGATTCGGTCTTAACCTTTGTCGGGACTAAAATAAATTTGCACGCGTCAATAAATTTTATGATTTCAATAAGGAAAGATTTTCTCCTATCGTGTAATGTAAAAGAGAAGGGCTTCATAAAACGTCGTATTAAACGAGCCATCGAAAATCGTACAAGCGCAAATCAAACAGAACTGCAATCAACAGATACACGTACAGTGGAGATAGATAGGTGATTTATTGGCCCTATACATTAAATTGGAATAAGCAGTCTCTCGTTTCATAATTTGTCGACAGCATTTTACTGATTGATTTCGATTTCCACGTCCGACCACATCGCGTCGCTCTCCGATTCCATCTCGTTTGGCCCGGCAGTTCGTACCTCGATGATTTCGAACGGGTTCTCCGGGACCTCGCTAGCATATTCGGCCATCGAGTCGAGGTACGAAGTGGAGGCACCGGCGGCATTAGAAGTACTACTCGTACTCCCACTGTTCTGTCCCATCGCCAACAGGCCCGTCATTGCACTGCGATTCGATGGATCCAGACTGTCGAAACAAAAAAACAACAACAAACGCATACACACAAAAAAGAAGGTGAAAATCAGCCGTGATGAGAAGTTCTGTTGTATGAATAAACTCCTTGTTCGACTTACTTGAGCGCCATTGTATAGTGTTCCAGGGCACCGGAATGATCCTTTTCGTTGTTCAACATATCGCCAAGCATGGCGTGCAGTTTACAGTTTTGGGCAAGAGTCGCGTGCTTCTTTAGTAGCTTCAATCGAGCTGCCAGATCGTTTTCGCGCTGGTACAGTTCCGCCAACAGGTAGACCGCAGGCAGAAAGTTTTCATTCATTCCAAGTGCCTTGATGCAAAGAGCTTTTGCTTTCGGTTGGGCTGCCTCATCTTTCATGTACGTCCGAGCTAGCAACTGTAAATGATCATTGATTCTATTGGTCTTACATAGAAATATGTATAAACATTCCGCTAAAGAGCTTCACTTACCACCAGCGTGCGCGCAGATTCACCAAGCATCTTGACCGCTTTCAATGCCTGCACCTGTGCTTCTCTGACGCGTCCCATGTTCAAGTAGTTGTCTACAAGCGCCTTGTGGATTTCGTACCGAAAAGGCGCGAACTGCTGCCCGTACCGCAGATGTGCGATGCCTTGCTGGTACTTTTTGGCCTGAAACAAAATCTCCGCCTTCAGGATGAGTGCCTCGAGGTTGCGAGAGTTCAGGAAGCACGCTTTCTGCACGAAGTAGACGGCCTTTTCGTACTTCGCCGTGGCAAAGAGGTACTGTGCCATCACGAACCACATCTCCGACGTGTACTCGTTCAACAGCGACGGCGTAGGCGTGATGAGTTTCTCCAGTTCGTTAAGCTTCTTGTTTTTCGCCATCAGGATTGCCAGGATCTGTATTCCGTTACGGGAGTGCGGCTGCATCGCCTGTGCTCGTTTTAGCGTGTTGTATGCTTGCTCGTAATCGCCGTTGTAGTAGTAGCACTCGCCAATCAGCACCAGCAGCTGGTGGTAATTTCGCAGCGACGTGTTCGCTTCTATGCTGCGCAGCGCCTGAATCGCTTCCGTGTACCGGCGCGCTTGCATGTTAGCGTGGGCCTTTATCCAGTTGCTCATCCAATCGTTGCACTGTGGGGCCAGGGAAGCATCCACTACGAGCGAGTTAACTTCGATTCCCTTGATCCCGAGGGCCAGCAGGCCCTCGATGGCTTCGAACGCCAACGGACATTCCTTCAGCACTTCTTTGTACGTTCCGATTGCACTCCTCTCGTGCCCGTGGTTGTGACAAAGTTTGCTGAGCAGCATATTGACCTTCGGTGTCCGCTGCTTGAGGGCGAGCGATTGTAGCAGGACGATCGCATCTCGATAACATTTCATTTCCATCAGGCACTTTGCCGTCTTAAACTTAAGTTCCGCTTCGGACTGCAGGTCTACCATGCCGGGAAGAAGTGGTGCCGCACCCGGACCTTTGCCGATGGGCGATTTGTTTTTCGCAAGCAACCGCTTCACCTGTAACGCCTGGCGATAGGTTGTTTCGGCTTCGCGGAAACGGCGCTCATGGAAAAGTGATTCTGCATAATAAACCAGTGTGCTCAAGTGTTCCTGCTGGCTTAATATTGCACGATTAGTTTCGTAGATGGACAGTAATAGACTTGACTGCAATCGAAATAAATGGACAGTTAATTACAGTTTACCACTGTGCCAAAAACCACAACAGAGCCTAATATCTTACCAATGTAACCGCATTGGAGTAAAGCTCACATTCGAACAATGTTTTCAGATGTTCGAACAAGGTTCTCATCGTGTTGAGTTGAGTTATTCGCTAGAATTATTCACTATTTTCCGATTATTTTCTTCAACAATTTGATTACCGACGCACAGATTTCGATACGTTTATTGATGCTGTTTACGACACCATTCAAACTAAAATGCTGTCACTTTGACACATGACAG
The DNA here is from genome assembly GCA_034621735.1 of Anopheles plumbeus. Classification (NCBI taxonomy): domain Eukaryota; kingdom Metazoa; phylum Arthropoda; class Insecta; order Diptera; family Culicidae; genus Anopheles; species Anopheles plumbeus. The sequence continues at coordinate 37,354,997 of JAOEFI010000003.1, forward strand.
CGAGAAACAGATGAGCTGCAGCAGTGTTTCTACGCGAAAAGTTTTCATTAGTTTTCGAAAATCAGCTGATATGAAAAAGGAAAATACCTAACGAATGCATGCATTGCATGTTTCGCTACGCTTATTCATGAGGTTTCAGATCCCTATATGCTGCGAACATTATTGTTCAATACAGCATATTTGATTGATTTTGATTTCGAATACCGAACACCGAAAAGTTAAACATCGCAATCTCGACATATGGCTCATCCATCACAGAGCTATTAGAACCTTTCATTTGGAGGTTTTTTCAAAACATTGGCGCTTCAAGTAATCTGCACCCGGCAGATGGTATAACCCAGCAATGACAAGTTTCATCGCCATCAGCGTATTAAGCCGCCGAATAGTGTCGACATCAGTATTTGGTGTGTGCAGATATATTTCTAATGGTCCTAGTAACCTACCGTTATCACGGGCAACGAAAAATCGTACCGTGCCGGTAAACAGATTGCTTGCCGCACCCCCACAGCTGAGCAGCGTCGGGAGTCCGTACTTCGTCAGTCGGGGTAGGTCATCAACCGAGATACAACAATGTAGCAAAGTTTCTTCATCACCTATCATAAGTCTGCAAGAAAGCATGCAGCTGAAGAAACGTCCCCGGCGAAAGTGTGAAGATGAGAACGATAAAATTGCTCGAGGGTACAAAACGGTGACCGCTTTCGCTACTGCGGATGAGTACGATCTGGATCGACTCCTGAGGGCACTGCGCGAGCAGAACCTGTACGAGCCGAAGCAGTACCTCTCAAGTGACGATATCGACACGGAACCGGATGTGCTGCACGTTACGGCGAAGTATAAAGTAGGCGACGAAGGCCGGGATTTGTACTTCTTCCGGGAGGGAACGGTTGTGCTATGGAACTGCACGGACTTGGAAAGCAGTAATATTCTGCGGTTCCTGAAGCCCTTCGAGCAGGATTCTTACGACGAGGGTACGGTTCAGGGAGAAAGCGAGTCGATGCTGTTTAACTATGACGCTTCACCGCGCCTCAAGCATAACAGCTTCTACGTGTCGCAGACGGATGAAGCTGACTTGGAAAAGTACACATTCTCGAACTCCATGTCCTTGTCGGTGAAGCTCGGCATCTGGGAGGCCTCACTCGAACAGTACATCGATTCGATGGCTTACATAACGGAGGATTTAAAGCGGGGCAACAAAATAAAAGTTACGCGGTCAGATATGCTGCGGCGCACCGGGGAACTGTTCGCGCTCCGGCACGTCATCAATCTGAGCTCTGATCTACTGGACACGCCCGACTTTTACTGGGACCGGGAGCAGCTGGAAACGCTGTACAACCAGACCTGTTCCTACTTCAGTATCACACGGCGGACGCGAGTGATGAACGAAAAGCTGAACCACTGCGTTGAGCTGGCCGACCTGATAAGCTCGAACCTGAATGATGACCATCACGTACGGTTGGAGTGGATGATAATCATTTTGATCATGGTGGAGGTGGGCTTCGAGATACTGCACTATGCTGATAAGTTTGTTTAACGAGTGACCGATATCTATACGTTAATGTTGTAATAAACTTCACACAGTGCATGTGACTGACATCTTTGAAATGATACGCGAATAGTATATTATCTTAAAGGGGTCCTCCTTTAGTCAACCAACTGTAGCAGTGTTCTGGAAGGGTTTCCGGGTTTTTTCTGGATTTTTTATTCCCCTATCTTAGCCATTGTTAACGATAATGTGACTGTGAAAGGGTGTACAGCAGACGCTTACTGTTCCTCTTGCAAAGTGTGATTCACGATAACGCATGATAGTATTCGTTAGCTTTTTTTTTCTACGAAAAACGGAGTGAGAAAGAAAGACGATGAAGTATGCGCCGTCGGCATAAAATCCTGTTGGCATTGGTTAAAGTTCCAGTCTTCATGAATCTGTTACACGCAAGCAGTACATTTGAATCTTGTTGTAAATGGCCTAATCCGGCCACAGAACGGCCTTGCGGCTATTAGGGAAACTTAAGCCAACAAATCAGCATTTAAATGTCTACACCACGTGGTGTGTGTACGAGTCACATTGACCTGCGCACATGTATGCATTTTACTAAGCGCATTTATGCACTCGGTGTAGTCTCGGCTTGGATTGCAGTTTTTTTTTTGTTCAATGCATATTGTACCAATTGCTGCACCGGCGCCGGTTTGCTTTGCGCCAATCGTGGCACGAAATATCACGATCGATGTCGGATACCGATAGGGTTGCATGGCGCACTCGAAGAGAGGAACGCGCGCATCGTAGTAAAACACGATAGAGAAACACCTCCTAGGCACGTCCAAATCACCGAAAAGGTGATCAAATCAAGGGTTTTTCTACAAAACACACTCGCCGCAACTGGTTGAGGCGAATCGAGGGCCCGCTTCACGTTTTAGTTTACTTCTGACAACGGCACGAGACACACTCGAGTGAGGCGCGTCGCCTTGTGTTCTGCTGTCCGGTTCAAATTCCGATGGATAGGACAGATTGATCATACCGCTGACAGACACCGTTCGAGATCGAGGTTAGCCCATTGCAATCCTTTCCCTCTCTTCTATTAGTCGCGTCACGTTTATTTCTGCACACGCAAGTTTGCCTTTGTTGTCCAGGGTCATTTGCCTGGGGCTAGTGTAAGCACACACACTCATTCGTCCACCTGCTGATTCCTGCTTACTGCCGAAACATGGGCTGCAGTTCGTCTAAAACGGATCGCAATTCGACCGACTCCCTCGCTAAAGGTAAGAACTAGACCTCTTTCGAACTGCAAGATATAACAAGGCTCCGGAACCTGTAGACTGAAATTCTGTTCCAAGGTGATTAATCACTATTTTCGTGGTTCGCTTTTAACCCACACCGCCGGTGGCAATCACTTCGGCGGAAGTCGGAAGAAGTGAAAGTGATTCCGTGTAAACTGTGCGTGTGTGTGCCATTCATGCTGCCCTATTTAGGAGAAAAAAAGTGAAAACTCGACATAATTCTTGTTATGTGGCGTGCAGACAGCCTTGAAGTCTTTTTGGTCTGAATCAGTCACTTCCAAATCATGAGCGACCAAGCGAAGTTGCTAACCGGCGGATAGCAATTGTGCTGGAAACTGACGGTGGCGCACCCTAAAACGTTTAGCCTTCAGACTAGTTTTCTTAGTACTTTGGTTCTTTGTTAAACTGTGCAGAAAAAATGTCGTCACTCTATGCTGTCAAGGTTTCGGTTTATGCGCTCGAACTGTACACTACCATACATCTTTCATGTAGTATCGAGTAGAAGGGGAAAACGACGACCTTACACCACCGCGATAGTTTCTGTTGCGGTTTGTTTACTACCGAAGTCGTCCGCCACACTACTTCAAACACCCAGCGTGCGTTGGTATGCAGCACGTGCGGTTCAACCCCATCCCAGGTGTGATTGTGTTTGTACCAGACTGGTTTCCTTGACAACGAACTGGCTCGACAGAATAGCAACAACACCCACGGAGCAATAGAAGAAAAGAAAAAAAACCAGTCCGTCAGAAATTCCGGCTTCTTCGATCGGTGCGCACGGGTTTTTCTCGTTTTATTCCTTTCCAGTGCGTCACACGATGATGTCGTTTCTCGGTACGGTTTGGTGACTGTTGTTCACACCCAACATTTATGTTGGTTTAGAATTTCCAAACTAATTGGAGTGTCCTCTATTTCTCTCCCCGGTTGACTGGCGTGACATAATTAATTTTTGTAGTGTTTGGCTGACGTTCTCTACTGCGTTTTTTTCGTTCATATAGCATCCAAAGTAACATCAGCGGTCAGCGGTGGTGCTACGCAAGATGACGAATTCATTGAGGCCGTCGTGTGCAGGGATGCAGAGATTGGCGAAAACCAGATGAAACAGGTGGAGCTGGGCGAGGGTAAGGTTTTGCTGGTTCGCCAGAACGGAAAACTGTCCGCCATCGGCACCAAATGTTCCCATTACGGGGCACTGCTTGTCACCGGTGCCCTTGGAGAGGGACGCGTGCGCTGTCCTTGGCACGGAGCCTGTTTTAACATCGAAACGGGAGACATCGAGGATTTCCCGGGTATGGATTCACTGCCCTGTTACCGGGTGACTGTCGATGACACCGGTGAGGTGAAGGTCCGTGCGAAACGCTCGGAACTAGCCAGCAACAAGCGAACACGCTTGATGGCCAAACGGAGGGAACAAGACGAGCGAACGTACGTCGTCATCGGGGGAGGACCTTCGGGAGCTACCTGTGCGGAAACGCTTCGACAGGAAGGATTCACCGGCCGGGTTGTGATGATTAACAAGGAACCGTGCCTTCCGTACGATAGAGTTAAGGTGAGCAAGACGATAGACATGAAGCTGGAAAAGTGTCTGCTTCGTCCGCAACAGTTCTACGACGACACCGAAATAGAGGTAATGCTCGGTACGGAGGTAACCAAGCTGGATGGAGCTGGTCGCGAAATCTCCCTGGACAATGGGTACAAGATACGATTCGACAAGGTTTTCATTGCGACGGGATGCCGACCTCGCCGGCCACCGATCGAGGGAGCTACGGGACTGCGCAACGTGTCTGTTCTGCGAACGGCAGCGGACTCGAAGGAGGTCAATGACCAGATTGGTCCAGAGAAGAAGGTCGTCATATTGGGTACAAGCTTTATCGCCCTTGAGGCAGCGTCCTATTGTGTGAATAAGGTGGCCAAGGTAACGGTGATTGGAAGGGGAGCAATTCCTCTAAAGGAATCCTTCGGCGAAATCATCGGAAAGCGAGTGATGGAGCTGTTCCAAGAGAAAGGCGTAGAGTTTGTGATGAACTCCGGGATCGTAAGGTGCATCGGAGAAGCGGGCGCAGTGAAACAAGTCGAACTAGCCGATGGCACTATTCTGGATGCGGATATATGCATTTTTGGCATCGGATCGAAGCTGTACACGGAGTTTTTAGAAAATTCCGGCATCAGCATGAACCGAGACGGTTCCGTTAATACCGATCAGTATTTGGAGACGAACTTAGCTGGCATTTACGCCGGAGGAGATATGGCACACGCACCAGTCCTCTCGAACGAGGGCAAACAGGCCACGATCGGTCACTATCCGCTGGCACAATATCACGGTCGCGTAGCGGCACTTAATATGCTCGGGAAGTCGACTCCACTGCAAGCGGTTCCGTTCTTCTGGACGGTGCTGTTTGGCAAGTCTTTCCGCTATGTTGGCTACGGCACACCAGAGGAGGTCATCATTGATGGAGATATGGAGGCGCTAAAATTTGTGGCCTTCTACATCGATAAAACGGGACGGGTAATTGGAATGTCTTCGTGCCAGCGGGATCCTGTGGTGGCGCAGTTCGCTGAGTACTCCTCGCAGGGAAAAGTACTACACAAGAGCGACCTCACTCCGGACCCTTTCGCATGGTTGCCGGCACAACCGTAGGACAACCGACGACTTCAGATGAAATAATTATATATTGCGTAGACCGTGTCGTTGTTCATTTTTTTGATACTATTGTTACCATATACACACTAGAAAAACAATCATTCAAGCGTGTTGATGTGAAAATTTGTTGCAAAATAAAAGTGGTGCTTTTGCTGTGTAGTGTAATGTTCACGTTGACTAGCTTTAATCCCAAACGTCTTTCACCTGCAGGTGAGCCAAACGCTCCGCTATGGTGACGTGTGGCTTCATCTTCAGTTGCTCTTCTCGCCATTTGGCAACGATTTTGTCTTTTTTACCTAGTTCCTTTGCATGGCCGCTGGATTGTTCCTAAAATCAAAGATTCGATCAGCAATCTAGCTGATGATTGCAAATGATTGCAAACTCACCTGCGTCAAATATGGATGTAGCAGCAGTGTCATATTGGCCTCGGTTCTTTCGTATTCTCTTGCCAGTGACTGCGCCGCCCTGGGTGTGACTATTTTCACGAGGCGGTATTTACCTCGAAAAATGTGTCCATTTACACTTTTTTTGAAGAAATTTACCACGGAAAGCCTCATTTTGTTACGTGCGCATCCGTACCCGACGAGAAGTGCGATTATTTTGATTTGTTATTATAGTTACTGTCAAAAATGACCAAGGTATGTATTTACAATCAATGTCGCACAAGATCAATATTGCAAACCACAGCATGCATCTCTTCTTCGAATTTTGCAGTACCACGAGGAGCTTTGAAGCCAATTTTTTTAATAATACGAAGTTTACTTCGAACCAACTGATCGAATAGATCGTATAGAATAGCGCTATTACAGTGTATTTGAAACCCGGTAGGAAGGAACACTAATTTTATTTATTTTTTACTTATTGCGTTACA
>JAOEFI010000003.1:37361377-37373317 GCA_034621735.1 Anopheles plumbeus
ATAGCGCTATTACAGTGTATTTGAAACCCGGTAGGAAGGAACACTAATTTTATTTATTTTTTACTTATTGCGTTACATCGATCTTTTTGGCACATACTGCTGTCTTAGCTGATTTCCACCGCTTTTCCGTTTACTTCATTAACGGAGTATGAAAGCGATAAATCCTCTAGAGTCATATCATCTTTACGCTTTTCTATAACTGTCGAATGTTCTGAAAGTAAACACGAATACAAGCGATTTAATTCGATTCGCATGAGTTAAAAACGCCCAATCACTCACTCACCAGTGCTGCTGCTACGGCTTAATTCTACTCCCTCATCTACTACCGGAAGATTCGCATCGGTGGTGGCTCTAGTGCTAGAATTGTTCGTTAGGTCGGTGGATGTTCGTTCTGTTGTAGTACTACTCGGGATGCTTTTCACGGAGATTACACTGTTCCGTTTGATTAGGTAATTGTTATCATTTTCCTTGAGCCAAGTTATCTGACTGGATGGAGCGGTTTTCGGACGGCTGTCCTTCCGCTTTCGGCGACTTCCTGACTTTGCACCCGTATGAGGTCGCTTCAAAGTTTGCGGTCCATCGGCAGCTTTACGACCAATCATTAGCTTGTGGAAGTTGATACGATTCATAATAAACTGACGTTGGGCGATCACGGTACCGACAAGCCATTGAATGCCGTAGTTCAACCCATCGTACTCGTTGGCTTCGTTTGACGCATTCCCCCAATTTCCGCAAGCTTCTACTAAGCATGGGCACCGATACCGGTTAGCCAAGAACTCTACGTCCAGGTATTCGCAAATCTCAATACAATCCACCGATTCGGGAAGATCCTGCTTATTAGCTAATATGAGGAATGGTTTGCTCATCAAAAAATCGTGTGCCATAAGGTTTTGGAGTATTTTGTAGGATTCACAGATGTTATGTATGTCGGAAGCATCAATTACGAAAATAACTGCTAGGGCCTGTAGTGGATAAATTTGCCTTTTTGTTAAGCTTTTCGAAATATGTAGGTGTTTCTTGTGTAGGTTAGCCAAACTCACATCGAGGAAGTAGTACTTCCATATATCTCTAAGATCAGCTGCACCTCCAATCTCAATAAGCTTCACATCCGTATCGGCTGAAGATAACAGAAATATTACATGAATCTGAAGTTGCATGCTGAGGGTATCTTACCGATTGCAGTTTCAAATAAACGGCATCCTTTCGTCGGTGCAAAATCACCTCGCTTCCGATGGCATATTTTGAACGCAATCTCCGTCTTTCCAGAGTTTTCGATTCCTAGCACTAATATGCTTTGTGCATCACTAAACCAAGAACAAAATAAGGCAAGTGAATTCACATATTTCCATGGTGGAGAATGAATAGATAGGTAGGTAGGAAGAATGCGTAGAGTACTTACTCGCTATTATCATGTACCTTTCTACAGCATTTAGCGAAAACTGTTCCCATCCTCTTTCAAATTCACATGATAAGATTTCTCTTGCACCTTTTGTGAAACCTTCACTAGCCAATTTTCTTCCAAGTGTATCATACTTTTGTTTGTCGAGCTTGTTCAGTAGATCCTTGCCAACCGTTACCAAGGACTCATGTCAGCAATAGTTGTCAGAACATTCGCTATTGAATGAATAACATTTGAACAGAAAACGTCTTTGAATTGATCTACGTCCACGGTCTACGGTATCCAAATATGTAGTATAAGTTTTATAATCGCTACTTTTATCACATACAATTTTGCAACCAAAAACGACGAAACTTATAATTTAACGAAACTCAAGATCAGCTTTGACATCGACACGAACAGGGAAAACTCGTACGCAATGAACATAAACCATACAACTGTCAGCGCGAACCAAAACAAACAAATTGATATGAATCACAGCGAGAAGGGCTCAATCTGTTAATGTTTCTCTGCGCACCACTTTAGTATGCAGTGATCAATAACAATGGATACATTTGTTTCTTCAAGTAAGTTACAGTCGAAGTATCCGGAAAAACTATTTACGGTGGTATATTATTCCTTTGCACAAAGGTCATCTCTACGCATCGCAAATAAAGGAGTATGGGCACTTTCTGAAAGACTACGACCAGCAACTGGCCCAACTGCACTTGCCTACGCTCTCAAGTGGTACTACGCCCAGCATCGTGCGATTGAACTTTGCCTGCGACAATGAAAAACTTTCAACCGCCCGCATGATAGAAAGCAACACCACCGGAAAGCCAACCAACACCAGCGTGTCCAGCAGCAACAATAGTAGCAATATACCACTGAACAAAATCTTGTCCACCTTCGGGCAGCTGTGTCGAGAAATCGATTGTCTCGCACAGGAAATCCGTTTACTTGTTCGGAATATCTTTGAACGCACGGAACCATTTCGTGATGCTTCCGCTGGTATCAAATGTTCGCCACTTTTGTGGATTGCGCAGAATATGGATTTGATGGCAACGGTACAGTGCCATTACGAGCGGTTGCGGGATGTCGGCGTGCTTCTACTAAGACAGATTGGGGCCTTTTTCGACGAGGAAGCAACCTACGGCAGAGGAAAAAGAACGAAGAAGAACGGAATGGATGGCAAGATGCTACCGTCGTTGGAAGTTGACGTGAGTATCCGGCCTGAATGAGTGAAAAAAATCTAGAGACGGATAGTTTTAAATATGCTTCATTCACAGTACCTCTTCGACTATATCGGTAAACTGTTGCTCATTACGTTTGAGCTCGATCACATCCTTTGGAAGTCCTCTCTGAAGGGCCACTGGCGGGCCTTCAGTCAAAAGATTCGCCAACCGACGAAAACAGCGGCCTCGCAAAATAAGGCCGGCTTCCGGGATCTTCTCTTTGTGTGCCAGGCCATCGGTTTCTGGATTGGCGACGAAAACACCCACGACATGACGGGAGACAAGCGCATCCTAGAGGCGTTGTACAAGGTGAAAACCAAGTTCGATCCCGTGTGCTCCGGTGAAGCATTTAGTGATCGGTTTGTGAAATTTTTGAAACGCAAGTTTGCCACCCTGGTCGCCGATCTGCGGGTATTGCCGTCGAATGGAACGGATCTGGTTCAATCGAGCGCCGTCATCGGAGTAAATGTATTGCTCAACTTTGCACTGTACCTCTTCCTGCCAATCGAGCAACGACTGCTGAAGAATCTTTGCGAATTGAATATGAAGGTCTTTTTCAGAAACTATTTATTTCGAACAGGAAAAGAGTTTAAATAACCCATGCTCTTCCCCACTGTCTGCTTACAGTTTCCGTTGATTCCACTTGAGGACAATTTTGCCTGGCTGCCGGATGAGTTCGTGCAAGAGCACGGTCACAAGCTCCTGCGTGATTTTGATGCCAGTTCTGCCCCAATTTCCGTCAGCACACCAGTCTCAAACTCTTACGACTACCACAGAGCACGCGAAGGACAACTGCAGGCACTGGAGAAATCATTCGCCCCCTCTGTGCTTTGCCTGCACGCTGCCAGCTGGTTGGTAGAGGCGCACGTGAAGCTACGAAATCGCCTACCACCTCCAGCCAGTGCCGGGGTGCACGAGGAAGGAAACTTTACGTTGGAAAAGCTTCGCCTCAAGTGCAGCCTCCTGCTCGAGGGGATACGACTGGTGAGGCAGATGGAATATGTGCTGCGCACCCTATATGCCCTGTACGATCGAAGGGCCACGGAGAAAACCGACAAATTGATACTGTACCGTCGGTTGGTAGTAGAGTTTCTACTTTCATCTACGCGTCGCTCAGTCACAGTTCCCTGCCTGCAGTTTATTATTCAACATCAGCAGCACAAAATATATACCGTAATCAGTAGTGCCAAAGTAAGTGTAGGGGAAAAACCTGTTGATGTCGTGAATGAATCTGTAACAGGGGTTTTTACTATTTTAGAAAAAGCTGCTCCGTGAGGCAAAAGAGTCAAAAACATCCGCTGCTGGTTCACTTTGGCTGGAAAAGCTCGCAACGATCGATGTGCTAGAAAAGTGTCTGCACGGCCCAGCCACGGCGGACCGGATTGGATTGGCGCAGCTCACAATTTCCCTCTGCCATGGTGAGACCGTTGGTAGCAATGGAACACAGTTGCTATCCCTCTCGGACGATGCATACCAGAGAGTGGTTTCACTGCTGGGCCGTCTGGCCACCATCGTCGCGTGGGAGCAGGAGTGCAACCGGATGGACGTGGCCGGAAAATTTACACCGTTGCTAAGTGTTGCCGCCCGACAGGGCGCCCTCTCCTCGAGCGTTGTTCCGATGAGCAATCGTATCGAGGCATTCATTCGCTGGGATTTCCACGGCAAGTGGCACCAGATTGAACCGTTCGATCCGTTCCACGATGGAACATCGGGAACGACGTCATTAACCGAACAGAACCACACCCAGAAGCTGGTGTTCGCGTTTCTGCGAACGAAGGTCAGCCTGGAAGATGATGGCAGATGGTTCAGTGCGCGTCATTCGGTGGCGCAACATTTGAGCGACGTGTTCTACACACTGTCGACGATTTCGCCATCGGAGTGGCGTATCTACCGGGAGATGCGCTCGATCGTCGATCGCAAGTATGGTATAGGGCTGGTGGAGGATCAGTTACCGCGCACGACGGCCGAGGATAGGCGGGGACCGCGCGGGCACGGCCAGGACGATGATATCCTTGCGTTGATGGAAGATTTCGAAACGTTTATCGGCTCCTACGGGTATGACCTACACGGACAACTGTTTATTGAGAGACAGTTGGCATCGCCGGCAGGCAGTGTTAGTACGGGCGTCGTAAATGTGGTTAAAATCGAACATATTGCCAATTCCATCAAGCGACACGGCCCTGGAATCATAAGCACAGTGGTAGGTGTTATCTTTGGTTCCCAAAAAAGAACTAACTAAATAATTTTCATATCCAACTATCATCATTCCCAATTCTTCGCAGGTAAACTATGCTTTTCAATTCCTCCGCCAGAAACTGTTCACATTCTCCCACTTTCTGTTCGACGAGCAAATTCACTCTCGACTATCTGCCGACGCTAAAAAGCTGACGGCGGAAAGTGCCGACACCGGCGGCAGCAATTCTACGGTCCCAACACCCAGCTACACGTACGATCGAGCCCTCGCATTCAATCGTCGCATCCGCAATCTTGGCCTTTCGGACGACGGTGAAACGTACGTCGATCTGTTCCGGAAGCTAATCTGTCAAATTGGTAAGCCGAGCCCTCTTATCGCGATGTCGTGCGTTGCGTGGCCACTATAACGACAGTATGCGCCTTTCTTCGTAGGAAACGCGATGGCGTTCGTACGCCTACTCCACTCCGGTGCTCTGCATGAGTGCACGGGTGCGGCCGAGTTCGTATCCAATCCATCACCATCGACCGAAGAATCGTGGGGAGATCTACACGGGCGGCCGGAAGAACAAGCAGGCAGTTATTGCAGCACGGATAACAAATCTGCAGTAAACGTATGGAGACAGGACTTGGCTACCGTGCGGGCCAGCTGGCGCTTGGAGAACGAGTTCTTCCGTTTGCTGCTCAATGCGTTCGATGGTTTCCGTCGTCGGAGGGCGGACCAGGTGGATAATAGGTCAGGTCCGGCTGATAGTTTCGCCCATCTGGAGCTATTCTATCTAATGGTACCACCGCTAACGATCAGCTACGTCGAGGCAATGCTGAAGGCGAAGGAAACGATAGCCAAAAAGGACCGCCACGGCACGTTTCTGCCTACCGACGATGGGTTCGTGATGGGTAGGAAAAAGCGTTCGGAATCTAATTTCATCACTACAGGTAACTTTTTTCATGACTCACATCACATTTTCTTTTCACCTTCACGTGTAGGGCTATCGTATTTGTTGACGTTGTTGAATCAAACGGCTGCGTTCAACTCGTTACACTGGTTCAAGGAGGTACACACGAAGTATGCTCGGGAGATGGGCAAATTGAATCAACAAACGGCCAGCGTTCACCTATTGCAGCAATCGTCGACGGACGCTACGGACGAGAAAATGCTGCCCACGGTATCGCTCACTCGAAAGCGGCTCAACGCAATGCAGCATGAGTTCGAGCTGCTGCTGTACAATTTGTCCAGTTCCAAAATCTTTTTCAAATAGTGTCAATCACATCAGATTAGATACATCGCAGGAACCGACCATCCATATATGTACGTTTTATGAAACATTCCGTTTCTCTGTGGCCTTTATGCTGGTTTTATTAAAAACGTTTAAAATACCAATGTTACGTCATTCCCACAACTTATTTTACGGATAGCTCAGATCATCTGCTAATCGTCATCGTCGGAACTGCTTTCTGAACCCCTTCGTCGTTTGTGACTATGTTTACTTTTCTTCGTACTTTTTCGCTTCTTTTTGAGTTTTTTCTTATCTTTTTTTATATTTTTCTTCCGTCTGCCGTTACTACCTTCGTCGTCCGATTCGCTACCAGACGAACTGCTAGAACTGGACCTGGACCGCGAACGGCGACGGTTCTTGTGCACTTTTTTCTCCTTCCGAGCTGCCTTTACACGGCGGGCCCGTTCCTTTCGTTCTAGTTTTTCTGCTTTCCGTTTTTCCTCGTCCTCTTCCTGTTGGCGCAGTTCCTGCAGCGGTGTAAGATAATTTTGCTCGGGTGATTCACTACCAGGCCTCTGCTGGGTAGGCACAACAGATTGACTTTGTGCATCAACCTATGGGTCAGTCGACGAGAAATCAAGGAACAGTTTAAGATTACAGGCCTAGTGTGTTCCAGTTTGAGATGTGTGCTCGTTGGAACAACGGGTCATTACATACCGTGAGATAGTTTCGACATTGATATGTAAGGTGTCCAGGAAACCCACATTTCTTGCAGGACGCTCGGACGTTTTCTTTTTGCGATAAACCGGACAGGTACTCCATGATATACTAATCTACACCTCGAAACAAGTTCCAACGCAACGCACTTTGCGCGATGTGGATGTTTGGTGATGATTTACTTTTCAATCCACATGATTAGTTTTCTGGAATCTGTTTTTTGTTGTTGTTTATAGTCGGATGCAAGCAACAGCAATAGTGAACTAATGCCAAAAAAATTAGAACATAGCCAAGCGAGTGGGTTTTTTAGAACATTTTGACAGCTCAATATTTGACACTGTAGAGTGCCATGAATGGCGCGTAAAATCAAAATGATGGAACTGACGTCTGCTGTCTTGAATCCATTTTTCACACATGAATTGTCTTGCCTGCCAATCCAGGGTGGCCGTTCTGAAACACTTCCTCTTTCGAATTTCCTGATCCGGCGAGAAGGACGCTTATAGTGGCGAGTAAAATCGGCGGTTTGGAAATGGCACCGACAAGAAAGAACCAAGTTGCTACGGAAGAGTTCCAGGTATCGCTTTTGCAGCATCTCCGTGATGGGGAAGTTGTCTACGGAGTAGCACATATTTATGCGAGCTGCAACGATACCTTCGTGCATGTTACTGATTTGTCCGGCAAGGAAACAATTTCGCGAATCACCGGCGGTATGGTGGTGAAGGCGGATCGCGACGAGGCTTCGCCCTACGCCGCTATGCTAGCAGCTCAGGATGTTGCGAAGCAATGCAAGGCGCGTGGAATCGCGGCCCTGCATATCAAGCTGCGTGCCCCCGGCGGAACCCGCACTAAAACTCCTGGTCCGGGAGCCCAATCCGCAATTCGTACGTTGGTCCGATCGTCGATGAAAATTGGCCGAATCGAGGATGTCACACCAGTTCCATCCGATTCTACGCGCAGGAAGGGTGGCCGTCGCGGCCGACGTCTGTAAACGTGGCGGAAGTATCGTCCATACTGTTTGACGGAATCCATCTTAGAATAGGGCTGTAGTAGTCTTGTACGACTATTTCTCAATATGTATGGTTCGACAATACTTCAATAAAACGCCAAGTGAATTATTATTTCTTCAATATTACAGAAAATTTATTTATTTGATAGTATCATAGTATTTATATTTATGTTCAAATTAATATTAGTTCAATATTTATAATGCATTATTTATAGTTGTGTGTGAGTGTGTTCTTTCTGCATTTGAGTTTGTGGTCTTGCGTGTTCTCTGTTTTTCCCGCCTTCAACGTTCACGTTTCTCTTCCGAAAAAAAATAAATTACACATTCATAGTATAATCGTTAAGAAAAAGACATTTAGTCCCTCTTCCGTTTTCTCTGTGACAAAATGATGGCTCTGTGTGTCGCATCAATTTATGTTCGAGAATTTCGACATTGCTCTTCTTCTATCATACTTCTTCGCACATCGTAGATCGCAATGGAAATCCATCCTCCGACAACATCACAAACCGCATGTCAGCTTAAAACTCTTTCTCAAGTGTTGTCTTCTTTTCGGCAGAATAGAAAAGGATATCAAAAACACCCACACACACATATTATTGGATCTATGATGGATATTTCATCGCCGTAGCTTCGTTTGAATACAAAAAATGCTAGTTCAATTTAAATAACTAAATTTGTAAAACTAATAATTGAATTTAAAAAAAAATGAGGACAAATTGAATTATTAAATACACGATGTAAAACTCTACTCTACATTGAAAATGAAAACAAAAATGTATGTAATGTATATCTGTTTATATAAATGAGCGTATGTATGCACGGGAGTAAATTCATCATTTGCCCCCTCCGCAACTTCATCTTTTCACTACGAATCGCAGCTGGATTTCTGATTCTTGAATTGTCTAGCATCTAATGGTTTGTTTCGGGGGTTTATGGAAGTCTCCTTAAACGAAAATGACAGTGAAAACCAAAGGAAACTATCAAATGAGTAAAACCTGTTGTAAATAATATAAATCCTTTTCTGGTTTTTACTTCCCATTCGATATTTAGTGCGATTGAAATAGTTCACATGTTGGTGATATTATCCTTTTCTCATTCCCCATCCATCATTCGTGTAGCATATCTTTTTCCGCCCTTGATTAAGGCTATTTTCCAGCCTCCATTTCACTATTTAATTCGACCGGCACACGGTTTTTTTGTTCGTTCTGTTTGAGCTGGTGTATGTGTTTCTTGCTGTTGTTTGAGGCATCGTTGATAACTGCTCACTCACTCACAAGTCACAGCAGTAGCTTAGTTAAAACATTGTTTATCCTTTTCGCTTCTCTCGTCTCAAGCTTTTGTTATCTTTTATACACGATTCTTGTCTTTTCCTGTTCCAGAATGTTACCTTAAAGCGCTTTCAATTCTCTTTTGAGGTTGCCTGCTCACCGTTTTTTCATTGTACAGCCCTTTCTAGTCCTATTTTTTGCTTCCGATTGCTGAAAATCGTACATTCCACACACTGCTGATGGTGTACTATTCGTTTGACCTCAAGTCAAGCTAAATTTGTTTTTCCTATAACCATTCCTCTTTTCTTGTGTGATTTCAGTGTTTTTATTTTAACTATTTGTTGCACCTGTCGAGTGTAATTCGGTACCACATTTTAAACTAACATGACTGTCTGTTGTTTTAACTTTTGCTATTTTTCCTCCTGTTCCTTTGAACATAAAAGATGGACAAAGAATCGGATTTGATTTTTATTTATTTTTGTTTGGCTATGGCAGTTTCATCTGTTCACTTTCTATTTTCTTTTTGCTCCCAAAGAGGCGCGCGTTTGCGCGACTACACATCGGGCAAGAAGATGAGCTTTGCTTGCGATTTATCATGTCACTGTTCCACTTTGCGCTAGAAGAAGCGTTCGCACACAACTGCAGAATTGCATTTCTTGCTCCTTTCCAGATCTTCCTTTTCCCTCTTCCTCTTGCTCTTTCACTTTGGGGATGGTGGTGGCTTCTACAACAAGATTACCGGACATGCTGAATGAATGCACTACCCCATGCGGCCTTGGTATGTACAGACTCGTTTTGCCAAATTGTACAAAAAAAATTGCTCCCCGGACATTTGAAAAGAATGTCCTTCGAAAGAAATATAAAATTCGTATCTTCAATTTATACATGACCGCACGCAAACAAGAAGTTAGTTTGTTATCCCGTCGCAGGGTTCAGCTTTACAAAATTCTTTACAAAAAAAACCCAACTATCCACCCTTACATTGTGATGATTTCGGTGCTATACCAATCGAAGTTTGGGATACAAAATTGTCAAATGTTCACTTCTGCACTTGTAAAAATGAAATAAAAACTCAGCCTGGTTGTTCTTGCATCATTACGTATCTTCGTCCCTCTTTCGTTGACATAACCAAGCAGTTTTTAATACTTTTTTTTCCTGTG
This sequence comes from Anopheles plumbeus, assembly GCA_034621735.1. Classification (NCBI taxonomy): domain Eukaryota; kingdom Metazoa; phylum Arthropoda; class Insecta; order Diptera; family Culicidae; genus Anopheles; species Anopheles plumbeus. The sequence continues at coordinate 37,371,549 of JAOEFI010000003.1, forward strand.
TGTGTTTCTGATTCTTATTTAACGCGGGGAGATTTGTGTTTCGTTGAACATGGTAATAAAAATCGTCTTAATGTATGTTTAAAATTTACACTTTACAGAGCAACACATGTTGTCTTCAAAACACAAGCTCGCGACAGCTTTCAACAAAGGATCCCGCCGTTGTCGATCGTTCCGAAGAAAAAGTTCCTGTTTTTTCACAAAACAATTCCACTGGGAGGTGTGTTGCAGTTACATCCTCTCGGTTCGCTTTATGTTATCCCCCCTAAACTCCAAGGCAATGGATGCTTTGGGAACCCCAAAAACTATCCCATCCGATTTTTAAGCAGGCAAAAGCTTTACGGCAACGGTCGACCGATCGCCACCAGTTCAAAGGTTGCAAGTAGAAAACAATCACAGATCGATTTTTGGGTAATTTTGTGTGGTTCCCGCTTACTGCATCATTGATTTAGTTTTTATGTTACAGATGTGCAATGTTTCTATTAGGTTTGTTTGATCCATCCCCTTGATGCGATGGTTGTGGTCTGGGTTTATAGTATTCGAAACCATCACTATCCCCAACATTCGCCCATTCGCTTCTCCGTCTCCTCGACCCTCAGCCTCAGTGTACATTCTCGGCCCTCAAACGAAGAGGAATGATTTTTGTTTTACTTTTTGTACAATTAAAATCAATTTTTACACGTTCTCATTCTCAGGCGACATCCTATCGTTGGGCGAACTCCTCGCTATCCTCTGCAAGCACTGATTTTTCATCGTCTTTTCCGCGTGGGTATGATGTTCATTCGACAATAGCAAATACTCTCTCTCTCTCTCTGATGGTGGCTCCGTTCTGGGGAAAACAGTGCAGTGGTTTAAATTGCCGAACCGCAAGATGGAAAGCATTGTAAAAGCAACCGAAATGTGAGAAAACTTTCACACAACATGACCGTCTTGGTTTTGGTTTCGATAGCTGGTTCCTTGATGTTTATGTGTCAATTTTTTGCTCTGTACATATCACGATTTTCAGGGAGTTTTGGTTTTATTTGTGGCGTTGGAATTTTTTGATATTTAATTTTTCCCCAGCTGTGGTTTACTGTTGCTATAGGCATTGGGTTGTGTATGTCCATCTGTTTGTTTGATTTCTTAATTTTTGCTGTATTACACGATATTGTTCGCTTTACCGATTTTTTTCTTATTCACGTCAACGTTTTTGTCGCTTAACATTTTTGCTGACATTTTTTTTTATACAATTTTCACAAATTTCACATAGCTTTCCGTTTGCGTTTTGGGCTAAGGAAATGAAAACAAATTATTTGCAGCACTATCAAATATTCTATGAACAATTAAAGGCATCCCGAACGAGTTGATGTGAGACTCAACGTATTTTATTCGTTAGTTTTGTTTGTCTTATCTTTTCTTAACATTTTTTTTCTCGATAAGTTTCTTTTGTACAGCGCAACTATATTCGTAGTCGACTTGAATAGAGCAACATTTCTGCCGGTATTTGATGGAATTACATAATTGAAACCCAGAAAATGGAATCGAACAATGTTATAAAGCGAATTATTTGTACAACGTATAAATGTTACTCAACCATGCGCAAATGATAAAATACTGCGGAAATATGATTATCAAAAAAGGGTGTAAGCTTACGGGTACTCTCTGGCCACTTGGTCACACTATTGCGCTCTTTTCCTTCAATTCACAACAAAATATAATTTTATACAAAGACTTTCACGGACATGCAATCCATACACGAGGGGTGTATTTAGTTCCGTCCAACATTTCCCCTA
>JAOEFI010000003.1:37391942-37420530 GCA_034621735.1 Anopheles plumbeus
CTCAATCGTGCGGAGAATTTGTTTCCGGTCACGAAGCAGGCGACAAATAGGGCTCGAGCCGTGTTTGGGGTGATGTTGGGGAAACAGAAAAAACCGAACATAATTTATTTTTTCCCCCAAGAAGTCGTGATGGAGAGGGTAATTTGAAGACATGTGCAAACCAAAACTAATAGTATTTAATACTTTTTTATACGATTCATATACTAAATGCTATTCTTGAAAGGGACAGATTTAATAAACACGCGACAAAAAATTTTATTCTGAATACTAATAAGGAGGAAGGGGAATTCACTAACTGCACTCGAAAATGTGTACGATGACATTGATGGATGGGAAAAGAAAAACCAGAGGAGTGATAGGAAAAATCCGGTCAAACACCATTGCAAGGGGGAAAGATTGTTTCTACAGAATCATGCCTTACGGAAAAATGATCTTTTAACTGTCCTCTAGCTTGAGAGACGGATCTTACCTGATAGGGTTGATTTTCGGCGCCCTGCTGCGAGGGCGTGAGCGGCCGGCGGGGCTGCGACTGTTGCTGCGGAATGGCCAGATTGGCCGGGTAGACACCCCACGGGGCGGGCGCGTAGTACTGCGGCACGCCGGCCGCGATGAGCGCCCCCATGTACTGCGACGGGTCCTGGCCCGGGTTAATGACGTACGGGGCGGCCTGCTGGGCGGCGGCGTAGGCGGCATTATGCTGCAGGAACTGCTGCTGCTGGGCGGCCGACAGCGAAAGCGCCGACTGTTGCAACGGTTGGCCGTTCGGGGCGCCGGGGACGGCCGAGTTGGCCGCGGTTAGGCCGGGATTTGAGCGGAAAAGTTGCTGCAAGGAGAGAAAGAGAGGAAAGATATGTAAGTATCAGAGTCAGATGTTTATAGAGAGTAGTAAAATCCTTAATTTTAGTATAATTCAAATCATTATAATATTTTGGTAAATTTTTGTAAACTTTCTATACAGTTTCTATTTCGAACCCCGCATTGTTTTATCTTTCGAAGCCAAACACAACAACCTACACAATCCACTAAAGTAGGGAGTGGGAGCCGACATTCGTCCTTTCCACCTTGTGCAACCTCTCTCTAGATCCTCCCACATCCTTCGCTGCTTGGTTGCGGTCGCCCTGGACGTGCTTGTGTCCAGTCAACAAGCCAAACCGACACCCCCCATGCTACACTTCGATCGGATCGACTACGGGGCGGCTCCACCATGGCTGACTCTGGCTAAAAGCGAACATGATGCAGACTACACTGCGGCCGTTGGTGTCGCCGCCCCGGTCCACCGGGTGGATGGGGGATAGAGTTTGTGTTTCCATTAGCAATATTTGAGAAGCATAACAGAAACAATGGCAAATGAAAGATAAAACTGAAGGAGAAAAGAGGGAAAGGGAAAACCTAACCTCACTTAGTGTGGGCCCGTCGGGAGTGGCGTTCTAAGGACACGCGTTTCCAACGACCGCTCTCCAGGGGATGAGGGTATTCAACCCAGCGGAGAAGCACATACACACACACAAACGGCGCCAAGTCAAGCTCATCAACGGGTTTCCCATTTGTTTGAGTGGGTTGGAAAATTTATGAACGAACATTTTTTCCACCACCAGCAGCACCCACAATCCCCCACCCACACACCCCCCGTCGATAGCTGCTCTCCACACCTCGTTTGCTTTTGGGCGATGGTCAGTTCTTTGTTCGTTTGGTATTCATTTCACTTTATGTGCTTTTTTTCTCTATTCCGTTTCAGACGTCAACGTTATCACAAAAAAAAAGGAAAACGATGGCTTCCTATGCGCGACGAAAGGTTATTCAAACCCTTGTCCACTCTGCTTCGACCTGGAAAACGCAATGCGCCGAAGGGAGCAGAAGGACAACGAATTTTCCGTGCGAATCACCACTGGCGACTGGACTGTTGTTCCCACAGATCTACTGACAGTTCCGACCGTGAAGATGCAGTGCCCGACGACAACAATCGATTGTTTTAGTTTATTTTGACATGAACGTCGTGGGGGTTTTTGTTTTGCACCAGCATCACACAGCAGTCTTTGCCAGCAGCTGTGCAAAATATTATTCGTTTTGGTACGGTATCGTCATCTTCTATGCGAATTTTTGCCACACTGACAGAGGAGAAAAGATGGACGGTTCGTTCTGTTGTTTCTTGGTGGAAAATAAACTACGAAAAACCATTCGAACTTTAAACGGAAACGGACTCTTAACTAGAAGAGTCCAACGAATGCAATAGGATGGTTGATGTACATCATATTCTGGCTTTTAAGCTTGTTTAATCTCTGTTCCTGTTAGAGATAAAACTGTTGGAAGGCACTTATGAACACTTCGCTATCCAATTATATCATGCGTCATTCCACCCTGTGATGTTGAAATCACCAACAGCTGGCTTTCGCAGTCACGAAGGATAATGATGAGCGTGCGGATCAAACAGAAATGGAGAACTGTCAGCGTTCCAAAAACAACTGCCCATCCATCAATTGCACACTACTTGGCAATATCGACCAGCGGCTGATCCTGTGTCTTCCAAACGTGGGTGCAATAGCTCGTAATCAATTCTATGTCAGGATTAAGGCAATCATGCAGGGAAGCAGAAGATCAGAGGCTGGGTTTCCCGAAACGTGACCTCGCCAACGAAACGGTCGATGCGGTCAAACTACATGGGAGGATTGCATCGGTATACACATATCTCTCCTCTGTGGGGAGTGTGGAAACTCCCTGCCGCTTATTACTTCCACCAGTAGGGGAGTTACAACTCTTCCGCTTTAACACTGAATTATGCCACCCCCTGCTATCGTAATTGCGAATGTTTGTGTGCGTTGATTGTTTGCCCAAAAACATCGCATCGTTGACCTACGGGATTGGCATGTATTTGCTTACGCACTGTGGGTTTAATTGAGCAACAACCCCCTGCGTAAACTGGTAGGCACTGGAAAATGGAACTGGTTTTCTGGTGAAACCAAACATAATTCCGATGGAAAGACATGCAGCCACCTGGAAAACAGGACGTCCGCGAGTGCCTCATGGTGAACAACAAGTGGATGGATGCGATACTGTGTGTGTGTGGTTTCGGTGTGGCCAGCAATGTAATCAATGTTGCGGAAGTGCAATCATACACCGAGCTACCACCGGGCGCCATCTGTTCATCTTCCTCCCTCTCTGCTCCACTTTTGGGGCGAGGAAATGATTGAATCATCATGTGTAGTTGAGCGCGCGAAAACTGAAATACTTTTTAGGCGAAACATGAAACATAATATTCTCGCCTGAAGAAAAACTACAAACGGCAAAAAAACAAACAAAATACACCACCCACTCCTGCCAGCCAGCCCGGCCGGCCGTGATTCATGGTCGCCTCTTGATAGTCAAATCCCCAATTGGGTATGAAAACAAAGTTCGTAATAATTATGGCATACTTCAGTCGCCGCCTATCATCCCTTTTGAACTCTTCCATCAAAACCCCAACCCCAGTTGTTTGTGTTTGTGTTGCAGAATCGTTTAATTGATTTTAACTTAATTATGCCTTCATTAGCCGACAACATCCGATAATCGAGCATCCATCCATCGATAAAGCTCATCGATGCGAGCGCCGACAGGTAGGAGGAAATTGTACTGCAACGGGGCACCAACGAGGGCAGAAGAAGACTCAGTTTTGCATACATGCATATAAAACATGTAGGAACATTGAGTTCAGAAGGGTAATGGCGATTTCACGTGGTTCAAAAATGCAATGAATACGATTGGATAGTGGGGGGTATCGTATTTCTGCTTTCGAAACATGAAAGTAAGGTAAATATTCTACTGCAAATCAAATAGGATAACCTTTCCTATGCGCTGTGGTGTTGTGGATTCTTAGTATTTGCAATCGCTTGTGATTTCCGATGAGTTCTGTTTACCTTCGCCACCCGCGTTATGTCAGTAGAATGTTCCACTATTCGATAAATTTACTATACGAAAATATGTTGCAGGGATTGTTGGATAATTTTGATTTTTTCAATGCTGATGATAAAAGCGGAAGTCAGCAAAAAACCATTGAACATGGTCGGACGAAAAATCGATCATCCTTAGTATTCCTGCACATTGCAGTATGTTGCAAACGTATTCGGCATAATGGTTACATCTTTCTCTCTCTCTCCCTCTACAAATGATGCAAAATAGACTAATGAGTTCATTTGGAACGAAAGTAATGGAACCACTAAATGTAAGTGCGAATGGAAAAGGGAGGTAAAGTAGCACGCCTGAACGAAGGCACGAGAAAACCATCGAATGGAAGTTCTGGAAAGATGTCTCGTATTTCTGAAACTTAATTCCAGAACTAATCGAAATACGTGGTATTGTTCGGCGAGGAACATCCTCGAGGAAGCTCCGGGAGGACACATTAAAGAAGGGACAATCGGAACCCTTGAAGCATGAGTTGATAAGAGTCGAAACAAGTTAACGGATGAATACTGGCACCAAGTAAACAGACACACTCCCTCCCCCAAGCGGGCGGAAATGAAATGTAGGAAGTCTTTCTGGAAGTCTGTGTGTAGACACAGCACTACCCGCACACTCAGTCAGTTCCAGGCACTCCGGAATGCCAATTTTGTTGCAGCAATCAACACATCTCGCCGACAGCGAGAGAAGCTGCTGACGGTGCAGACTTCCGATGGGAAAAGGAGGAGCACACCACAGGGCGGGTGAGAAGAGAAGGGGAGGAGGAGATTGAATATGCAATTGCTGATGCCACGAGGAAATCAAATCAATGTTTTATCGTGCAGTCGCCGTCCCCCAGTTCTTCCGCCTTTGATTTTGCACCGAACCATGGAACCGAAAGTCTGATTTGACTTGACTCGACTGAATGACGTGACTCCGACTGACGCTTGTCTTTTCGTGCCGAGCAGGGAAAATCAGCACTCCGACCGCACCATATGGTGGCAGTTGTCGTCGGCTGCATCCACAGATAATTTCGTTACGGTGACAATGCGCTTTGGGAATGCATTTGCTACCCGTACATATGCTCGAAGCGGTGTGGAGAATTTAGTCTTCTGGTTCTCGTAAGCTTTATCTATCCGAATGGAAGTCTTGTCGAGAAAGGATGTCTCGGATTGGTACGTCAGCGCACGCGATCTCCATTATCACATCGTCTTCTTGGTTGGCGTCGCCGCTCGGGGACTCGCCTTGCCAATCAGACTATACCCGTCTGGTCTGGTGGTCCACCGTGGCGAAAGTTGTAGAAGATTAGCAGCAGGCTCCATCGCAACGATTGGCAGCAACGTTCACTTTCCCCACTTTCTGCATCCGAGATAAAGTGATAACTGAACCGGTGGTTTAGCCACGGCGCACAAAAGCACTTTTTTAATGATTTAAGGTCATACTGATGGTACAACTCGCGGTACTTCGCTGGGCGCGATTAACACCGATTTTCGATAATCATAGCCAATTTATGCTTAAACACTTTATTGGGTTTTCTTGACCTCTCGCGAGATGGACATACAACGAAATAAACTTTAAATGTCTTGAACAAACATAACCTTTCCGCCAAAAGGGAGTCTTCTTCTCTGCGTGATGTCACTTTCGCCGTGAAATGTCTTCATAACGCAATCGGATCCGCCCTGCTACCAGTTATGGCTTTATTGGCAGACATTAGCACCCACGGGAGAGCAGCAGGAAGTGAAAGGGCTTGGGTGATGATGTTACATACATTATCATTGTTGTTCGAAACAAGATGGAGAAGGAACGAAAATCACATCATCGGCAGCACTCATACCCTTTCCCATTGAACAACCTCTGGAGTGGGCAAAATAGAAGCATAAAAAGGATCGCGTTGTACATTGTCCGCAATTACCCGTCTTAATTCGATATCCGTTAAAATCGTAGTGAAGAAGGGTACTCGTCCGACCGTTTACCTTTTCTGCATATATTACAGGTAACGGAAAACCGAAACGGGTAATTACGGGAAGCCGTTTGATGGCTAGAAAGTACATTCCTCGGTACAGTACCGATTAATATCGCAGAGCCGCTCGGTGGTAGACAGCGATGGGGTTCCGTAAGTAGTGGGATTGAAGCCCAATGGGCTTGGGATTTAGGTTACCGCTATGCACTCTAGTAACGGCCATTCCATTCCATTCCAGTTGGTAAGAGGAATTCTGTAGCAGGAACTGTAATAGCTCGTGTAGAAATAGAAGGTTGTGACACATCTACCACGAACCTTCATCGCTCTCAAATTTCCACCTATTGTAGCCATGTACCAATTAGGAATAAATTATGCTCCTACCGATGAGCGAACACGGCAAGAGATGTGTCTTCTAGCACCATTATCGCAAAATGCTGGCTCAAGTGTGCAATTGTACGGTACGGAGCGGATTCTGTTCAGTTCGATACCTAGAATCACTCTAACCGGCAGATCGGCGAGTCATTGCTCGTCCCGGGGACCGTAACCAGAGGAAACCACATTCTCAGCGCGAAAATTGTAACATTTTCCGACACTTGAATTCCTTCGGTTACGGGTGAGTTGGGAGTTGTTGCATTGAACTGCGTGGAATTCGATATTGTAATAGCCATTCGATATAATAATGTAATCAGTTATAGATGAATTTTCGCTCCGTTCAGTTCCACGTACCGCGCGCGATAGTATCAGAAACAGCTAGTTTTCTATGAATGTAATTCTCAATTTCGCTGGTTTCGATCGTATTTGAAGTGGTGAAGGTGAATCAATGCTTCCACCATCTAAACGTTAAGCGTTCCAACAGCGTGTCGATTATTTCACGAAAGATTCTCGGTTGCATGTGGGGCAGTGCAGCAGCAGCATGTGGGAAGAGGGGCCCCGCAATTTAGTGGCAGGAAATAGCACGGTTAAAAGTATGAGCGTTTGCCGGAAACTCTCTAACTTTTTAAGTGGTAACACGAAGGCGAAGCTCGTGGAAATTGTTCTCTCCGTTTGTCGAGTTAAAAAAAAAAAGTATGGCAGAATTTCTTCCTTGAAAATGATGGCCCGTAATTGAAGTACTTTCGAGTAAAATACTACTGTGCGGGCTTTTACTCCATCCAGAACACTTTTGCTAGCGTGCGAGAATGTAAAGTGTATTACGCTGAAGTTTATTGAAAGAAAATGGGTTTCAAACACGATCGAAGCGGTCCTGTTTTCCCCGTTCCCGCGTATAGGTGATTTATTAGTTCTACACTGTTGAAAAGTTGGGAAAGGAAAAAGTAATAGATAGTCGAACAGTTTGACCCATTTAAAATCATGTTTTAAATTAAATATTAATCAATTAATTTGAAAGACAATCTATGATTTTCAACCATGACAAAATCGGGGACAGATGTGAAAAAATATTGGTAAATTCATGTAAAATAGTTCAAAAATCGTTACTAATTCAATAGCCAATCGAACGAATCTACTTTCTCTAGAATTATGGTATAGAAAAAGAAGATATTCAACACTATGAAGGCGGGCATTTTGAGTTTGTGGAACTCGTGCAAATTACACTTCTATGCTCTCTGAAAATGTGGATCAGAAGTTGGCATAATGACTTTCGACAAAAACCATCAGACTTCAACCTTCTCGTCCTGGCGTTATCCAAAAGCGGATAAACCCCGTATAACAGAACTGCTAGTCCGGAATAACTGGCTCTGAATGCTGCCTCGACCGGATGCGGAAGCGGAACCAACCACCTGCTACATCACCCACACCACCTTCCACTATATGGAAGTAAAACAGAGGCAGGGGGGATTGGATTTTCCTTCATCCGTAACTTAATTTTAGTCCAATTACTCATCATTCCGGTCCTGTAAATGTTGGCCATTTGGGGTGAGGCAGGATTGATGGGGACGTCGGAAGAAGGTGGTTCGTCATTTCTGATCATTTTTTCTTCTTCTTTTATTTCCCATTCGGACCACATTTTCCAAAGGGTATTATCGGGGAGGTGGTGCTACCAGACAGACAGGTGGAATGAATGAGTCTGTTTTGGCACAAATTGTTCCCCCAAGCGAAAAAGGAGTAACAAAAAAAAAGGTAAATTGCCATGAGTTACAGGACAGCTCAAAAAAGCAGCAGGAGGAGGAAAACAGAAAACTTACTACAAAAAAAAAACGTTCTCAAACCATCTGACCGAGTGAAATGCGGGGTTAAGAAATCGCACATAAATCGCTCCTGGGCCGTTAACTAAAAAGTGATGTGTGTGCGCTCGCGATAATGGCGTATTTAGTGAGATAAATTTTCCGGATGGCTGCTTTCCTCTACTATCTACGCGTGTGTGTGTGTGTGTGTTTACTTCTCCCAGTAGGAGGATATAAAATAGAGAGGGATAATGTGTGTCGACTTTCCGGGGATGCTCTATTCTGAACGCGATAATATATTCATACTTTGACGTCATCATCGAATGCAGATATCAAGAGGTTTTAGGGCCATGCATGTCCGACGGCGTGGAACACATCATACGACATAGCCCCCTTTATTTAGCAGAAAAAAATTACAGGTGAAAGAGTAGCATAGACACACTACGAAGTTTTCGGTTTGGGATTGGGAAAAGGGCACGAGAAGAGGCACGAGAAACATAATTCGAACACGCACTAAAAAGGGCCACTTGCGAGTAAACGAGCAACCAACTCAGATTCGCACTGATTTTTTCTGCGTCAATTTTTTTGCAAGTTTTTCCAAGTGGGGTAGTCAAGCGAAAGGAATCGATTTTCTGTCCCACCTAATCAAAAGACAACGCAAGAAGAGAAGCACAGCGTGACAAGACAAACGCGCGCTTGGGGACCTTTCCATTTCTTGTTTCGTTCGAATGATTTATTTTCCTGATTGTTTTTTGCTTCGAAAACACAATCCTTTGGAGCAAAATACCATCATAACCACCCACCACTTATCAGCTTGTCACTTGCAGGGATTGGAAAGGGTTCTGTCGCGCACTAGAAAGCACCCATGGAATGGGACGCTGTTGTGTGTCCTTTTCGGCCCCGGAGGATCGGAGAAAATCCGATGGATCGACATGCCACCATCCCATCCTCTCTCCTGTCGTTACCACCAGTCGGGATTTGGTTTTTTTTCGTTGGTTTATCTTATGCCGCTGCCAACAAACATTGACATCGACGAGTCACAACTACGTTTAAGTTATACACCCCCCACTTACTTCCAACAGGATTGTGGTGTGTGGTAAGTCCTTAGCCTTCGGGTCTATCTTCTGATCCGTGCCAGCCACAGCCCACTGCCATCGACGAACACTGCTATTGACAGTTATCGAGACGATGAATGAGCGATATGCTGTAGTCGTCGTCATCCCACGATGATGACAATCGTTGCTGACAGATGTTTGGCGGCGTGCGTGCGTGCGTGAGCGTTTGTGAAGGGATTTTTTTTTCGCCTCTAGGAGGTGACAATAATTGGACATGAAGGGACAAAATTCCTACAGCTAGACTGGATTTTTTCTCACGAACGAACGAATGATTTGTACGCTATCGATCACTTCTCACTTAAATCGCATTTTACGGTCGAGTGACTTTGAGTGTCAAGCTTCAATCACTTTTCTAGTTCGTACGTAATGCGTTAAAGTGGACGAATAGTGAAAGAATGCTTAAATGGAACGAATTCAGTCTTCAGAATGCAACAAGATTCTTAATATTCCTGACATCGGGGGTCCTTATAAAAACACTCCGACGAAGCACTACCGGCACATCTGTGGATTTTATGTTTTAAATACGGTGCAACATCAGTAATGCTGAAACAGCAAAAAGAATTTACCAAGCGGACGGAGCGTTAATAAGATTCACCGCCTTTCGGCAACCAAATCGTTACATTCCTTTGTGTAATAATTATGTATTCAATCAAGAGGGAAGAAAGATTCAATAAGATGGCGGTAGAATATACCGTAAGAAAAAGGAGGACTGTTCTCATCATTGGACAACATAATGTGTAATCACACAGCATCAGTTTGCGATTGGCGATGGGAAAGTCTTGCGATAAGCAATGTCAAATCACACTGCGCGGAAGCGAACGGCGACAAATGGGAGAGATGGTTGGACGTTACCAAATAATTTTCAAACTCGAACCCAATCATTTGCCGTTATATGTGCTGTGCCCTCCAACGTAAGGGAAAAGCATCGTCGATGGACACATGCACGGAAGAAACGATGCACAAAGAAAGGGTAATTGTAGCTCCACAACATCCACATATTATTCCATCCACAGTTTCAGCGAGGGAAAAATTCGACGTGCGGTTCGGTGTCGTGGTGGTAAAGTAAAACACACCCGAAATAATCGTACCGAAAGTGCAACGAAAACTGCACCAAAAGAAAGATTCCATTCGATCGGTCGATCGTTCGGTTCGCCCACTTTTGGTCGCGTGCACACGATCGGGAGAAATGGTGCACAGCACAACGCAGGAGAACGCGACGCGCAACAGGAAAAGAACGATAGAAAAATGAAACGGAAGAAAACGCCATGGCTGGGTGTCTTTAGCGAAATGAAGAAATGCATGCAACACTGAAAAGAAAGAAAAAACGACGTTGCGCAAGAGAAGCGAAGCCGCGGCAACAAACAACAACAAAATGAAACCGATAAGCAAAGAGGAAATATGCAACTCTTGGTTTTGCGCGACTGCATGCAATTATTTTCCTCTCCTTGGACATGGTATGCAACTGGCTCTTCTGCTCCACGGGGATAACGGTTGTTTTCGGGGAACCTCTTCTTGAAGGTCTTTTTCCAGGGTTTTCCAGCTTTCTGGGCGTCCCCAAACCAGCCCCACACCATCTCTCCCCCTGCGAACGAGTATGAGAGGTGGAGAGAAACAGCAAGAGAAAAGTGCTGAAAGGAGGTCGAAGAAATTACCTTCTTTCTTTTACACGTTAGAGAAAAGATTGAGGTTGCACCTAATGTATGTGTGTGTCAGCCCCCCGTACGCGCGTGTGTGTGTGTGTGTCTTATTGTATGTTTTTGATTCTCTTTCGTATTTCATAACGTTTGCATCTTCCATGGACCGGCGGCATCTCCCCAATCTCGCAGCATAGGTCGTTGACCGGTCTGATTTGCTTCATGCGGAAGAAGGTTGGAAAAGGAAAAAAACAGTTCTCGCCCAGGTGGACACACGACCGCCGAACCACAGCACACTCTTACACACCACAGTCCCGTTGGAGAAGGCCGGCTGGCGTGTTGTGCACAGTCAGTGCAAAGAGTGCGACAAATGAAACATAAAAATCGTGAGAACCACATAACGGGATCACCACCAACGGGAGCATACGAAGATAATTCGATGCGCATCGGAGCGAGAGTGGGGGGAGGTGGAACTTCAGCGTAACACTTTTCCAACCTCGGAACAGGTTCGATGGTATGATGGTACCACCAGTTTTTTCTAACTTTCAATCGAATTCCGATTGATTTTGAAAACATGTCAAGATTAATCTGAAGGATTCCCATAAGAAACGGTTAAATAGTGTTCCGATGGAATTTTCCCGCCACAATAACACAATACCTGTACACTGTATAGAAATAAAGTTTGATCCAAGAGCCCATTATCGTGCTTTCGTCCAGGGAATGGAAAATCGATGTTCGGGGAAAGTATTCTGATCGGTCCTTCCCAAATAACGGACCCTTGATAAATGATGCAACATTAAGCCACATTCGAAATGCGAAAGCCCTTCCACGTCCGGTCAATGGTACGCCATTTCCTTCTGTTTTCTGTTTCGAACTTTCGCCTGAATGACATCATTCGCCTAACGATGTACGGCTGGTTACTACTACGGATGCGGAAAGGCATTAATTTCTAGGTACCGTATATTTTGTTGAACATGAAAAATAAATTAACCTAGAGAGCGTGGCGCGCGTGCCAGAGTTCATCGAATTGGAAAATCCAATCAAAGAAATTATAACCTATATGAAGAAGCGGAGGCGTTGGCACGGAACGAGATTACGGTTGCCCCGGAAGCTCATTCCGAGAAACGGAATCATCCTTCCTTATGCCCGTTTTTTTTTCCTCTAAGGAATTACTGGAAACATAAGCTTCCAAATTCACACCAACCAACCAAACCAAACCCGACCGGATTGGGTTTTGCGTGGAAATATATAATCTTAAATTCCACATTACGTGGAACAAAAATCCCTCGACAAGTTCATCTTGTTGGCCACGGTGACGCATTACGGATGGGTTTCTCTGTTTCTCGTAATTTTTGGGAAATTTCGTGCACTCGCATACACACCCTGCGGGCGAGGTATGTTTCGACCTGACACCTCGTTGTCGGAGAAAAAAAAAGCAATCAAAATCCGGATCAGAAAGTTAAGAAATCAGATTTACTGGCAGTGGCTGGTTGTTGTTGTTGCGTGTGCTGGGTGGAAAAGCCACCTCCTAGACACGGCATGGCACGTCAAAGAAAATGTGGCTAATGCGTCCCCTTCCTTGCTCCTTCATCCGGCGAGGGAGCGGGAGGTCGTCTCGGCAACCTCTCTCCTGCGCGTTTACGGATATGATGATGGATGATCGGAAGGAACCGCTCGGTGTCGGCGACTCCGACACTTCTAACCTCACAACACAACAACACACCAGACCAGACCAGACAAGCCCGAATACATTTTTTATACAGCCTTCTCGGAATGGGATGGATTTTCGTGGAAAACGCTGTTTTTCGGACGTCCGTTTGTGCCCCAATGTGTGTGAGTGTATGAGACTTGACCTAGAGGGAAGGTACGCGATACCGTCTGGAGAAAACGAAAAATGAGGTAGACGGCGGGCGTCATCATGTATATTTAATTAGGAAACTTTTGGTAAAGTGCTGCCTAACCGCGCCGCGCGATCGATTTTCAGCTGGCGCTGATTTTTCGCCCAACGGTTCACTCTTGGAAAAAGGTCCTGTCCAACAAGGTTTGCTGTTTTTAAATTCCTTCCCATTTAAAATATGCAGTTCCCACAAGATGTAAAAAAAAAATCACAACCTGCACAAGGTGGCGTGTGTCGCAAGGACGAAAAAAGTTCGAAAGCTCCGCATCGTAAACATAAAGCAATGTGTAATCCTCCAATACGTAATAATTTACGTATATTTTCCGAACGTAATCTCAATTCGGCAATCAGTAAATTTGTGATCATTTTTTTCCTACAATCTAATGAAACGACAGCCATGGTCGTTACACACTAATGTGGTGCGATTTTGTGCATGTGTTCGGTGGAGTAATTTTCGGAACCGAAGAGAACGGGATGTGGGACCGCAAAGTGCGTGGAAATTTGTATCGAAATAAGCGAGCGCACATGATGGACCCAATGATGATGCTCGTGCCCGCCCGCGCATCATCAAGAAGCGGACTTAATATGCACATATTTAGTGCGAACAGTAATCCCCAAACCGAAGCCTTAATGATATGCAGATGCAAAGTGGTGACGACGTAGGGAGCAAAAAAAAACAAGTGATAGCGAAAGAAAACCTTCAAAGGAAAAGAGAGGATTTTTCCTTCGATCTCCACCGTCGTCCAGGCGCGGCGTAGCATGCCGTTGTTGCCGTTGGATTATAATCTAATGTTGTTCGTCGTGTGGGTCGTTTATTTGAATACCATATCGATTAGAATACATTCGAAAGTGAGGCATTTTGTTCCTTTGCTTCTCTCGACCACCAAGGTCGAGCGGAGGTTAAGGTTAAACCATGCCCCGTCTCGCTCGCTTGTAATGTTTATTTTTCCTACAAAAAAAAGGGAATTTTCGAAATAACTCTTACATGGGACCCATCACAGGAATTAAATTAACCCCGGGAAGAGGGGTTCATTAATGCAGTACGTTGAAGCACAGATGGAAGAGAGAGGCGGTTGTTGTGTCCTAAATCGAATTTGAACGATTTTTTTCGAAACATTGATCGATCGCCAATGTTGGCTGGCTAACAAGGCAACACAACAAGGACCTCCTCGATTCGCTTGTGCATACTCTGCGTGTGCTATTAAATACGCATTTTTATATCCCCATTAAGGAATAAAATCAATGCTAGGGCTACCAACCATCGTTAGCATCAGATTCGTTTGTCGAAAGTGGATGGGTTGCCCCGAGAAGGGACGCGGGGGCATGAATGATTAACGCCCTTCAACGCAACCGATGGGGGCGTCGTGTGTATGAGTGAAAACCTAGTGCTCCTGACGATCCTTTGGAAAAATGACTTGCGTCAATGCCCCGACAGAAAAGCTGCCCTGTAACACCTGGATGGATCGTAAATCGAGGTAAACCATCAATAAAACATTTTCCCGCGCGAAGGATCCCCCATTCGGATGGACCTTTCGAAATGGGGAGGATTCTAGGTGAGGATAGGGAGCATTGGTAGGTAGGTCGGAGCAGGAAAGGGTCCGATTTATGGGCTGCACTTTCTGCCCCGATGAAAGGAGAAAAGGAAATGACCAACTTCTCGAAAACACGAGGTTAATGCGGTTCACCCTTTTTAGAACCAAAATCACGGGACACTACCGGAGGGGAAATAAAACTATTGCCCACCATTAGGTTTTATTTTCGGTACGTTCTATTTATTAAAATCACCCATCAACAGCAAGTTGGTGTGTGTATGAATAATGAAAACCCCTCTTCACCTACGGTTATTGCGCGTTTGCGTTTGAAAAACGTGCCTCCTCTTACGGAAGGGCTCAAATCAAGTGAACGAAAGCAACAAAGGTAGTTGGAGGAGGATCGAGAAGTATTCATAAAAAGATTAATGATAAACATACTTTTGGGTGGCTTTGTTTTCCAACATCACAGCCTGTATTTTTCCCTCGATTTCCACACTTTTCACATGCCGACATACTCTCACATAGTTTTCTCTCTTCTTCTCTAGACGTAGCGCTGTTTCATGGCGGTTATAATTATTCCTTCCTCGCCCAACACCAAAACGCGGACTCTCTCTATCTCTTTCTTTTTTGGGGCGGGTGGCAAACTTTGATTTCCTTCCCGGAACGAAAAGCAGGAAGCATCGATTTCATCATTCAATGCCCCCATTAGCTCTCTCCGTGCGGTGGTAGGTAGCGAGCGGAAGGCAAGCCGAACGTGATTAACAACAGATTTTCCGACGCCCCCCTCCCTATTCGACGGACGAAGGGTGTTGTGGTGGGCTGGATGATATCATGGGACCATTAATCGCACGCCAACAGGGTAACCTGATAGGAATCTTTTCTCTTGCGGCCCCGGCGGGGGCTACTTACGTGCCGGTGTGTATTAATGACGGACGGAATTAGGAAGGTTGCTGCTTAGCAAAGAAAATTTATAAGAATATGAAACAAAAGGTGAAAGAAGGTTTGTCTAATATTTCGCACCAGGTTTTGTTTACATGTCCACGATGGATCTGCCGGTGGGGTCAGTGTAGGTTTTGTGAGACAAAATTTGTTCAAAAACCGTTTCGCAACCGACACCTTGCGTGTGGTTACAGACAAATTCTTAGTTTCCCTCCAACGATGTCATAGGCAAGTAATAAGGGCGTGTACCAGTGCACCCAAATGGTGCAAAACGAGAGGAAAAGTAGAATAAATAACTAGACGGCACTTTACCGCTCGGAAAGAATTTTAATTATCCTCGAGCGTCCTCGAAGTACTACTTCGCTGCACCTTTCCTTCATTCTCGTTTCTCTCTTCCTATCTTTCAGGTGTCTATTCCGAACCGGTCCAGATCATGCAACTTTTCATTTGCATCGTGTGATTGCTCCCGAAAGAATTTATTTACTGAAGAACCACGACCCAACTGGCTGGCTGTTTTGGGGCGTGTAAATGTTTTTCGCACCGAGCGGGGAGAGGCTAGGGAAATATAAATTCCAATCATACTTCCTCCCCTTCGTCGAGCAGGCTAGGATAGCCGATTTGTGTCGCCGCCAGGAACCCTTTGGATCCGACTGAAATCAAGACGAGCATAGAGAGGTCTCGGTTCGGTTGGGGTTCATTGAAATTCATCATAGCTGAGATACTAAATTTGTTTAAAAAACAGTAATGTTGTGTCGGTGACGCACAGGACTTCTCATTAAAATCTGTCCCTCCGCTGCACAAGTTAAGTGTAACTGCTTCTACTGAAAATGGCGTAAAAAATGCGTTCCCTTTTTCCATCTCAACGCTAAAAACCACCTGTGGAACCAGGGTGGCCACTCTACGGGGAATCAAGTGAGAAGGCGAATGCAGCATCATCAGTCGGCAGGAATCGAGTCTGCGATAAAACGGATCAAATGAATGTTAATCCGTCGCGCCGTTTCCTTTCCTGTGTCTCCTGTGCGTCGTCCCCTCGGTGATGGTAGGTAATCCCCTCGAAAGAATTTCATCCCGGGCGCTCTGCTCTGGTTCCGTAAGCCACGCTATTTGCGCGCTTCTCTACTTTCGACCACAATTTCAATTAAGGTCAATAAATGTGTATTTGGCACGCGCGTACACACAAACACAAACACTAGAGCCTGGGAGGATGTGCAATCTTTTCGCCCGGCTAGAAGGTGGGAATTATAGAGGGGCTCTATGTGCCGCCGTCGGGAGGCAAAAACCAATTCCACCAACCAATATCTCCGATCGAGAAAAGCGACATTGTTGCCACCACAAATGGTCCAATAAATATTTATAAACCAATGCTACGACGACGTGCTTCTCGATAGAATTAGAACGAGTGTGACGTTGACCATAAAAAGTAATTTTCTATCGCCCATAGTTGGGGCCTGGGGAACGACGATTTGGATCCTGATTTTATGATGTTGCGCCTCTGCACTCAAAATGAACGGGAGCATTTAATTTTGGTTGATAGAAGGTTTCCTCCCTTCGAACAACTTCACCATGGATGTAATAATCATCAGATAACAAATTCCGAAATGTTTCAGCTCTGCTACGATACTAAAAAATGTCACTCAAAATTCCAACCCATCCTTGCTTCAAAAATATCGGACAGATATTACATCCATCAACGTTTGGAAGAGTAATCAGAATAAATGGTCTTTCGCTTACCACCATCTCCCCCTCTTCACTTGTCAACTTGTTGAATATGGATGAATATGGATGATGGAGGTTCTTTCCATTAAATAAATAAATATAATTGAATCCACGGCTTCCCACAAACAATATTCAAACCATAATTTCGCTTGCTTTCCGAGCAAGCGCATGCACAAAGAATGTCAATCATCATATTTTGAAGAAGCATTGGAAATTATTTCAGACATAACCGTGTGTACGTGAAGGATATAAACCGACTACTCGAGATGGATTGATTGAGTTTTTCACGGATTTCTCGGAGAAACAAAAACGATTCGTCCTTTTCTTATATGGCCTCGTCCACTTTATATCGCTCCTCCTCATGCTTCATCCAAACAACAATCAATCACAGGAATTCTTAAAGGTTTCGGATGGGGGTTTGTGTGTGTTGGAGAGAGAAGAAAAGCGTTGCAGAGCGCGTATGGAGAAGAAAATGTTAGCAAATTTAAACAATCCTAATCAACCCCTAATACATAAACATCATCCATCAGTCACAACGCGATCTTGATCATGGGTAGGGACAGTAAAAGCATGTTCGGGTTAGTTAGAAGCGCACTTTTAATTTTTTTAAAGTTCGATGCACTTTGGTTGCGTCAAGAGATTGACACACTCTAGAAGACGGTTGATAAAAAAAATCCACTTTGTCAGGACATTGAGAAATGGAAGTAAAACACCTACACCGACAGAGTGTGTGTGACAAAAATAAACAAATTCATCTCATCTAGAGACCATGAACTCATACTACCTCTTGAGACTCAGCTGATAGATGCCACAGGGTGATAATTGCAAGTCAAGCAACAAGTGGTGCCAGCGCGAACAACACTTCCTAACTCATTAATGAGTTTGAGCAAAAGCATTTCTCATATTCGTAGAAGCGGGTTGCCGCTTTCTAACGAGAGGAAACTTGACCTACGGCATTAGGAAGGAAGCTAGTTTTAGCGATACTCCTCGCTACTCATATGTAGTTAGTTATCTTGAGACTCAAGCAAGCTTGCAATTATTCAACAAATCTCTTTCGGAAAGACGTCAACCAATGTGTGTTTCTCAACCACATACATTTCAAACACATGTTTTTAACATGTGATAACTTAAACACTTTTACACGTTAGAATTGATGAGGTACAACTTTAAGCATAGCGTAAGCACTAGTAAGCAAATCCTGGTATTAGACAATCAACACCGTGTCTGCAACAACAGAGTGTCGTTGGCACAAGTAGAGATTGTTTTTCATTTACTAATTAATTCCTCGAATCTTCACGCCTCGGTTTCGATCTGCAGCAACCACCTACGCAGCTTAGTGACCCTCAAGAAGTGATCTCGTTATCGATATAAGCAAAATTGCTTCAGTTGCCCTTTGACACTGCCTCCAGCGAACTGTTGTCGTTCCATGAATATGATTGGCTGGATATCGGTGACACCGTAAAGATAAATATAAATTAGATAACACTAAATACAAGGACCAGACCTAAACCCGGTGTTCGTCTTCAAACGAAGCATGGCTGTGTGGTGGTACGGAGATTCATTCTGGGATAATTACATCCAAAAGTTCGGCAAAGTCCTTTGGTCCATCACACTGTGTGTGCGCTCCATATCCCCCACATGACAGAATTATTATCTATTACATGATTCGGGGTTTTGGGACTTGATGCGGCAGATAGCAAATATTAAATTGATGATTAGGATCGAGTATCGATAAGATTACACGCTAATGAAGGTGAACACTAGAGGCGTGGGAGAGACGATACCCAACCAAACTCGATTGCACTTCGTTCGAGCAACTCATGGCGTTTTGTTACAGTTTACGAGCCATTACTTTCCCCCCCAAATCCCCAAATAAACTTTTACCAGTCAGTGAACAATTCTGCTGCAATGCTATATACACCCTACGTTCGTTTGATGGAAAATATGGGACATCAAGTGTGTGTAATGCCAGTATGTCTTGATCTAATTTACCCACCCCACTGAATCAAGGACTCACCATAGCAATCGGGACGTTAATTAGCTAAATATTTGCAGTGCATTAAATGAAATTACTATACAGTTCATTGGGAAAATTATCGAGGAGAAAACGTAACCAAGGTTACCATCGTGGAAAGTAAACTGGATAAGCAATACATTACGCTAGAGCCATTGCCAATTGATGTGTTCAGCCGCAAAGATCAATGTGTTTTAAGTTATATTTGTGTTCGGAGTTATGTTTTTGTTAAACACTTAAAAAGCTTAACCAGAGCACAAATGAAAACAATTTTAACAACATGCAGAGAACAACTCTACATATTGATTCATAGAACTTTACATCACAAACTTTTCACTTTTGAAAATCAGTCAAAAAGTTTTCAATTTACAGAACAGATTGTACTTGTCAAAATTTTGAGGTGTTCCATCTTCAAATTTTTAACATGGCGCATTCAGGTCAACCCTGTCACAGAACATTTGCGGTCGCATTTTTGCACAAAGATTTTTTTTTTTGCATCACCGTTCCAAGACAGACCACCATTGCATTTCCATAAAAGACGATAGCGAAGAATGCTTCGAGCATCGTCAGACGGAAATAAAAGTTTCATTTATCAAACCCACGAGAGAAGAGGCACACAAACCAACTAGAACTATCGGTGGTGTCCCTTACTGTAGTTTTCCCTAGAAGGCATTTCGTGAAATGGATCCAAGTCGTGCAGATAAAAGTTTCAAAAGAATTTAAGGAAGAAACAAGCAACCAGCCCACCACTACTACTACTCGCCAGTTGGGTTAGTACTCGGTGCTGGTTTCACAATTGGTAGCAATTGGAAATAGCAATTTAAAAATAGTTCCTACTATTTACTGCGCCAAGCGGGAAGCAACGTAAAAAAATTGGGAAGGTTCCTCTAGACATAGCCAAATCTTTGATGAAGCTCGCCACCAGCGTCACCGGTCCATTGTTGACGCAAATGTTGTCCCTGGACTATAATAGCTACGCGGAAAAGTTACGCGTACCAAAGATCAAAAAAAAAAGTTGTCAAACAACTGACATAACCACCCCATCATAAGGAAGGAAAAGGTCAACTTTTGTCAACCGAAGTACAGCGCCACGAAATGCTACCACCAACGACAATGACGGGATGTCCCATACTGGCATGGGGACACGGAAAAACTGTCATCTGCGAAGTTCGAAAAGCAACGCCATCGATTCGTTGATTGTCAAACAATTTGATAAGCAGACAGAGCAGGATTCTGCGGCTACCGGCGGACCATCGAAACATCGTGTCCCTGAGGTCACAGAGAGCATCATTTTGACTGCAGGATGTACAAGGTGACCTGAAAAATTGGGGGAAAAGGATGCCGACGAAGTGACTGACGCTAACGAGGGTGGAAGATCGCAACCTTTTCCCCCGCAATGCAACAAGTTTTTGGGAGGACATTGAAGGCACGCGGAACACGTGACACGTGACAAATTTTCGACAGCTGACACATTGTTGTGGAGTATGCATTTTATGTCGTCATGCAGCAACAAGTCAGCAGTAGAGGTGTTTGAAAGGATTTTTTCTTCCTGCTTCTCAGTATTGTTGAAAATACTTCTAACGGAAAAACGTGACCACTCTTCCACATAGCAAATCTCAGCACGATGCGATTTTGATTAAGATTGATATAGTTCGAGCCGACGTGTTCAATTTGAATTAAATTAACAACGGAAGCAGCGGGCACCTCCTGGGGGTTATAATATGCTAACTAACCGGAGAACATTTCCGTGCGGTTATGAATTATGCACCATGATGCCATTCCCGACCGTTGCCGAATCCTATTCCGAGCAGCTGGTGGAGCTTGATCGGGGTAGGGAAAAAGGTCGAAAACCTTTCACCGAAAGCCCTAAAACTACAGTTTTAGTTACCATCTGAGAGAATACATTTTCAAAAGTCAACAGACGGTTGTAACAGGGCTATTTTTAGCGCATCCCTCTTCCATACCGTAGCCTCCGTTCCAGCCGTTTCTTCAGTCAGTTCCGGTTATCTTCTATCTGCCGCTGACAGTTTGCAGCAAGCAATACTGGTACATTCGATTCGTCGGGGAAAACTTGAAGCTCAAAACCGCCAAAAAGGTAGTTTAGAAATCCTCCTTTTTTATCCTTATCATTGCTCTACTGTCCACCAGTACGTAAGGGAAACCAAAAACCGAGTGAGAAAGCAAGTGGGAAAACACGTCTGCGCCCAACATCTTCCTACGGTCAGCAGCAGTGTGCGAGAAACTTCTGTGGAAAATATCATTTCTTCACAAACTGTCCGCAGCAGAACACGTCGGGGATATCACGAGCAATCCACTTAACGTAAAAGGATAAAAGAAAACATCATAAAGGACTCTCTATACTAAACGCGAAAGGAAAGTGTACAGCAGAATGTTTTGCTGCAAGAAGAAAATCAATGGAAATAGCTGCGAGTAAACCTTGTGTGGTTTGGTACGCTTCAATCCTTCGGATCTTCATCGTCGATTTGTGGGTGGTTTTAGGCGGAAAATCGTTCATAAACCTTTTAACAAACTGAACATCAGAATCGAATCGATTTCTGGAGATTTTCACGATCCACGTTGCAGGTACGGTGGAGAGCTACCTGGAAAGAGCGTTACCGTTGGGCATAACGGTTTGTGAAAATGAGCACGTCGGATATTCCCTGCAGGGATATTTTAACTTCTTTATTGCCGCTCGGACTTTGTAAATATTCAACAACAGGGTGAGAAAAACCTGAAAAGATTTAATTCAAGCTTTGGGTATGTGAACGTTGACTTAGCGTCCTTAGACACCATCTGTTTTCCTTACCACCTAAACTATTTGTCGTCGATCACCGAAAAGGACCATCACTCTTGATAAAGCATGAAATATATTCGCTTGAATTCTAAAAAGGATATCTCTTCCTGGAAATACTCTACGAAACAAGCAACAGTTTAACTAAACGCTCGCCTTCTCCATTTGCCTAATGCCGTTTAGGAGAATGCTTATACATTTCCTCATAATTGCGAGCGGTGCACGACAACAGACCATGAAATAAATGCTTGATCGTCCTGGGGCCGTGTCTGCTCTGGTCCTGAAAGTAATTTTCAACTTTGTATTCTCCTTCCAGCGCACGGAAAAAGAGCGATAGATAAACTTATTTATATCAACCATCAGGCAGCAAACGGGCGGACGGCGCCGTTGTGTCGCGCCGTTAATGAGCTTCACTTTGGCGAAATCAGATTTCCATTTTCGACTCCATTGCGTGCCCCCCTCTCTTCCCAGAGAGAGATGCGAGGCGTTAAAATGGCGAAATGGAAAGCAAATAGCGGGTTAATCAATACTCATTAGGAACCCCACCCAACACTCCCCATCGTTCCTTGCGTCCGTTTTTATCCTATGAAATGGAATTGCTTCCATGCGCTTCTATGAAGACGACACAGGGACACCATCGTAGCACCGGGTGTCGAAATTCAAACACACTCTAGCAACAGGTCACACTTGAGAAGCCAAGGAAATGTTCAAACTTGTAATCAAATACGAAAGTTAACTGCTTCGTAAAACTGTACATTAGTCGTATTTCGATACTTTATATAAATTGAACTAAAGCTCACATTGCTCTCACAGATCCCTAATTCAGTGTTAGTATAGAGTTGGATTAAAATAGGAGCGCATTACAATGTTTAATATTGGAAATGTTTGAAAATGCGCCTTCTATAGTATCCCTTCCATTTTGGTAATTGATTCTTCCATTTTGAACCCTATTGCGCTTTCCTACGACTCCTGACCTATACAAGGAAACCCGAAGGCTTTGTCTGAAGCGAAACATTCGTATTTTGGAACTGGAAAAATTGATTTCCGAAAATAGTTTCCTATTTTCATCCGCTCGCAAATAGTTACTGTCCACATCAGAAAGAGACGTCGAACATTATTGGGTCTTTGTTTCGGAATAGCAAAACTAGTTCTGGGACTACGAGGAAGCCACCTCCTAAAGTGATATTTTACACAAACTGTTTTTGTGTCCCTTTTGTGTCCTTTGCGTCACCTGGAGCGACTACTACTCAACGAGCGGTTGCTGTTCACTTGCGTTCCTACCACAGTTGTCCCCCGTTCGTGTGGAGAAACAGTTCCGGGAACTATTCGGTGAAAAACAAAACTCCTCCAGGCGATGCCAAAAAGGGTCGATCGGAAACTTTGTCGAAGCTTAGCTCTACAGGGAAAATAAAATCGTACCATTTAAAAATGTATCGCTAACCCTTATCTAAAGCTTTTCCTCGTTCCAGTGACGGAAGAGGAAAAAGTTCCCTCTATCGCTTCTCCCGCCGTCACCACCATTGTTGCCTTTCCGTGTGCTCCACCGTTACGGGATGATCCATTCATTACATTTTCCAGATATCGAGGAAACCACCACCACTACACAACGGTCGCAACACGGTGGTGGGTGGTGACATTTTGTGGTGCAAAAGCGCGTTTTGTTGGTGACTCGGAATGTATGTGCCGGTGGAAAAATTGCGGCAACCTTCGCTTTCCATCCTAAGGTTATTCTCTTTACCTTTAAAATAACTCGCTACCGTTGACATTCTTCAGAATTACCATCACGAAACCGGCGGTTTTTGCCCTCCTCCGGCACATTCCATTCACCGCGGCCCAGTTGAACCTTCTTCCCCCGTCGTCGGGTTCTGTTGTTGCTAGACGGTGGGAAATTGCCCATTCCACTCCACTTCGGTACCCCCGGGAAGAAAAATAGCTCTTCAAAGTCAGGCGACTACCGTTAGAACCTTCTGGAGAAAGCGTGGAGGAAGCCGTCATTCAACCCAAGAATTCTCTTCAAGAAGAAGAGTTGGTGTTTTGCGTGTCGTTCGGGAATCACCGTCGGAAACGCTTACACCAACCACACCAAAGCGCGGTAGGTGGTGGTTGTATCGGAAAAACTCACCTTTTTGGATCACATCTTATTTCACCAACTCTTTCACAAATCCACGTTGGATCGGACGATGGTAAAGCAAAGTGGGCCACCGCCCAAAAATATGGAAACTCCATTTTCCAGTTGGGGAAGTTTTCAGGGAGGAATAACGGGTCCGGAGCGGGTGCGCGCACGCGACGATTGAAAGTAATTTATGGCCGATCGTAAAATTCCAAATTGTTCCATCGTCTGCGATCACGGAGAGAAAGAGTGAGAAAACGGAGGGAATTATGCCAAGACCAACGGAGCCGTCCGTCGGAGCGTCGGTAGAAGGAATTTTCACCGGCGTTGGCGGCGCTGATGTTGCCGGTTTTACGTGTTGCGGGAAAAACACCGTTCGCCGGCACCCACCCGACGCGGCGGCGGCACAGGTGCCGGTAGTTATGGCCAGGTGTAGAGCAACAAACTTGCGCTGGAAGCATTCCTTTTAGAGTGGCTTCCGAAGGAATGTAGATCGTCGAGATGGGCGCAAACAATGAAGCAACTGGAAGCATTGAGAAGGCGTCCGATTCGGCGATGAATGGTACATATTGTGTTACTAACTGTTTGGTGGAGCCACAGCAAACACCAGTCTGTTTAAAAATCATTAATCAATGAAATGATTTTCATCCCATTTTCACAAATATATACTTTTTCTCGCGAGCAGATCTCGAACGGTATGCGGAAAGCGAAGCAGCATTTCCAAAGCAAGCATCATCTATGGTAAACACACTTTTCGGCAATTTTGTGTGCTGTCTGCCTGTCCGTGGGATTAGGGTTGAGAAGAACCGTGGAAAATGTGGGGAAAAAACATCCGAAAGGATCAACACCGGGAAAGCTCCCCATCTTGAATACAGTGAGAAGCTTCTCGAGATAGAAAGGGAGCAGAGTAAGGTTTTTTTTCCTCATCTTTATCCACGGAAGCGCAAAAGCAGACGGTGCCAGATGGAGCCTGGGAGAAAAAATGTACTCGAATTAATTAAAACAAAATTTAAAAAATATTACAAAATTCATTCAATTTCGAATAAATGGCCCCCAGAATGGTTGTTTCGCGACTTTTTGTAGAGGACGAGTTTCCTAAGAAAAGTTTTGTGGGTTTTTCGACGCCCGTTGGGGCGATCTAAACGCAAACACGCTCGTGGTAGAATCCTGCTTACTGTGAAGTTTTCTCATCACAGCTTGAGGCAAGGTTCGGGGACGAAATGAGCCAACTTCCGGTCGATCCCAAACGGAAAGTTGGAGAAGATACCGTTATTTGCTTTTGCGATTTCTTGCTTTTTGTTTCCCGCAAAAGGTGACCGACCGCCGTTCACGGCCTCTTTCGGGTGTCGAAACGAATGGGAAGCATGACAACAAACTGAAGACACCTTTTCTTACGCCACCCAGAGGCGCGCCACACGTCATCGTGTGCTCGTGGTTGACCGGAACCCACCACAACGGTACCCGGATATTTAAAATTAGATAATGTGATGAATGATATGCGCTTCTAACAACCCCGAAACCGTTGTCTACGCTCTGGTTTCTGTTTTCCACTTTCTTGGAGTGTGAAAATGACAAAAAAATGCGGCCCGAAAAGTCAAACAAAAAACCAAGAACGAACGGAATTCCATTAAAGAAAAGGATATCCTTCTTTTGTTCTTCCGGTGGGGGGCATCGGGTTCGTTGGAAGGTAGCTAATAAGATGATGGTATATGTTCTCGTTGGATGGAAAAGCAAAGAGAAACCAACGGCAATTTTCTATCCCATGCTAACGGTCATTTCTCACAACTCGAGTTTATCCGGTTCCGGTTGGAACAGAGCGACAAGATGACGACCTGCGTCAAGTTTCTGTTTTCCTTGTTTGCGCTTTCTCAGCCAGCCAACCCCACCACCAGCATGAAATAATGTCCACTAAAAGACGCACACTTTTTGCTCAAAACTTTTGTAACTCCCCCCCTTCTTTCCCTTTTTTTCGTATGCTGAGAAGAAATGGGTTCAGATTTTTCTCAGTTGACAAATTTGTCCTCCCGTTAGCGGTCCGTTTTCCGGTAACATTTAGGTACGCTGTGTACAAACGATACCCCTACTACACTTCTGCATCCGGTGAGGTAGAGGTCCGGGGAAAAGGTAGAGAGAAATGTCTTCCCATCAGGGTTGGGACTTGGTTTTATTTTCCTTAAACAAATGCTGTCATATCGAACGTATGGATCTACTCCAAAAAACCACGTCAGCAACGGAAATGAAAAACTTCCTCCAGAACACGGGAAAGAGTGAAGAAGGAAGCAACATAAAGGATATGCAAACTGAGCCATACGAATTAAACATAACCATGGCCCAGTGCAGTATCATTCTACGGTGTCATGCAGAACCCCAAAATTCCGAAAAAGATATAGAAACTATAGAAATTTCCCACCGAAAAGCCGACACTTTGTGGCTGCCCTATCTTTTGCCCAAATAGCATTTTAAAGATGTTTTGGTTTTGATTTGCTCAATTGTTTTTAAATTGTTACCTGTAGTAAGTAAAGTGAATACGATACATACATCGTCAAAAAAGAAGCTGAATGAAGATGGAGGAAAAATATTATACTACCCCACACCATCTCTAATAGCCACCATTTTTGTTCCGTTATTCACCCTTCTTTTCTCGCGAGTGACTTATTTCTTTGCACTCATCCAAATCTTTCTCACTAACGACTGCGGCGGCGGCTGTGGCCCGGCCTTCTCGCAGCTCATTAACGAACAACGATGGACAGGATGAAAAATCTGACGTCCGTTTTACGAAAATTAAGCGCCAACACACAACGCACACCGCTACACACACACACCGTGGATTTAAGGTAAGAATCGTCCGCCACAAACTGAGCGTTTTCGTGGGTGAAAATGAAAAATATGGTGAACTGGTTCAGACCACTCCAAACAGATGATACCCGGACGGTTTGGGGTGTTTGGAAAACGAGCTTCATCTGCTCTCTCTCTTTACCATCGGTTTCCCTATTTTGCCGGGTTTCTACGCTCTCTTCGGTTAAGAATCTTTTAA
Source organism: Anopheles plumbeus (assembly GCA_034621735.1). Classification (NCBI taxonomy): domain Eukaryota; kingdom Metazoa; phylum Arthropoda; class Insecta; order Diptera; family Culicidae; genus Anopheles; species Anopheles plumbeus. The sequence continues at coordinate 37,418,753 of JAOEFI010000003.1, forward strand.
TCATTATCGCGTTTGCACTCCACCAAAAGCGAGGGTGATAAAACGATTTCTCAGCTTTTTATTTTTCGCAAACACGTCGGAAAATCGTTGGCCCGAAGCGGTACGAGGATGGAGCGATTTAATTTCATTTCTCACGCCAGTTCATCTCCATCACCGGATCGATCTCGGCGGCGGATTAATGATGATCATGTAGTGCAGAAGCGTTGGTTGGAGTAATTTGTACTTCCGCCAGGCGTGGTGCGGGCGGGCAGAATTTTACGCGCAGGTGGGGTCGGTGGCAGCAGTAGGGTGGTACGAATGGAAACTGTGCTGTAAGAAATAAACAACATCCATTCTGCAACTACAGTTAACAAAACACAGCGGGGATATCTCCACGGAGTTGATGTTTCGTGCGGTAAGGTAAAATTTAGCACTTCACACATTCAAATCTTACAAAAGCAAATTTACTGAAAAATGAAGCGCCAGTTGTTTGCAAAATGTATTCTGTTTCACTTATGTTCAACCATACCATCCATTAGATATGAATCTTTCTATCTGCTCTATGCTTGCGTTTGAACTCGGGCCTTCGAATGGAACTTTCGAAACTAATGTTCAGCACAATTAACTACCACTAATGAAAACAGTGAAAAAATGTTGCTTTAAATTTTTTCAAAAAATCAATAAACACAGGCAAATGTTGTGTGTTTTTCCTCCCCTGTCGGCGGAAGTATGGATATATTTTTTTCATACACGTGCCCCAAACGCATAAACATCTGCAGTTTTATTGTTTTCAATTTCAATCCATCCCGACCAGAAATCGACAAAAACAATATTCCTGAAGCAAAATAAACACAACCATGGGTCGGCGGTCAGTGTCTATCTATAACTGGACAGTTTAGTACCCATGCTTAGCCTTCCGAAAATCGCATGCAGAGAAAACTCTCATACAAGAATGTTCCGCTTTCTATTTTCTACGACACAAAAAGGCAACGTACGATTGATGACGCAAGGCCGTTGGAAAGAAACGCAAAGCGACAGCATACACACATACACACGAGGACAGGAAATGATTTAAAAAATACCCCTAACGTAGACCCCTAACGTAGGCATGTCCGGCCGGGGAGGCTCTAACACGCCGAAAGTCCTTGCTGACGATACATCGTAGAATCGATGAATTTTCGCACACGCGAAGCAGGGAAAATTGAAGGTGACGTTCTCACGAGATGTAGAAACGTGCGTGTATTTAGCATTTCGATTACGTTCGCACGGGTTTGAGCGATTTTCCGACGGCGGGACAAATCATCCATCTTTCTGCCGTAGCTGGGGTTTTGCCGCCGGGATGTGGTGTTATTGTTAAACCACGCCGTTCCGCAGGGGTAACTAACGCCAGTTCGGCGAGGGCGAACGAAAATCGTCCTCCGGGTGCCATCAATAATAAACACGGCGAAACGATGGTAGGTAATGCCCGACCGCCCGATGGGGTGATGGGTGGGTGGGTGATGATGCTGGACGCGCGTGCATCCGGCCGTCCCCGTCCGTGTGTCTGCTTGGCTGCAGTGAAAAGGACGGTGGGCGGAGGGACACACACTTTCGCGTGTAAATGCCCCACTAACGACGAACCGATGGATGTGCTGTGCTGCGCGCACAACGTTTAGTATCCAGTATTCGTTTTCCCAGCAAGAACAACAACAACACGCCACACAATCGCGTAGAGTAGAGTCACACATCGCGGAGTCGATCGCGGATGAAAAATCGAGGGAAAATTACGCCACATGCCACCCGGCGTTGATGGTGTGGGG
>JAOEFI010000003.1:37442147-37481763 GCA_034621735.1 Anopheles plumbeus
TCGATATCCTATCCAAGGACGAGGACATCAGTGCCGGTAGATTCACATATCGGCTGTATACGCACGTCGATTGGTAAGCAAGAGGACGTCAATCTTTCTCTTTTGACATATATTACCAAAGAGAATCAAACCGCAAAAAAGGGACAAAATGAAATTCGTCATCTCACAACCACACTCCGATGAAGCAACGAACTCCCATGATATATGGTCTGCTGGGTCGCTGCTAAATTCCGTAATGAGCATCGTATTAGAAACATGCTTCATTGCAATTGCCTTGCAAATTCAACACCTTCCACCGAGTTACGGTTGCGTTTGATTTTCATGAAGCGTACACCCCACCTATGGGAAATTTTATTGCATGAAAAATTATCATTTCAAGAACGGAAATAATCAGCCCGGCACAACCGATCGCGTCACGCGAATAGGCACGGATTAATTGAATCAACCGTTCCACAGATCGGTAGAACCCGAAGGGAAATTTTAGAAGCTGTTGGGGTGCTTTTTGTTGGATCTTTGATCTTATCATACCCACATTAGCATAAAGAAGAGCCACACGCACAACTTCTTCAATCGATTCGCTTGAAATGAAACGCTTTGAAGATCGGGAAAGTGTTAACGTCAAACGCCGTACCCTTCGAACAACTTATGAAGGCCGAGAGGGTTGTGAGAAAACCGCTTACTAAGAAAACTTTTTAAAAAATGTCAAATTTTTCATGAAAAGTGCACCAAAAACAAGATGTAACGAGTGAGTGTGAACACTTAACAGAAAACGAGACAGTACCGTAAAACATCCCCAAACGCTTAACAAGTCAGCAGAAGAAAGAAAACCATCCAAAAATCGGACCGGTTCTGAAATCAGGCGCAAATAAAAACGAATCAAATCACCGGCAGAACTAGGTGTACAAAATACCACCGAACCCCAGTACCCGTCCCAGTCCCAGCGGCGGCCGGCAGAACACATCGCGTTGCGCATCGTCGCACGCCGAAAATCAGCAATATGACGATCCGGCGTGGCCGCGGCCGCTGTCATTGTCCTCGTTATTTTTCTGGGGCAAAAACCCGGACGCGGAAGTTCCGCCTTTCCTTCTTCTTCTTCTCCATCGTTCTCGTTGCTGCTGCTGGCTGATGAACCACCCCTCTCTGAACGGGGGCCGCCTCTTGTGTGACTTTGCGATTCCCTTCTCTTCCAGCCCTAGGCCGTGTAGTGTTTACCGTGGCCAAATTATCTCTTCGCTATTGGAGTGGCGCATGACGGGGCGGGTGATGCGGACGAAAAAAAGCAATCGGGCAAGCGGGCAGTGCAGCCTCAGCTAAATCCAATATGGAGTATTGCCGCTGTCCTCTGGGTAGCCCTCTGTCGCCACACGGAAGGGACAACGCAGCGCATTTCGGCAATTAAACGCTCATTCAGGTCGGGAAAATGCACCGGCCAGAAGATGCGAGGCGCAACATTTGGTGGTAAAAACAATGACTTGACAACATGTTTCTTCGCATCTTTGGAAAGCAATTTTCGTACCGGAGAGACCGTTTTTTGGACTAATGAATGAACGAACGAACGAACAAACGAACAAAGAAACCGCATCAAATTTCTCGTTCTCTTGTTTAATTGTGATCATTTAATCGTTTAGCAAGTTTCCCAACCTGGCTGCCGGAGTAGGGGTTAGAAGGGAACGTGCTCTCTGTTGCTCAACAGTCCCTTTTTTGGCAAAACGCAAACACCCAGATGCCGTGATAATGCAAATCGTCCGTGCCTATCTGGCAACATAAACGAGGAAATGACCAGAATGGAAAGGTGGGAAAAATGGTGCAAACCACAACACTATGCCTAACTGTTCGTAACTATGGCCTAGTAGCTTTTCAAAGGGTTGGAAGCACACACACGAAGTGAGGAAGAACCGAATTAGGAGACAGTGCCAGTCGGATTCCATTCCGATAAAACCATCGCCAGTTTTCAGCGTATGGAAATTAAACAAAAAGGTATATAACATAAGTATAATAGAAGGCACGGATAAATCGGTATCGGTGATTTTCAGCAGGACCTTCCACTTGTCAGCCCAGACCTCTTTCCCCCTGGCCAATATCCGGGAACCCGCATGCTCTCCTCCCTCCCGTTCGCTAAAGTATGCTTGGTTTCCGATAGCAAAATATGAGAAACGGACGATAAATTGCGCAGGGTTGACATAGATTATTTAGCACCGCTTTTTCAGCTCAATGCGTCCGAGAGACCGACGGGGGACCCCGTCCGTCGGGTGCACATCTTCCCGGCAGTGTCCGGCAAAGGATCCGAGGAAACGATGGTGGCCTAATTTCTGGGACAAACGCGTCGGAACGGTGCACGGGGGGAGGACGCGTTCTCCCGGTCGATGTCACGGAGTGGTCGGATCGGTAGCTTTTGGTGTCAGCATTAATTGAATTATTATACTGTCCACTGTCTCTTTAGCGCTTGCTCGCTCTCTCCTTACCCGAAAAGGGCTACGGTTGGACAACACCTATCCATTGCACGTTGCACCGGGCGCTGGATTACGCCACAGGACGGTGCACTCCACGGAAGGGCGCGCACATCGACGGGCAGGGTTATTGGAGGGCCAGACGGGTTGAATGCTCTCGAGGTGGCGGCCTGTCCCGCTTCAACAACCTCGTTCTACACCCTACACGTTCGCACAGGGCCAGTGCGAGTCTGGCGTAATATGGCAAAAATCAATAAAAGTGCTCCCTGGCCGGATGGGCTGGACTGTGATTCATTTGGCAGATTCGCAAAATGCCAATTACTATTATAGTTAAATCGAACAGTTTGATCTCCTTTGCCGCTGCACTGATCCTCGCTCGAACCAACCAGCAGCAGTGCCCGCTGGCAATCTTTTGTGAATTATTTACGGAAGCTTTTACAATCCACTGCCGCAGCAGCGCCGTGTGCCAGTTTTTAAACATACAATAATTCGTAAAGTCGAAACGTGGCCAGCAACGAACTGAATAATTGGCCATCAGTAATAAGCGTTTAAGTTGCCATCCGCACTAATTAGCGACTCAGCAAGAGCGTCATCTAACGGTTGGCAGGCCAAACAACAGATGGGCATGTTTGATAGCCAAACTTTCATAAGATATATGGTATTTTTTTTTCAAACCGCAATTTATATTATATCTACTAACTAGATCATTATGCGTTCTTGATTTTAGTCAGATAAATTCCCGTAGAGTCATAAAAAATGTTATATAACTTTAATCTTGGGTTTTACTGTTAGCAACGAACAATGGAACCATAAAAAAGGGATCACACGTTCGCAAGGGGAAGTGTTTTTCATACATATAAAAAGCAAGGTGATGTGCGTGACATAAAAAAAGTAGGCTTTGCTCAATTGAGTCCAACACTGTGGTTGAAAATAGACTTATGTCGCGGTGGAAGAGCAAGACGCTCATTCTACTAATGGAATCTTTTTGCGATAGTTAGCCTCCCCTCAACACTCTAGGGCATTGTAACTAAAATAGTTGAAAATGCCCACCTTCCTTCACAACATCGAGTAACATTCTTCCAGCAGCCAAACGCATTTTATAGCAAAACCCAACCCGATGGCGATTGAGAGGGAATCCAAAGCATCCTTTGTCCTAGCTCAGCGTTGTCTCCAATTTTCTCCAATCGTTAACCCATCCACCTACTCACCGCGGAGTTGTTCCGAGGGATGTACTGGTTCTGGGGCGCTAGGACGGTCCCGTACTGCTGGCCACCGCTCAGATAGACGAGCTGCTGCTCCGGGCCGGGCGGCTTCGGTACGCCAACACCGTTCACGTTGACGTTCGGCGGATGCAGATGGTCGTACATGCCGCCCTGCATCGGCATCTGCATCGCCGGCAGTCCGCCGCTGTTCATCGTGGCGTGGTTCAGCAAGGTCTGGCCGAGATGGTTCTGGTGGTTCATGTGGTTCGCCATCTGCGAGGGGTGGTTGATCATGGGCAGCTGCTGTTGCTGGTGTTGCTGCTGATGTTGCTGCTGATGCTGCTGCTGGTGCTGCTGCTGGTGCTGCATCTGTTGCTGCTGCTGCACCTGGTGCTGGTGCGTCTGATGCGGATGCTGCATGGGCGGCTGTTGAAGCGAATGCTGCTGTTGATGCTGCTGGTGTTGCTGCTGGTGTTGCTGCTGCTGTTGCTGCTGCACCTGCTGCTGCTTGACACCGGGCACCACCGGTGGCGGAAGCAGACCTCCGGGCGTATTGTTCGTCATCGCCGGGTTGTACTTCCACTTGTCCTGATTCTGCAAGTGTGGCAAGCGAAGTGGATTAGAACACGTTTACTGTGATTTGTGTCGTTTAGGATTGAATTAGGCAAAAAAGCTTTTATTCCTTTGCATTTCAAAACAAACAATATTTAATTAAATTTCTAACCAGCACACAAACAAAAGCCAAAACATACGGATTATCTATTTCTAGCCAATGTCAGCACTGCGGCATAAGCCCATCGAGAAAAAGGTTCGATACACGGAAACGGGACGGAACAGCTCATCATGAACTCAAAGAAAATCATAGTCCTTCAAGTAAGCAGCATGAGAGTGAGACTAACATTGGGGCCTGCAGGCACGTGTGTTAGGTTTGGGTGACCTTTGTGCGATTCCAATAGAAACATCGTGGCCTTCCCCTTCGATGTCACGTTCACCTGTTCTATTGCTCCCATTATTCTGCCCCTTCGAGGCCTTACAGTAACGATAACGTGCTTCCATCTCCTCCTGATTTGCATGCCAGGGAACGTTGAATCATCCTTCAAGAACACAAGGGAAGAAAAGTTCTAGCGGTCGGTCCGAACTGGAAAATTATCCGCAGCAGAAGCAACATCATTGCTTCATTGCGCACGCGAGGTGGCATAATTTTCCACAAGAATTTGTCCACGGGGGCAGTTGGCGACACAAAAAAAAAACTAAAAACGGCGTGGGAGAACGATAAAATGCTCATCGGAACATAATTTCTAGCGTGTTATGGCGTCGTTTGGTTCATCACGTGGGAGTGTTTTTAATACCAAGATTATAATACCGAACGGATATATGAACGATTAACTTGAAACTGTTATATCACTTCACCCAGCAAAGTATATCTTGTAGTGGAGTTTTATGTTCAATAATTTAAGAATAGATAAAGTCTGTATTGTACGACAAGACTATCGTTTCTTGGCTATAGAATACAGCCAATATTCGATTTCTTCCGAAATCGGTTTCCCTCCATTACGCATGTTGTATACGGCTTTCATCCACCCAAGGGAACGCCGCCACAGTGGAAGCATTATGCCGGAGGTCACAAAAAAGCCCAACCGGGTTGACAAAGCTCCCACCAACAACACCCGACCACCACCCAACCCCACAGGCAAGGCATACTCACATCGATAATGGTGTCATCCCCGGAAGCCCACCGGGACTGCTTCTGTGTGAACTGGTTGAACTCGGTTTCGTTCGGATGCCGCTGGAAGACGTAGCCGACCGCGGCATCGTCCTGGGTGCGGATCGGGGCCGCATTCCGCCCACCACCGTCGTCGTGGCCTCCGAGCAGCTTCATACTGTCGGCAACTGTTTCCGGTGCTAGCGTGTCCGTCGCCGTAGTCGTCGTCGTCGTCGTCGTCGTCCCTGTTACGGCGGCGCTTTTGCCCGGCGGTGTGTGTGCGTTTCCAAGCAGCCGAAAATACGTGTCGTGCCCCCGGTGTCCGCTGCGGTGTAGGGTGGAACCGGTGGTTGGGTTGAAGTTATTCTCTCCACGGACGGTCGTGCGCCTTTTGTCGGGCCAGAGCAGTTGCTCAACTGTTCGTCTCGGTGTTGGTGCCGCCACACTCTCGTCGTAGGTTGGTGATCAGCGTCCTGTTGGAAGTGCGGGAAAGGAATCCAAATGCACAGAGCATTAATGAGTGATCTATTAATATTATCCAAAAACGATGGAGAAAGCTAAAAGGACAGGAAAAAGGAGATAGCGATAGAGGGAATGATTTTGTGTTGTGCCATTTACGATTACTGTCATTCTACTCTACGAGTTATACCGAAGGACCAATCGTAGGGACTAGAGCTGGATCTATGGCAATCTCTCACTGTACACTGTGACCTTTCCCTTACTCTACGACAGTATCAAACGTACGGAAGAACAAACCACTGCGAAGGGATTAAACGAACATAATAATTCACAATTAACGCTATACGCTCCCGCCATCCCGCTTTAATAGGTCGTTGTCAAGCAGATAACAAGAGAAAATTGTACCGCATAACAGGCCACGTAGAAGAGGCGCACAAGCATACCGCAGCACCCGGCCAAACTGCAGCAGCTCCGATAGAGTATACACGTTTGCGAAACTCTTCACCCTCAAACATGTTCCTTCGCCTGCGTCACGGTTGTTCCGGTAGAAGTATAATCCCCCTAGACCAGGACAACACATCGAAGCCCGGACAGAGGCGGCATCATCTTCGTAAATGAGGATCAAGACGTACTTATGCCATGCTGCAGCTAAAGCTGAAACATGGCCAAGCTTTGGCCAACGTGCTGGCACAAGTGCAACAGTAGCACAATAAGTGCTGCTCGCTGTCCAAACAAAACCGCAACCACTACCAAGCTGCCGTGCTGGAATCCACTTCGGCCACTTTATGAATGTCGTTCGCGAGTCCCTTTCCAAGCGCGGTTGGCGGGGTATTAACTTGCAATTGTTCAACGAGTTGAAGATATTCTCCTTCTCTCTGCTGCATCCGCGCAGAAAGTACGCGCCTTTTGCCGGTCAGGAGTGTGGCCCTATTGAGGGTGGCAGCACTAGTTTTCAATTCAGGATAACAGTAAACCTTGAACATTGATGTTCTGTTTGCCGCAGTAGCGGACAAGGTTTTTCCGTTTTTTCCCCTTTTTGGGCAGTACATTTTTCGTTGAAGACGTTCTCTTGAAGTGGAACCTATTTCAAAGCTTATTAAGCCCTACTGCTAGCCCTACAATTCTGACCACCTACATAACCGAACTTTTTAGAAGATGAGTCGTAGCATGTTCTTGTAGAACAACACACGGAAAAGGCCACACACACTCAACAGGTCAAACATATTCAGTTCCTTCACCGGTTGGCCGAAAAGCTTTAATGAACTGTGCATGATAAGAAAATCGATCCGCTGTCCAAAACAGACACAGCCCAAAGCCCAGCCCACGCAACACTCGAGGGGTTCATGTCATTTCTAGAGCGGTTCGAACGGAAGTAGCTCCGTTCGATGGGGGATTGTTGCCAGCAGAGTCATCCAGCCGGGCGGGCGGTGAAAACAGGACCTCTTCTGACATGCGATGCCTCGATGGACATTGTGACAAGTGTCTTCTATTCCGCGGGTGGGTGTGCAACGGAATGTGTCACTCAAAAAATTTGGGTTTCAAAAGGGTTCACAATTCGTTTCAGTATAGTTTAACCTTTGAACTGTTGACACAATTGTATAGGTGAACGGAATCGAATGAACTCATCATTCTTACATAGGTTTGTCGACAGGTTGTGTTTTATGCACACGTAAGATGTTCTGAACAATTTTCTTTAAGTTTTTATGAAACTATAATATAGTATAAACTTAATACAGAAGACCCTTCCTGATATTAGCGTAATACTTCGCTGCAGGGCAGAACGAGAGAAAAACAATGGATTTCCTACCCTTGTTTCTCTACACCATTCGACTGCATATAGTATAGCATATAGTATAGCATATAGTCTGAAAACCAATCCAAAATGCTCATGCTCAACGAGCCGAAAGCAAGCACAAAGAGATGCAAGTATGAAACGAATACACAAAGGATCAAAAATAAAGAAAAACTTCCTTCCTTTCCTAGCAATATTTCTCAAATTCTGTGAAGCCATAAAAGTGTGTCGCTCCAATCGATACGAATGGAATAATAATCCCTTGTTGCAGCGATTTTTCCCTTCACAGTCAATTTTCCACCCTAATTAGAAAAATAAAGGATCAAAAAGAGAGCTAGGAATGTTCAATGTTCAGGCTGATATTGTTGAGTGCGTGGATCTAATCTGTCGGGGTGTTTAATCTTCTGCCATATTTCAGGTGCCAATTGTTGACATTAAAAGTAATTGCCATTGAAATTACGGAACTGGAAAACCCATGCATGACTATCTCAGATCGTCCCTTTTGGCACCAAGGCAGCTACTATCAGCGAGAATCTATGTCTGCTTGTCCATTAGAATAGAAACGGTCGTAATGTCGCCGGATAGTGCCACTATACTTGCCACATCATTAAGCCTCGGAATCTTACTACACGTATTACGACCTGGGCAAAGTGGACTCGGTTGAGGTGAAAAGTTGAAACGAACGGAAAAGCGGCCGGAATACAGCGGGGCGGACATAATTCAAGCCAATGTGAAGGGAGAACGGGTAAAATGTATACAATAATCCAGAGAAAAATCGTACACACACACACACACCGAAAACACGTGGAAACATACGCACACAACCAGCGTGCGAAGTCAGAACAACCATAAACATAAACTGAAGAAGCTCAAGAACGGAAACAACAGCGCCTACTCTCCAGCGGATTGCGCAACGAAAGGGAAACATAAAATAAACGCACCTCGCCCTTCCACACAAAACAAGCGCGCCGTTGAGTGAAGAAACGGATCAACAAACTGTACGCGGGGAGGGGAAAAAAAAGAAAGAAGATAATCACTCTCCGGGCCAGAAAAGAGCAGCACAAGGTGGCAGAGAAGCGCGAGTAGAAGAAAGCTGCAGCCCGTGGTGTGCGCAGAATGATCATGCCGATGGAAGATAATGGGAACCTTCGCTAACACCTGAACCAATAGGAACGACCAAGCTGTACGGCGGGGATCCATACACACGCCAATCGAGCTGGACTGGTGACTCATATGATGATCCTCTGAACTCTCGCCAGTTGCTTGGTTTGGGCCATTTATTACCGAGTAAAAATGTAATCAACCTGGCAGAGAAGCTGCGGCCAAGTGAACCAGTACTGTACTTCACCGTTTCGCAGTTTAACATGAAACCCGTCCATTCGAACTATTCTGTTGCACCCGTACAACTCAACCTTTTCGGAGATAACTTTGGTCCAATACTAATCTGTCACCACAGTCCAATTTAATTTTGTAACAACTAGTCAAGGGGTGCTTAGTTATATGAACATGTCAGAAGCACAAACAACCGAGCTTGACAGCATCGGAAGAGTGTTTGTGAATTCCTGAAACAAAAGGGAGAAAGAGCCAGCTACGAATTTGTTTCCTCTTTGCCATTCCGTTCCGGCTGACGTTCGAAGGCGAAGGCGAACGGGGATGTGATAAAGACGAGCAGCATAAAAGCAGCCAGAAGCCAGAGCCCCGAGCAGCCACAAAGATCGACAGCGGTAAGCAATACATTCACATTCCGTACCAACGTCCGAGGCAACCGTGGCCAACGTCACGTCGTAGAACGTCGAGGGCCGTGGGGAAAATGGTCCACTACTTTTTCGAGGTATTGTTTTTCGCAGTAACGCGCAGGTGAACGAACGAAATCTCCAAGCAACCGCAAGTCCGCCACACGCCTCGGAGTCATTTTCGTTCCTGTCTTTTCCTTTCTTACTCGTGAAGCCGCAAGAAGGCAAGCCACTAAACATTCTCTAGCAGGCGGCTCTGATTGAGACCGCCTGCCAATCCAGCCCCTGAAAACCCGGAATGATTTTCCTGGCTGGCGGAAGAATCTTCCGCACAGCCGATTGCAACTCTCGTGATAACGCTGGCCAAATTATTTCTATTGTCAGATTTTTATTTCAAATTATTTCTACAGTCAGATTTTTTTCTCAATCAAGATACACTTTTTGCGCGTCAGTGCGAAGTCCTTGTATCCACACCACTCGGTCAATTATTCAACTTGCAAGACAAGTGGTGACCTTTAACATGTCAAAAACAGTCACATAACTCAGCTTCATCGCCGTATTTTTAATTAATACCAGTGAAAAGCGGTACAGGGATAGGAAAGTTAGCGTTACAAGGTATTGAAAACAAAAAGTAGAATAAAAAAACAAACATTCGTAGAAAGTTTTTACCGAACTGCAAATTTACGTAAGTTAGCTTTTCCGCAGTTTTTCTTTATGGCCGACTGAAACCCGACCACGTCGAAGGGAATGGGACACCCAATAAATGTCAAATTCAGCCGTAATAAGTTGAAAAAAGTTAAATTTCCCTTCCGATGATTACACAATCGTTGGTTTTGACATTTTGAAACTGACGCACATGCAAAATTCGTGCTCTCAGATCATCCGAGCCATTCCGTCCAGAAGAACTTTCATCCCGCCTCGACTCTGCGACCTAGGAAACTGTACGTTTTAGAGACAACCCAACTAGCGCTTGTTTGTGGACTTGGTTGCGTCCTGTCGAAAGCAATCTAATAAATCATTTTTCTATTGTTTCTGTTGTGCTACATAGCCCTATTCGAGCGCACCCCAGAACGGTTGAAGGGAGATGGTACGCGCCTGGCAAAACACATATGCTTGCTTCCGGGCGCTTTCGTCGATTCATTCCAAACCCCCCATCCTGGCCACTAACTACCGGATTACGCCTCCTGCTACCCCTTTTCCAACCCCACGGGACCGGGTGGAGCTGATGATTAACTCATGCAAAGTGATACGCGGCGACCCGCGCAGAAGATAATCGAATAAACACACAAACACACACACACACACCAGAGAATGTGGCTGCCGGTGCTCGTCACAGCGCAGTTTACGCGCAGTTGTTGGTCAGCCTCAATACACCCGTCCCTCTTCCTGTTTCTCCCAACAGTCCTTCCATCGGTTGACCAGTATTCTATCATCACCTCGAGTTGGTTTAATAACCGCATCCCATACATAATCTGGGATACGGCGGCCACAAGACGAACAAGGCGAACATAAGAACGTAATCCCACGGTAATCATGAGCCGTTTTACCGCAATGAAAATAGCTCCACCGAGGAGATTTATTGCCCTATAGGAGGAGGAATGTACGTAGGTATCGTATTTTATTAACTGTGGTTTACAAACATTCGTCATTTGAAAACTAATCACAACTTTTGAAAAAAGAAAATAACTACTACAAAAATAAGAACCATAGGTAGCAAGTTAATTACAAGTAATTCGAAGAATTTAGGTGTAACACCTAGTAACCCTAATCATCCGGCGCCTTGCAGAGCTACATCATATGGTCATATGCAAAGTGGCAATACCAAGAAAACGCCAATTAATTCTAATGGAAAGTAACGAATTAACTGCAATTGCTGAGAAGAATTGTTCAACCTGGAAAGACTGGGCAAGACATGGGTTTGTCCTAAGGTGTGGATTTATGAGGGAATGATCAGATTGTAACATTGTGCTTCTTTTTTTGGGAAAAAAATAATAAAATTCCAACAAATGTTATGCACACTATACTTTAAAGGATAGTTGGGTGATTTTTAGAAATTCCGATCAAATAAATTCTCTACGTCCGAACGAAATTGGGAACAACGAATGGTAGACTTTCAGAAACAAAGAATTTCAGGCTTCAATCGCAGGATTAACTGCCATTCGCGTAGAGTGAACAGGCGAGGGAAGAAGGGAAAAAGTTGGCCAACATTTACCGAAGTACTGAATAATCCGACAGTAGGACAGTAGGACACTAGGATAGTTGGCTGGCTCGTTTTTAAGAAAGGACAAAAAAAGGATAATGTGAACTCGTATGATGAATATGAGTATGTTACCTCGCCTAGCCCATTAACTCACGTACCTTGCTCGCTCGAATTCCTTCGCACTGCTGATAAGCGCAACCTCCGCACACAGCCGCACGTCGTTCGTGGTATTCGCGGCAGCTGCCGTCGCGCGGCGGGATTCGCGCAGTATGAGGCGTGTGGTTTTTGTTTGAAAACAACCGCGCTCACTACTGTCTGGTCGCTGGTATTCGTGCGGGATGCGCCGTTGTAATGCTAAATGCCTGCTGTTGCAGCACAATGCGGTGTGTGGACGGACTTGCGTCTGGCGGAGCACGATAGCGTACACTCATACACTGTAGTGGAACGGAACAACACACGGCATCTACACCAGCGCAGGGGCCAAACACGGGACAAGAGCACGACTCTGTGTTCACCCGGCAATGAACAATGGACTATCCAACTTTTCTGCCGCCGTTTCCACGGGCGAATGATGGAAACAACTACTTCTAGGAAGATTTTTACAAGGATTTGGTGGACATTCTGAACAGCAAGCAAACTTTTTTTGGGGGGAATCCTTTCTCGCAGGGATGTGTTTTGATAAATGCGTTAAATTTCACAAACAGCCTCAGCGTTCCGCTGATTGGAAGGAACACGAGCCTCACACCAGATGGGCACGGGTTGCATCACAAACACACACATGCACCGGATACTTATTCGATGGAGGAAGGCAGCGAAAAACACTGCACAAGAACGGCTCGTTCAACACGTCTGGCTCCGACGAGAACTAATGAGAACGCACACCTCGAACTGTAAGGGCCTGGCGGCGGTAGGTGCGTCGAAAAAAAAAACAACACACTGCAGACACTGCGCGAGGTAGTGAGAAATGCCGGACGCTTCTTCACTCCAATCTAGACAAACTACTCGACGGACGAATAATCATTCAATTGAACTTTATCTACACTCCACTGCACACCACACACCATTCACACACACTCGCAGCGACAAACGCAAACCCCGGGGAACTTACGATGCAGGGACGCATCCACACACGCACACCACACTGCTGTTTGTTGTTGGGGGACTTAAATCGCGGCTCTTCCCTGTTTTGTTTAACTATCCCACACACGACGCCGACGAATCTGACTATTGCTCACTTCTGACAGCTCCCTAATGCACACATACACACACAATGGCTTTGGAGCCAATCGATCGCTGTGAAACAGGATTGCTTGGATGCAGCAAAAGTCGACGAACGACGCGTTTGTTTCAAAGTACACTAGTAGCTTTGCTTTCCTGTGCCGGTGCTGTAAGTATTCGACGCCTTCGATGCGAGTTGATGGTGTTGGCGTGTGAACAGGATATCAAGGCCAGCAAAATGCACAAACGCCGTTGTACACACAATTATTTCACAATGGAGACACAACTATGATACACACATGGAATGCTGCCGAGATGCTGTCCAAGAGAAAAGCAACTCCTTTGCCGCTCAGTTACACACACATCGATTGATTCAACAGTGTACACGATACGCTTGCACGCAGCATGCAAGAAGAAGCAGACTTCGAACGGAAAAGCACGCACGCACCTGGTTGACCCCGGCCGGTTCTTGTCGCACTCCCTTTGCGGAAAAAAACGGAACACTGGAAACACACACTTTGCTACGGAAACCGGGAGACCGTGAGAGATCCGGTGTGCCCGGATAAATTGGACGAAGCTACTTGGCGCACTGAAGGTATGTTGTGGGATGATGTATTTCCTTCGCTTCCGCCTTTTTTGTTGTCTTGTTAGCGGAGATGTCCACGAAACTTTCAGATAGCAAAAGGTTCAGCGAAAAACACGCGGGTTCACTTTTTACAATGCTGAATATTTTGTCCACTACTCGAATACAATAAACCTGGGATTATCGCATGATTGAATTGCCAACCGTTGGCAATATTGTTTCTATGTACAGTTAAAATAAAAGTTTAATTGTCACACTGGCTTACAATTTTCTTTGTCGTTATAAAAGTTTTTTATGAATAGTTTTTTACACTGCTTTGCACATACAAAAACGAAACCAAATTCAATCGACAATTTAGACCCAACGAGGATCCAGAACGATGATCCAGAACGAACGACACGAGTGACACAAGTGTGTGTGTGTGTTTCCGGGGAAGATGATGCACTATTTATTTACTCGATAATTTGTTGCTCACTTTATCACTAACTGTACACGGGATGGAAATGCGTTTTGGTTGAAGCCTGGCGAGTAAGAATAAGAAGAATAAAAAGTTAGTTAATTTAACATGGTATATTAAACGCCGTTGGGAGAGTTGCAGATGGGAGTCACTTCCTTGTCGCTGCCACTTCCTAACTGGCCTGCAGATCTGTTCAAGTTGCTCGCAATTGACCAGAAGCGACCGCAGTTGCGGTAAAAATGGTTAGCACCGTGCGTTCTAATTTACTTCTCATTCCATGAGGTTCACATCATGCTCACCGATATGCTGCTGCTCTTGCATAAATACCAGGAGTTTTATATTCCTGGGTTTCTATATTCTGACAGCGGGTGCATGTGTGGACGTGCGCTTCTGTGCTCGCAGAGAATGCGGCAATCGCACCGACAAACACAACCACCGTGCATCAGGCACACGAAAAGAAAATAAAACGAAAAAACGTTGGTTGATGGACACCCTTTTGAAAAGCAATTGAAATAAATAATGGCTTTCAACTGTGGAGTTTGTTCCGGCTTTGGTAATCGCCGCATTTGGGTGCCCTGTCAAAGCGAAATTCAACCGGGGTGCTACATCTTTCTTCTTGAATTGGCGTGCACGATCCACTCAAATCTAAGTCAATGGTTCGAACGGTCTTTCAAAGTACAGATTTGTTCGGTGTACCGATGAGTTTGTTTATGAAGAACCGCTTCCAAATAGTTTACCAAAACTAAATCGGTCCCACGCGTCGTGGAAGTCCTTTGCAAACTCGTGTACCAGAGAAACTGCCGCACCGAGCAACGATTCTGAGGGGGCTTTGTTACGCCATTTGTTTTTTCGCAAAACGGACAAAACACGGCTCGAAAGATGCTCGCGCACTCACACATGCACACCCTCTCGCCGGAGCTGACTGTCTCACTCTGTTCACTTCACAAAGCCTTCCTCTTTTCCTTCTCCCCATCTCATTCGCGCCTGATCGAAACACTTGTTCTCACGGTTTGTTCCTCCGGGTAATATTGCCCTCTCGCTCCTTTGAGCAAGAAACGAATAGCTGGCATGCACACCAGAAGAACCTAGCCTCCGATCGGGTTCAATTCCGGGCTCCCCGGTATGACAAGGAGAAAAAAAAGAGTACTACGGCAGCGAAGAACAAGACAGTCGTCGCCCCGGAGATGATGCCCCGGAGCTTTGTCGCAATTTTCATGGACCTCTAGCGATTTAAAGTCGAGAAGCCTAGAGCGAAAACCCTGCTCCAGTCAAAAACCTGTGAACATTGGAACGCTGGTTCTGCTGAATGCTAATGCACGCACCGCATATATCATTAGCGCACACAAACGCACACACAGGCGCACGCAAAGGCGTACATTTATCAAACTTACACTATGCAGCCAAACTCTTTCCGGTCGCTTGGACCTCCGTTGTATACACTTTTCACAGATCTGCTCCTCTCCTGCCACTGAAAGCCTCGCTGTGCGTTGAAAACACTGGTGTGACGGTTTTGTGACGACAAAAACCCACCGTACGCACGGCTTTTACACGAAAGGGCAGATGCCACGGTAAAAAACACGCTTCTAAACGCTCAACCAAAACGCCGTCCCACGGATACGATTCGGTCGTCCGGTTCTGTCTGACGGGTTCTGCAAGTTTCAACATTGACGGAGTCTTCTTCTTGACATAGCAATACGGAACGACTCTCGCGCTCTTTGAGCCTGCGGTGGAAGCGAGAGTAGCGACGTCGCTTGAGTGGGAAGAAACGGGACGGAGCTAGTTGAACCGCGAGAGGCTCTCTGTGACTCCACCAAAATGACAACCAATCTGTCAGAACATTCTGCGGTCTACGCGGTTTCTTCAAGTTTTTATTCAAAATAATCCATTGAACAAATATCTTCGGTCTGGAGCTAAAAATTAAATGGGTTATTCGACAAATCATTAAATTTCAAATACGTGTGTTAATTTGCACACGGTCCAAACACGCTACAGACTGTCTAGTTGCTTGTTGAAATTTCCTATTTCATAGAATCCCCAATCTGGCATTTGCATATTTCTTAACTATTGTGCGTATTGCGTTTAAGTGAAAACGTAAAAGTATGAAAAATTTTATTCGAATTTACGATTGATTGTAGGTTGCTTCGGCAACAGCACTGCTGGTTTTGGTTTAATGCAATTTTGACGTTTCTGATGACCGAGCTCTGGATTAAATGTCACAATCGGGCTGCACTCGTCGATATACCTTGGCCTGCTCTAATTAAATCTCTCGGTTCTGAAACGCTTTACTTTTTGCAAAGCAAAGGTACACTGTTACGAAGGTGGAACCTTTCAGTGCACAGTAATAGATGCAGTACTCATCTGTCAGTTTGCCCATCGTAGCATATATCGAAAGGGACGTGCAAGAAGTGTAGCAATAGTGGCTGCAGCAGGGGCAGCAGTAGTAGTAGTCGAAAAGAAAGATTACGGAAAAGTAAACGATCACGAAAAGGGTGCTAGCATTAGGAAATCGTTCTTTTCCCACTGGAATTACACAAACAAAATGAAACAGCTTTCCTACTAAAATGGGTTATTCTACGGAGGAAGGAAGACAGTGGTAGCACATTTCGTAGTCAAGGAGCAACTTGAACGTCCAGGTTTACTCCCAGTTTAGAGAAGTTTTAAAAAAGTGAACAAAAAAGATGCTATTGATTACGAATTGTGCCTATTAGATCGAAGATCAAGAGAAATATTTGCGATAAGTTGGAAATAACTGTCGAGTGCAGCACATAGCCACGGTACTGTGCAGTTGCTTCGAAGGGTAGGTGCACCTTCCTGCATCAATTAAATTGAAAGGTCGGAGAAGAGGAGCTCTGCCCGTGATCTGCAGTTTACTCCAACTTGCATCATCGTTTTGAAAGCCCCGTTTAGCATTCGAATCGCCAAATCGTTTAGTGCTAACGCGTAGAACATAAGCAGCCCGCCTCCATCTGAATGGATGTTATCGGGCGGGACGATCTTCCGAAGGAAACGAAGGCCAGTGCAACGAAACTCATCAATGGCAATGCAAACCTGTCGGAGGACAACGCAACGGCAACAGCGTTCACCGGAGGAGCCGGACGGAAAAAGGCCAAGAGGAAAAATAAAGCTAAAAATAGTCAGCGTGAGGATGCAGAATCCGAGCTGAAGATAGAAGCTCCTGCGACTAGCGTGACGACAACCGACTTACACAGCACATTGACGGTAACATTGCCGAAGGTTGTTGTGATGACGGAGAGAACGCAGTCACGGAAGCAAGCTGATGGAGAAAATGTAAATAGTACCAGTAGTAGTATTGGAAGCAGCAGTAGTCATAGAAGTAGTGAAAGTAATGGACTGCCAACGGATGATACGCTCGCATTGTCCATTGATGCTATCAGCATGAAGCTGGAACATTGTGTTCAAATCGGTTGTAATGGTTTAACGAATGGGATGCCAAAGCACTCCGACAAATCTTCCGGCGGATCCCACCTGGAGGAAGAAAAAAGTAAACCCGACGGCCTGATGAGCGGTAAAGAGTCCAAGCCGAAGAGTGCGAAAAAGAAGCACCGCAGCAGGCAGGCGAAAAAAGCGCAAACAGCAAACACGAGCTGTACAGTTAACGGGAGTGAGCAAGGGGATGATGAGGCTGAAGAGGAAGAGGAGAAAGGTGAAGAACTGAGCAGAGTTGGGCAAATATCTAAAGCCTTTCCGGATCACAGCAGGCCGGAGAACAAAACAACCGCGCTGCCAAGTGGGAACAGTAATCTAAAGAAAATCGACCAGGACGAGAAAATGGTTCCGAGTGAATGCTGTTCTCATGGCCAACATGAGAATGATCCCGTCTCTCCGTCGTCCACCACGGCGCCTACCTCTTCGTCTGCTTTATCAGCATCAGCACAAACTGCGCTAGAAACGGTAGACAGCAATGTTTCGGCTAATAACCTACCGTCTCCTGTGCAAATTACCTACCAGGTCTACGAATCGGAACGGCAGATGCCCGCCATCATGTCACTCATCCAAAAGGACCTGTCGGAACCGTATTCAATCTACACGTACCGTTACTTCATTCATAACTGGCCAAAGCTGTGCTTCCTGGCGTTGCACGAGGACACCTGCGTCGGTGCAATCGTGTGTAAGCTCGACATTCACCGGCAGGACACACGCCGCGGCTACATCGCGATGTTGGCCGTTGACAAGGACTACCGAAAGTTAAAAATCGGAACCACACTCGTACAGAAAGCAATACAAGTATGCAAAGGAATCGCTCTAGTTCACGCCGATGATTTCAATTTATTCCTTTATTCCGCTTTTTAGGTCATGTTGGAGGACAACGCCGATGAGGTGGTCCTGGAGACGGAAATCACCAATCAGCCGGCGCTGCGATTATACGAAAATCTTGGTTTCGTTCGGGATAAACGGCTGTTTCACTATTATCTAAACGGTGTCGACGCGCTGCGGCTTAAGCTCTGGTTCAGATGAACGCTTCCTCCTGGCCCTCTGTCCACCAGCGGCAAATTAACCAAAACGAAGTGCGATTCATTTTGTGGATTTATTTCGTATTGGAAATAACAAGGAACAATGGAATCATGCTGTTAAATGTTGGGACCACAGGGCCTCCACGCGACCGCTCAGTCCGCTCACCGGTAGATCAGTGAATGCTGCCCACTATCACGCGAGACCGAACGTTATTTGGTTTTCTGATCGCTTCAGGTCGTCTCGAATAGAAGCGAATAATTCTTCAGCTGTTATGGGCAGGAAAATTGATAGGGTCATCTCCGTGTCTCCATATTACAGGGACTGCATCCATCATTTGACCACTTCTTAAACCATTTGACAAACAGCCCTGGTCTCTACACACCCCCAAAAGCGGAAGCAATTTTTTTCTGGTAATGACATTTAACTGCGAACCTTCTTACATAATGTCCATCCCATACGATTTAAGAAAGTCGATAGTTCATGATTTCCCTGTTTTCAACAATCTGGGCATGTTTTCTTTAGCGTAAAGAAACTCTAGAAAAATGTTCATTTGTATGCTTATGTTTATGTTATTTGTTCCTACGTGGAATTAAATCTGTGCAATCTGATATTGGCACAAAAATAATGTATTTAACTCAATGATACACCAGTTTCAGAATGAGTTAAGACTCATGGCATACGGGACGGAAACAGTGTGAGAAGTAGTTTCGTGTCAGTTTTGCAAAATTGAAATACATTTCTCCTTTCCCTCGTACAGTTGAAGGGTTTGTGTGTAGGTTTTTGTGATTTTGTATTTTATTGTTTTTTTTGTTTTTGTTTGTGTCCTTGTCCCTTATTCGGTCAGATTGGTCCTTCTGATATCTGGTTGGGTTTTGTATAAATAATTTATTTTAAAACGATAAAGTTACGAATACAAACCTGTGGTGCAATACCAAACAGCAGGAGGCAGGCCAACAAGCTTTCGTGATGTAATATAGAGTGTATCGTGGGTAGAATTCTATTTGCTTTCTTCTTTTCTCATTTTTAATTACTTCCACGATCGAAGCGTCCGGCGATGCAATAATTCGTTCGAAAAACAGCTATCTTTTAACGCATAAAACCACTCGTGAGAGTCGTCCTTCTAGTGTTAATTGAACGCATTAAGGTTCACTCTTCTTCCATCTGGGTTGGTATTTTTGTTTGTTTCGGAATTAAAACCATTTAAAAAATGTGGCCGCAAACAGCGCAAGGATTACAAAATTAGGATAGAGTTTTGCCTTCGAGTCATCAAATCGGTTTTCTGTGGATTTAGGTAAGAAGACGGTACGCATAAAAAGCAAAATAATGAAAAAGAAAGCATGAAAATATTCGGACGTAAAATACGATTGTAAATAATGAAACAATAAAAAGTAAAAATGTGAAAAACCAACGTCGAAACAACAAACTTTACTATTGCCAGTGACAAGGCAGTTGTTTCTAACCCCCTTGGAAAACTTCATCATTTCGAAAAGCAGTCGAATCCCGCGTACCGAAACTGGAGCGCGATAAAATTATTACACATTTTTTTTTATTCAACACTTTAAAGATCTTCTTGTTAATACTTATTCGCTAAATATTCCTTCCATTTCCATCTTCCCACGTTTGTGTGTCTGGTTGCTGTATTTGCTTTTGTTCTCTCTAGACGCCGCCTGACGAATGTAGCATTTGCTAAAGGATGGAGAATGCAAACCAAAATGAATGAAAAGATTCAACTCATAGATAGACCATTTCGTAAACTGCCTGGATGACAGCAATTGTAATCAAATTATTGCATTCAAACCTGGTAATATTACCTACCGAGCATGGTAGGCTGATCTATTGTTAGCGTCAGTTCTCTACAGCTTCTGAGCATTATTGTGATTACAATCCGAAACTCGTAGCATTTCTCCTGACCAGTTAAATCGTGTTTCAAACAAACTATTATTCAACATTCATCAGTTCTTTCCAGTACCCAGTTTTAAACATCAACCGGCACATCCCAGTCCTCAACAAGTCTTCGTGATGGTATGTTAATATTGCTCTTCGTCGTGAGATTTTTCAGTTTTAATTCAACGTCGCTAACAAATTTTGATTAAATCAATGGGAGTTATGTCCATTCCGATTGAGAGCAGAACTGTACCAGCAAACAAAAATTGTTATGTGTAACTTCTGCTATTGATACAATTATTATATCCCGATTTATTAGTGTAAAACGATAAAAGATGCGAAAGCAAGGAATAGGGAAAGTTCGGCTATTGTTGATCGATGTTCGTAGCTCCAGCGCCTGGAGCCTAGAGTTTGTCCTATGAGGTAAAATGTTGGTGTCACCTTACTAAAAACGAGGAGGCAGAGAAACTGATATTCCTCACAATCCTGTTCGGCACACATAACACGACGACAGCAGCAAAAGCTTGCAGCCGAGTGCCAATCTCAATTGGGTTCTGGTTTTCACTACCTCACCAACAAGCGATGCAAGGAGACGAAATGTAGCCAACATGGATGCTTTTCGTAGCTGTGTAATGATTGGGCAGTGTAAGTGTAAAACCGAAAAAAGGGGTGATAATGAGGAGTTAATTTAGGTTAATCTATTGAATACTAGTAGTGCCGAAGGTATTCGTTAAGAAGCAGAACGGACGTTGTACGATTTTTGTTATGTTTTACATATTTGGACTAAGTGCTGGACCCGTCTCGGCAGCTTTTGAGAAAGAAGAAAACTAGCTGAAAACCCAATCAAAAAAGCTATCATATTAAAGCAGAAGTCCTGCAGAGCACCAGCATCACTTTAGATCTGAAAAACATCTTTAGAAGACAAACCAGCAGCAATCTTTCTGCCAACTGCGCGCTTCGTTTCGCGTTTGCTTCCTCTATTCTGTTTTGCTACTTATATCATTTTTCTTTTTCTTTTCACCGTTTCTCTTCTATCGTTATTCCCAACATAACGATATCTTATTCGTTTGATGTATACTTCTGCTTATTTTTCTCTCCTTCCTCGCTCTATTCTGTTTGTGTCAACTTCTCCTAACTTTCTCGCATGTATCTTCCTTAACCGTTTTCCATTTATTGAATGTTTTACTTCTCGTATAATCTTTTGTTACGTTTTTTTTGTTTTCTTTTTTTTCTCTTTTGCTTTGCTCGTATTCATCGGTAGTGATAAGGCAGATTTGTTGCTCATGTGTGTCCGTGTCTGTGTTTATGGTAGTGTGTATGTGTGGGCGGGGGAAGGATGTGTTCGAAGGACAAAAACAATCTCAGCCGTCGCACGCATCGCCCTCCTCCCACATTTAGGCAGCAAATAAAGGAGCATCGTTCTTTCCCTCTTTCTCTTTCTCTCTCTCTCTCTCTCTCTCGCTCTCTCTCTCAGCAAGCACACACTCGTTCGCTCTAGCTTTCTCTTTATCACTCTCGCTCTTTCTGTCTAACTCTGTCACTCGCGCACTCATGCACACGTTAGGGATGCTCCAGTTCAGCTGACTATTGGTCGACCTCGCCGTTGATCAGCGTCTACGAGCCGGCCATCGATGTCTGTGGTGTTAGAGGTTGGCCTGGCGTCTGCTGTCCACCCTGGGGAGTTTGCGGCGTCAGCGGTCCCTGTTGACTGCCGGGACCTTGCTGTTGCTGTTGGTTCGATCCTGGCCCACCCTGCTGCTGTTGCTCCGGCGAAACGGAAGGCTCTTTCGTTTTGCCATTGTTGTTCGTCGTCCCGTTCGCGCCCTGGTTCATGCCGCCGACCGACATCGGCCCACCGTTGCTACCGCCACCGGTCGGTGTTCCCGGTTGTTGCTGCTGCGGAAGAGGCGGATTTGCGGGAAGCATCATCTGCTGTTGCTGCTGCTGCATTGCACCCTTGCTGAGGTCGTCGTCCATCAGGGGAGACTGGGGGATGGGACCGCCGAGCATCGACGGATCGGGGCCCATCTTCGGCCCGCCCATCATATGGCCACCGCCGCCTCCTCCCATCGGAATTCCACCGCCCGGTCCGGGACCTACACCGCCGGGAGGCATTCCCATTCGTTGCTGCATGCCGGGGTTGAACATACCCGGCCCGTGATTGTTCATCACGCCTCCTCCTCCACCTCCTCCATATCCACCCATCTCCGTCATGGGGGGAAAAATCGGATCGGGGTCCGCTTTGTACATCCTGTTCATGGGTCCGCCCATCGGCCCTCCACCGCCCATAGGACCTCCGGGACCGCCCATGGGACCCCCCATTGGTCCACCCATTGGTCCCCCGCCCATCGGTCCTCCTCCGTGGCCGCCTCCCATGCCCCCGCCACCGTACATGCCGGGATTCATCATGTTGGGTTTGTTGTATTGCATCGGGGGAATCTGTTCGTTTATCATGCCGGGCCCAGGCCCCGGCCCTGGCCCTCCGTCCGGTCCACCCATCCCGCTGCCGAGGGGAGTGTTCATGAAGGCGGGATTCAATGGTCGATTCGGAGGACCACCGAAATCGGGCGGCATTCCACCGCCGACCGCTGGGCCCCGAAACTGTGGCCTCATGCCCATACCGTGCGGGTCCATGCCTCCCATGCCTCCCATGCCGGGACCAACACCGCCGCGCTGCTCTGGAAAGAACATTTTCTGCATCTGCCGCAGGGTGGCCAGCTGCTGCTCGCGATGCTGTCGTTGCTGTGGGGTCAGATTTTCGTCCGGCACTTTCACGCCCTGCAACGAGGGCTGCGGGTGGCCACGAGACTGCGATAGCACGTTGCCTCCCTTCATCAAGGGAAGCGAGGCCACGAGCGAGTTCATCTGATCGATTATCGTCGAGCTCGAGTGGCTTCCGCCGGGACCTGGGCCGGGACCTGGGCCGGGTCCGGGACCACCCATCACAGATCCTCCACCCCCACCCGGAGAAATGTGTGAACCAACGGGGGACGGATTTTCCATCTTCACTACCGCATGTCCTCCCGTTGGGTCGCCGCTCCCGTCGCCTCCCTCCATGCAAGAGCTCGGCGTATGGTGAATTGTCGACGGTTTGGACATCGATCCGTCCGGGTTTATTCGCATGCCATGGCCATGGCCATGGCCATGGCCATGTCCGTCGGTCGGATACATTGGCAGTCCGCTGCCACCATCAGGATCCATGCATGACGTGTTCGGCGTGTGGTGGATGGTGGCCGACTTCTTCCCTCCCATCACCAACGACGATGGATCTGGACCTCCCGGACCGCCCATGCGCATGTGGTGGGGCGGCATGTGGCCATCCGGGCCGCCGAACATTCCCACCGACGAACCATCGTTCTCCAGGCAGGACGAGTTAGTGGCCGTGTGATGAATCGTGGCGGATTTTTTCATCCCATCTAGTACCGGTCCAGCCATACCGCGAGGCCCCGGTCCCATATGGTGGTCAGGCGACCCGTGTCCATGGCCGTGATCCATCCACGGGGACATCGCACCCGGTCCGATGCTGTTTCCGCTCAGCTCGTCCGGACCTGGACCTGGGCCGCCGCCGAGTCGGTTCTGTTTCTGCATCTGCGCGCAATGATATGCAATGATGGAGTTAAACTGCCCGCTCAGCACCGCCTCGGCGCCCTTGTTGGCCAGCGCGGTAGAGAACACGAATATCTGGCTCTGCTGCTGCGTGTACTCGAGCTTGTTGGAGGGCTTGTTGCCGGCCATCATGCCGGCTAGACCCGGGTTCATCTTGCCATCGAGGGGATGGCCATCGAGAGAACCTCCCGGGCCACCGCCCATTAACGGGCCCTTACCGAGGGCGTCGAGTACACCACTGTTGCCAAGTGGTCCGCCTCCGCCACCGGCATTAATACTGCAGGCATCTGATGCTTTCATGCCGCCTCCGCCAGGCCCCACCGAACCGGGCCGTCCCGAAACTGGGCCGCCTTTCATACCCGTTCCGTCGTCCTACGAGCAGAATAGAAGCGTTGTGTTTAAACATTGAACAGTGCAGAATTACATATTATCGATCCGACTAGCAATTACCTGCTGCTGCTGTTGCTGTTGCTGCTGCTGTTGTTGCTGTTCCAGCTTTGCCGCAGCGGCCTGGCTCATCTTGGTTTTACGACCGCCTTCATCGGATTTTGGTTCCTTCTTCGGCATTACTGCAGCAACTCCTAATCCTCCTACTACTCCTTGCTGATAAATTTGCGGTTGATAATCGTACAGCATTCCACCCCTGCCCCCAGCACACGCTCAGGGTACCACCATCGAAGGCGGCGTGAAGAGGAGAACAGAAAAGTCCGTCGAAGGCGCGATCCGCAGACGACGCTAGACGTTGATACGATAACAAAAGCTCACCGCGGTGCTCGCTGCCACCCTCCGAAACCAGCTGCTTCTGTTGGTGCGTCTGAACCGCGCGGAACGATATTTTGTACCACTGCAGCGTACGCCCCGGGAATCCTGAAAGTTCCGTGTCGTGTCTTGCGCGCACTACGCACTGGGATGCGATGGTAAACAAGCACTTTTTTCGCAGCCAAGTACGCACTTTTCCGCACAGCGCGGAGTTGTTGTGTGACTGTAAACAACACGGATTCTGAGGCTCGCTCAACCCCAGACGAATGGTGATCGTGCGGCCCGGATTGCCCGTCTAATGTATTTGAGACGGCAGTACATAGACTCGCGTCCACCGCGACCATGTATTCCGACGATCACGAGAAAAACGGTGACTCTTGCGACTTCCGCGTACCGCGCCACTTCACTATTTGCATACACTACGGAACAGCAGATGGTCTACCTCGATTGCGCGGCGGTCAAATGGCGCGGGAATTCACTCGAATGCGACGCGACACACTTTCCTTTGGTGGTGTAATCCGAATTTTCGGAATATTTTGATTTGACTGACTCGGACTTTCTGGCCGACGCTGCCTACTGGACAGTGCTGTGCAGTGTGCACCATCGTTCACACACACCAACGTTATTGAATTACGACAACAGCACAACTACTAGCACAGTGCTATAGCGTTAAGTCAGGATGAATATAGTTCAGATGTATGATTACAACAAGATGATTACAGCGGGCAGCACTTTGAATACGCAGTTCGTACAATACATAAACAATACTAGAATATATTGGATATTAAAAATACAACTACATAAACTGCATAAAGACGATTAAGATCATGCACCGGCAAAATCGCATGGCATTTTCATACGATGTAATTCGTTTGCGGATGTTTCTTTGAAAATATTGAAAATCCTTCTTCGATAAGTATCCTACTTTGGATATCGAGTCGGCAATTGTATTTTACATGCTTCTACATTTTCGACAGTAGCTGACACATTTTCACCGATAAATTTGATTTCACTTATTTACTTTTTTATTTTAGTGAAAGCCGATGCAAAATCGTACACGCCGACGGAGTTGTTATTCTTCTGATCATATTCTACCCAATCGTCTTCAGAGAGATCTATATCATCAAACGAGGCTCCGCTATCGCTAGCTTTGGCAATCCAGCCCGACCGCGGACTGAACTCAACTGGTTCCACGCCACGACAGTCAAACACAACGATTGTCTTCAGTTTTCCAGAATCCTTCGCCGTGTAACTTGCTACCAAGAAAAAACGAAATTGATGTTAAAGGGTGCTTGTATAAAGTGTAAGTACCACATAGTACCGTTAGAGCCTTCGATTATGTCGATGCTGTTCTCGCGTGAACACATTCGGCACTTCATGTAGAAATTGAATCCTTTGGGATTGCGCGAATCTTCGTTGACGTGATCATTTTCAGCAAGATCGTGCCACTTGTCCGACACTTCGCCGCAGTTCGAACATTTAACTTTTAAGAAAAATGAGTAATTTGGATGACTCGTCTTCAGCTCGTCGATGTTTTCTAACGTTGCCTCAATTTGCAGACCTATTTTGCCCATTGTAAACTATTGCTTTGTTTACTTGGTTGCTTGGTGTAGAAATGCAGCAAAACACAAAAGCCGAATCGTTTGTTTTGGAAAGATGACGTTTCGAAGTGGCTGTTTTTTATCAAGCAGTTTGACAACCCCTCACCTTTCGTATGTTTTTGTGGAACTTCGGCAAAGCATTTTGAAAGCATGAACCAAGCGAAAGGTAGTAATATTTAAAGGGTACACTATATAATGTTCGATTTATTCGTGTTGCAACTGACCACGTTACCACTGTGGTGTAACTCAAGGAAGCGAGCTCCTTTCCACCTCGCACGGTTTATATACATATGGCTGTAGAACTCGATCCTATATGGTAAACCTGAACGATGGATTACAATTTGTATTGTTTACACGGATTCGGTGGCTTTTCATCGCGGCCAGTAACCAAATGCGATGGATTCCCTCGCTTTCAGCTGCAGATTGTGCCTCAAGGATCCTGGCTCAGATGCGCTTGTGTTTTCCGTATTCGACACCTACCAGGGAAGAGTTTTAGTTGAACTGATCGACGAGTTATTTGCCATTAATGTGAGTACGCTTCCGTATGTTTTACTGGAGTGTTTTCTAACGATTGTTTCTTCACTCCCCTGGGCAGGTCGTGGAACATGATCGACTGTTGTCCGTTTGTCTAGATTGCGTGAACCGCATAAATACTGTACACAAAATCCACCATCTTTTTGTCGAAAACAATCGCAAACTACAAGGCTTGCTTCGGCCGACTTCCGAGATCTCCCAGGATCATGTTTTGTACGAAGAATATGAAGTTGATTTACCTATAAGCGAACCTGAGCAAAACAAATCCGAAACAGTCGTTCAGCTCGCAGACAACGAGGTGATTGAAACAATCCCAGAACGGACAGACGATGCAGAGGAAGAAAGAGCAATATCTACCAAAAACGAAACAATTGTAAAATCCGAAAACGTTGTAATTTTGAGTATCGAAGAAGCGACAGAGGACGGTTTCGATTTGGAATTTGGACCAGATATCGAAAACGGTTCAGTGAAACATGATAAAGAAGGCCAATGTTTGAAAGAAGAAATTAAAGAGGGAAATAAATTAATCCCGGGGTCGTACCAGCTACCACAAAACAAATGCTACCTTTGTGGTATCATCTTCAAGAGCACGCTGCAATTCATCCGTCATCTACCGGAGCATTTCGGGCAAATGCCCTACACGTGCCTGGAATGCGACGGACTGGTATTTAAAACGGTTCGACAAGCCAGCAAGCATATCGGATTGCATGATGTCGATGAACGACCCTTTAAATGCAGTGTATGTACGCTACGATTTCCAACGCGAACCAATAGCTTAACACACGAACGTAAAATGCACCGTTTTAAATTGAAACAACGAGCAGCTAGAGCACAGGGAATCCATTCTGCGCAAGAATGTCGAATAATATCAAAGGTCCAAAAGCAGCAGTATAAAAAAGAGACGTCCCATCAACCCGTTCTTCACCGATGCGAAATTTGCTCTAAACTATTTACTGCGAAAAAAAATCTTACTCGCCATCTGATGATCCACACAGGCGAAAAACCATTCCAGTGTGACCAATGTAATAAATCCTTTCGACAGGCAGGAGAGCTGAAAACTCACCAGAGAGCGAACCCCAACCCATGTGATCAGTGCGATAAAATATATTGCAACAGATTGACACTATCGAAACATAAGAAAACTGTTCACTTAACGTTCAAAAACGTTACCCAGGCGCTCGTTTCCTTCAATGGGTGCGATCGAAAATTAGCAAATAAAGTATTTTAAAACATTTTATTCGATGTTTCGCTAAAATGCTGCCTTTCTTCTAATCAATGTATTCACTATTTATTTGGCCGTTCTACGCAGTGGAGTACGATAGAAATATGCATATAAGCATCATCTAACACCAACAAAACGCGCACATAAAACGAAAAGCAACCTTTTTCAACATAGGAAAAATCCTATTGACGTTTTCTAGTAATACTAAAACTGTTCACTTCCTTTCGTATGCCGATAACCTGTGTAACGGAAGCAATATTTAGTATTGTGTACAACAACTAATGCGAATTTCTTCTCGGCAATGTGTAATGGCATCACTTTTGGCGGTTTTGTCACGTGTTTACAACACAGAATCTACAATATTTGTCTACTATTTCCACGATAACACTCGAGTTCTTGCAGTAACCTTTAGATAACACTCTACCTATTGCTTAGTCTGTTAACATTAACAACACATGTAATAAATGGCTGCTCATGGCAGAAGTAAAATGTACCGTATAAAATCAATTGCAATTTAGTCTCTCTTACACCTCAGTGGCTGAGTTCAAGGTGGAAAACACTTCCAAATACTGGCTAAAAGGTGCATCCTTTGGAAAACATTTGTTTATGGCCTAATGTGCTCTACCAGCGCAGAAGCTTGCAGATTTCCATGCATAAACATCCGCTGACTGCGCACTTCTCACCGTTTCGTTATGGCCCTCCTAATTGTCCTCTTCCTCGCTGTGAGTGCAAAGGACTTGCTCCTGCCACCAGTCGTGCACCTCGTAGATCATGTTCGCATGCGAATGGCCAAACTTGCTACTGTTCGGTTGCTGCTGTTGATGTTGCTGCTGCTGCTGCTGGTGCTGTGAATGTGGCGAATGGTCACCACTGTGCCCATGGGAGAAGCTGTGGTGATAGTGCAGGTGCAGACTGTGCACACTGATCTCTCCCAAATGTGACCCTTTCCCTGCGTTTAGTGACGGTGGCACGCGCTGCTGCTTCTTTTTGCTCATGTAGCGATCCTTTTCGTTCTTGGCCTGCGGATCGGACAGGGTGGGGGCCAGAAACTTACGGCCACTGCTGGAGCCGGTCGAGTCGGATCGGTTCAACACGGTGGCTACCGGTTTCTTGCGATTTTTCGCGTTGTTTTCCATGTCCCTCGCACTATGGTCGGTGGCAGGATCGGTTGCATCGCCGCCGCTTGTATCCTTTCCGGAGGTTGCTGGTTCCTCCGGTTGTTTCAGCAATTGGCCGGGGCTTGTGGTCGGTTGCTGTTGGTGAGATTGCATGGAGGGCGGCATTGCGGACGTGACATGCGACGAATGGGGTTGCGCTTGGGTGGCGGATTGTTGTGCCGGTTGTTGCAGTGCCTGCTGCTGTTGCTGCTGTTGTTGCTGTTGTGACTGCTGCTGCGACTGTTGGCCAGCTGCGGTATTCGTTTGTGGTGCCTGCTGCTGTTGCTGTTGTTGCTGTTGTTGTTGTTGTTGTTGTTGTTGTTGCTGCTGCTGCTTCTGATCGTTCGTCGCCCGTAGCCCGGCAATCAAGGAGTTTTGCTGTTTCTATAAAGCGAAAGAAGACATCATTAATATGTTCCACACTCCTCAAACATTAGGTGCATCTCCCGTATAACTCACAGCAACATTGTTGGCCCGGATCTTCTTCAAACAACCCTCCAACCAGGTGCGTATCGTCTGCTTAGCTACCTCCTCCTCGATGATATACTCAAACTCCTCGCGAGCAAGCAGCTCCTCCAGCTGCAAGGCTTTCCGAATGTCCACGGAACGGTAGGAGAGCATGCTGGGAAATATCAGTAAATTAGGGTAAGTGCTATGCAATGAAACAACCACGAGGCCAAACCAAGGTGCCCACAATAGAAAACTTACTTGATCACATCGTGGAACGTCACGTCCTCGCCGTTGTGCAGCTTGTCGAGCTCGTAGCACATGTATTTGAACAGTAGCCGATCTTTCTGAGGATCGCACTCCAGGCGGCCCTTCAGGAGACGCAGGATGAACTTTACCCGACGCACTGGGATCACGCCTCGCTGATGGATGTCCACAATGTTCCAGGTATTCTGGAAGTTGCGTATATCGGCATACGACAGGAGCGCGTCCTCTTCGTTGGAGTAGAACAGTGAAAAGTTCTCCATGATAATAGCTGCAAGAAGGAATGGCACGCATGACAGAGCACATGCAGATGAGTAGCAAAGATATGTTAATGTAATTAAACTGCTTGTTCTCGATGTTCATGTTCTAGTTATTTTCTCGACACATTACCGACAAGCAGATTCAGCACGATGTACGTAATGATGACGTAGAAGGTGCAGAAGTAGATCAGGCTAGCGGTGAAGTTGCCACAGTCCGTCTCCCAGTAGTTTGCGGCAGGCGTGCAGTACGGTGGTTGCACCATGCAGTCGTGCATGATCTTGTTCCAGTCCTCACCGGTGACGATGCGGAACAGCATCGCCACACCGGTCACGGGGGAACCGAAGTTAGCTCGCCTACAGATTCGTATGTTGGCATTGGACGGAGATGTCAGAGGACCATAACGGGTATGATGGGGTTTCAAGGTTTGTTGGCGTATTTAACAAGTTTCGCACGAGAAAAATGCGGTAAGCGCATCAATTGGACAACATTACGAAAAAATTACAATACAAAAACGCGAAACAAAATCAGTAAAAATGGAAATGGGTTGAGTGCACCCAACGAAAAGCAAGCGAAGAATTAGAGAAACAGAATCATATTGTTGTATTGAAAACAAGTCAATGAAAGGGGGAGAGATTGGAACATTGGAGGGTAGATAGAAAGAGAAGAAAATGAGAAGAATTATTGTAAAGAAAAAAAAAACTTGCTCATAAAAATGTAACATTTTTCAAATTTTATAAACATTTTACGTTTAATGGTACTACTGTAGAATGAACGATTACCAAGGTTTAAAATAACGAATGAACTTCCTTCTCGAGCACAATTAGGACACGTAAAACGATTTCATGTTGGAACTATGTAACAAATTTGAATATGCGTCTATTAGGGACACTCGCCTACAAGAAGTGATAGCAAACGAGGAAGCAAGACGGGATGCGTGAATATTGGAAACGTTCTGAACGCTGGTGATGGTGCATTGTTCGGAGAAGGTTTCAAGATGAACGATGACGGGGTTAATGCAAACGTAAAAGCAGAGTATAAAAATATAGTATAGAACGCAGAACATGGCGTTGGATCACAGCTGGTATTTGTAGTGTGTCACTGGTGTTAGTAGAAAATTTACTTAGCAGTAAAATAGCTTAAAGATAGTTTGAAAATCATTAGCTGGACGAAGTGTGTATCCGGTGTGCGAATAAAGTGGTCAACCTAAAGACGACTGGCATGCAAACTGCCGAGGCTGAGTTTTTTCTACACAACTGAACTGCCACGCCAATGCGAAAAGTTCAATTCGTATGTTGTACACTGGGCTTCCTGGGCGTGATCTTGCCAGTCTAATATATCTTTCGACCATTTCTTTATCGACACATCGGGCAGAATAAAATGCGAACTTGAATACGCTGGAAGGATCTTTTTGTGGAGTTGCGTATCCTACAAAAAAGCATAGCATATAAGGACAGTCTATGGAACAGCATTCCCTCTCTGATTGTTTGCATGCGATAGTGAGCTTTGATTTGCCAAGTAATCAATTTTCTAGAGGTAAAATCAGTAGACAAGAAACAGGGTTTTAGGAGGATCTTTTAACATTCGCTGATTATGAGCGACTCGCAGACCCGAATAGAAATCAGTAACAAAAATTACGACATCAATCTATCATTGAACATGTTCATAAAACTGGCCTATGTTTAATAATGGAGTAAATATAGAAAATTCTTCAGGGAAAACTGGAATGTTGGTACATGTTCTACAAGCACTGAACGGAACGAAGAGTAGTACGCCAAAACAGAATAACAGCATATTGTTGAGTTATACGGAGATGTGAGCTTGTGAATTTCAAGAATAAATTGGAGTAGAG
Source organism: Anopheles plumbeus (assembly GCA_034621735.1). Classification (NCBI taxonomy): domain Eukaryota; kingdom Metazoa; phylum Arthropoda; class Insecta; order Diptera; family Culicidae; genus Anopheles; species Anopheles plumbeus. The sequence continues at coordinate 37,473,998 of JAOEFI010000003.1, forward strand.
AGAAATATTAAGGGAAATTGCGCTTTAAAAAAATTTGAAACATTGATCTTTTCTGAAACCGAAACGTAACAGCACGCCCGGGAAACAGCAGTTGCGCAAAGAAGACAAGTACAAGAAGACATACAGAAGAAGATGGTGACAAAATGTCGACAGACAGAACATAACGATTTGGAATGAAATAATTATATGGGACACGAGGACCCACGAGAGCATTCGAGAGCGCGAGGATAAAAGAAACACTATACGGATGAGGGCAGTAAATATGTTGTGAGGCACTTACAGTTGTTGCAACGTTACCTTAACGCGGATCATATCAATGATCGCTGCGGTTTGCGAGTGGCACAGCGTACAGCTATTACGCATAAACTTTATAGTAAATCTTTTGGATTTGTTACGATATCGTTCCACAAAACGATCCTATCTCTAGGAAGAAGATAGTTAATGGGAGATTTTTTAGATTGTAACAACCGACTAAAATTCAAACAAGAGTAATCGTAACAGAAATCTCTACATGTTTGTGTTCGTATGCCACACCTAGGCTCCTTCGGAAGGTGGAAATATAGTACCAACGGCTCAAGATCTTGACTGCTGCAAGTGGAGTACGTCCAAATCTTTAGTGAACATGTTTCGGTTGAAGTTTATAGAAGCAAAAAATTGTTTTGATTCAGGAGCAAACGGAAAACAATGCAGATCGGCTGTGATAATGATTGGTAGGTCAAAAAAAAAATGACACAATTGGAAGTAAAACCAACGACGATAAAACGATAAAAAAGGATGAGCATCGATTGGCGACAATAACCATGGGCTGCGTAAGTTAGTCGGCTGCATCGCTGAACCGTCGTAAAGATGGCGGCAAATGCTGAACGAATTCAGGCACCAACCGGGCAGTATTCTAACGCGTGCTTTTAGGAGTAGCACCAGATAATATCGTCAGAAACTGCCACGGCCCATCAGATGACGGAAAAAAACGTAGAAGCTGCCCAGCGAACGGTTTATGTACAGCAGTCCGGGAAAAATCTTGCGCTTCATTCCAAGCAGTGATAGTTATTGTTTAGTACCGCCACGGATCAGCAAACCACGGGAGCCCCAGCGTACGTCCGTCCCGGGAATTCATTCAGCATTTGTCGGGCCGCTGTGGTTGCCGCTGCTGGTTGCGGCCGGTTCCGGTGGCGCTGCCGGACTCGCTGGCGGCACACGACATGTCGATGCGGCAGGCTAACTTGCACGTTCCGAAGCCGAAGGTGGCGGATAGTAGGGTTCGGGTGAGTAGTCCTAATGATCGCTAGTGGCACGGAATTTAGATTTGGACATTTCTAGGTGCACGTCCACGGCGAAGCGGGTTTTTGGGTGGGCGACACTATCGATTGCCGATGAGGTTGGTGCCGTCGGTGAAACCGAGGGTGAACCGTGGACTCCGGAAGCCCACGGCGAAGGATGGGAGGAGCGGGAACAATTTTGAAAAGCACTACAACGGCCATAATGCTCACCCCTTGCCACGCCTTGTATAGAGGGCGGTCGAGGAGGAGGTTCGGGATGGAGTTGTGATGGCGGGATAACGATTCACTTACCGACCGATGCCTTCGCCGTACTTGACCGTGCCGAACAGTATGGTGCCCGCGAGGGCGTAGAAGAACACCAACAGGAACATACCGAAGATGATGAAGAACGACTTGCACACCGAAACACCGACGGTAAGCATTAACATCTTCAAGGTCGTATGCTTGCCAGTTATTGTGAAAAATCGCAATATGACAACCATAAAACCAATGAAATATGATAAATCGCTCTGCATTTACAGGAATAATCCGAGTGGGCGTCGCCATAGGTACGGTGCGTTGCCAGAGAAAAGAAATATGTGTATCAGTCTTGTGTGACCTCTACCATGTGTGGAAGGCCATTAGTATTACTCACTCTCAGTGTAGTCTGTAGGAAGATCCAAACGACGCCCGCCACGGTGACAAGCAGATCGTATCGGTTCCTACGCGACTGCCAATATCCGCGCGGCGTGAAAGCAATATTTTTCATGACGACTTCGATGACGAAGACGAACGTCAGGATTGTGCTCACGATCACCAGACGCTCGGTGTGCACCTCATCTTTAGTCCACTATAAGTAGAAATGGAAAATTGATTGCTGGAGGTCCATAGAAACCTCCCACAGGCAAAAACACTCACGGTGATTGATAGCAGCATACTGTTGACGAGCACCACTACAGCGATGCACCGCTTGAAGGCAATGTGTTGCGTGATGTCGTAGACGAAGGCCCTAAACTTGCGCCCGTCTGGTCTCGGTGGAAGGTGGAGCGGCTGTGCAATCTTTAGACGCTTCTTTAGATCGCACCAACGGCGCTGATCAACCGTCAGCAGAGCGGTACCCTTGTTCTCCGAGTAGTTCGCGATTACCACGCCGACGAACAGCGTCAGTCCGATCATGCAGCCGAGGAAGATGTACACGTGTATGTAGATCGCATGTACGGGGCCGAGCGCCTTGATCAGCACATCGCGCACATCGATCCAGCCCTTGTACGACAGCACTTCGAAGAGTGCGAGCATGGCGTCGCCGATGTTGTCGAAATTGAATCGGCGCGGGTTGGCCCAAACGCGCGGTACTAGCATCGACGGGTAGGACTCGTTCCGGCCCGGTTGCAACTTCATCTTGGTGACAAACACGCGCCGCATGAACACGCCGACGCAGTCCTCGCGCTTCTGGATGGTGGGATCGTTGCAGCGTGCCAGCCGACCACCGTACAACTGGACACCGTAGCTGGCGAATATAAACATGAGCAGTATGAGCAGCGTCGAGACGAGCAGGATCTCCTTGAAGCCGCGGCACAGCTCGTACACGACCTTGCGCATGTGTGGCACGAGCGTGAAGATCCGGAGCGGCCTTAGGCAGCGCAGTATCATCAGCAGTTGTGCAGACGAATTGCTCGGCACCCGTCGCGGCATCCAGATCAGGAAGCTGGTCGATACCACGTAGATGAACACGTCCAGCACCGACGCCACGTCCTTGATGTAGGCCTTCGGCGTAAAGAACAGCCCGTCGGCGAGAATCTTCAGCGCCAGCTCGAGACTCATGAAGATGACGAACGCGTACTCGGCCACCTGGAGCGAGACGTGCTCCATCACCCGGTACTGCGGTGTCTCGAACATCATCGATATGCAGGAGAGCGTCGTGACGCAAATCATCACCCAATCGAGGTACGTAACCAAACCGAGAAAGTTGCTGAAAGATAAGAAATGTTAGATAGAACGTTTCGGTCCGGAAGAACGGGTGCTCGTTGACTCACTGTAGGCTTTTGTATTGCACCTTCCGCTCCTTGCCTGTCAGCGGATCCTTCAGGCGGGCGTCGTACCGTCCGTGCACGATGCGCTGGCAGATCTTGCGGAACCGAGACTCGCGCGGCACGGCAAACAGTGGCGTGTCGAAAAAGGGATGATTCTCGCGTAGATCCTCCTCCCGCTGGTTGCGCCGCATTTCGGCCTGCTGCCGTTTGGCCTGCAGTATTTTAATGTCCAAATCGTGCGGGCGCGCTCGGGACGATGTAACCCGGCTGGCCGCCCCGATGTCGCCGTTCTCCATCAGGTGCTCGTACGTTTGCTTCAACTTGATCGAGCCGCTGCGCACCGAGCGCCGGATTGAGCGGGAGCCGAACTTCTTCTGGTCGACGCGCCACGGCTTCGTCTGCGTGATCGTGCCCTGTGGCTTCAGGCCCCCCTTCGTGCCGGCCACGGGCAGCATCGAGGAGTCGCCCAGCATCAGGCGCTGGTTGTTCGAGTCGTTGATGATATGCTCGATGGCCAGCTTTCGCAGATCGCTGCCGACCATGCACACCTTGGCCGTTTTGTTCATCACATTGATCGGGCGGTGCTTCTTGTAGGCGATCCGCGAGTCCCAACACTCAGGCATCGGGCGCTGGTACCCCTCCAGGTCCTCCGGTTCCATCTCCAGCACAAACTGCTTCATGAACGACTCGCGCACCTTTGGCAGCGTGAAATCGTTCGGGATCTTGTGCAGGATGGCCATCTGCGGAGAGTCGGGAAACTTCTCGAATATGCGCAGCCGGAACGGTAGCGTCTCCTTGATCTCTGCGCTCTGCTCGCGGAACTTTAGCTGCTTAAGCTTCTTGATGTCTTCGTCCAGTTCCAGATTGTCGAGAATGACGGCCACGAACAAGCTCAGCACAATCTGTCGGAAAACAAAGAGTAAATCAATCAAGCGGAAGCGAGAGGACACCGAAGCACGTGCCAGCGAAACGCGGGGCACATGCCATCGTCCCCGTTAGTACCCACCAGCGTGACGAACAGATGGTACAGTATGAAGTAAACCGCCACCAGCGGAGTAAGCGTTTTGCTCGTGCGTATCATCGTTTCGTCCATCACCTCGACCCAGGCCTCCTGCGTCAGGATCTGGAACATGGACATGAACGCGTCCGGGAAGCTCTCGAACTTGGTGTAGTCGCACAGGAAGCAGAATAGCTGCATCGAAATACTGGAGCTGATGATCAGCAAGCACATGGTAAAGATGATCAGCGAGCCAAGCTTCTTGCCTGGGCCGAAAATTTTGTAGACGAAGCCCTCCAGCATCGGTGAGGCCTTTATCAAGCGGACGACGCGCAGCACCTGGAAGTAGGTGAACCCGCTCAGGTACAGCGCCGGGATGACATGCAGCGTCGTGCCGATCGCCAGCAGTAGCTCGAACTTGTGGATCGAGTGCTTGAAGTAGCTGCGCCACCCGAGACAGTAGATCTTGAACAGCGTCTCCAGGTCGAGGAAGAACGTGAACGCGATCTCGATGTAGTAGTACTTTTCGTAGAACACGCGCCGCTGGCGGCCGTCGTGCTTGAAGTGCATCGTCGCGGTTACGATGCCGTTCGCGAGCACCACCGTCATCACCAGCATGCGGAAGTACGGCGATCGCAGAATCGTGTGACACGTCTCCGGCGCAATGCCGCCGTGCTTGTTGTCGTCGATCGTCACCAGCTTCCAGCCGCTATCGTCGCCGGTGATGGTCTGCGACGCCGTGCTGTTCTGGATGTGCCCCCGGACGCCCCACATCTGCTGGAACTGCACCCGGATCTCGTTGAACGTCTCGGTGATGACGGCGATGAACACGTTCTTCACCAGCCACGCCAGGAAGAAGATCATGGTGCTGAAGTAGAAGGCGGCGCGCCACGCCGGCAGCGAGTCGATGGCGCGGTACATGATGAACACCCAGCCTTCCTGCGAGGCCGCCTGGTACACGGTGAAGATGCTGGTTGCGATGTCCTCGAAGCCGGTGAAGCCCATCGCGTTCTTGGTGAGGAAGTCCATCTTCATGCACTTCATCCCGGTCGGGCACTGGTAGCCGGAGCTCGGATCGAGCGAGCAGAACGTGTCCGGGATGGCGAGCGAGTTGATCGTCAGGCTGCTCTTCTCGGTCGTGTTCAGCACGCAGTGGTTCTTCAGCTCGCCGAAGAACTGCACTCCCAGCAGCCCGTACAGCGACATGAAGAACAGGAAGAACAGCGTTACGTTGTAGATCTGCTGGCTCGACCGCTTGAAGATTTGATTGATGCGGCTCTTTGGCATCGAGAACTTGAGGAAGACGCGCAGGAAGCGTATCATGATGAGGGGTCGCGGGGCGCGCACCGTGCTGAGGTAGGAAAACTTCCCCACGATTCCGAGCATCTCGAACACCTGCAGGCTCACCGAGAGCCAGAGGAAGATGACCATCGAGGCGTCGAACTGGCACCAGTGGTCCTTGAAGTATGGCGCTTCGCCCTGGGCACGCGTTGGGAGAAAAATGAAATGCGGACATGAAAATTGTGAAGCTTTTGGTCCGGCAGCTACGGCAGGTGAGTCTACGTTACCCGCAGCGCCCCACGGATGTGTATTTTGGCAATCATCTCGGAGGTGAACAGCAGCGTGGCGACCGAGTCGCAGCAGAAGGTGCAGTACTGCAGGAACGGATAGCGCTCGAAGGTTTTCGGCGTGTTCAGCGAGACGGACGTCAGCGATATCAGGGCGCACAGTCGCATCAACCGGCGAACCCATAGCTTCCAATGGACGGAAATGTCGGACCGCGGACAATTGGATCAAAGAAAAGGTGTATTAGACTAGTAGTCGTGTAGACGGTGTGTATGTGTGTTTATGCAAGTTGTTTTTTTTTGTTTTCGCGAATTGTAGCAGCGTTGTATCGATTTCGCAAGGATTTATGGTGACTTCATGCTCATGCAAATAGAACGCTGATTGTGCGGACTGGTTAGCAAAAATGTATTCCATCGATTTGTCATTTGCTTCAGATTTAAACATGTTTATTCACGATATTTATAGATGCTAGATGCCGTTTATTTTTAGTTGAAGTATCTAGCTTAAGCTCCAAAGGTATACTGTAGATGAGTATAAAACATGGCCGTGCTAACAGTCTTTTATTTTCCTATCCAAACATTGGGTGCCCTACAAAATATTTCAAATGCAAGATAAACCTTTTTTTTTTAAAATATGTATACATTAAAAATGTGTTTCATTGATGTGCTTTTATTCTGCTGTATAGAGTTTATCAAATATTCCATTATTTGTTTATGCGCTCTCTCAAAGTAGTTCATAATTCATGAATCTGTGACAAGCATTTCGAAATGGTTCTTGAAATCAAATTGAATTTAAATGAAGGGTGATAGTTCAAACTACACAAATAAAGGTGAGAAGAATTAAGAATTGAGGGCATCAGTCGATAGCATTTCTAAGCCTTCCACCGACGGTACGCATGGAGCACCATGCGCCTCCATTTACGCCTCCTTACGGTTGCTACATAACTAATATGGGCGCTTGACTAATTTTTCATTTCGCCTACATACAACCTTCTCAAAAGGTCGACGACACGCGCGTTTGCCTCGTTTATCAACCTTAACGGTTCGGAACGAAGCATAATTATCGTCCCGGATAGCAAGGCGGCAAACTCAGGCTTAATAAATTCCACCAACCAATATAGAAAACAAGCAAAAAGCGTTGGCAGTCGTGGGCCACATTCCAAGGAACGTTGTAATGGCACGCCTAGGTGCAACCGGCCATACGACCACCATCGTCCAGTTTGGCTTGGTGACAAACGAACGGAAATAAAATGCGTTAACGTAGCGGAAGCAGTAGCGAAAGGCGGAAAGGGTGTAAGTGCACGTGCCGGAAGCGTTGTAAGGTGCGGCCGAATCGAACTGATTAATCGATTCCGAGGAGCAGAAATAGGAGCTCCGGAAGCGTAGCGGACAGTAGCGGTCGAGAGGGAAGCGTTAAGAAAACATCGCAGACCGCGTGGCAATAATATGCCGTTCATGGTGCGGAAAGAAATATACATCGAAAGGCCACAGCCAAACAGCGGTAAAGCTATAAAAGACTTCTGAGAAATTAAATGAAACGGAAAAAAGGAAGTAAAAAAATTGAAGAAGAAGATACATTCCCAATAGAAGTGAATACCATCAACAAATACCTTTACTACTACGCATGGTCAGCATTGGTCTATGGGATGTTTATAAGGGGGTTTAGTTTAACTTTAGTTATTGTTAAATACATTGATGATTGGGCAGATGATGATGATGATGATGATGATGATGATGATGATGATGTCTATACGGTAGCTGGACGTCGGGAGACAATGGCGGGAGAATCGGAGCGTGACGGAAGTGGGACGCGCGTCATGATGTTCCACAGCAATGCAACAATAGTAACGACGCACAAATAAAGACAAATGATTATTAAAATTAACACCAATAAACATGAACATTAACATCACACGAC
>JAOEFI010000003.1:37481863-37500805 GCA_034621735.1 Anopheles plumbeus
ATAGTAACGACGCACAAATAAAGACAAATGATTATTAAAATTAACACCAATAAACATGAACATTAACATCACACGACACACGACACGATTGCAGCAGTTTCTACTATACACTTAGATCAACACACAACAATTGGGTGTCCCGTAGGGGACGCAGCAAGGTAGGATTTAATCGTATTAACGTTTTTATGTTCTAATTAAAGGGAAGTATGAGGGGTAGTCTCCATGGAGTGGGGAACCACATGGGAAACAAGTGGTATGTTTGAAGTAGTCATTCGCTAGATCGAATAAGTAAGACCCCGCTTCTGCTGTGAGTCGGTGAATGATTGGTACCTTGTTCACCCATTCGATGTCTGCGCTCTCGTTCAGCGACTCTTCCGGGCCGTAGTCCGCGAGGACCGGTTCGCCCTTGATGCTCTGCTTCCGGCCCAGCATGTTGCTGCCTTTCTTTTTCTTCTTCGACGCGGTCGCACTAAGGCCCGTCGCCGTCGCGGTCGTCGTGCCCGTTGCTGTGGCCGTTGTGGACGTTATGTTGCTAGCACTTGCCGTCTTTTCGCAAACCAATCCTGTCCCACTGGGCTAGTACTGGCCCAAGATGGCGGCCATGGCAATGTATCACATTTGCGACACTGTGTCCGATGTATCACAGCTTCCGCTGCGGGGCGCACAACCACACCCAGCCCACAAATGACAAGTGTTCTTCTTACACGGTCGTTACCAGAAAGGTAAAATTGTCCCATTTACTGCCATCTTCTACACACCGTGGTGCTTGGTTGAGAAAATGCTACATTTCGCTGTGAAAATCTACATCCATCACTACGCATGCAAACACCATGCTCATCTCGGGCGCTGGACCAATATCGATCGATCTGGAAGGGATTTTTCAGCAGGGTATCACCATCACGGCTGCCATCTTGGAAACACACTCAGATGCTGTCATCTTCATCTTTGGAAGAATTGCATCGCACTCGGTTTCGCTTCTTTCCCACCTACTTCACGTAACCTGCCACGTCACACCGACTGTGGTAACAATTTGAATTTGAAAAGTTAACAAAACACGCTTCCTGGCGGGCAACAGCGGAGTAGAATGTGGGTGCAGATGCTAACAATGGTGACTGTGACAACAACAATAACAAGAACAAGAACAACGAAGGAGGACGAGCGCCAACCCAGCACGCACTCACGGCGACGGCAGATTCTGCACTGACCGTTTCTAGCGCACACCGAAAGGCCTAGGACTTCTGGCGAACGAGAGAGATTTGTTGAGCGCAAATGCGTGCAAAAATGGCGAACCGTCAATCTCGTGGGGAGAGTCTGTCGCTTTCCAATCCCGCCGCAAGCCCTTCCAACCCTCGAACGGAGCACTCGTTTGCGCCTGTGCGGCACGGAATGTTGTTTACGAAAACATTCCGACTCGTTTCGTCCCCTTCAGCCCATGCTGCCCGCTGGAGCGATCATTTTGGTTCATTGGGTTAAAGCAGAAATTGGGATGATGAAAAAGGGCTTTATGAATATCTTTATTGCAGTGGTTATTAATAGCACATGAAGCGCTGTTCAAGTCGTTTTTTTTATCGATGGGCGAGTGGAAATCGGAATGGTCGTGCATGCGAGTACAACCTGTTGCACGGTGGGGAAGAAATGCATCATGAAGTGAAGCAACAGGTTTCCTTACAGCTGATGCCCATCCTGATGGCCCGAAGACGCTTCGGAAACCGACGGGGATTGGGTCCTTTTCCGAGGATAGCTGTTGCAGCATGGGAAGTGTTTACCAACAACAGCTGTTACAAAGCTGTCGGGATGCTGTATTCTTCCCCTGTTGTTATGCTTTCCGGTCATTCAGGACGTGGTTGCCGGTCTTTAATTGCATACGTTCACATCTTCCGATTAGATATCGAAGGACCAGGACGCACTGAAGTGAATTATCGAAAAAGAAATAAGAAAGAGGCTCTATGACTCGTTATTGTGGTTTCGGGTTGTTCGTATCTCTTTAGATGACTCACGATGCAAAAAAATTAACGATGTATGTATTACAAAAATAATTGTAGTTATGTTAGCCTACAATCGTTGACTAATGTATGAATGAAAACTAAATTGGATGAAAAATGCCAAAAAAATGGGAAAAGCAACATTGATTAACTGCCTATCTTTTCTACATGTATTATATTTTTGTACGTATTATGCGGACAATATAGTTTAGCAATTTACATTTCATGGACGCTAATAACATTCATTCCTACAATGTATAGGCTTATTATTCCAAAATGTGAACTTGAGTTGTATTTGCATTATGTGTGTCATATTTAAAACCGAAGGAAGCCGTACTACAACAGCATTCTCTGTTTTTCGTGGCTTCGAAACCTTCTGATGATATCAGCTATGAATCAATTATGCATTTTCTCCACTTTGATCGTTATCTACCATAAAAATGTGTACTCGTTTGTGTTTCGACAACGCGCTGTGTTCGCGGAACGTTTTTTCACACATCGTGCACGAATAGGGTTTCTCCCCTGTGTGTCTCCTACGATGCGCCAGCATGACCGTTCGCTGCCGGAACCGGGCCAGACAGATATCACACTCATGTGATTTAATTTCGTTGTGAATCTTCATGTGGCGCCGCATGCTAGTGTACTGTGCGAATTTTCTATGGCACACCTTGCAATTGAAACTCTTTTCATGTGTGTGCGTGTTCTCGTGGCCTTCCAATGCAGTGGACGTATGAAGCAATTTCGAGCAGTATTGACACTGGTATCGCCCCATGTGCACCGCTTCGTAGTGCTTAACGAGAGAGATCTCAGATGCATACTGGTTCGAACAAGGCTCGCATTGGTACGTCCTAAATTCACCCCGATGGACAAGCTTGCCGTGTTGCAATAGCTTGGAGTCCTTCACGAATGTTTTCATACAGATGTGGCAGGTATGAATAGTTTTCGTTTCTTCCTTCTCCGTGTCCCTGGTTTCAGATGATGATTTATTTCTCACATTTTCTGTAGAAAGATGCTTCCTGGAATGCAATCTTAAAGCCAAGTGAGAGCGGAATGCTTTTCCACACGTTGTACAATTACATGGTTCGGGCTGATTCTTTCTTTTTCTCTGTTTCTTTTTCACGGAATGTTTGGACTTTGAGACTAGTTTGTCGTCATGCGTGGACTGTTCAATCGTCTCACTGGTTACGGAGTAAGTCACGGGGCATGACAAACTGTGCAGTTTAAGTTTCTCTTCGTTCTCAAGCGTGGTTTCACACAGATCGCAATAGAACTGTTCGATTCCGACAAACAACTCATTGTCCTCATCATTAACTGTGCAGCTTTTAGTGCCATCCAGTGTATCATTATCTTTGGCGCCGCTATCGTGTTCTCTGAATAAATCTTCTTTTACGAAAGGTTCTGTTACACAGTCTCCCGAATCGCTGCATTCATATTCAACAATTTCATACTGTTCATTGGATTCTATCCCAGGGCTATTGGCTACAAATTTCAGGTCGTAGTCTGAGAGACATGTATCTTGCTCGTCTATCGCCTCTATACGCTCCAGAACATAAACACATGGTGCTTCGTCGGAGCCAATAGAAATCTCTTCAATGTGACTGCTGGGCTGCTCACTAGGAGTGGGTGGTATAAAGTGCTCCTTTTTGTAATCTTGACTGGTTGTATTTTCGACGGTAGGCAACGATTTGCATTTACTTGTCGGGGGTTCCAAAGAGTTTTTTGGCTGGGAAATCACCGTCTTTGTTCCTTCAGGCCTACGCAGTAAAAGTAAAAAAAATCGATAATACATTAAGGTTTCAGGGTCTTTTTTTCATAGAATATGTTTACCTAATTAAGTCTCGGTACTTGCGATTATGTTCAACGAACTCTTTGCGTATTTTCCGCACAGTCCACACTTTTGCTAAACACTCTGTACAAATGGTAGACAACACATCCGTTTGATTGACCTGAATAATGAACAAAAAGGGCCATAGCTTACATCCATAATCGCACAGCATAAAATTGTTACCTCTATTTGGAACAATTCCAACAAGACGTCTTGGATCACGAAACCCTTGTACGTATCGAACAAGGACAGCAGTTCATTGAATTTAGTTTGTTTTAAGCAGGTTCGACAGCAAAGTTGAAACATTTCGAGTTTCCTTAAACTATTCATAGCTAATATTTGTTAAATACGATCCACAGCACATAATTCGCCTGCGAGCCTCACAAAAGGATTGCTACTATTGATGGACGTAAACAATCAACAAACAATCCTGATGTCAAATTAGCTTGACTGTGCCCATGTAGCAAAATGTCACGATTGACATCAAACATACCAGGGAAAACGCCGTCGATGTGAAACCGTCGCAGTTAGAGAAACCTTGGTAACCGAAGAAAGACGTATATATTAACCTAGGTAAGTGATTTTTTCGTTACCTTTGTGCGTCCCTTATTCTGTCGCTACCGTCATCGTCGTTGTTTGCCTGGCACCTACAACGCCGTGACCGTGGCCGTGCGTGCCCATTATCGTAATCTAGCAATTCGTCGTTTTGCCTGTCCATCTTCCTTTCCGGTGTTGCCGTTTTAGGTACTGCCGTCGCCGACTGAAGTTTTCTGTAATAAAAACCGGCTAACTGTGCGTTTGTGTGTGCGTTTGTGTTGCTGTGTTGTCGATTCCTTATCGGACTGTGTGTGCGGTGGAAAAATTCATTAGGATCAAAAAAGGAGTCGCCGTGAATATAGGAAACAGAAATGAGTGAACAAATGGCACGATTGCAGGGATGCAGCGTCCTCACTTTGGACGACACCGACAAGCTGGTGCACAAATACGACCACAAAGTAACCATCGTGTGCGGCTACGACCCTCAGGGCATGACGCTGCGAATACTAAAAGAAGGCACCGGGTCACAACACAGGCAGCAGCTGGAGGAGTACCTCGTGAACGGGTCGGACACGACGCACCTCAACAGGGGCAACACAGCACACCTGCTCATCATCGGCGGTGAACTAGTGCTGATCCGGTTCGCCTCCAAAGCCGACTGCGGGCAGTTCCGTGCGCTGCTGCATAAAATTTCCGGCAAAGTGAACTCAGTATTCAACCTACGCACGGAGGACTCGTCCGCGTCACAGTATTTCCAGTTCTACGGTTATCTCTCGCAGCAGCAGAACATGATGCAGGACTTTGTGCGGACCAGCACGTACCAGCGGGCTATCTACAACAACGCGCCGGACTTCCAGAACAAAGTGGTTCTTGATGTCGGTGCTGGGTCTGGTAGGCCGTTTGCCGATTTTCTTCCCTTTGGATTAATTATGTAACAATTTCTCATTTCCTTTTTTTCTTGCGATTTGTAGGCATTCTATCATTTTTCGCCCTGCAGGCCGGTGCCGCTAAAGTGTACGCCGTCGAGGCAAGCAATATGGCCCAGTACGCCCAGCAGCTGGTTAGCTCGAACAATCTGACAGAAAAGATTATCGTGATCGCGGGCAAGATCGAGGAGATCGAACTGCCCGAGCGGGTGGATGTGATTATCTCCGAGCCGATGGGCTACATGCTGTATAACGAGCGCATGCTTGAGACATACCTGCACGGCAAGAAGTGGCTGAAGCAGCCGGAAGGCAAAATGTATCCATCGCGGGGAGACTTGCACGTCGCACCGTTTACCGACGAGGCACTATACATGGAGCAGTATAATAAGGCGAACTTTTGGATGCAGACCGAGTTTCATGGGGTGAATCTGGTGGCGCTACGCGATGCCGCCATGAAGGAGTACTTTCGCCAGCCGATCGTTGACACGTTCGATATACGCATCTGCATGGCAAAGTCCGTCCGGCACACGACAAATTTTCTCACCGCGGATGAGAGGGATCTGCACCGCATTCAGATAGACGTCGAGTTTCACATTCTCGAGACTGGCACCTGCCATGGGCTGGCGTTTTGGTTCGACGTCGAGTTTGGCGGTTCCTGTGCCCAGATATGGCTCTCAACGGCCCCAACGGAACCGCTTACGCACTGGTATCAGGTGCGCTGTCTGCTCCAGACGCCCATCTTCGTCAAGCAGGGCCAGGTGCTCTCGGGAAAGGTGGTCCTCGCGGCCAATCAGCGTCAAAGTTACGATGTCGAGATCGACATGAAACTCGAAGGCACGATGATCTGTTCCTCCAACACGCTCGATCTGAAGAATCCTTACTTCCGTTACACCGGGGCACCGGTTCCGGCTCCGCCCGGTACGAACAGCACCTCGCCGAGTGAAACTTATTGGAACCAGGTCGATGCGCAGGGCGCCCGAAACGCGGTCAACATGGTCAACGGCATGACGGTTAACGGGCTCGGCGAGGTGGACATGTCGGCTACGATCATTAACACGAACCTGATGGCCATCGGGGGCGGAGGAGGTGGCAATCAGCCGAGCATTCACCCGGGACTGATTTCGAGCACCGGTCGGCTACAGTCATCGAACGCGCAGGTTCATGTGCAGCCGAATCAACACCAGCAACAGCAACAACAACAGCAACAGCAACAACAACAGCAACACCATCAGCATCCGCATCAGCAACAGCATCCGCAACAGCATCCGCAACAGCAGCAACAGTGTACTACGGCCCAGCAGCTTGCCATGACACCGCCGATCGGCTGTGCGGCTACCTCGACGCAAAACGTTGCCCAGCATCAGCTCATTGGTGGGGCCATCTCTCCGTCTCTCTTTACCTCGCCGGTGCAACCGATCCTCAATAGCCACCTCAATCACCACCACGGCCAGCCCATTCATGGCAACCAGTTCTACTAGGTAGTACGTCGGGAGGCTGATCTCCCTTCATCGATGGCAGCAGCTGTATCCCATTTTTGTTGTATTCCTTGCTTCGGTTTTCCCACAATTTGCATTTTATTTTAAACCGTCCAGGTATCCGAGCACACAGACCGTCGGACCATACATCCTGTTTTGGTGGTACTTCTTTTGTGTATTGTAGAGAAGTTGAACGAGCGAATAGAAAATTTATTCTTTGTGTTTTCCCATTACGTACTGATTGAGATTAATGTTGCACGAAGGCCAGCATAAACCACAGCTAAAATTTCACATATCACAAACCTAAACACGTGGAATGATATTGTGGCCGACATGCGTTCTAATATCAAGACCTTCGGTTTCATTGTGAAACGAAAAGATTCGCTTGCCGACGTAAGCATAACGACGTCAAACATTGTAAAGTCTTAGTATTTGAATAGGAAAAATATGAAAGGGCTTTTCTGGTGCACTTTCAAAATGCTCCAATTTTAATTTGTTTTTGTACACCCTTTGGTCGAAAATGTGTCTTGTTCCACTGCGTACCGTTCGTTCATTTTGCTTCCCACATTCATTATTCGATCAGCGGACGATTCTTATTTGTGGTTTAGTTAGTTTTCGTATTATTTGCAGTCTATTCAACAGTGTTAGCAAAGATAAAATGGATTTTACGTAGAGCAAAGAAATCCAAAATCGGCGGCATTTATTTGTTTGTTTAATTTCGTTAGAAGGCGCACGGACGACACATTTCTTTGGAAAGATTTACGAGCAAGAACTTCAAAGTACGTTGTACGTTGCAGAAGAAGTTGAAAAGCTAGGCAAAATGGGATGGTTTTCTTTCTTTATTTTGAATTAAGTTGACCACGGCGTCATGAATGAGCATACATATTGCACACGTACACGTACACACCAACACATACGCTTGAAACAATCCGTACTGAAACACCTACATTATATTAACTTCGGTAAAGAGGCATAAGTTTATGTTTTAAATGATCATTATTATTATTTAATTCTGAAAAAAGAGAGCGAGAAAAGAAAGAAAAACAGAAAGACAGGAGACAGTTTACTTACTTCTTCGACATAATAAACCAAATTGTGACGTCGACATCTCATCGAAAGTAAAGAGATTTTTATAGTTTAATATTATACATGAGTTTTCCCCCTTAATATAAATGTGTTTTATTTTTTACAATAATTCTTCACTCTGTTTTTTTTTTGTTTTTGGTACCTTTCCTATTTCTGTGATCGTCCGTATCGTCCGTAGGAATCGAACCGTCATGAGTCTCTTTCCATGTTTTTTTCATCTTTCTTCTAGGAGTACATTCGTGCCCAGGGCAGGAGTGAGGTTTTTGTCTAGTCAAGACAGACACAGGCCCTGGACAACAATGAAAATTGCGCTCGCAAGCGTAATGACAAGAAGAAGTGTGCATTCGGCGAAAGAAGCAACTCTTCCGTGATCTACTTCAACACCATGAAAATGGAAACGAAACAGCAATATGACAGCAACACCATATAGCCCTGACGACGAGTCGTTAAGGCCGTCGAAAGGGTTTAACCAATCATAAATCGATATTTCTACATCGCGATGGTGTTCCGAGTGAAGGGATATTGTTCGTTTTTTTAAATAAATTTTGAAGGTAAACAGTGGCATTCAAAAATTACAAAAAAAAACTGAATATTCCCATGATGAGTTTATGGGTTTTAGTTAAAACTGATTGCCTTGTACCAGGATGGAAGGGTCAAAGACTCGATGAAATTGCTTAGGGGATGAAGGACAATCCGCACGTTATGATCTGTTCACTCACTAAGGCTTCAGACATTTTCACTAACAGGATACAATAGTCAAAGCATAGCTCAGCGAGCGGGAAATAATATATCTTAATTCATCTTGATGGCGTAGGCTTGATTTCCTTTTGCAACAACTGCTGTGCTCTATACGAAACGAAGCGATCTTCCAGTAAATTAGGACGACGGGTGTTGCATGCAACGGGATGGAATGGAATGCACCATCCCTTCTACTAGCATATACTAGCACGGTGGTGAGATTCCCCGAAACAAGACTTAGATCTAAAATAAGCAATTTTACCTATTATCGCAATATATCGGATAGTATTTAAAGTAAACCACTTACCCTATTGTACTTTAGGATGACGTTGGCAAGCGTAGCGTAGAGCAATAGTAGCGAGCTGTGCATAATGCGGTTTTTCTATGTAAGGACATAGCAGTAGTGTAATAGATTTAGCTTAAATCCGTTGCTTTGGAATGAAACGATTCCAGCGGATCATTCGTTTGGGCATCGATGATCGTCACCGAATGTGTATTCTCATTCAATAAATCCGATGGTGCATTACACTGTGAGAAGCAGTCTAAATTCAGGGCGACAGTAAGGTGGAAGACCATAATGCACATCGTCTCTATCGTCACTTTTTTCTCGTCTAAATCGTTACAAGAAGCTAGTAACGTGAAGCATATAAAAGCATTTAGCAATTCAAGACAGCCGTTAAGTCTTGAGGAGTAGGTTGGAGAATAAAAAGCAATATCTAGACGAGCCGGCGAAGACTTGTGAGCAGCAGGACCACTCTTTGGTTGATTGGTATGGTATTGGTATAAAAAGCTTAGAGTGAGAATATAAAAATTCCGTAACACACTATCGTAAAATTATCCACCAATCTACCGAGCAATAAGCAGGGCATGTGGAGGAAACATTTGTGGGTAGCTCGCACAAAAGGAAAAATGGCAATATATAGGAGGAAGGGTATAGAGAATCCACCGAAGTAACATATTTAATTCAGTTTTCGCGCAAACACGGTTCATGTTGGTGGGGAAGAACCATTTTTTTTCATATTGCATGTATCGTGTAGAGAAGGTGAGGTGAATGGTACTTTTTTACAGTTTCAGCGTTTTGTGTGGAAGAATGTAACAATTTTATATAGTTTTTTTTCGTATTGCTACACATCAGGTAAATAAAGTTGAATGGAAAGACTATAAGGCTTTCGGAAGATAGAAAGTAATATTCCAATCATCTTACTCTTAAAAGTGTTACAAACAAAAAGAGGAAGCTGAACGGCAGGTGTGAGTAAAATAATGGTTTTTTACCTTTTCATTGCATATAGTGCATCCGAATATAAATGACTGTGTGCATGAGTAAATTTGTATTGCCTTTATAAACCCGATAATTTTGGGTTTCTTTTCAACTTCACCAGGCAGCCAGATTTCGGATGACAATTTCCTAACACGTTATTAACACTTTTAGCTATATATCGGGTTTTATTTGCAGTCACATGTTTCCATTCCTTATACACCTAAATATTTTCAGCCGTGAGATGGTGTTATATAATTAATTTACCCTTTTACTTTTGTATATCTCAAGCGCGGTGAAATTCTACTCTTGTCCCATGTGTCGAAATAGTTGAGACGTTACCAAAACAAACAAAAAACCCTTCAACCTGCGCGATGATGAACTGATGCTATAACAAACGAGAAACTCAACAACTCCTATAAATCTAATCAGGCCTGAACCTTGGGCATTCGTTTAAAAATTAGAAGAAAAAAACATTTACAAAGAACAGGCACTCCCGGGGCACGGAATTCCCGAAATGGTGAAACCTAAATAGTAAAACAGTTCCTCATACGCAAAAAGGTCTCACTACACAAGCTCGAACGTGGATTCATCGATAAAAGGAAAAGCACCTTACAAATTGACCTACTCAAAGCATTCTAAAATAAAAGAAACTGTGAAATTAAATTGAAAAAAAACATTTAAAAGTCCTAATCAACGCGTCTTGACACCGGAAGAGTAGTAGCAGAAGCCGCCAAGGAGTAGAACCAATTTTACACGGTTATAGGGGGCGACTTTTGTATATGTGTATGTTTTGTTCCATGGGTTTTCATTTGTCCTCAAGCGTATAAGGGAGAAGGATAAGTGTATCAGAATACAGCTCCTACTAACAACGGGATTGGCAATAAGCACAAGTAAGCAGCAGTAGCTGTGGCCTGATCGTACATTTCATTACTTTCATTACAATTTCTTCCTAAAGTCCTAAATATGGGTTGAATGTTGATTTTGTCGATTGACTTTTCTACCACACCAATGATAAAAATAAAAACTAAAACTAGCTTCATGTTGCATCGCACATGTTTCATGGGGCCGGCGAATTCTTTTTGCTCTATCGATTCCATTTGCTTGGTACAATGTTTTGGGCATTCTGTACTTTTCCTAAAAACAGGGCCTTCTTGCTATTTCATCGGGAAGGGAAGCTACGGGTGGCAATTGAAAAAGTGACCGAAAAATATACACAACAAATAGATTTGCTGTTGCTTTATCTTGTACGTACTCTAGTACCGGCGGCTCGCATTTTTATAATTCCCAATTTTGACATTTACAGCACTACTTCTCGACAGTTGCTTAAGTACGTCCTCGCCAATGTTTCCAATCGTCCGGTCAGTACCCATGAATTTTCCTAACGGTTTTCGACACCTTCTAGCGATTTTCCTGCGCCTGATTAGTATCCTAGTAATAGTAGCTATTGCTGCTCCGTTTGATGTCTAATTATCTATTCGTTACACTACTTTCACACTCACGAATTCAGTACGAAGCAATTACTGGCGTTGGGTTTGGTTTCTGAGATTTGTTTCATTTTTGCTTGTTTTCGGTTCACCGTTGTTTTGTTTTTTTTTGCAAAAGCGATAAATATAGTATTTATATATGATTCACATTTATTTACTGTTTTTTTCCCTTCTTAACGTTCGAACTGAGATTAACTTAGTTTTTGTCTATAGGACGTAGCTAGAGTACTTTTCACTGAAAGTAGGGCAGCGCTCTAAACGAGAGGGATAAAAGAAGTCAAATGTATCGTTATTTTTTGACCTTAAAGTATTTCTATTTGATTGGTTTCGTCACAGGAAAATTATTTGTAGGCGATATCGGACACGTGTACTAAACATTCATCTTCACAGATATGGATGAGGTTCTTGTTTCACAGTGTCGCCAGAGCTGCGCTGTCGTGTTCTATCGTTTAACGTCTTTATCGTAATATTACTAATCTGACTTAGGAAAGATGCTTCCTGGGCAAAAAAATAAAACACCTTCGATAATCGACCCTTAGTAAATTGAAATATTTCCTAAACCGTTAAGCATTGAGGGATACAATTTCAAGAAAGCAGTCCAGTAGAATAGTTTAGTTAATTTGAATCTAAATGTATCGTTTATCTCCAGCCAGGGAGATGAATAGTTTGTTCCTGATCGAAATTTGTAATACCGATCCGATTTGAGTATTCAATATAACTTCCGAAGCGTGGTTGTGATCCGGGATCGATCGATTCGGATCTATGCGGATTCCTGGAAGAACGTAGATGTTGAACACATCCGTTGCCTTCCTGTTACGTGCGCGGCTTGAAGCTTTTCCGCCCATTCAATATTACCAAGGTGTTTCTAAAGCAAAGAGAGGGACCTTATGTGATCGTCCTTTCGGAGTACATTTCAACCTAGCCGAGCATGGTGATGCCATTAGGCGGACTGGTTTGCTCGGCACTCAATCCCTCCCCGCCATCGGTAGCTCCGGCCAGCATCAGGCGTTAACTTCGATCCGCGACCGTTTGGGGGCGCGGTTCGGCGATCACCTGCTCGCTGACGATAGACGACACCGAGCCGTGTCTGGATTGAACCCGCGGCTTCACCGACTTGAGCTGCGTCGTGCCGTTGTACTGCACCAGCACATCGCCGCAGCTACTCAGCGGATGGTTGTCGATCGGTACGAGCGGTCTACTTTCGGCCACCATCGGCGTCGTCGAGGGTGCGTGCATCTGCGGGCTGATCGGGGTCGCTATGCCACTGTCGTCGCTGTTGTTGACTAGCCCCTTCATGCCGGACGCGGACCCGGACGACGAGAGACTTCCGGCACCGTGCTCGGGGCTGGTGTTGGTGCTGCACTCGTCGAGCTTGTGCAGCCACAGGCTGGCCCGCTGCTGGCGGATCTGCGTGAACGAGTTCTGGAAGTATGGCTGTTTCTTCTTCGTCGGTGTACCTGAACCCTCCGGCTCGGTCGCTTCCTCCAGCACGTTCAACGCCAGCCCGAGGTTGCTGTTGAACGATATCGACTTGCCGATCTTGCGATCGACAAAGATGGGCGATCGCTTCTTCTGCTGCGCTGCCGCCGCCTGCTGGTGGTGCAGGTCCTGCACCTGCTGCAGAATCCGGCAGACCTCGCCCGGCAGCACATAGTCCGACTTCGTGTCGACCGTCTGCTCGATGAAGCGCACCAGTGTGTGGACGGTGTTCTCGAGCGTCTGCACCTGGGTCTGCAGGGACTGGATCTGCTCCTGCTGGACGAGGCGCGTCTTCTCCAGCTGCAGCAGGCTCGACTGGGCGTACTGGAACTGCGTGCCGAGATGCTGGTGTTCCTCCTTCAGCCGGTTGTAGCTCTCCTGGTGGTGGCTCTGGGACGTCATCTCCTCCTGCAGCACGTTATATTCGACCTGGTATTCGATCAGCTGGCGCGAGAAATCGGACTGGAACACATTCCGAAAAACCTTATCCATCACGCTGCCGTCGATCTTGGGGATGGCGTTCTTCAGGTAGTTCATAATGTCCTCAAAGTTGTCCCGCTGCAGCAGCGCCTCGCGGTGCACCTCGAGGAGCGCAATCGCGCACCGGAAGATGACGTCGAACGACTCGAGGAACAGCAGATCGAACACGCGCACCACGAACCCGAGGGGGAAGTGCGAGCTGAAGACGGTGAGGATCCAGGGGGCCGCGTACAGCGTCGGCGAGATGTCGTGCTGATCGAACCAGTCGTACAGCTCGGGGATGTGGTCCTTGAGCAGGCGGGACAGCTGGTACAGCTGCAGCTGGAACTGCTTCATGTCGGGTAAATACTTTGCGCGCATCTGGCGGCGGAACATTAGATGCTTTAAAAGTTCGAATGCGTCGGCTTCCTCGAGCTGTTGAAGAGAAGAGAAACCAATAAAGCAATAGTATTTTTTAGTCTGAAGTTTTTTTTAGTCAGAAGATCACTCACATGTAACAGAAGGATTGCACAGATAAATCCGAGGCCTTGACAGTAGCCAAGCTCCGGATCGAGAATGGAGTATGCCTTCAGAAGGTTGAACAGCGACAGCTGTCCCACGCCTAGTGCGTCCTTGTAGTACTTGTGATCAGGGAATGTACGGCCTGGAAGCAAAAATATCGTCCATGTTTATCTGCTGCTTACTCCTAACCTTCACTCCTGCTCCAATACCCACCCAAATCAATGAATATTGCATGCTGGTGTTCCGTGAGATTCTTCAACAGCACATGGTACGGTGTGTTGAAGTTCGGAAAGTTGGTTGTATCCACCGGAGCCGTGTGCTGCGTATGCTGCTCGGCCAGATACATCCATATCTCTCCCCGCCTCGACCGGGGCACGCCATTCCTGATCGCCTGATACAGCAACGATTGACTTGCACGATTCCCACCCGATCCGGCCAGCCCCAGGCCGGTGGCCAAACCGGACTTGTCCAGTATCGCATCCCACTGCTCCGCCGAACGTTTATCACAGACCGTTATCTCATCGTACTCGAGCTTGATGCGCCGGATCTCGTTCGATTTGATCTGATTCTGGCGCGCCTGCAGATGAGCGTTTTCCTTGTCCATGCGGTTAAGGATGATTGTTTGCTTGATGCCCACGCGCCACAGTTCGCGCAGCTCCTCCCGGGTACGCTTTTTCGCCACGCCGAGCGTTGGCCCGGTGGCTCGTAACGGCGACATGTACTCCTCCGTACCGGTTTTCATGTTTTTCGACGGCGTCACCACCCGGTGCAGCATGGCCTGGCGCCACGATCCCGAGTGACTGTGATCCCTCGGGCTGTTGCCAACTTTGATGAAGCTGAAAAAACGACTCACAATGAGGGCTAAAGCTAACGAAGCGCCCACACCGGCCTAGCTCCTGTACTTACATATCCATCATGGGAGATTTTAGCTGGGGAGCCCCGGCTCCATTGTTGCCAATCTCCGAGTTCTTGCGGCACATCGACGGGCTGGATCCGATCGTGGCAGCCCGGGCGCGCGTTACCGGCTCCAGATTGGCATCCTTCAGCTCGCCGGCCGATGCCGAATCCTTCAGCCCGCCGGCCATGAAGTCATCCTTGCTGGTACGCCGCTTCAGCAGATGGTCGAACGAGCTGGTCAGCGAGCGCTTCGCCTTCATGAAGATGCCGCTGCCGCCCAGATACTGGTTGAGGAACTCCGTCCGGTTCTCGACCGTGTCGTGCACGTGCCGCTGCTGCTTCGACTCGCAGTGCGCCCGCAGCAGCATCATCAGGAACTGGTTCTGCTCGCCGATGCTGTGGCCGGCCGCCTCCTCCGCCCCGTTGTACTTCTCCATCAGCAGCCGCTGCTCGTCCTCCAGCAGCGTCGTGTCGATCCGCTTGAAGATCATGTACTGCGTCTTCTTGTCGCTCAGGCCCTCGATGTCGGTGCACAGCTTGTGGTACCACAGCATCGGGCAGTGATCGCAGGAGAAGATCTGGGCCGCCGCCGCCTTATCCTTCTGCTTCTGCTCCGAGCAGGCCATGAACGCCTGCGAGATGGCCATCACGATATCGTCCGCCACCTGCTCCGACTGGCACTTGAACACGTACCCGATGTAGCCGTCGTTGTTCACGTCCCGGCAGATGATACCGAAATGGTCCGCGTTCTTCTGGCCCTGGGCGCAGCTGGCCACATCGCGGAAGCCCTTGTGCAGCAGCACCTGCTTCCGATCGGGACTGATCAGCCGCAGATCGGTTTGCCCGATCAGAAACACCATCGTCCGGTTCTGCTCCACCACCGGGATCGATCCGATCGATGCGGAACGGTCGCGACGCACCGGGGCACTGTAAGGGGTTAGAAACAGGTATCCTATCCGTTACTTTCAATTCACACTCTATTCCTCTAAATTTGTTACTAAAAAGCTGACTATTTTGCAGCATTTCTGCATGTGGAAGTGCAGGTGGCAAAGCGGCATGCAGACACAAATGAACTAGCTACTGGACAACATCTGTCTTTTGATAAATTTTGCAATCAATTTATGTAAGTAAAGATATAAAGTTAGTTGCACCTCTTGCAAATATTTGTAGATATTTTAAAGTTAATAATTTAATAATTTAAAATGTCCTTCGGGAAAATATGATTCATGGAATATGTTCTTTGTGATGGCAACTGTTCTATTAAAACAATGTATCATAAACACAATAGATAACATACATAACATACAATACATGAAATGTTTAACATTGATTTTTTAACATTAAAGTTTGATTTGTTTTTGCTACAAAACCAACCGGCCCAGGCTAACGATTATGACCACATTTAAGACATAGAGTTTTTCCCTTTTTTGCAGCCGCCCTAGAAGCAGTTTATTTATACATTTCGCCCCCTCCTCATCGCGATCTGCCGTGCCCGTTGTAATGGGATCTCGGATCCGCTCTCGGAAGCAGCTACGTCATGCAACAGCGACAAACTAAAGGTACTAAACGAGGCAACCTGTTCGCGCTAAGATGCATCAACACTATCTACAGAACGATTCCAGGAACGAGCTGCACTTACTCCTCGTCTTGGGTAGACGGTTTGATCTCTTTGGCCTGGAGCGCCACAGTAGCCGCGCTGGTAGTAGAAGTTGTTGTCGATGCCGCCGCCTGCTTCACGGTGTCCCCGTCTGGCTGTGTCGCATCAGCTTCACCACCACCAACACCACCACCCGATGATGCATTGCCTGCCTCACCGGTGCCAACCTCGCTGGAGATGAATTGAATCAGGAACGGGTTAGGGTGATTTGTGGTGGTGCTATGAAAGGGATGTTCCGGGGCTGGGGGTGTTTTTTTTTAAAATGCTACGTGATGTTAGCTGTTCAATAGTGCTGAATCGCACTTCACACCTATTTGCCACCCTGGACGTGGGAATCATCAATAGCGCACACCACGACCGTTTCCAGTCCGTAGCCTTGATCTGCGCTGACCTCTCGTTGACTTTTCGATCTCCGCTACACCCGATCCCCACTGTACCCTCCACGATCCACCCGTAGACGCGCCCTTAAACACTCACACACCCCACACACGCAAACACACCCTCCCACAAAAGCACACGTGCCCGGTGTGCGCGTATCGATAGCCTATTAAATTGCGACGTTACCGCTCCGGGGTAGTTTTTTTTTTTTGTTCCTGGTTGTATGGTGGCGTACTTACAATTTCTTCGTTGGAAGATCGAACGTGCTGACGCGGCGTCCCTGGAAGACTTCGGGTGGATCGTCAGTCGATGGAGGTGCCGGAGACTCCGACGCCGGTTGCGATGCTGCTGCGGTCTTATCGCTGCCTCCAGTTGCGTCGATACCTTGTCTACTTTCAACATCTGTGTCGCTGGATGTGTCACCACTAACGGATGGGGTGGTCTGGTAGTTCATGGAGCAGATAAAGATGGATATTTAAAATCAACGCTCGAGTTCTGCCTCCGGCCTGAGGAGCCTGTATTCATACCTTCCGCGAGGAGGTTTCCTGCTGCTGGCGCAGCTTCTCCGCGTCGTACGCCTTGAACTTTGGCAGCGCGTCGTCGATGAAGGTGTACGGGACGCGCTTGTGCGAAACCTTGATCTTGCCGACGTACAGCACCTCGAAGAACTGCGAGTTGTTGGCCGAAATGTCCGGCAGCGAGGACAGGCTGGACGAGATGCTACTGCCGACGGTCGCCGGGATGCTGCCACTGCCGCCGCCTCCGCCACCGCCGCCGCCCGCCGAGTGGTTCAGCCCCCCGGAGTAGCTTTTCGAGGCCGCTAGCCGGCTCGGAAGTGGGCCACCGCCCGGCCCGGCACCATTCTGATACTGTTGCTGATGCTGCTGGGGGTGCTGCAGCTGCTGCTGGTACGTCAGCGTCGGGGGGCTGCTGTCGTGCTGTGCGTGGCGCATCTGCTCCGACAGCTTCAGGTTGGACGCCGGCGTCGAGTGGATGCCCTGGTTGCGCAGTGCCCTCTGCAGGTCGTTCGCGTTGGCGCTGGAGGACACGATGCTTTGCGGGATGCTGCCGACCGAGCCGCCCCCGATCGTGGCCGGATCGCGCATCTGCTGCATCAGTTCGGCCATCTGAAGAAGAGAGAGAAAGAAGCAGAGGTTTCACAAAAGCTCAAAGATGACCACTCGAAGGAAAAGAAGAACTTCCGAAGAAACCTGGAGATAAGAACACGTACAGAAACGGAACCGCACACGACGGAGCGCGATAAAAAACTGATCGTCACCGTGTCGCGATCGTAACTGCACACGCAAAGGCCTCTCCTCGCCACTGCCACTACTGGTGGCCACTAGGCCCACGTTCACAATTCAATTAACGCCCTGTACAAACGAAGAGAACGGCATTCCCCCCCCCCTCCCCCCCTCCCCCCTTTCTCATCTCAGCAATCTCACCTTTGACGCTTGGATCGTAACAAAGTTCTGATCGTGCACCCGTCCATACACATACATGCATTGCCAGCTGGGAGGCATGGTAGTGCGGGCCGATGATAATAGCGATGATGATGCACTGCGGCCAACAATTGCCGCAGCTTGGCGCTGGAAACTTGAGCGCACTTTTTCGCGCGTGCTCTATCACTTTTGTTCGCGACAATCGATGCGCGGAATTCCACGCGGACACGGAACACCCACGGTGCTCCGGTGGTTGTGAAATACAGCCAGCATCAAAGCGGCTTACATTCGAGTTGCTGAATTGTTCCTGGTCCTACTACCGTCTCCTATTGGTTGTACCTTAGTCTAGGAACCGACGGAAAGCCGATCGACGTTCCCATTCCGAGTCGGAGATCCATTTCTTTCATCGACACAAACACAACCCTTCGCTGGGTTCGGTTGGCTATTTATCTACTCGCCGTTTGTTTTTCCTACTTCCCGCGCAGTGTTCAATTATAGAGCGCATCGGAACAGCAGCCGGGGCGGGGAATGCTGTGGGGACCCTACACCAGCACTGACACGTAATTGTCACTCACCGTGTGTGTATGTGCAGCCGCCCACGCTGTTTACTTTCCCCGCCCGCGGACTTCCAGTAGGTCAACTGTGGCGGGCAACGATAAAACATTATGGCGCCTTTACGTTACCGCCGGAGGTGGCTTCTCATTTTCACCGACATGTTTACCTTCTGGATGCACTTTGCTAACGCGGAAATAGGAATATTACGAAATGGGTTCCTCCCCCCCCACCGTTGCCCCCCC
>JAOEFI010000003.1:37510172-37521692 GCA_034621735.1 Anopheles plumbeus
GTTTTATGATTTACATTAAAATCAATCGAAAACGTCTTGTAGAAACAAATGGCAGTATCTCTTCACTAAATGCTTCATTCGCTTGATGATAGATTTCGACGATGGACAGCGTGACAATTTTTCTATATTTACTCGAAAAGACCTACACATTGTGCGCTTCAGTTGGATCCGTCTCACAAAGCGGGAGCTCGTATTCCACCGCAAAGGTTTTGTGCACAGCGATGTAGCCTTCTCGGTCCGAACCCGGAGGGGCTGAGCGCATGAGGCGTGGAACGGTCAACCGTGACGATGGAACCATATGCTGGTCCCCCCGCCGGGGCGGAACCTTTCGTTTTTGTTTTACCATACATATTCTGCACTGGGCATCGCTGTTGCGGTCCATGGTGGTCGCAGGTGGTGCGCTGCGGTTCGCTGATTTCCCAACCGATTGGCCATGATCCGGAAATGCAACGGTAGCGGCACGTCCGCACGGAGCAACAGGTCCCAGTTGGCAGTTGTCGCTTCTAGGAAGGAAGGGATACTCTTTGTAGGGAAGGAGGCAACGCTGACGGGGGACCGACCGAGTGTGCCGTACCTTTGGTAGCCCTTCGCAAAGGGAACGGCCATCGAATACCCGATCCACCAGACGGTGTTGAGTTTCTTTCGCTTTCTGCAACTTGAAGGGCCAAGCCATGTCGTCCGTTCGCGTTGTCATCGTTCGTTTGGCTACTCGGCCAGCCAAGACACTGCCTGCCTGTCAGCCCGTGGGGTGGTTTTCCTTATGCTCCCCATGGCTTGGCTGTGTGGTTTTTCTTGCCGTCGTTTTATGCAATGTGCGGTTTTTTTTTTTAATTCTGCAATAGGGCGCAATTGTAGCGCAAGCATGGCTATTGGTATTGTTATGGGACTAGACGTGCCGCCTTCTGGTGGACAACATGCAGATAGTAGCCTGTGACTGAAGGCGGAGTCTTTCGGTTAGTTAGACTTTAGAGTTAGTTCGCTGTTCATCTGAGCTCAATATGGTTCAAAAAAAATATTATGGAATTAGAACAAAATGTTGGTGAGTCGTGAATAACATACAGGAACTCTTAACGTTTGCTAACCAGTTTACTGGTGGCCCTTTTCGAAAACATGCTGATGGAACCTGGCTCGTTTATGAAATTTGCATCAATTTCCAAGTTCACTCTATTACATTTATACTCCATTTAATGGAGTAACCACTTCACTTCTTTTAGTGCAACTTGTTGCTTTTTCGAATCCTTAGTGGATCATAAATAGACGGAACATGAACATAGGGTTGATCAGGATCACGGGTATCAGATACAAGTAGGAAAGGAAATCATACTGCAGTTCTATCACAAAATATCGCTGACGTCTTAGCTTAGTTTGTTTACACTTCTCAAGACGCAAGACGACGACCCAGTTAGAAACCATATTTTCGCAATAATTTCATATAACAACTCTTGCGGAACAAACAAATGGCAAATCTTTTCTTTCCATCCGCAAATATGGGAAGCCTTCGGTATTAAATAACGTACGATTGTATTGGTGCTGATTCTGCATTAAACTTCAATGGGCAAGTCACCAACAATTTCGTTTAATTGAAAACAGATGAATGTTGTTTTTTTTTTTGTAACGGAAGTTCACTAACCAGCATCCCGCCTATCGAATCTGGGGGTCAACCTTTACCCGATTACGACGCTCCCGTATGTACGCGAGGGACGCTGTGGTAGCACGCGATTGCGATTGCGGTTTTTGGACAATCTTTCGACCCAAACCGCAACAAAGCGAGCCCGCAACATCAAGACCCGACAATAGGCCCGCGTCGAGAGAGAGAGAGAGAGAGAGAGACGCCATGACGCAAGCCATGAGTAATTTCTACTTACGCCTAACTATTTGACGTAACCGTTTCGTCGCTCGCCGAGAAACGGTCACGGCAACCGAGCCGCCAGAGTTTCCGGGTCCGACTGACCATAGGAACGGTTTTCCTAAGCCAATTTGCGGGCTTCTTAAAAAGTGAAGGAAGGAAGATAAAACACAAAAAAAAAGCCGGAAAGAAAATTCGTTCAATCCACTAAATGACCGTTTATTTCGCTTCGCTGCTACTTATCTGTTGCTGCCCTTTTTGTGTCCCTCACCCCTCGCGAATGTGGCAATGTGTCATTCGATCAGTATGCCAAAAAAAAAAAAAAAAATCTGATGGCATGACTTTAATCATTTCACAACCATGTGGAACGGGAATGTAAAGGAGGCCCGCGCGAAGATTGGCGGCGAGAAAAATGGCGATCGGTGAGTTGCCGGGGTGCCGATGGAGCAGCATTGCTGATTATTTTCGGAAGATCATAGCGCGCCTCTCTCTCTCTCTCTCTCTCTCTCTCGCGCCACTCCTCGCGAAATCCTCAATCAGCCACGGATTACGCGAAATTGAGTTCGCCTTTGCGTGTGCGCCTCTTCTGGCGCGGATCAGACCGAACCTCCGCCCCTCACGGTCAGTTGTGTCCGTTATGGATCGTGTGCTCATTATCGCAACCAAAAATGGAATCAGAAGGGCACCGAAGACCCCGAAAGGCTGGAGGGAGTGTCGCGGTGGAGGGGGCCTGATGAATGATGCTCGCCCGACGGCGGCGGCATGATTATCGGACGCGAATGATGCTGATTATGATTCGCTTCGCCAATGCAAACTGTTCAAAGCGTCGAACTGGAGAGTAGAGTTGGGTTTGGCGTCTCTTGAAGGAAAGTGTAATTCTTCGGCCTTCGCTGGCTGTTTGGCCTCTCGTGCGCCGCATCTTGCGCTGCCGGAAGTTAGTCACACACACACACACACACAAGTTAGAGAGAACTTCACGGCACGCTGAGAAAAGAAAACGAGCACTGAATTACCGCTAAATCGCACTAAACTTTCTTGTGCTTCGGCGCTGGCGGCCGCTGGGTTGATTGGTTGATAGGTTTGATTTTTTCACCGCGGCGTTTTTTCTTCTTCAGTTTTGCACAATCAGCATACGGGAGTGCAGCTGGGAGATGAATGCCCAAATTCAGCCCCCTTTAACCTACCCCAGGGGGGACGTTGGGTTTTTCATTATTAACGGGTTACCGAGCGAGCGAAAGTGCGATTTTCAATTGAAACTGTTCGAGCAGACGTAGATCACTGGAAGGGATCACCGAGGGGGAAAGAGGATAAGTGGAAGAAGGACCCAAACTGGCAGGAAATTAAGGATCGGGTGAAATTGAGCACAGACGAAGGCGGAAGGATGGAAAACATTAAGGTTTTTTAACATCGTTCTTCATGTCGTTTCATATCGTACGTGCTGGATAACAAAGAATCGTAGGGTTTATTGACGATTCTTTTATTATTGTCGCTCTTTAGAAAGAAGCTGATGTAACATGGCAATGTGCAACTCTCATTATGTTTTCTTTTATTCGTTTCCATTTGATTCATTTATTGTATTATAGTTGATTGCACTTTGGATGAATGTACCTGAACGAATGTCGGCATTGGAAGATGGAGGAAACTGCCATCGCAATTTTAATGTACGCAGGTTTTTTCCTAAGAAAAATTTATGGAGGGCTTGTGAAAAACATCAAATGTTGTAATGAAAGTGCCTTGTGTAATAGAAGGTGAAATAAATTGCAATTTCTCACTGTACAACTCCACATTATATTTGGATTTCACAATCGGAGCGGGCGAAAACATCTTGACTCTTTTTTTTTCAAAGCAAACATTTGAAAAAGTACAAACACCAACAGACGTTTGGCTGTGCGAGACTAATCGTTGCGTCTTATTAGTTCTCAACGCCGCCTTGGGGAACTAATTATTCACAGTTATGTACCAACGCGAGTTGCAATAATTCAATTGAATGCTTTTCTTCCATCTGTCCCCCGCAGGGAGCGCGAGCTCGGCGCAAAGCTGATTGTGCAGATGGACGGCAAGAAGACGCGGCTGCTGAAACCGAAGCTGGGTACCGGCAATGGCGTACGCTGCGATCTGGCCTCCCGGGCGGCCGTGGATCCCTCCAACGACTTCACGTTCGACCACTCGTACTGGTCCGTGGACGAGCGGGATCCGCACTTTACGCACCAGGAGATGGTGTTCGACGACCTCGGCACGGAGATCGTGGACTGCGCCTTCCAGGGCTACAATGCGTGCGTGTTCGCGTACGGGCAGACGGGGAGCGGCAAAACGTTCACGATGATGGGCACGGCCGAGGCGCAGGGGCTGATCCCGCGGATTTGCCGCTCACTGTTCGCCCGGATGAAGCTGGGCCAGGAGGAGGGCACCGGCTTCAAGACGCAGTGCTCGTACCTGGAGATCTACAACGAGCGCGTGAAGGACCTGCTGGGGCCGACAAATGCCGGCCATGGGTTGCGCGTACGCGAGCACCGCACACTGGGCCCGTACGTGGAAAGCCTGTCCCAGCATCCGGTGTCGGACTACGCGGAGATACAAAGCTGCATGATCCAGGGCAACATCCAGCGGACGACGGCGAGCACGAACATGAACGACACCAGCAGCCGCAGCCACGCCATCTTCACGATCACGTTCGTGCAGGCGCGCTACCTCAATGGCCTGCCGAGCGAGACGGTCTCCAAGATCCACCTGGTCGACCTGGCCGGGAGCGAGCGGGCCAACGCGACTGGCGCGACAGGCCAACGGCTGAAGGAGGGCGCCCACATCAACAAGTCGCTCGTCACGCTGGGCAGCGTCATCTCGGCCCTGGCCGAGCAGACAAACCCGACCAACAACAAGCGCGTCCTGTACATCCCGTACCGGGATTCCATCCTCACCTGGCTGTTGAAGGACAGCCTGGGCGGAAACAGCAAGACGATCATGATTGCGGCCATCTCGCCGGCCGACGTCAACTACAGCGAGACGCTGAGCACGCTCCGGTACGCGAACCGGGCCAAGAACATCATCAACAAACCGACGGTGAACGAGGACCCGAACGTGAAGCTGATCCGCGAACTGCGCGACGAGATCTACAAGCTGAAGCTGATGCTGTCGAGCGACAGCGGGGCCGCGCTCGAGCCCTCGCTCAAGGTGCTGGAGGACCTTCAGAAGAAGGAAGCCCAGGAGAAGGTGCTGACCGAGGAGTGGACGGAGAAGTGGCGCGAAGCGCAGTCGATTTTGCGCGAGCAGAAGTCGCTCGGGCTGCGCAAGTCCGGCGTGGGCGTCGTGCTCGACTCGGAGGTACCGCACCTGATCGGCATCCACGACGACGTCAGCACGGGCGTGACGCTGTACAGTCTGAAGGAGGGTGAAACGACGATCGGCACGGACAAGGCGGGGAATCCACCGGACATTTCGCTGAACGGGATCGGGATAGCACCGGAGCACTGCCAGATCGTGCTCGCGAACGGAAATGCAACGATCTACCCGAATCCGAACGCGACCTGCCTGCTGAACGGGTGCATGATCGAAGTGCCGACCGCGATCAGCCAGGGCGACATCCTTCTGCTCGGCCGAACGAACATGTTCCGGTACAACAATCCGGCCGAAGCGGCCAAGATGCGCCTCGACAGCAGCCATCAGCAGCGGTCGTCCCGGTTGGACCTGTCGCGGTTGTCGCTCATCGCCGCCTCGAGGGAAAACCTTTGCGCCAGTTTCGTAAGCGACGACGACGGCACGTCGTCGAACCCGTTCGCAGGATTTGCCTCGCCCCAGAACGCTCTACGCTTCCGGCAGTACACGCCGAGCCGGGAGGACGCGGAGCTGCAGGACGAGCATCGGAACATTCTGCAAACGATCGAGAACGCCCTGCGGCAGCTGAACATCGAGCGGAAGCGAATGCACGAGCAGTTCAAGAGCAAGATCCAGCGCTGCACCGACGAGCTGGAGCTGCTGGAGAGTACTAAGCGCGACAAGTTGACGATACTGGACGGCCGCATTGGCGAGCTGATGGCCCGCAAGGAGATGGTTCTGTGGGAGCAAAGCAACGAGAAGACGCAAGTAAGTCAGGCGGTGGATCCCACTCTAGTTTAAAGTTTTTTTAAAAACATTTCTTTAGTTTCGCCAAAGCGTGCGAACCACGCAATTCTTAGGCACTGCTGTTTATTTATGTTTATCTCCTTCTCTTTTTACTTTCATGATTATTTCATAACTCTTTCGTTCATCGATCATCGTTTCGATTTTGTTGAATGTATCGCTTCCCGCTACTGTTCTGCCCTTCCCACGAGCCAGGTAGACATTCTAGTGCGACAGTTGACCGCGCTGCAAACGCGGCTCCACACGAAAAAGCGCGACTTCTATGAGTATGTCGCGAAGGAGCTGCAGGAGCTGCAGGACTGTGGCCGCCTGGATGAGGTAGAGAAATGCTAGTTTTATAAGTTCTCTTTTCTAGAAGCTCGCAAGCTCGTTTGTGAATCGTTCAGTTGCTTACTTTACTTAGTTATAACATTTTTTCATTAGAAGTGAAACTAAGGCGTATTAGTTTCTGTAGTTAATCGTATACTGTTTGGTTTTACTAATTCCGTATTTTGTGCCACATGTCCACAGGCCTGTGTCGAGTTGATCCGAACCGCCCCCCAATCGGAAGACTATTCGGAAATATTGCTGCAAATATCGCGCTCGTTGGACAACTACTCCCAGCAGTACATACGCGAGTTCGTGCGACGCAATGTAAGTAACCGGTGCTCCTCGAGCCATTCGTTCCAGTCATCCAGTACCTCAAACGAACATATTGGTTTCCATTGCTTGCAGCGCGAGGAAATCAATAAGTACGAAAAAGAGGTGAGCGAAAAGGAGCAGTTGCTGAAGAAAAGCACTCAAAAGATTGCCGATCTGGATCAGAAGATTCAGGATCTGGAGCAACAGAACAGGGAGCTGCTGCAGCAGCGTACGCAGCACGAGCTGGATCAAATTCAGCAGAAGAAGCTTTCGTAAGTGGAGGAGAGGCGAAAATACGATGCCGGGGGTGTTTCGAAGTACGTGCGGAGTATTGATTTTTTTTCCATTTCCTTCGGTATCAATCTAGGATGACACTCAATCTAACGCACACTAACGGCGATCCGAAAGGGACGGACACGGCCGAGCACGACGGTCAATTGTCATCCGGCAGCCGTGCCCTGGAAACCTGTGATACGTTTCATACGGCCAACTCGGACTGCTCGTTCGTGTCCGCGCTGAACACGCCCGCGTTGGGCTCGCTGAACCATCTCATGCCGACCCCGAGTCCAACCGAGGATGGCACCGAATCGGACTCGGCTGACCGTGGCTTCGAGGAGGCCACCTCGAACGGGGCGCTGCACGAACTGCACGGTGGTCCTGGCGGTGGAATGAGCGACAGCGGGGTTAGCTTCGAGACGAACAAAGCGACCGACACCGGCGTGACGACGCTGCAAGAAGGGGACGATGGCGCAGGCCGCACGGCAAAGCTGCTGTTCCAATCGGACGACCACTGCCTGCTGCTGGCCACATCCTCCACGCCGAACTCGAAGTACGGTGGCAAGAAAGTGCCCACCACGACGGTCATTGTGACCGATGGGAACGGTCTCACAAAGCTGCACCAGTCTCCGCGACTGCGACAAAAATCGACCGACTCCGAGGAGGAGGAGGAGGAGGACGATAACGAAACGACAGTAGCGTCGACGGGAACGCCCGGTTCGACCCGGATGAAGGTTGCACTTGCCAACAACCGGAATAGCAACAAGAGCAGCAGTGTGCGAACGGAAATCTTCGACATCCGGAATGGCATACATCCGCTGAGGGTGAGCAGCTTGGGCAGCAGCCGAAGTGCCGGCACCGAGGGCAGCCGAGACGGCGAGGAAGAAGAAGAGGAAGACGAAGGCGGTGTGGAGGATGAGGAAGGGGAGCGCCGATCACGCGGTTCGTCCGTCGATAACAGCTCAATCACCTCGTCGACGGCAAACCTGATCCTGTGCGAGATGAACCTGCTGCGAGAGAGTATCGCCAGCAAGAAGGCGGAGATCATGAAGATCCTCGAAACGAACGGCGACAAGCGGCTGCTGGATGCGAAGATCGGCGAACTGCAGGATTTGCAGAAGCGCATCGTGCAGCTCGAGATCAAGATACAGGACGTGGAGAAGAGCTGCCTGTCCGATGGCGAACTGCAGCTCGACTCGATGCGCGACATCCCTGGCAGCTTCACCAGTGACAGCGACGACAGCCGGGTGGGCGGCAACTCGTGCATCTACTCGGGCTACCTGCGGGCGAGGGAGCAGAACAGTATCTACGCGCCGAGTGCCACCCGATCGATGCCGTCCATCGAGGGAACATATCGTAAGTACGCGCTTGGGATACCACATGGATTGGAAAATTAAATACAAATGTATACATTTTCTGTTCCTTTCCCGCTGGCTTTTCAGGATCGGAGCATCTGATCAACATACCAACCTATATCATACGGGGTGCGGGAAAGCAAACCCACTACGAGTATGAGGTAAAGATCAACCTGCCGGATGAACGGTGGACCCTGCTGCGGCGCTACAGCCGCTTCCGGGAGCTACATCTGGATATGAAAAAGCTGTACGGCGATAAGGTAAAACTATTTGTTTGCAGTAAGCGACACGACATGAAGTTATCGTACCCGTATTACAACTCCTTCTCCCCTCCGTTTCACAGATTGCTACAATACCATTCCCGAGGCGGGAACTGTTCGCCTCCAACACGGAATCGGTAGCGAAAGCGCGACGCCGCCAGCTGGAAACGTACCTGCGCCGACTGCTGGTTGTTTGTGCCAAAATTCCGCACTGTCCCATCTACGAGGGCGAGGGCCGACCGGGACTAACCAAGCAGACGCTCATCGTGTTCCATTCGTTCTTCAAGAAGGGTCTCTTCGAAACCGGCAAGCACGGCACCGGGTAGAGAGGAACGGAACAGTAAACAGAAATAGGCGAGCAAAAAGGCAAATGTGCAAATACGTGCGTTTTATGTTTGTGATGTAAAAGACTTCTAGATTTCTAGACCGTACTTGGTTTTTTTTAAATTCGTAAGCAGCTTTAATTGTAGGTAGATAGTGTGTAACTAATTCCATAGTGTCTTTTGATTCAGTCCCGTGCCCCCCGGGCAAGTTGCGATCACTTTAGGAGAAGGCGTTCAATCGATGTAGAATAAGATTATAGTTTTACGATGCGAAGCGCTACGTTTTCGTGGGTGAAGAAAATGAATGAACTCCCATTAATGCGGTTGAGTAGATGAGAGGAGTGGTGTGGGGATGAGTAGGACTTCAAAGTGCTTTACATTTTTTTGGTGTCAATTTTTACAATTCATGAAACTGGTTTCTATATTTTTTTTGTCCATAGTTTACGTGGCCTTTGATTAATCCGTGGTGTCTTACCTGTTAGGATACGTTAGATACGAGCTAGTATACACAAGCAGTCCCAGGCTGGAAAGCAGATATGACAGAACCAAATGACAATAAGAGTGCAGCAATCGGTGTGGTACTCAATACGGGCGGTATTTTCGTTGTTCTCGAAGCATTTTCAGCCACCGAATGTGTCCAAATCCTGCCCACCCCAGGGATGCCCAGAACTCTGTGTCCGGCGCTCCTTTCGCTAGCCGATGCTAGTTTCTCCTCCTTTATCGTAAACCGGATAAGGTGTGCATTGGTAGAAAACTGGTCGGGGCACGCGGGTGCGTCGGGAGATCGCTGGTGGTGGTGCGATTAGGCGGGAAGCACATGCGCTAATGGTTTTCTTCCCATTAAAAAGATATGGTGGGAGTAAATTGTGTAAATTGTCCTAGTAAATTAACTTCGATGCGAAGAGTAAAATAGAGTAGACAATTCTTCGGTCGAGTGGAGAAAAAAGGCCACATCAAGAACCATCAACCGTTCGGCATGATCATAATCATATCATATCAACACAGTCACACTATGTACAACACGTGCAACCTCTCTGTGTTCCCGTTCGAAATATCCATTCATCAATCAAAACAAACTGTGATTTTTCCTTCCCTCCCCTGTGCGGTCGCGCGTGCTGAATTTTTCTTCCCCAGTTACTAGTTGCTTTTCTCGCTTAAAGTAAATCCCAACCTGTCGCACACTCTGCAGTACAAGTGTTTTTTTTTAACTCGTTAGATTGTAACCTCCTTGCGCTATCTCTCTACATTCACTTGCCCAATGTATCATCCATAGGGGGGAGCGTGTGTGCCTAATTTTTCCGCGATAAGTACAGTTGAAGTTGAAGTTATTCAGTGTGTAAGAAATATATTTTACAACTAGAAATGATCGTTACAGTTAGCCCCCAATGCCTAGCGCGCTAGAGAAATCCTTCGGATGCAACCACAAGGTGGAGTTGACCAACTCGCGCGTCGGCTATTCGCGGGCCATAAACTAATTTGTTTTGTGCTTCGCTTCCTTTAAACGACTTTGAGTAAGTGCTTATAGAGGAAAGTTGATATTTTATAAGTAACCCCCAGGAGCTTGTTTGTATCTGAGGCCTGTACACTAGAAAAAAAAAAAGAAAAAACATACATAAGTGAATGTAAAGCAACGGACCTTTGTCCACACCACAATAGGTGGAAGAAGTATCCAGATGTTAGAAAAATGTAATTAAAATTTAAAACACCTGACTGTCACATGTCTCGGAGTTCCCTTTCCAGTTGGTTAGTTCAATAAAGGAAGTAAATACAAACAATTACAAAATTGCGCAACTCAAACAGGTAATCTCACGCAGTAGGTGAAAGAATGGGGGAAAGCATTAGATAAGCAAAAAATAAAACCTAGTTCCAAAAGTGTAAAATTTGACTGACAAGAAATTTGATAACGGAGTAGAGCAGCAAGAAATGCGAATAGCACTTAGACCTTGCTGTTTTGTAGACTAGAATGAGAATCAACATGAAATATTGACCAGACAACCGTCAACGCAGTGGATCAAATCGGTGTTTAGTTTATATAAAAGATACGAGAAAAATCGTGTGTTACTTCTTGTGTAAAGTTGTCGTCGGTTACATTGGTCCGCATAAAGAAAACCCGTATCGTGTTTACGCTGGTAGAGCATGTTCCCAAATATTACAAGCGTACCGTACCCAATCGATGGAAACCTAATGGAGTAGGTCTAATAGAGCTAAAAACAATCGTGTTTAATAAAAAGGACGTCCCAGGTAACAACAAGTACCGAAACAAACTACCCAGTGCCCTTCACGGGCGTCTGTTTACTTGCAGTGACGACAATGGGCCACGAATCCACGCTTCACTGCCGCCGAACACGCCGATCGAACGCTGTCATGATTGTCGTTGCGGCGGTTGCGAATTCAAATATCTAACAAACAAACACTCGTTGGGGTGGTTGCCGTTGGATACCACGCACCAGGGCCTGACTGCCGCTGGTATGTGTCTGTGTTTGGGTCAGTTGCAACGGGCACAGGTTTCGAGACAAAACATTGCATGTAGATGTCGCCGTTCCGGTCGGGTTGGTCAGGATACGTAAAGGGAAGGACTGTTCGGTTTGCAGTAGCTAAACGAAAGTTTGTGTCATTCGATTGAGGGAAGTGAACCAGTTAAGATACTCTTGAGGCCGACGTGGTCATTGTGGCCGTGAATCGGGAGTCCATTCTAGATCTTACTCTGGTTTTAGATTACGGGTATC
>JAOEFI010000003.1:37589032-37609278 GCA_034621735.1 Anopheles plumbeus
GGTCATTCACTGACGTGTGACTGAGTGGCCCGCCCCCACCCGGCCCATCCCATCGAACCTGTCGATGTGTTCACTCCCACCCCTCTCCTCCCTTTCCCACCCGGGGATGGGTTGTTATGGTTCGATCGTGTGTTTTTCCTGGCCCTCCCGAACCCAGTTTCCAGGGGCCAATTTTCCATTAGCAGCCCGTGTTATTGGCGGACGGAAATCACACTGCCAATATGCCACCCAGACCGTCCGTCCCACCCACCCGCTCCGTGGATCAAAAGTCAAAGTTATTTCACCGGACTGAACTTTCAGTTCTGCAAAAGTGGGGAAAAACAACAAAGATTTCCATCAAGGGTTCCGATCAAGGGTTCAAGGAAATTTGAAATTAGTTTGCTAATTAACATCAACTAAGGGCCTCCGATCGATTCGACCACCCAAAAACCACACACCCTCCACCCTTCCAGAATTTCCTTTTCCCTCACCCATAGCATATAGGCCTGGAAATCGGCGGAGGAAATTGAAAATCGAAATCGAAAATCGTCATGTGTGTGTGGAAGTCGAATGATTTGGATAGCAAATAGGGGGATGAGTTGGCAGGGTGTGGCGAAAAGTGAGAGGGGGGACTGGAATCAACAAAATAGACAGTGGCAGGGTACTCCACGGGTCTAACACTCGGTCCAATTTCCCGGTTTCGTTGGTGTCTTTTTCTATTTCCAACAGGAAAACGATGGATTGCACGAACATTGAAGGTTGACCCACTTTTCACCAAATGGTCCTTCGACCGGAAGTGCACGTGTGCCAACAGGGGGCCTGCATATGATGGAGGAAATGTCAGCAGGCATGTTTGTTGATTGGCAATCGAAATGGAAATCATTTCTGCTCCATAGGGGTTCGACTATTAACCTACAAAATGATGCACATTTTCAAACGACCACACGGATTACTTGTCGGTTTTCCATCGTCCTACTCCGAACTCCCCTCTCCTTCGTGACCTTCGACGGAATCGTTTCGTGCCGTGGCTAATCCGATTGTTTTTCCGTTCCATTCTCTTTCCCGGTTCGCTGCGGTTTGCTGCCACCCACTCGCTAGAGGGAGATCCCAACACGCCGGCGAGCCTGCTAGAAGCGAGCAGCTCCAATCCCAAGGTAAGTCTAGTTCGGGCCACAGCTTACGTCACGACACGAACCGGTGCTGGTTTCACCTCATCGATCGCAAAGTTGGGAAAACTGCACGCACCGCCACGGAAGATGCAACCCGTCCCGTTGGGAGCGGAAGCCCAACGTGTCGGCAAATCCGATTACATCACCATCCCGACGTCATCGGCATCTCTGGTTTCGACGGAACAGCATTAATACAGGGTTTACCCCAGGTCACCGGGCCACCTATTTTCATTTCATCTCATCACTCGGGAAGTTGTGACGTGGACGTTTTCCCTGACAGTATTCGGGTACCAGGTTACAAAGGCGAAGCTCAGTTGTTCTTTTTTGTCATATTTTTAATAAACTTTCTGAAGTCGGAACACGGCGCCTACTTCGA
Organism: Anopheles plumbeus; assembly: GCA_034621735.1. Classification (NCBI taxonomy): domain Eukaryota; kingdom Metazoa; phylum Arthropoda; class Insecta; order Diptera; family Culicidae; genus Anopheles; species Anopheles plumbeus. The sequence continues at coordinate 37,590,557 of JAOEFI010000003.1, forward strand.
TGGCAAACATTTTCTACTAGCAGATTTAAAAGAACATTTCAGGTAAGAATGGAAAATGGTGAGAAAGTAGTGAAAGGGCTTTATTATTTCCATGGACCGTTTACACCATACCAGAAAAGGATTGCTTCTCTTTTTCACTCAAAAATTGATGCGATAAGATTCCATGCCCCACGGCGCAGAAACGGAAACATTGAACTGGACAACCTTGTAACATCTTCATCGACATCCTCATCCGTGCATTCTACTACAAACACCGCCACCGAGGCGAAGCAACCGAGGCGGCCTGATAAACCCAGCCTTCCAGTTCTTTTCACCAGAATCTGTTCTAAAAATAGCGCCTTCTCATTGCCATCACCATCATCGGCATCATCGTCAGCAGCAGAAGCGGGGGGCGGTATCGCCCGCTTTTCCGAACCCTTCGTCCACGTGCGACGACGACGACGACAACGATGGCTTACGGCGAAAAACGCTTTCCCTGCTGAAAAAAAACAATATTTTCCTGCCCGAACCTCCGGAGGAGTTTCGTGGCCTTCGGGGTGCGAAAAAAAAAACACGGGATGCGAAAGCGCACGTATGTGAGAAGGAGGCTGGGAGGAGCCGGAGATGCGATCCGATCCGTTCCTGAATCGTTAGGGAAAGCGGCAGTGGCTAACGTTCTAGTATGGAGCTGCTAATCCCCTGACGGTGCTGGTGTTGGTCGGAGTGTATGATGTTCCTGGGAAATGGTACCGGGACGGGAGACCCAAGGAAAGTTTGTTCGGACTGCATTGCGAAAGGCTGGAGGTTTTTCACCGAGCCTCCGTTAGTGGGAAGCGGTCGCCCGTTATCTGCAGCCCAAAAAATCGACTCCGGTGTGCGTTGGTCTATTTTTTTCACTTCAAGGAACTGGTTGATAAGCGACAAAGCGTCATTGTCATGGCAGGGAAATGGTGGCCGGGAAACATAATCTCTAGACCGTGCACATGCTATAGGGGTTGAGTGAATCAAATCTTCGCCCGTTGGAGAGTTTTAGCGAATTTCCTGTTCCAGGTGGTGCAACGGCTTTTCAACTTTCTTCGGTACATTCGGTACAAACAACACATTATTTATTACTTAAATTATTTTATTTTACGTTTAAATATGGAACAATTTCGGTGGTTCTTATTTATTATTCCGGACCGACTTCTGCTTGAATTTATTAACCCTATTTATTTATGTCTTTATAAAAGGAAAAAAGTCTTCATAAGAGGATAAATTATCTACATTTCTTCTGACACTATGACGTCCAATGCTAGCTAAAGAATACAAGGCTATATGGACTAATGTTTTTTTGTGTCAATGTTGTTATATTAATTAATCTATCAATTAATAGATATTCAAGAACTGCGTTATAAACGTGAGAAATCGCAAGTTCGCTAGTTTTCCTGTATTGAATTTCAAACGTGTTTATAATATGTAGCATTGATTCTTCGAGTCGTAGAAATATCCTTTATCGCTAACTGCCTATTGAATAAAACTGTAGTTGAAGGGGATAAAATTGAATTTCATGACACATTAATCTTTGATCACTTAGATCCCTGATCCTAGATTCCTCTGACATTGAGTCCTGCGTGTTCGGTTATAAATTCTATCACTTCATAACAGCTTGAAGGTTTTGCTGTTTTAGGAGGAAAATTGACTTCCTGCAATGAGACTTGGGACCATCGTTAAAGATTTTACGAATTCGGTGTACAACCTTATGAATGCTTGTTCTAGGTAGCGTTTGGAAAAAACGTGGGAAAACCCCGCGCGGGAAAGCGGCGCGGGAAAGCGATAAAGATTGTTGATGTCGTCGAAAGTGATCAACCGACCAACGGCCCGCCGAACCGATTGATTGAGTTCTGCAAAAGGGCGGCCTTTTCAGACTAAAAAGAAAAACCGAACCACAACCGGCTGAAATTATGGGGCTCCATTTCTGGAACCCTGCTAGCTCCATCGCCACGAGTTGCTTTCCTCCGTCCGTTCCTGTTCGGACCATCCAGACCTGGTTTCGAGCCCTAACCCATCCTCGGAGTTAGGGCTCCCGAAAGTTGGAAAAGCGCTATAAAAGTGCTGTAATCAATGAGTACAACGGAGCATTGATTTCAAGACCCTACCCCCGGCCGGCGGACGTGGGTGGATCTGGGAATGTTGGAACGGTGGGGGAAAAAGGTATACTTTCGCCAAAAGTCCCGACTGCTGATGCTTATCGGTCGGCCGAGAATCGATCCAATTTGTACGATTAGGCTTTCATTAGGTGGATTGTGTTTGTGTGTACGAACGAGAGAGAGAGAGAGAGAGAGAGAGAGAGAGAGAGAGAGACGGAACCTGGCCATCATAGAATTGGTTCTTATCCTCGATTTCTCGCCTTCCTGTGGTCATGTTACCGCTCAGGCTATAAGTACGGAGTTGCCCTGAGGCAGCGGAAGGAAAGTGATTGCAACAGGCCCTTCTTGTTGTGCTGCAAGGAAAATTAAATTGAATACTATTGAAACTTGTTTTCCCGCTTTTTCGGGAAAGGCAAACCGCAAGATGTGTTTGCTTTTCTAAGCGCATTTCACAAGTCGATTAGGTTATCTTTTATGAAGTGTTTTTAGAAAACTATTTTGTTTACAAGTTTTCCTCGGCGTTGTATTCGAAATAGAATGTTTCTTTTCGAGAAACAATATTGTAAATAAAAATGACCCTCATAATAGTCTGAAGTATTAGTTACTTAACCATAATGTCAAGTGGTATGTACATTTCAATTGGAAATTTTTTGATTAACTGCATTGTGAATCTTCAGTCATCTACTGGAAAAACGCAAATCAAAGCGTTAAACTCTGCATCAAAGCTGCCTCTATCATAAAATATAAGAAATACGTAGCGACCTCTACCCTTTCTGTGGTCCTCCGCATCGGAAAATGAGCTCTTCAATTAATTCAATTATCGCTTATAATTGATTTTCAACGTCAGCCCGTTCGGTTACTTGCTGCTTCATAGAGCGAGGGATGAATCCATTTGTGATTGACAGAAGACTGGACTGGACGCAGGATCCCAGGAGTGCAGGAGTGCAGCAACCAAGGAAATGGGAAGATGCGTCATGCCCACTTCCACCGATTCCGACGACGTGTTATCCATATACCCCATTACCCATGGCCCATAAATGTCCACAAAAGGCGCACATTGGCACATTGTTGACCTAATTGTACCTTGCCGTCTGGCTCCTCGTTCCGTTCAAGATTAGTCCGGGAACGTTTGATTGACGTCCCACCCCCGGAGCGTTGGATAATTACTTCTGACATCATTCCGTTCGCTTGCATCGGCAGAGGCAGGGTAACTCGGGGCATTTCGAATCGATTATAAAGCCGCAGGGAGTCCCAAGCTGCATGCCGGCCTGCGAGAAGACATTCAAGAGTTCAATGTGAGTTCTAGCCATGAAACATTCGTTTGCAAGCGAAGAAGAAAAGCCACAACAGTATCCTTTCATCCTCAAGTGGACACGTATCTACCTTGTTGTTTGATTCTCTCTCCCGCTCTCTTGCCTCTTGTCTCTCGTCTCTCGCATAAACACCACCTGAGCATATAAACGGCACATTAGCGCCCGAGTTCCGGCAGCTAAAGGGACAAGGTGGACTTAATTTACCGATAATCCGATTATAGCGGGAGTCAATATATTTAATTACCATAATGGTGCAGCTGATGATGCGACCGGCTGCTTCTCCGCCAGCAGCACAGCATGGGTAATTATTCTCTAGCGAATTCCCCACCACCCCCAACTTTACCCCCTTCTCCTTCTTTTGCCGCATTTCCTCTCGACATCAGGCGAAACAATGAAAAACGGCACCCGACACGTTATCAGTCCCGGATGGGGTCCTTGCTACGGCAGTGATCCTTTACGACTTGTATCCTTCCCTAGTATCCTTCCCTAGTATCCCTAGTATCGGGACAGGACGCACGATCGGAACCAGGGGGGACCGTTGGGGAATCGGTACAATAGAGATCCCCGGAACCTAATTGAATTTCCATCGGCTGACCGTCGAGAGAGAAAGAGACCGTAATTGATTTATGTTGCCCTCCAAAGAACTCCACCCATCACCCCTTCTTGGTCCACCCCTGGTCGTCGGTGAGGTCGGGTATCTGCTTTCTTTTATGCTTGCTGTTGTTGTTTTGTTGCGGTTTTCTTTCGATTGATTTCGCAACCCGGTTTCACGCGGCCTGGGACTTGATTCGTCACCGTCGGATTCCGTGGGTGATAAATCTTTTTTCGAACCTTCATTCGGTGCCGGGGTGGGGAAAAAGGAATGAAGGAAAAAGCCCTGCCACGCAACAATTGGCTAGCCAGTGCACAGAAGTTCCCAAGATAACTCCCACCCCGTTTTTATACACTCACCCCTTTCTAGAACAATCCCAAGGACGGCCTCCTTATGGTGTTTGGGTCGAAGACGGTGGGAGAAAAAATCCCTTTCGATACGTACGCCGACCGGGAGAACAAACAACGGAAACAATAGCGACCACTCGCAGGCGGATGGCGTCTGAAGGGCAGTGCAAGCGGGCGGGCGCAGGGCAACAGGTTTCCGGTTGCTTAACGGCAGGCAAAAAAAATCATGCCCAGCGTACGTGCGGGACGGATCTCCTGCCGGCCGGAGTCTGCCTACAACCCCCGCTCTCGGGCTGAAGTGTGGTTGCGTAATGCTGGCCAATTCTTCGGTGAACCTGACGTCCCACGTTTACCGTACTGGCGGACCTGACAGGACCAACTTTTCGTCTAGCCTTTGTGCTCGCTTCTTCCGCTTTCTTAATGCTCCTTCTCCGGCGGGTTCCGGCATGCGGAAAGCTCCGTGTGTGTTTGTCTATATGTGTGTATGTGTGTGTGTGTGTGTGTTTGTCGAAGCAAAGAATCCGCACGGGTTTCCGATTGATGAATGGAAGGGAGAGTTCTTCGAACTTTGACATACGGCGAATGGTATTTGGGGTTTGGGAACGAAAAGTACCGCATTCTATCGAGACCGACGTCAACACCGACATCCGGTTCTAAGTCGCCATGGCAGGACGATGGTTTCGGCGGCTTGAAATGGATCTACACCGCGCACCGTGCAATCCACATGTTCGTGTGGCGCAAGAACGTATCTGCGGTAGGGCGGTATTTGTAAACCGAATGGCGAGTGAAAAGTCGAACCCCATTACGAACCCTCCGCAACTTTGGTGAAAGCTGTTACATTTTTTAAGTTGCATTCCTTCCTCGGCGCATGTGAGCACTTGTGAGAGCATGTGAAAACGCTTGAAATGGTTTTTAAAAAGGTTCTTCGTGCGACGGATTCAATGATTTCACGAAACCTTCATACAACAAAATTGCGACCTAATGGACATGATATGAATAAGTTAGAACAAGTGGAGCAAATTCGAGTAGCAACTACGAATTCTTTCTGATTGATTGATTATTTTATAATATTGGTACAACTTTGGTTATTCTGCTTATTCTGCAATATTGTTTTATCATAAATAATAAAGCATTTCAATGCCGCATAAAATGAAATGCCAATTTTGTGAGCCGAACTGTAAATCGATTGGTTCATAAGAGCCTGAAGAGAACTGGACAGGCTTGCTGAAATCTCTTGGTGTGTCGGTGAACTGTGATCGATTGCCCTTCCAATTCTAGAATGAAGGCTGGAACTACATTTGACCTGTATCCTCCATAGTGGATTTATAGAGGATACATGCAGAAAATAGACTTCGATTTGGAGATTAAAGCATAGCTCAAATTAGGTGAGAATTTTAAACAAAATTCAACCTTGTCCACAAACAGAATGAAGAATGTTTTGTTCTGATGGATTATTATCAGACGCTGCAGTTTTCAGTAGTTCGATAATTCAATAATAAAAGGTTGTATTCCTTCCAAATACTTTTGAGCTGTATGTTGTAGTTGCATTTCTCAACATTTCTATTTAGTCACAGTTTAATGCTTATGTTGCCATAATTATCACCGTTCCCATAAATGTACCAGTTGATCTAATATAAAACAATTAACATTTCTAAAGTGGAGTGTTATCAAAAGCCGATTTTCACACAAGGGAGGTGTGTAAAAGCTGTATTTAATTCCAAACACTTCCGCCAATCCTCAAATTGGGAATGTCTATTAAGTGGTGCCGTAGGTTGAAAATTCAATACGCGAATGTAATCAGCCCTGATTTGTTTACTGGAATCATAAGGCAAAAACGTTCCCATTCAAATCAGCTCTCAAAACTCGTCCGGATTAGGACATATTAAAGAGGGATTCCTATTCGAATTCGAAGAATTCACTCCGGTGCGTTCGAAGCACATCGCAATGGCAGACAGTCGTCATGATGGAATGTTCCCCTGATAAATGCGGATAGATAGACGACGGGATGCGTTGGTGGTGTTGGGAGCTAACTCATTTTGAGAGCATACACTAATTAGTGATTTGTTTACCGGGTCGCCGACTTCGGTCTCCGGAATCCAGGATCGCTGCTGCCGAGCATATTTTCCCGACAGTGTGTAGCATCAGGGCGACGTGAATTCATTCAAGGGAGAGAGAGAGAAAGAGAGAGAAAGAAAGAGAGAGAGAGAGAGATGGAGAGATGGAGTTGCCGGTGGATATTTGAAATGCCTCTGGTCGACCGTGGTGTCTGTTCGCGGACGGGAAAAGTCCCCTCCCCACGCCCCCCGTTTGGCCGCGACGAAGATTACAAATTATGTTAACACACTCAGTTCGCACTTTTCCAGCATCGCCAGGTCCCATGCATCCTCAGCGCACTGCCCCCTTTGGCGTGCCATCATCGTCACCGTCGACAGTACGCGATGGGAATTAATTCACTTTCCGTCGGGCAGGCGACATTTATCTAGCGCGTCCCACATCCCACGCTGGCGCCAGACAGGATCGAAGGATCAGTCAATGCCGGGACTGAGCCGGGACTGGGCCGGGCTTTTGCGCCATCCCCTGTTTGACTGATAAATTGCCCGCTGCCGGCCCCCAATCAATCGATTCGGCAGTAACGCATCCGAAAGTGCCGACTGCCACCGACGCAGCACACTGCCAGCTGTCACATCCATCTTCATTTTCCGGCTTTCCCCGGGTGCTGCCATGGCAACATCGGGCACGTTTCGCGGCCTCAGACAGCCGGGTGTGTTTCTTTTCCTTCCATTCCTTTTGCTATCGGGATGAGATAAGAGGCTGCGCAGCGGCGCGATAACCCGTGGTCGGTTGTCAATCTCTCCCTTCGGGGACACATGAACGCGCGCCGTTTTAGGATTGCAAATTTATGACCTTTTGTGTCATTGGCGTCCTTGTCGTGGCGCGGCGTCCTCCTGGAGTGAAGAACCGGCCCACTAGCAGCCGATCGATTGAGTTCCATGATGGCAACGTGAAAAACCGGCTCTGACACGAATCCATCCAAACGGAGGACATGTGTCGTCGGCTGCCGCCAGCTTTTCCCGTTTTGTTGATCTTCGTTGAAGGCTTCGTTTAATAAACCAAAAAAAAACTGACCCACTCCGGCTTCAGAACACGAATTCCAACCCGCGCGCTGGGACGAAACGGAATGGATAAGTGATGGACGACAATTTACAAGCCGAGTTGAGCGCGAGTGATGAAACTGTACGACAAATGCAACAAGCACACGAAAGGATGGGCGGGAAGAAAGGAACCGCGAGTCTCGGATCATGTTCACCCCATCTTCCCACTGCCCCGGCAGCAGTTCGTTAGCAACGGTGTGGGAAAACAAATTCGGTTGCAATAAACGGAAGCGAACCAAAAAAAGAAAAGAAAAAAAGTGCCGAAATAAAGACAACAAAAACTTAAATCGATGCAGCATCAAACGACCGGGCGCCTCCATCGGGGTTGTTCGGTTCGGTTTTTCCGGCCAAAGTTTTACTCCATCGAACAGGCCTGTTTACACACCGATAACTATTGATTTTTCTCAAGCGGGGTTTGTTTGGCCGCTTGCTTTATGGCCGAAAATTCTGCCACGAGTTTCGGAAGAATTACTGTGGCCGATATCCGCATGTCGACGTTTACTTAGGAAGCTTTTTGCGAGGGGAAATATAACTCCACCAGTCGAAAGTTATGTCTGCTACTGCTTGTTGAGGAGAGTAATGGGGTAAAGTCTCACACGAAGTTCTGTATAGGAAAAATTGGGAAAATCGAACGGGTGTGTCGAACTAAATTTGACTTACGTTTGGTTTTACTATTTATATTTTACATCTTTTGTTTTGATAGGTTATGATTAAATGTCGTTACTTTGCAGAATCTGTTTCGTTCAAAATATTGGCACAATTTGAATACATTTTAGGCCCTTTCTGTGTGGACTACATATACATTTTAGGCCCTTTCTGTGTGGACTACATATACTGATAAGTGAAGATTAAGTGATCCTCCATTCCGAACTAAGCTAAACTCCCCCCCACCCGTGCATAAGTACGATGGGGAAAGATAAATTTACATATTTATGACCCTTTCGGAACAGTAGTAGTAAATACATTTTTTTAAACCCCTTTCCACCGAACATTGAGATAAAAAATCGCGGAGATAACTCCCGTCACCAGCAGCAACTTTAAGCTCGGTGCAAATATTACGGCGTAGGAAAATATGGACCCCTTCCCGGCTGAACCACCAGGAACCGCTTGGATGCTCGTTTTTCAATCGAACTTTCCACCCCCGAAGGTAGGGTGGCAGTAGCATTTCAAAACACTCGCGTTCGCCCTCTGCTGACGGTGCGTGAAGTTTGCTCAACAAAACCTTCTATTTTTGTGTGCTTCGATTTTGGCGAACCCCTCTTTAGCGACGCTTGCCCTCTTAGAGAATGGAACGGAAGAATGCCTTTTTCGTGCGGTGGAAATTGAGAAGTTAAACAGAATTTATGGTGCCTCTACCTTACTCTTCTGCCGTCGTCGGTCGGGTTGTTTGCGAGGGGTGGCGATTTGTGGCACTTTCTTTTTGGTGTCGCTTCGCTGAGTGCATCAAAGAACACATTAGGGGGAAAAAACGATCCTGATCCCGTGTTCCGATGGGCGGAGTGGGGCAAAGAAAAGGTGTACACGTTACTTTGGCACGCATCGTTTGGTGAAGGAAGGCCCTCGCGTCGAGGAACCGAGGAGGCAAGATCCAAATCAAAACACAGACACACACGAGTACACACCCCCCCCCCCCCCCAACCTGCGAACATGATAAGGAAAATTGAAAGCAGATTTTTCATTCCGATAAACACAAATACAATCGATGAGCGTTAACCACAGGGTGCAAGGATTTCCTTCCCCAACGGCACGACAATGCTGACTGTCCTCTGCAGGAACAACAAAAACGGAATTCCAAACCCACCCCTCCGTTGTCCTTTCTTTCACCTTCTTCTTCGTCTTCATCTCCCCGCAACCGTCGAATCACACATGGTGGGTGGGTGGGTGGCGGTTGGAGGTGGCAAATGGAAATGCCACTGCCTGTTACTTCCCTCGGCACTCCCCCAGGAACTCCGGCCGCTATAGAGGGAAGGGAAAATTCCTCCCCTCGTGGGATGCGAAAAGGGAGAAAGCATCATCTACTGATTGTTGTCCGTAATGACGTAGTGATTTTTATTTGCTTCGTAAAACGCGCAATTTTATGTTGCCTCGACGGGTGGGGAAAAAGATGGAGGAGGAATATGCTGGTAGGTAGCTTTGATTTTTGCTCAAGCATTATGTTTCACTCGGCGACCAGACCGGCATCGAGAATTTATTGTTTTCGTCGGAGTGGAAATGAGCATCATTATTTTCCCTGGTGTTTTGCTAATTTTTTTGGCTCCCTCGGTTTTCGTAATATTCATTTTGATGTATACAGTTTCAGTCGACTTATCATGGAACTGGAAAACAAGCGAAATGAATGGGGAAAAATGGAAGATTAATATGCTCAGAAGGGGAGTTTAATATTTCGTTTTTTTTTGTCACGATGCTTCATCCTAATGAAAAATCCGTTTTTCTCTCCTCGCTTCTTTGTTTGATAACAGAATTAATCTTGCGTGATTAAAGTTTAAAGTTTTAAGTAAAAAAGCATGACTGTTTTTTGTTTCCAAAACATATCATAAAACCGGCCTCATCCTCATCCAAGCCATTCGAAAATAGTTCACGTAATCGTATCACAACAAAAAAAAAAAAACAACTCTAGGCTGGGAAATTGTGTAGAGAAGTTTAATGAATTCAATACGATAGGAATGCAAAACCGAAACATTCCGAAAACGAATCGAAGCCGACCACTCAGAGCCACTGCTTCAGCTCTATCTGACCAGGCTCGTCTGACCGCACCGGTCAGGCGGGGGGCAGGGTCTTCAATTTTCCACTACCGGCTACTAACCAGCAGCTAACCCACCGCCGGCAGCACGATGGCCGCAAGCCTCCAATTAAATTAATTAAAACTAACTTCAGCACCGCAGCCGGGGTGAAAGTGGCGAGGGGCGGTGAGTGGGAGTTAATGTCCCAGGCGAACGCGAAGCAGGAAGCAGGGAAAGGAGGGGGCGCGAGTGGCTCTGGGATTTGGGTGGTTTTCGGTTTCGTTTGTGAAAGACTATAGTGCTAAATATTTGAATAATCGCCCCCCAATCGAAGCGCGGAAAAAGGGCTGAAAACTCCCACTCTGCCTTCCTCTGGTGCTGCTGTGATTGATTTCGTTCACTCAACCCACCCACCCATCCCCCTTACACGCCACCCAAACCATCCACCCACTGCTGCTGCGTTGGCATTCTTTTCCATTTATTTCCAACTCGAACGCTTTCCCTTTGTCCCCTTTTAGGTGGCTTCGGCAGTGGTGGATGTGGTGGAAGTGGTGGTCCTGGTAGATTTTGTGGCTCAACCCGAATTAATTTGCCGGATCGGCACCAAAAGCTTTCCAAAATAATTCAGCCATTCGGGGTTTTTCGAACTTTCGCTGCGAATTTTTTTAAATGTTATATTCTAATTCCTGTCGTTATTGTTTTCCACCGTCTTTTCCACCAGCAGGATCAGCAGCGTTCGAGGCAGGTCAAGCATCGGCACCGGCGGGAGAACGGCTTTGTGAACGCCCTCGACGGTGGCGGAGGAGGCGGAGGAGGAGCAGGTGACGGCGATGGGGAGGAAAACTTCATCGCCCTCGCGCCAGATGAGGCGGATATTTATAACTTCTCGAACATCATGAGCATGACCATGGCGAACGGGGCGGCGCCGGGCCGGGCGGGCGGTGGGACGCGCGGGGCCCATGTAAATGAGGCAAATCCGTTTAATGAATTTCGCAACCCACCGCCCCCGCCGGACCGGGACGTGGACGAGCAGCTCGACCGGCCGATCGGCGAGAAGGAACTCCCGGAACTGACTCTCGACGACGACGACGACAGAGACGAGGATGAGGGCGGCAACGGGTTCGAGGCGGTCGCCCTGAGCGGGACGCTTCGGGGCCGCTTCGAGCCGCAAACGCCCGACGACGAGGACGACAACGACGTCGACATGGACGGCGGCAACGGTGGCGAGGTGGGGGCCGAGGACTCCGAGGACGACAACACGATCGAGCGGAGCCGGTTCCTGCGTGGACCTGGTGGGGGAAAGACGGCGGCGACGGCGGCGTCACGGGCGGAAACGGATGCGGCCCTCCTGAGCAACAGCATCGACTTCCTGAACTCGATCGACGGCGCGTACCTGCTGGGGAACGGGGACGGTGCGAAGAAGGACGACGCCGAGGACGGTAAGTTTCCCCAGGGTGGGGAAGAGGAGCAGGAGTTGGGTGCGGCTCGGGTGTTTGGGTGGAAAACTTATCCAACTCTTTGCAGCGGTCGCGTTTTTAATTATGAAGAATTGCCATCCAAAGCCCTCTTAGTCCCACTTTTCTACGAGGGGATGGCCTTACAGAAATACCTCCGAACACCTGGCCAACTCTAATTAGAATCAAATTAGGCCAATCAACTCGAGCGACGGTGGAATTGCTCGAGTCGGTAGTCTTCAATTTTCAACCCCCGCCTCCCGGGGAGCGAGATCCGTAAACATTGAACACCTGAATGCTCTTCACATTCACGGGACGGAAGTAGAATGATGAAAAACTCTTTCTCGACTTGGCCCTACGGCAATTCCAGAATTTTCGCATCCGTGACATTTGGATCTAATTGGATTTGAAAACTCATGCAAGTAGCCGTCCAATGTAATTCTTCGCCATCCGTACTCAACACGCATAAGTACTCCACAGAGATCTTGTCAGTTTAATATTAGTAACTCGGTTTGCTAAAGTGTATGTAAAGCTAAAGTTGGCCCGAACTTTTGACAAACGAACTTCTTCCCCACCACCAAACGGTGCGACTTCGAATGGCCCAACGATTACATGCGAGTCAGTACGACCAATGCAAAAGGACCATTTCTTACCTCGCGATCATGTGGAATTAACATTTGAAAGAGTTTAACGGTCAATTCGAATAGATCAGAGTGAAAGGAAACGTCGTTCACGCTGAAGTGGAAGTAAAAACAGTTGGTACTAGTATTCAACGCCAAAAAGTTGATGGCCCAGGTGTTCATATTAGGATACATGGGGATTGTATCATGACCGAGTTACTCAAGATCATTGGGCAGATTATAGATTCTAGGTCATTCTTGCCCTCTTTTAACAATGTACAACTCATTATGGATTTTGTATTGCTTCTTCTGCCGATAGACAATAACATTTCGACGCGCAAACCGACGCAACCGAGCGTGGGCGGAGACGACGGTGGCGAGGGCGAGCTGTTCGAGCAGATGGAGAAGAAGGCCAAGTCGTACCGGCTGAAGCTGTACAAGAAGCACAAGAACTTCAAGCACACGCACCACCACCGGGGCGGGCTGTACCACCAGCCGTACCACCCGTTCCACCACGACTACTACCGGCGCAAGATGCTGGAGCGGGACCGGGAGCGCTGGAAGAAGATGCAGGAGCTGAAGCCGGACTACCAGGGCCAGATCGCGTACTACCAGAGCCCGAACAGGCTGGAGACGAGCGAGGACATCGTGGCGCACCTGAACGGGCGCAACATCGTCGGTGGCGGCGGTGGTGGTGGTGGCGGAGGCTTTGTCGGTGGCGGCGGCATCGGAGGCGTCGGGGGCATCGGTGGCATCGGAGGCATCGCTGGCGGCGGGGGTGGAGTCGGTGGCGGCGGGGGTGGCGGCGGCGGCGGCGGCGGCAGCAGCCAGGAGAAGTGGCCCCACTTCGACAAGGTGATGAGCTCGCTCAAGACGGACCAGAAGCCGGACCTCGTGCCGCCGTACATCAAGAAGTACAACCGGCGCAACAAGCAGCTGATCGACCTGCTGGAGGGCACGATCGCGCCGCTGGCCGAGTACGGGGCGCACAAGCACCGGGAGCGCAAGTACCACCGCAGGAAAAATCCGCACTGGATGGAGGAGGACCTGTTCGAGGAGCAGCGGCCGAGCCAGGCCAAGGTGCAGCCGGGCGTGCCGCGCAACTTCATCCAGGAGGCGATCCAGTCGTCGACGATACACTCGAACGCGCTGCCCGGCGAGGGCATCCACATCATCTACGACAACAAGCACACGGCGGACCACGACGACCGGGACCGGCACCGAGCAGGTGGTGGTGGTGGTGGCGGAGGTCACTCCCACGACCGCCTGGGCTACGGACGGCCGACCATCCCGAGCGTGAGCATGCACCACGGCGACCCGAACCACCCGAACAACTACAAGCTCTCGTCCCGGGCCGGCCAGTTCGTGTACCACCGCGTCGCGTCCCCGCAGTCGGTGGGAGCGGGCAGCGGCGGCGGAGGCTACGGGCGGCTGAAGCGCCAGCGGCTTCCCTTCGTGGCCATCACCGACCGGCGTCTCAGTGCGCCACCGAAGCGACGCAACGCGGCAACGAACTCCGGCAACAGCAACAGCAACAGCAACAGCGGCAACAACCTACTGAATCACCAGCCGATGCCTTAAGAACCGACGATTCGAGCACACTCTGTCCCCTGCTCACCGAACCCCTCCACCACCTCTGCTCCTCTGCTTCCTCTCGCTGGTCCCAGGGAGCTGCCGGGACTCCAAGGATCTCTCATGGCCGCCCGCACGGAACGGGCGCTGCTTCCTCGTAGGCCCCACGTCCGTCTAGTTCGGACTCTTCGAATGTTCCTGCAACACTTCGCGTGTATCCGTGTGTGTTGGCGTGTTCACCGGCGGTTCATTCAAATCAGCTGCTCCTAGGAGTCCTACTTCGCTAGTGTCACGACACGCTTCTCTACACACACCATCCTGGTTTTATCAGTGTGCGAGTGTGCCTGCGTGCATGTATGTTTACTAGGTGTGTCCTACAATACTACTCCTTACGGACACACCGCTGCTTTGAGGAGTTTCCGATGCGTCTTCACGATGAATCTGGCGCGACCTTTTATCGGTTTCCGACGCCGTTTCGCGTTTCGACTGCGTGTTGCTTTTCATCCGCCAAAGACTTTATGCGCGCCAACGATGACAATGATGACAATGATGATGATTATGATGATCTTTTCGTAAGGTGAGTTGCGATGCAGCAACGCTTTCAACAATGGACGAGTGCGATCGCGCGGGTCAGCTTCTGAAGAAATCTGTAGGCAGGAAAGAAAGCAGAAAAAAAAGATGTAGAGAGAAAGAGAGAGAGAAAAAGAGAGAAAATAAATTACGGTCTGTCGGACGAAGGATGGTGGCTTCAGGCGAGACAAAAATTCAGAAAGAAAGGAAGAAATAAAAAAAAACAAAGCAAAATATTATGACATAAGCAGAAGACGAAGACAATATATATATTTACCGGGAAATATGATGCTGCGATGAGCCGAGAATGGGGGCGACGCCCGAGGCGAAAATCAAGATGAACATTACCAGAGAGTAAAATAACAAAACAAAAAAACCCAAACAAATTGAAAGCAAATAAGCATTTAATAATTGAAAGAGGAGAAAAAACCTACACTAAAAACAAACACGAAACAATGTTACATGCTCCAAGGGAAAACCTGTTCTACAAACTTTGGATTTAGCGGCAACTAAATTAGAAAACAAAACAACAACAACAGCCGCAGAAGGATAAGCAAACAATGTATAAACTTTACTGTGCGCATGTGTGTGGAAACGGAGAAGGGGATGAATTTGTTCTAAGGAAACAAGAAACCGGAAAAGAAAACAAATCAGCGGCACACAAACAAATCTCCACCCCGGTTGACATCGACGGCAAACGGTATGTGTGTCTGTATGTGCGTAAACTTCAATCACCGAAGCCCGGCGTGTCCGAGGAAACCCGTGAGAAACTATCATTAAAAAAATCCCGTGTGTGGAGAGTTATGTGTGTTCTTAAAATAACCCCGTTACAGCAATCCTCCAACCTGCGTAACACCAACATATCAAGCGGAGATCAAACAAAGCAGACAGAGGAGTGACACGACCACCATCAGCGCACATACCGACAGACACGGTGCTCCCTCTCGGTCGGGTGCCGATCGGTTGCCGCGCGAGTCCTGGCCGGCCGGCGAGGACTCGTTCGCTTGAATTTTCGCAACCGCCGCCGCGCGCGTGACCAGCTGTCTCTTTCTCGCACGGAACGAAAACAAACAAAATCATGACAATAATAGACATTTTAAAAGACGTTTTTAACTAGCGATGAAATGAAAGAGAGACAGAGAGAGAGAGAGAGAGAGAGAGAGAGAGAAATAGAAAGAGCGGTGCATTTTGGGGCGAGAGATCGTGGAACACTACCAGGTGGCGACATTTCTTCGACCCTTCTCCGGCTGACGGGAAGAGAGAAAGGGTTTGTTGTTGTTTCGGAGTTGCACTGCAAACGTCACGGGAATCAAACGACACAATGGAACGTACGACGAGGGGAGTGCGGGGCGGCGGCCCAACGTTGCCGAATGGGGCGGGCGGGCCGTGTTAACGTAAGTTTTCTATGAAAACACATAAGCAATAGAAAATGACAATATCTTATATGGCGAGTAAGGGCCGCCGGTAATGGAAGTAAAAAAAAAAACAATGCGTCAACCCGCTGGGCGCCATTTTGTTTCGCACCGCCCCCTAAAAAAACAAACAAAAAATCCCCTCCAGAAGGAAGGAAATGGCGCCTGCAAAATATCCTCTCGGTTAATGTAACGCACCTTCTTTGGGCGAACGAAATTAAGGTAAAACACTCCAACAACAGCAGATGGTTCGGATGTCGTGCATGTGTTGGTGTTTGGAGAAGAAATGGGACGTACTGCACCTTGATGACAGTGGCTCAGCGGCGGAAGTAAAATTCAAACCGGCAACCGACCAAATAGCGATTGCTATCAACCAAATGGTCATAGAAAAAGGGAGGAAAAACAATGAACAAACGGGACACACCATTTCGGGAAATCTAAATCGTACGTGAATAAAAGCGCAAAGTAAAAAGTAGAAAGAGAATTAAGAGTTAATCTTTAAAAAAATCTGCAGCTTTGCATCCTACACTAAGCTGCAACACACGAGAACAGAACGGAGAGAACACGAACATGAACAAAGAAACAACCAAACACATGCACACCCACACATACTAGTGACAAGGCGAAGATGAAGAAGGAGAAAAAGAGAAAAAACACCGAGCAAAAGCAAAATGCAAAACAAGTTATAGTCAATTTTCTAAGCGCGGAGAACGGGAAACACAGAACATGGTCGGAAGAGAAAATAAATAAATAACCCGCCCCGTGGAAGGATAACAGTAAAAAAAAAACATCTGTTAAAAGAGAAGCGAACCCGGCCAGTACCGGAAGCTATGTTTTAGATATGAGTAGTAACAAAACAAAGCCGATAGAATAGGGTAAGGATAGAAGCACAACAACCGAAGAAATAACACAAAAGACAATTATGCAACAGAGCAGACCGCAACAATAGAAAGGTTAAACTGTAAACAAAACACACGCAAATATCTAGCCTGTAAGTGAACACAGGAGCAGAAAAAACAGTCAATCTCCACGTCAGTGTGTGCGTGCGTGTGTATAAACTATCGGCAGGCAGTCGATAAAATCCAAATCCAAGCAAGCGTCCCGAGGGCATCTGGATTGGGGCGATGTAAATTGAACGATGCTTCTACGCGACTGCTTTTCCGCTTTGTAGTGGCAAGTGGCAGGAAAACACAGGGCGCGGATCTCGACCCGAAAGGGGTAGGGGAAGCCAGCCGCGCCCGGAGGAAAGTAGGACATTTTTTGACACTTTTACTCCTACCGTCTCCCGGGCCCCTCATCGGCGAAATCTTTCGTAGCGTGCGCCGGGAAATGCCGGGAAAAGCCGTCGTCGATGAAGCCGCCTTTCATTTCCCAATGGTTTTTGTTTTTGTTGTCATTTTTTTTTAATTTGTTTTCAAACTTGCACTTGTACGAATTTCCCGGAAGTATTTCCTCCGCCACAAACACAGGCAGCTAGTAGCAAAACCTCCAACACACATATATATAAATATATATATAGTACATAGAGTATGCAAGCGCGCCAATCGGTTGCGTAGGAAAGATACTGACAAAACGCATTCTGAGTGGTGAGAAAGTATATATCAATACCGGAATGGCTAAAAGGAGTTTTAGGAAAAACATAGACACACACATTCACCCAGATACGGTACGTTGCTCCGTTCGAAGTTTTATTTGCTTTCGTTTATTGCACACAACCGAAAACCGCCCGGAAATAGAAAAATTCGCCGAATTCTGGTGGTACGGCCTGGCTGAAGCAGGAAGCTGGAGCGGAGGAAAATGCTACAAACTAGATGAAATAAGGATGAAGCAGCTGATGGATATCTCTATATATACATATACATATACATATACATTTAAAAAAGACACAGAAGAATGATCATCAATGGACTGCCATGGGAAATGTAGTAGGGAAATGGTCTGTGCCCACTGTGAAAATGTAGCGACATTGTGCAAATAATTTTAATTCAATCACAAGAACATGCAAATAACACACAAACACACACAGTGACCGAAACAAGGTGCAAAACATCGCAATCGAAGGGCGCAAGCGAACTGAAAGAAAGAAACAGTTGCAAAAAGTGGCAACAAGGTAGAAAGAGGGAGAAAAAAACACAATATGAATGATCCACTTCAAACCTGTCCCCCAGCCCCCACTCCCGTGCGTGACACAGTAGTCCAACAACTACCAAATAGGGCGAGCGCACGGATCAAGATATGTTAAGCATAGATTTTTCCTCCGGCACAACATTTACACCGAAAGCAAAAAATAGAGAAACAAGTCCATCACAGTAGAAAACCCGCTCGACGGCTCAGACACAAAACTTAAAATAACTTATAAAAGTTTGAAGAAACAAAAAGAAGAAAATCAAACTCACATACAACATTACACATTAGCGCGCCACACCCTATCCGCTTAACTCTAGCGAGTGCAGCAATTGTTATGTTTTTCGTGCAGTAAGTGCAGGAAACATTATGTGAAGAATCCATCAAACAAACAAAAGAGGAAGAAAGAAATAAAACAAACAAAATACTACACAAAACGCATACTCAGAGAGAAGCAAACAAAAACAAAAGTAACGCAGAGGCAAGAAAACGAACCGGCAAAAAAGGAACAATAAGATAAAAATAAAAGAGTATGGAAAACCTGCTCGGAAGTGTGTAGTGGAGTTTCCCTTCTGGCGATAATGACATTAATGATGGTTTTAAACAATTTTTTTCCGCAAAACGTATCACATGAATTATGCATAGTGAGTATATTTATAGTGAACTAATCTTTACAGGTTTACCAAAAGTAGGTTAAGGGTAGTAAGAAAAAACATTACTACACTTATTATTTTCATTAGA
>JAOEFI010000003.1:37631089-37643807 GCA_034621735.1 Anopheles plumbeus
GGGTTTGTTAGTGACATCGACCGCCGGCTTCTCCTCATTACCTACGAACTTGACCTCACGCGTCTCCTTCGGCTTTCCCTGCTCCTCAGCGGCTCGGTTTTCTTCGTCGTCTCTGGAAGGAGCGGAACAATCATGGTGTAACAATTGGAGAAAAAAATCAAGCAGTAGGAAATGTGCTCCACAATTCATTAGATCGCAGGAGGCCTAACATTGCAGACACGCAGAAGCACAAATGAAAAGCTTTGTTATTTGCAGTGGCTCTTAACTCGAAATTTTACTTTTCAAAAAGGTGATATTAAAAGGTAAGGGTAAAATTAAAATAATTAAAGGAGCTTAATGTGAATATGAGAATTTAAAGTGTATTCTCCCATGAACGCTGTACAAAGAGCGCAAATCAGAATGGGGAATAGTGATCCAGACGACCCTTGAAAGCATCATAATTCAAACATTTCTTCATTGGAATGTTGGGAAGTGTCTGGCAATGCAGCAACATTACTTGAGATAATATTTACTACAACAATCGATGCAGTTCAAGGCATCGAGAGTTCTGCTTTCTGAAACGCAATTCGAAACTTTCCGCCACGAAAACCATTCGACCTGCCCGGACCCTCACAGTCGCAACGGCCCGCGGCAATGTTTGGCACACATTACGATCAAAATAGAAATCACAAGAACCGAATACATCACAATCCGTCGTTCGGCCGACGTAGGTCGCCTCAAAGCAACAGAAATGTGGCCGTACCCACCACATCGATAAGGCGATTGCGCGATGGACGAGGGCGAATGTAAACCATCGTGCCACCACAGGCGAGATGAATTAATTTTTTCATGTTTTACCTCCGGTATGCGAAGTAAAAGCGAAACTGTGGGGCAATGCATTTGCCACGGCTTTGGGTGTAGGCGAAAACAGTGAAAACAAAAAGTTATTTCTGGTCCGAACGGATCGAACGGATGGGGGCGTCTCGTTTCGACAGATGGGTCGAACGTTCGGAAATTCGCGCATAATAAATGGTTGCCGTTCCACGGAACACGAACCACGCAAACAGGTGACAATGAAGTGACGCCACCGGAGTGCGCACCATTGGGTCTGCTCGTTGATATACGAGCCGGCGAGGTTCAATGGTCGGTTTTCGAGTCTTTGCCTCACCATGGTCAAGGATTGTTCAGATAACGGATACTCAAAAATCTATGAAAGTGGAAGTCGTCCGGTTGTCAAATGAGTTGGATTCCACTGTACATTCCTGAAGTTCATTGCATTGAGGGCTCTTTAAAACTAAACATCGCTGGGGTTATACACACACAACAAACAAAACCCAAACGGTTAGGTGGACAAAACGGTGTGGAATGTGATGATATTGTACGTTGATTTGGAAGTGTCTGTGAGTAACGAACGAGGTTTGATTTTGTCAGTAGGAAACTCCTATCGGAGCTGCTCCTATTTCTTCCTTTGAATTCTTCTCCTCGATTTGCAAGATAGCTCGAATTAAGCCATCTGTCCGACGAACAGAAATAACAAATCACATTTCGTGACCCCCTTTCAGCTAAAAGGACGCACAAACCTGACAATCAGCGAGTAATTGTGAAATCGTCCCTTTCTGACGATGCTTACACTTAGGTAATCAGTCCGAGTCCGAGTTTAGTGCTTTGGACGAAAGAGACAACGGAAGCGGGCCCACGGGCGGCATTGGCACCGCTCCCATGGGGCCTCGTGCCCGACGGGATGCTGAGCGGTTTTTCTTAAAATTTCCGGTTATTTTTATCAGCAAAATAATCACTCGTCACGACACTGGCTTTAACGTACCGTACACCGCACGGCGACGGTATAGAAATTATATCGACGAGTAGACGGACCACCTCGGGGCCACGACAACTAAGCTGGTCTGGTTGGCGCTTCTTTGGGCGCGCGTGTGCGTGTGTGTACGTTTGATACATGCCCTCGTATGTGACATGCAAAGGAACATGCTCGAACACTTGCGACGTGCGAAAGGCGCCTTACTTAGCGACGATCATCTGCAGCTGTTCGCCGGCCTGCTTGATGACGTTCTGGGCCGTGGCGAGACGCATCGCCGACGCGTCGGCCCCGTTGATCTGCAGGATCTGGTCGCCCAGCTTGAGGCCCGCCTGCTGGGCCGGGCTGTCCTCCGACACCTGGTTCGGGATGAGAAAGCGTTCCCGGATCACGCGCACCGACAGGTCCTCCGTGTCGAACGGGATGATGTTTCGCTTGAACTTGGGCCGCTTGTAGTAGTCGGGGGTGTCGTCGCGTTTCGCCGCCCCGTCGATGCCCCCGTCGGCACCCTCGGCGGTGCCCAACTTCGGTTCGTCCAGTGCCATATTTCGAAGGGCACGCTGTTACTGAGGACGCGGGGCTATACCAGCGGGGAGGAAAACGAAAATACTACGGGAAGTCCGGGAGACACTTCCGATCCAGAATCACAATTACGGCCGTTGCTTTTACCGGGACGACGATCGATGGCCAACTGAGCCGCGATCACATCCCGGGGACTCGCCAAGCTCGGCCGTTCTCGACACGATAGCAGTTTTGGTGAATTTTCGCCTCATTTTTGTGAACGGGTTTGTTCCGCACGAGTGTGTTGTACATGCTTTTGCTTCAATTTCCCTTATGTACTTCGGGCTGTTATTAATTTCGGTGTCTTGGTTCAGCTTGCTTCATCGTGCTCTCTTGAGAAGGGTCAGAGAATCGGAGAGTGGCGAGAACAGCCAGAGCCGGTGGATCATCTTACACCGCAGTTATCTTTAGTTCGCTGGTGTTTTGTTTTCTCTTCCGTCGCTTCACGTCATGTAATTCCTGTGACGTCGAACGCGCTCGGAAGCGAATGTCGAAGATCCAACAAACAAAGTTGTCGTTGGTCAGCTGCGCATGTCACGCCACAGTAGACGGCCTGTCGATCGGTTGCCCTGGGCCACGAACCACAGAGCAGCGCGCGTGTGGCGCCCCGGCCCCAATGCAACTATGCGAATGCTAGGTTATGTTTGTCGCCAGTCTGCCCGGCGGCACTTGCATGCATGTGGAGAGCGTGGCCGCGATGCTCGAGTTCAGCGAACGGCGAAGCTACGTTTGGCATACGGCATCTAGTGGTTCTATTTTTGGTGCGCCTCGGCTATCAGTTCCCCGTCCCGCTGCCTGCGTCCGCCCGTTGACGACAGCCGACCGGCACGACTTCCCGGCTTGGACACCCCGAGGGGCGTAGTGGCAGCATAGACAACGTTGCTGTCACTCTGCACCTCCCCGACTAGTACACAGCGGCCACTGGAAGTTCGACGCGGAACGTAAACGGCACACTCACCTGGAACACCGTGATCGGCATCTCGAAGTCCGCACCTCCCGTGATGCGGAACCCTAGGGGATTGTTGTCGCCGCTGCTGCTGCTACTCGTGCCACCCGATCCATCCCTCGAGGAGATCGTCAGCACTGGAATATTGCGTTTCTCGAACACGAACTCGGGCATTTCTTTTCTTGGGTTTTGGCGGGAATAGGGATGATGTAATGAGTGGGCGGTGATCGAATGCCCCTTTCCTATGTCCCAACGGTCAGCTGAAGTCTCGTCTCGCGATCGTCGAGAAGATTACGTATTCGTGGCCTACTTTTGGGGCTTCAATCGACTACTGAACACTAGGCTGTCTCGGTGCAATGGATGCACTTGTCGAAGAATCTGGTTTGCGGCGAACTTCTGGTCTCCACTGGTTGGCTCTCAATTTCTTTCTTATGATCACAAGACGATTTTTCTTATGAATGGCCAAGGGCTAACATTCACTGACTGCACAGAGCCTGCAGCTTAGCGGAGCAATAAATTACCAGCCACTATCGATACGCGATGCTCGATACTGACACAGTCACTGCACGTGCACAAGTGGCGCACCGGCTATGTT
This sequence comes from Anopheles plumbeus, assembly GCA_034621735.1. Classification (NCBI taxonomy): domain Eukaryota; kingdom Metazoa; phylum Arthropoda; class Insecta; order Diptera; family Culicidae; genus Anopheles; species Anopheles plumbeus. The sequence continues at coordinate 37,634,981 of JAOEFI010000003.1, forward strand.
GCAACCGAATCTGATCTGACTGCCGGCGACGAGAGATAAATTTAGTGAGTCGGACTCGTCAGCCCGTCGGATGCAAGTGAAGTCGGTCGGCCACGAAAACGCAAGCGGGAGTGCAATAGTTCGGCTGCTCAGCCGGTGACGAGTCAGCCGGTTCGGGGGAAGCACGAAATGATACACAGTACAGAAATGCACTAGAAGAAAGAGTATGGAGAACGAGAGAAGTTTCCGCAGGAAAATTAGGCATGGTGTGGAAGTTTCCACATTGGGTCAATCAATTGGTTTGTCGGTTGATAATTCAAATAATGCAGTGGCTGCGCTATATTTTGTGTAACGCTTTTAAAACTTCGTTAAAAAAGCGTTACGAGGACGCACGAAACCGCTTCGAAAAATGTGGATGGTGGCGTCCTCTGCATGGGAATCAAAGTAGCAAGGTGGCGCCTCCTGGGTGTGAAAAAGGGAACTAAGGACATCGTTCGATACAAATCTAAATTGAAATCGTTAGAAAAACAATTGTTTTCAAGTTGATAGAAAAGCGATGGATAGTGTAGTCCTAACATTAAGTTTGATCAAGGAAAACACCTTCAAATTCCAATAAATGAATGATTAACTTGGTCGAGGTTTTGATAACAAAAGAGCCAGAAAAATAGGACAGCTTGCTCCTATGCACCTCCTTCCAAGCATTTTTCAGAAGGGCAAACGTTTTCTGTGAGTCGAGTGTCTATCCTTAGAATCAATACAATTAGGATTCACAAACAACATGCAGGTGTTGAACAGCTGGCGCAATCGATATGGCTATTAATGAATTTTAAATAAATGATTCAGGTCAGCACGTCTAATCTGTGTCTCGAGTCTCGTCAAACCAGTTTGTCTTGTTTACCCCTTATTTTGGAATTCAGTACTAATTAGGTTTTGATATATCTTACATTATCTACAGACAATGATTATTTTAAAGACAAATCGGAACGGTGGATCAAAGGTTTGAGGGCTGCTTACAGAAACTAGATCAAGTTCTTTTCTACTATCTTGGCTTTTCTTCCAACACCCGTTGTAACCTGTCACTTGTGTCCTCGTGTGTTGAGATGAGAATGTTCGTCGCCAGTCATGTTCAACGCAATCGTCCTTATGGTCCTTATCGACCCACCCCGTGCTGTTCGTATGGTTTGTGAAAAGTGCAACAAGACAGGAGACCATAGCAACGTTGTGATCGTTAGTGTGATGATAAATGGGTGTCTTAGGACGAGCGTCAGAAATCGACTGATGTTTGGCTTCGAGTAATTGCGATTTAATTGATACTAATCCACGCCGGGGGGTAGTGGGAACGAACATGTCGCCCACCGAATTCGGGCACGAAAATGTACCGCAATGCCTTCCGGGGCCTACGGCTGTTGTTGTTACACTTACCACCCTTGTCCCGATTCCCGAAGGATTCCAAGAGACAGGAACCGAGAGGGCGCCCTACCGATTGGTCCTCCCTCCGCCCAAAAGCCACCCGATGTAATTAATTATGTTCATCTTACCCTTGTCAACCCCTGGGTTCGGGGGTGGTTGGGGACGAGGCCGGAAGCGTCTGTGGAAGCAGGAAATCAGATCGCTTTGACATGCTCGGTTCCATGCTCGGTAAGAGTGACTTGACATTTGTTCTCTGCAGTGTCCCCTCTTCTCACTCCAGAGCGGCTGGGTGAGTGGGTGGGTGGACGACGGTTTGTTCCCTGGTTCCAGGTGTGTGACTACTGCGGGGGCAAACTTTGACAAGAAAGCGAGTCGTCATCCGCCATCGCCACTCTCACACCACGGGCGCTTCCACAACACGGAAGACAACAAGCCTTCACTTCCGGGAAGAATGTGCGGGTGCGGTGCGGAAGCAGGACACTTGAAGGAGTCGCGCAAAAACATCTCCGGGGACCTGTTTCGCCTACACACCTGTTGCTCGTGATGTTTGTGTTCCATTAAATGCCGAGCAGGCTGGCGGAAAACTTTCGCCTTGCTATAAATAGATGTGTGAGCTCCCGCTGGTTGTCTGTTTCCCTTTTATTGGTTTTTTTTGTTATACCCGGGAAACGCGTTGACAAGCGCGACAAGCGTTCTTTTAATCAGCGCCGGATTTCCTACTCGCGCGAAAAAGGTTCCCCATTTTTTTGTGTTTTTAATGAGAGCTTTTTCTTCCGCATTCAATTGAGACACTGTGATGGAGAACTAAGTACGTTTTTGTGCGCCAAATTTTTCCGCCCGGCCTGGCGACAGAGGCACCATCAAATTTGCTTCCCCCCCACGCGCGGGGCGCGGTTTTTTCCCCGTGGCGCAACGCCGACGACCTTCGCGCCCAACATTGTCGATCCTTTCCACAATCGTTTTCAATTAAATTCAATTATCCACTCCAGTGGACTCCACTCCAGATGCAAGCGAGTGAGCGAGGGATCCTTCGTCCCATCGAAGCCACGTGATTGATGCGCGCTGGCCGGACGCCACGACAAGCCACGTCACGGCGACATCGGAAAGCTTTTCGGAGCTACACTAATTTCCCTGGAACCCCGGCTTTTCCGCGTTTCCTTCTGCGGCTTTTGTTCGAAATAATCGTTCCGTGGTAAATTCGGCAAACCTCATCGTTAAAGCTTTGCAGTCCCCGGAACTCTCCCCCGTGCAGTCGAAGGGTACACCGTGGCGTCACAGTGGGAAATAGAAAAGTCGGCCCCCGGTTCGCCAATTCTACCCAAAAAGTGTTAGCAAATGTCGTACCATATTTTCCGGCTGCTAGTACACGACACGGCCTACGGGGTAAAAGAAAGAGAAAAACATTACTGCACGTGAGTGGAATTCGTGAGCACACACAAACGCGCACACACACACAGACACAGGCATGTTTCATGACATAGGCCAAAAGCGTTTATCCGCTCGACAATTTGGTTCCATACTCTTTAGCCAACTTATTGGAATGCAATGGATCAGAAGGATATGTGGATTGCGATTGTGATTGATTCGCTCGGGTTCCAACAACACTCATTTCCCATTTTCCAAGGGAAAGCGTTGGGCGATCTTAAATGTTCTTGAACGAAAAAAAAAAACACCAGCTAGAAGCAAACCGACATTATTGTTTCCGTATGTGGCCCCGAACATAACCGAACATAACGTTCAGCGGGCTTACTTACGCTCCATGTAGCATGTCGCTCATCGATGCACAAGCTGCCGTGCGTGGAAGGCGCATGGAATCATAATTCACCTCACATTTACATCTACCGGTGCTGCCATTACGTATGCAGAGCGTGAGACGGTGGAGTCAATTAACTTCACAGCCACGTCCGGTGACTGCTTCCCTCGAGAGGGAGGTCTCGTGACTCGCACAGAGACCACACATAGACTCGGTGCTGGTAGTGGCATAATCAACCGCCACCGCCATATACAGACCACCTGTGAGAAAACCTTAAAAAAAAAACCGCCGGAAAACGTACGGTTGCAATGGAGTTAGTGCTCGGTACACTTTTCGGCCTGATTAAGGATTTCCTTTTAACAACCCAACACACCTTTGGAGTATGGTTTTTTTTTGCAAAGCTCACAACACATTTGCACTATATTTTTGCTGGATCTAAGCCTACTCTTCTGAGGCCACTGACAGGGTTTCGGATTCGCGAGCAGAGAGCTTCCCTTAGGCAAGACAGGATGCCGGAACTAAACTAAACTAATCCACAGACTCTCTAACACACCTACAGAAGAATACTAGCAGGTGGAGGTCTGCCAATTGAGACGATAGTGTGGGAGAGTGCGTGGGATTGTACAGTATTGATGGGTGTCTGTTCAATCGAAGCATGAATTTCCATGAATTTTGAGAATAATCTACCACGCAATCTACGTTTTCCTGAAGTATGACTGGAGTTTAGCCTTCACATATTTTGCATCACTTACAGGGTCTTCCAAAAATGTAATCTTCTGCTGATCAGATTCACTTTGTCAAATAATACATCTACAATATTTGAGGAAAATATTGCATTTTTAGTTAGTTTGGAAAAATTAATATGCCTCCAATAAAAGTTCATCGAAAGCATTCAGCAATTAACATATTTCCAATGCTGAATTACCCTTATAAAAAACGTTGGTTTTCTGGGTTTTTTGTATGTTAAATTCAATTTTGCAGCTGCAACGACGAAACACGATTAGCCTAATTTTTGAAAGTAATTTTCATGAAGCTTTCCGATCGTTTTTTTCTGTCATTTTTAGAGCATCGCCTCCCGAAGTTGTCAAACCCGTCCCAGCTGGTATCGTTGCTGGTTTAGACTTTCACGACTTTCCTTTGATTACATTTCCAACTGGATGACACCGAACTGCACATCATCTGCACCGCCGGCGCCAATGCCCCGACGATTAGCTGGGATTTTCCGAGAAAACCCCTCAGATGTCGCCCGGCGGAACCGAAATCCGATTGATGCTGTAAATCATTTACTTGTTAGCCGGCATAAACAGTGACTCCGGAGATGGCGGACTGGAGTGAGCAGTTCGAGGGACAGGACGGGAAACGGGAAGAAGGGTAAGTGGCACGGTTCGTCAGGTATTGAACGCCGGCGGCCAGAGAGTTGTGCGAAAATGCGGCATCCGTACGCCTTTCCTACTCCGTCAGTATGTCACCGCGGTCCAGCGCCCGGGGGATGTTTATGCAGTTGTACCTCGTTCGACTTTTCCGACTATCGAGTACGAGTTGTCCGTCCCGATGCTTCGGGAGGAGGAGTAGCGACCGCCTGCCGGTCGACGGCGAAGCCTAGGATTGTGTGCAAAGGCGCATAATTAGTACCAAGCGGCATCCTGTGGCTTCCTGTGGCTTCCTTTGTCTGTGTGTGTGTGGGAAGTTGGGATGGAATTTGTAGGTGAATTTTTCGGCAATGCTGGAAGGCACACTTTCGGTAGCAAAATTGCAATTTGTAGGAAGCTGCAAAGTTTGACCATTGAGGATGCTATGCCACAGTATGTGTGCAGTTTTCCCTACCGTCCGTAGAGTTCACAACTTGTACTGAAACGGATACACGGATGTCAATGCTTTTGTGATAAAAAACCCAGTATTTAACAAACCAATATTGCTGTGTTTACAATTTCTAGTCAACAACTCGACTAGAGTACTCGAGTGTCTAGTAGTTGTGTTTTAGTTAATTAATTAACTTTACAATTTAACTAGTTGCCTTTTGCGTTAAGTAGCATTAACACGAAAAACAGACACAGCTTCCGATTGAATCATCTATAATTCTGTACCCACGCCGAAAAGTTTCCAATGAGGTACACACACATGCGAACGTCAAAGCCGATCCTCGGCGGCCGTTGGCAGTTGGTGCTTGAGAAAATCGACTTTTGATGTTTGGCCGATTGATCACAAGTAATTGGATTCCTTACGATGTGTCTCATTTCGTTCAAGGGGTGCACTAGAAGGGGAAGCGGGGTCAGGGGCGCGGTGGGAAATCTTATCCTTTCCAATCGTTTCGCATTACTATCGTTGCGATATCGGAAAACTTTCCACCGCCCGGAAGCACCCACGTCACGGAAGGTTGTTGTTTTTTTCCTTCCACTGACTGTGTTGGCTGTATGTGGGAGAAAGTGGGTATCAGAAACGAAAGTGAAGGAAAATAAGAAACGAAGAGAGAGAAAGAAAGAGAGAGACAGAGGCCTGGGTTTGTGCTACTTTCATGTTGGCGTCCCACAGACATATCGAATCGCGTCGTGGAAAACGGTGAACATACTCTCCTTGAAACGTTGTTTTAAACGCCACCGACGAGTCATCCACACGATTGATTGATGCTGCTGAGGTTTTCCCGGGAAGAACTGCCGTTTTGAAGTCAGCTTCATTTACAGCCTTATAGAAGACTTGATGCTTCGATTCTGAGTATGGAAGATCCATTCGAATCTCGTGGCCATGGGAGGAGAATTAATTTCCCCAATTTTCCACGAAATGTGAATAATTTTTAACGAATAGATTAGAACCATTTTATCGATCGTCTATTGAAATGCAATCAATTGCCAAACACTGGCCAGTGATTAAAAATTCGCTTGTGTCTGTTGTGTGCAATAACCGGTGTCCCGGAAAAAGGAAGGACCAAATCCTTTCTTATTGGTAATTGAAAAAGAAAAGGAGATGCGGCCGTTCGGTCGCCCGAGAAGTAATGATCGTCTCAATTAATCTAAATTGCAAATGCTAACAACAGCCGCCGAACAGAGAGACAGGGGATTCTTGCGGATCGTGGACCATGAGGGTGGGAGGTGGGAAGGACATTCGAACACGACGAAAACACCGTGTCGCTTTTCGCAAAGGTAATTAAAAAGGGATTAATCAAGCTACCGGGATTGACAGTGAACGGATGGGGCAATGGGTTCTTTTAATTTTTTTCCACTCTTACTTTATTTTACTTCCTTTTTTGGACAGCGGAAAAGAAAACCGACAAACCGTAACAGGCGGAATGATTTCCGGATTAGCAGCATTAAGGCAAATGTTGCTGCTAATGTGCCCGAGACGCCGCAGAACGCCGGTTCCCGCCGGACGCGTCTCGGGACGGTTATTTCCCGATGTAACCGTAAAGGATAATCGGGAGGATCGTTTCCCGTCCTTGATTTGGTTGGAATATTTTAAACCATGCTCTTGCTCCTTAGTAGCCGGTGTGGAGCTAGAAGTGCTCGAAACGGTTCACTGCGTTTTGATGGACGGGTTGGTTCTCCCGGTTTATTTCAACAGTTTTCTGCTTTCTCCTCCATCGATCTGGCTTACGTACGGTAAGTTAATAAGGATATTGGCGACAGGCGGGAAGGTAGCTTTAGATGGTGACGCTGGTACCCATTTTCCGAACGGCATCGACGCGGGGAAATACAATAAATCCGATCCTTTTGACCGTGTCCGATCAAAGCCGGGCCAGTCTCTGGCTCGTTGCGGCGTCTTTAATGTTTCAGTGAGGCGCTAAATTTATTCCTTTTGCATTTTATAAAGCGAGGGAAACTTCAAACCGTTCGTCATGCTGTCCGTGCCGGCTCACGGGACCGGATCGGAACAACAGAAAAGTGGTGGAGGTGAGAAAAATGAATCGATTATTCAAAAGCCGGGCCGGGGAAAGAAAAATCGAGCCCCGTCCCCCCCTCGAGGTGAGACCTGTTCGCACCTTGCAAGCATGCAATCGAGTTTTCCATGAAAGGGAACATTTGCTTCTCCTGCAAATCACTCTTCGGCTCACCAGTCCTTAGCACACACTCACTCACACTGAAATGTTGTAGCCGGCGGGAGTGCTAGTCGATCGATCTGTGGTTCACTCCAAGATCCGTGTCCCAACACTGCTCCAGGATTCTCAGGATCTCCAGGACCCACTGGAACGACGCGAGGAAGATTGCTTTTAGCAGCACTCTCTGATAAGTTGCAGTCGATTTCGTTGCCGTAAAGCGGATTGGAATAAGGTAATCGGCAACTCAGCCAGCAGTGTGGGAGAAGGAAAGGGAAAGGATAGGGAGGGGGGGGGGAGCAGTTGAGTACTGCGATTTCCACCCCACCAGACAGGGACCAGGTCCGGTGCATTCGTTCCGACAGGACTGTCCGCTATCTGGCTTCGAGATTTCGGGCGGGGGAGATGAAGCGGGAAACCGGAACTGGCGGCGGGCGATGGTCATCGGCGCACACCGGAAGTGGTGAGGTTGAGTTAAATTGCTTTTTAAAGCCGCACACGTTTCCGCCCGATCGCCTCGGGGAAAGCCGGCCAGCCCCCTGAGGGAACGATGTGGGGCCAAATAAATAAATAAATTAAATTTGACCACCTACTGAGTGGTGGTTTCGGTGGAGAGGGAGGAGGGCGTGGGCGGGAAATTACCATAGGAGAACGAAAACGGAGGTGAGATGGAAAAAAATGGGTAAATTGAAGAGCAATTGGAGAGCTAATCTGCATGATAGAGCAAGCTTTTGTGTCCGTGACGATAGGGGATCTTGGAAAGTGGAAGTTTTCACTCTTATTGAATGCCCAAAGAGAGCTTCATGTCCGTGAAGCCGGCATTTGCTCGGGTTGTATGTTGGGAAAACTCCGTTTGCTCCATGGGAATGGTGGCTAATAGAAATGCCTCTCGAAGAAGCCGCGTGCCGGGAAAGCATGTACTGCCGCCTGCGCATTCATACACCGTGGAGTGATGGGCATGGCAGCAGAATGCGAATGAATATGTCAACCGCCGACGTGCCACCAACTTTTCCACCGAGTGTGGTATCTTTCCCCAAGACTTAACCCAAACATATACCGAACGTTCGTTGCGCACTAACGCTAACCCAGACGAGACCCGTAGGTACAGGGCACGATGTTCGGTTTTGTTGTTACCGAAACGAGCGAACGATTGTTACGTGACAAATTTTCCACAAACGCAAAAATATTTCCTTCCCCGACCGAAGGACGGGGGCCGTCTCGCTCGGTTTCGTCACGTATCGGGCGCGCTGTAGTTTTCCAGTGTTTTTTTTTTTTTTTTGACCGAACGGAATTCGGTTTTGTTTCGTGGCGAAACTTCTTGTCCCCAGTCCCCCGGATTGGGTGGTTTTGGGGAAAAGGGACAGGAAGGGTGTCCTTTGGCACTGCTCGGGGTATGTTGTTCGCCCCATAGCATCGTTTTTGGGGGATGCAATGGATTGGAAAATGTGCTAAACCTGTTTTCGAACCGCACGAAACGGAGGCGAGCATATCGGGAGTATAATAAATAAGCAGCACTTTCCACCACGACATGTTCCAGTCGTAGGATATCTGAGACAGAGAGAACAGGGACACATAATTATCAAACCGTGCTTTCGAACGTCTGTATTATAAACTACAGTTGTTGCGACACAACTGTGATTGTGTTCGGAGTTGATGTGAAT
>JAOEFI010000003.1:37651799-37667308 GCA_034621735.1 Anopheles plumbeus
GGTCCCATTTTTAGACAATCATGTGAGCGAACTGGTGGACGAACCGGTGAAACTGTTGTCCTTCAATAAAAGATTTCTATGTTTAAATTTATCACAGCAATAATTTGTCATAGCAAGTTTAAATTCAAAATAAATAAATCAAGCAAGAAGGGTGTATTTTTTCTAGCAGAACTATACTATATAACTATATAACTATAACTATAATATATTAAGGATAGGACCTACAACGCTGCTGGAAGACGGAACGGAACAACTGGAAAAAACCTATAAGAATCTAAAATATTGTATAAAAAGGCAATTATCTAACTAATAATAAAACAATATAGAAGAAGTAGATTGTCTGTCGTTGGCATTACAATTCTTGTTGTTGAAAGCAAAATACAATCGATCCTGGAAAAAGCGGAGAACAGCATTCTCTTTGAACTGTCGTCGAATTCAATTTTGATCGAAAAATACTGCCACGTTTCCTCGAGTGCTCCCATTTATAAGGGGTTTGTGTTCGGTTTAGGGGTCTATCATCCGAATCCGAACAGTAAATCGTTGGCTGTTCGTGAATAGTTGTTGGAAGCCTTAAACGAGCGTTATTTAATAAAAGCTTTCTCGATCTCGAATTTTCATTTGTGTGTTCGCTTCAATGATTAAATGGAATACTTTTGGCGATCCTCGTAAGTTGCATGCAAGCAAAGGGAAAAACAACCACCACAAAAATGTTTGAAGGGAACTTTTGTTCTACAACATAAGCTTTCCTGACGTTCCAAGATTGCCGCCCTCTGGCATGCACCCGCATCAATCTCGACCTGTCGATCGTAAACAAACGCACCGAACCTAACCTTATCCCCAATGTACCACACACAATTGAAGGCTCCTCCGAGTGCACGACCCGGCGCCACACGACGCACGAACAATGTTGCCCCAAATAAGCGACGCGTAACTGTACCGCGGGCAGCCTTGGCGAAGGATATCGTCGGTCGTTGGCTCAGAGGGAGGAAGCTCGCCCACCCACAACCGCGCACACGTTGCGTGAGTTCGTGCGTGTGCTGGTGGCGGAAGCCAACCAAGTCCGCCGGGCGCGAGGGTGAAAAGTCGCGACCGGAAAAGGGCGCTGCCGGCAACTTTCCGGACTTTCCGCAGCAGATGAGTGGGCGCAGCGATCGATATACACGGGAAGTGCGCTAAGAATAGCGGAGAAATGGATGCGGCAGCGAATCGAAGTGGTGCGAGTTTGATGGATCGGAAATGAAATTAAAAATACTTTGATGACTTGACAGGGCATCCGCGCGAACGAGTGCAAACTGTGTATCGACCGGTCGGTGGGCCTGGGCCCCTCGATAGATGCAGGAAAAACCACCCCCTCGGTCGGCGGTGGTGCATCCCCGTTTGTCGGCGAGGGTGTTAGGTAACGTGGGCCCGATCGGCTTGCGGCTTGCAATTGTTGTTGGCTCGCTGTCGGAAGCGATTCGGGCGATCGGAAGCCACCGGTTCAGACGACGACGACGACGACGGTGTTCCGCGGGGGCGGACATCTCGGACGGGCCGTGGTGACATTGAGGGGAAGATAATTTAATGAAGAAATACGAATCGGTGGCCCGCAAACCCAGTCGAGCGATCGAAGCGAGACGAAGCATTTTTACTACTCTTCCCACTGTTACCTCAGTCTCAGGTGATTCGCGGGCGCGGACGGTGACGAGTTTCGAGTAGTGCGTTCTTGACAGTAGTGGCCCCGGGGGATCAAAACAGGAGTCATATTCACAGATACGAGCAGCCGAAGCAACAGCCATGGATGTGAAAGTGGACGCGATGGAGATGGCCCTGCCGCCGATCGAGTCGTTCAAGAACTGCGAGTACCACGTGCGCGTCACGGGCACCACCGTGCTCGACCGGCGCGTTATGTCATTCGTGGACAACCTGTGGGGCTTCGAGGTGACCGGCGGCGTCGACCAGTTCGAGCCGCTGACGGTGATCTCGGTGAAGCGGGAGGGCCTGGCCCGGCGGGCCGGCATCCGGGTGAACGACATCATCACAATGATCAACGACTCACCGGCGGACAAGCTGACCCTCGCCCAGGCACAGGAGCTGATTGCGGAGTCCGGCCGGACGGTGAAAATCTTTGTCAGTGGGTGAGTGAGAGTGGTCAGCGAAATTCAGCGTGGTGTCGGTGTAGGACGCCGCAAGTGGTTTCCATCTGGTGCATCTGTTGTCTGCAGTGATCGGTCAGTAATCTCCCCCGTGTTTGCCCCTTCTCTCTGCTTCTAGTGATTGCGAGGAGGACAGTGAAGATGAGATGACGGTGGACTATTGGTTCAAGCCTTGTAAGTAATCGACGTGGCCCAGTGCGTCTTGAGCCCTATACTCGCATCGCATTGCACGTACGATCGACTTGATCGAGGCACCCTTCTTTTCGGTAGACCAGATAACAGGGAGACTGATTGAGAGTGTGAAAAACGATGCCCATCCACTTTCGCACCCCACTACCCATCCTCTGCTTCCATCCCATGCAAATCATCCCGTCTGTGTCCTATCCCATCCCATGTCCGCACCCGCTTTCGGAAGGATAGTTACTACCCCACCCGTTGATATCAAGATGGTTTCTTTTCCTCAGTGAACGAAGCCGACCGGTCAATGCTGGATTGGGAGGCTCGGCTCCGCGCCAACCGAAATGTGAGTGACACACCTGGCCTGGTGAAAAGGGAGACAAAACAAACTAACCGCCATTTTTATTGCAGCCCGGCAAATGGAACGGTCTCTGGCCATGGAATGATCGCAAGAAGGTTGTCTACAAGTAAGTCAACAGATTACTGACATATACCTTATGAAACTAGTTTGAATTCGGTTTCTCCAGCTCACAGGATACATCTGTGAATCAATTTGCCCCAAACTAATCGTTCAAACACGTCGTATGTGAACCGAACACAACATTGACTGATTCCCGCATGGAAATTATCCACACAGTTTCGGGTTCAAAAACCTGTTTCTCCTCACAATAGTTCACAAAACATAACAACCTCCATTCCACACAACATAAAAATTTCACGTTTAAAAAAAAAAAAGGTTCGTCCTCGCAGACGGCGTCGTAGAAAGCACTTAGCGAGCGAGCTTGCATACATTCAGGGGCGATCGCCAAACTGCAATGGTGCATGGTGGTGCACGGTGTTCAGTACGGTGCACAGTATGTTCACGTCTGCTCGTTTCGTTTACAGGGAATCCAACTGCTACATGGTGCCGAGTGTGACGGAGGACACCCGCGAGCGGGAGCTGAACATGCGGGCCACCGAGGACCAGTACGAGAAGCATTTGAAGCGCGAACGCGAGGAAGCGGAACAGCGCGCCGAAGAGGAGCGGAAGGTGGACGAGGCGCGCAGGGCCGAGGAGGAGCGGCGGGCGGAAGAGGAGCAGTTCTTCGCGGCGTTCGAGGCGGAACAGAAACAGCGACAGGAAGCGGAAGAGGCAGCCCGGAGGCTGCAAAGCGAGGGCGAAGCTGAAGCCCAGCCGGAGCCACGGGAGAGCGAAGCCGAGACAGACCAGTACATCGATGAGCTGATGGAGCAGGAGAAGGACCTCAGTGAGGTCAGCACGGATATGATCGTTCCGGAGGACGGGTGATGGGTGCAGATTGCAAGAAGATTGCTGACTAATTGTTAAGGGATGGAAAACCGTATCGGCAAGGAGTGTAAATTGTTGAAAGAACTTCAAAGTTATTAATAAAAAGCCAAAAATCAATACAACCCATTGAACGCATCTTAGGTTATCAGCAAGAGATAAACTGCACCAGGTTTTTTTGATTACCAGACTTCTTGAACCGGAACTTATGAACTTCCATTTCCGTTTAATTAGACAAACAATTCTCTCTCTATGGTGCACAAATGTACCAAAGATTAATATACATGGTATAACGGTAGCGAATTCACATATCCACGACAAGAACCAAATTAGTACTAAAAATATGTTAGGTTATGTTATGTTAGACTCTGTCACGCAGTCTATACGCGTTTTTTATCATTTCTTCATTTGACGATGGTACTCTAGCCGTCTTCTTCGCCCGCGCTCTCTTGATAGGAGTAAGACTGAAATGAGGTAAACATGTTTTCAAACAAAACACAATAATCCTATCCGGGTTCCGGATCGCAAGAATGTGACATTCAGTTCGGTGTCAAGTTCTGTTTGGTTTTCATTACCAAATCCTCGTAAATCATCATTCGCTCGCTGGAGGTTCGGTGCGCATCGCAACTTATTGCCAGCGCAAGTGCTAGTGACTTGTGGTCGTTTTCCAACGCAGTCGAATGTTATGCGGCGCGGGCGATGGTGCCATATTTTCATTCGCCGGCTGAAGTGACGAAGGCGCCAAAAATTATCGTACGTGAGCGCGAGTGAGACCGACATAGACGACGGCCATTTTGAAAGGGGTTCTTTTTGCTCCCGGGTGCAGTGAGAAAACAGGGATGTGGTGTGTTTGAACATAAATAAAACTACCAAATGCAACGAAAGTAGTGAACAATTTCTCATAACTTCCTTGTCATTTCGGTCCGCGGTTATTCCGCTGTGTGTGAACTGCACAAATATAGTGAGATGAAAAATTCCGCCAAAAGTAGTCCCCGTAGGTACTAGTACGAACGATACGAACAGCGCATATTCATCTCATGATTCTTGGACGGCACTACTACAGTCAAAATCGGAAACATGTGTGAGTGATAGGGGAAAAGGAGCTCCTTCTCTATCGCTCACTTCACGTCAATAGAGGGCGTGGGAGCGAGATAGACGAAGAGGCTAGCCGTGTGTCGGTGCAAACGGAAATTATTTCGAAGTGCTGCAGCGGTTGAACCGCGCTCAGGAGTTCAGTCGCACAGAAAGTGTTTACGCGGGAAGAGTGCCGTACGGAGCGAACGAACGAGCGAGTGCGAGCACGAAAGAGACCGCCAGATTTTTTTCCCGCTTTTCCCCGATTCCTGTATCTTTTTCTTCCGGTGTGCCTCTAAGCACATGAGTGTGTGAATTGTCCTTTTCCGGTTGAAGTTTGTTTTTATTCTCATCCTTCTTCGCCGCCCCGTGTGTTAAAACCCTGGTGCAGTTTCCAATTGTTTATCGCATGTTTTTCGCACGTGTACCAAATGATCACAAACGGAACATGTAATACGTTAGCAAGCATTAAAGAAAGCATATCTCAACGATTTGTTGCCAGAATTCTACTCGTGCCACGTTCTGTGGCGGTGCTTTTGTAAAAGAATACAGCCAATTAAAGTCGGCCAACAACGGGAAAAGTAGTGCAGTGTGTTAGCGAAAAAACACGCGCCAAAATGTACGAACTGGACGACGTCAGCAGCGGATTTCACGACTATCTGCTCAGCAAGTACAATGTAAGTAAACGGAGCAGAGGAGAAACACGAGCCGGTGTGTTAGTGTTGTATTGTTCTTTGGCCTCGACAAATGGGGAGCGATTTGAATTATCCGATAATAACATTATTGCCGAATGCGAATAAAGGAGTGATACGGTGTGAAATGTGGCAGGAACGGCAAGTGTAGAGACGGCGAAGAGACAAATAAAAATAAGTTTACCGGCAGATGTTTCCAAGAGGCGAACTTGGAACGCAAACCCCACTTACGGAGCCCGCATGATGTCGTCGCTATAGCAACCGTCACTCTGGGGCCATCTGTGCATGGTTTTTTTGTCTCTTTATGAAATTCGAACCGCAAATCGCATCACCGCGCGGCGAGCCGCCGATGGAGTGTGGTTCATTTCACGATCCGTCCCTCTCGCGGTGCTAGCCTGAGTGGCGTTTTGTTTATCTCCATTCCTTCCAACGGTAAACTTCGGTAGAGTGATCACACGCCCATGATCTCGCCGCGGGGAAAGATCTCTCTCGCATCGCGCGTTTGCCACACGATTACCTGCCAATTACTGCCAGAGTGCAACTTGCTTTGTTGTTTGAGCACAGTGCTTATGAACACTCGAGAAACGAGAGATGTCAACCCGTGCGCGACGAGAATTTGTGCAAGAATGGTGAACGTTAGCATACGAACCGCGTCGAGGTGGGCGAGGGCAGAAGTGCGGATGGAACAGCGCGGAGAGGACGAGCACACGGACACACCCTGGATTATGTTCGTTAGAAACCGTCTGTCGGAGGAGCACACGGCGAAGTTCAAGGCCAAAAAGCCGGTTCTGCACACGGTGCGCGGAGAATCGCTGGTGGTGGTGGTGGTGGTGGTGGTGGTGGGAGAGCGTGGCGGTTGTGTGTTTCTCTACTCGCCCCTCTCAATTCCCCCCCCCCCCCCGCCCCCCCCCGCTGTTGATGAGTACAGTGCGGTCTCCCAGGCAAGAACGCACGTGCTTTTCGCATGTACTGTACGCGATACACAACCATCACCATGCAGCATCATCTATTGTGGTGGAAACTATTCCACCGGTCTGCTACTCAGCGGGCGCACACACAGATTCAATGAATTACCTGTGTTGTTGAGCGTGTCTAGTTTGATTCTCCCCGCGGTAGGAGCCGGTACGAGTCTGGTGGGAAGGAACGAGAAAGCGAACGCGAAGGAATGAGCGGAAGCGCTTTTGTGGGACGCAACAACCAACAACAGATGATGGGATGATGCCAAGATGCTCACCACCAGAAGGAAACATTCCGGTTGGTTTCGCGCGAAAATGTAACAAATGAAAAAGACAAAACGACGAAGGAGGAGAAGATAAATAATCGATGAATGTGGCTCTTTCATTCCGCTTCGTGCAGCTTCGGCGCGCGGTCGAGTTGTGGGTTGCTTCGCGTTTGTTTTCCTGCCCTCTCCCCCATCGAAAGGGGTTTTAAATTCTACCGCCCTTTTCTTCCACCTTCGCGCCTCTGTTTCGCCTCCCTACAGCAGACTGCGTGCGAAATTGTCCCAAGAAATGAGATGGAGTAGCAAGTAATAGCGTGTGTGTGAGAGAGAGAGAGAGAGAGAGAGAGAGAGAGAGAGAGAGAGAGCGCGAGCGAGAAGGGTCGGAACATATGAAAGATCACGTTTTTGTTATTAAGCTATGTTGTGCGATGGAACGCGCGGTTTTTTAGGATTCCTTCAACTGCCGCCAGAGTCTGGTTCAGCGAAAACACACATGGTTCTGCTTTGTGCAGTGGAATAATCTGCTCCGTTTGATACAATGTTTCTTGAAGAGGTCAAGAAGCCGCGTATTATTAGCTCGCCGACTAAACTCCGCGCCAGCTCGTACTGATATTGCCATCGGAAAGAAGTCGGAAGGAAAAAGGCGATCCGGGTCAAAGAATTCACACTAAAACGGACAATCGATGTAATTGTTTCTGGTTCGCTGTTTTGCCGTCCCGCTAATCGAACCCGCAGCGGAAACCGTGTTTTTTTGTTTACCCTGAATCATCGGAAAGGACCAGAAAAAGGAAACCAATGCTCTTGCCACACATGATGATGTTGCTTATGTTGAGCCCGGTACGCTGGTCAAGGACGTGTTGGTGTGGTTTCTTTCCCTTGTTTTTCCATTAAACAATTGCTCTTCCCCTGAAGCAAGGGCACAAAATTGGCTGATTGCCATTCCGAGGGCGTTCGGAGTGCTTGTTTTCCCCTAGAGAGTGGCCCTTGTCGATCGCGAATGTTGACGACGATCGATCGGTTCTATTAAAACATGTCTACTGTTGCTGAGTGAAACTTTAGTATGGAGTGGACTGTTAAGAAACCATTAGTTAACGAAATTGCTATTTTAAAAAATAGCCAAATATAGTTAAAAAAAACATGGTTGTTTTATCCGTTTAAAATTACAAAAACCGAACCAAAGAACGTTTTGTTCTTCTCTCCGTTTCTCTCAGCAATGTGGTATTGTTTACAATCACCAGCCAAGCGTTTCTTGTTGACAACTATTTTTAAACCCTAGACAACTATTTTCGGCGGGAAAAGGCTTCTTGTTCAGCGCTGGTTCTTCTTACCTCACCGCCACCTGAAACTGGAACGAACGCCTGCCTTCCCCGCGCGCGTGTGTGTGTGTGTGTGTGTGTGTGGCAACGGTTGAAACTGGGTCAACCGCAGCGGTATTCCACCGAAAATGCAATGTCGTCCGGCCGGTTCCGTCGACGACAGGCGTCGGGGCGAGACCTTTAAACAGAAACGCGCGCCGGCAAGATAGAAGCGAACACATACACACAGGCAAGAGTAAAAAAAGATGTGTATCGGAAAGAACACTTCGACGCTCTCCTTTCTCACTGCGCCAATGATTACGACGATCGGCGGTTTAGTGACTTGTTCTGGTGTTATTTTCGTTGTTGTGTCACCGTTGGGAGGTTCTTCGGTCCCTTTCTAAACCCGGGCAGTTCCACACCCAGCGAGGTAGGGCGAGAAAGACAACCCGACACTCGTTTTCAAGGCCCGAACGAACGATCGAACCGCTCCGGGGAGGGAGGGACGCAGCTTAGGGCTCCGTTTTTGGTGGTGGTAGGGTGGACGGGACCGGAATGTTTTTGTTTTTTAAAATCCCTTTCCCATCGGGTTCCGTCCGCAGCCGAAGGGGGAACACATTAGGAAATCATTTCACTAAGGTCAGTTCCCGGTTGCGCATGGGAAAAACGAAAAAGGGACCAAGCTTTTGGGACAGCGACGAAAACACGGCGGAGGAGAGCGGAACGTATTTATGATAGTTTTGTGTCTTCCGTTCTCTGCCATTCGTTGATAACTCGGGCTGGTAAAGAAGAACAGAGAAAGGCACGGCCAGGAAGAAGGGAGGAGGGTCCCGTGCGTGCTGGGTAGAAGAACAGAGATCGTAAATTCGTAGAAAGATTCTAAACGACGGTCGCGGAACTTCGGGGAACTCGCCGTCATCGAATCCGACCCCCTGGTGGTTGCAAAACTTTAAATACTCGCATATCTGCGCGCACAGGGACCTGGGAAATGCAAATAACGGGCCAATAAAAGCTTACAGCCTTACATTTGTTCCATAATTGTTACGCTCATGGTGAAGATGGACATTTAGTTTCCCAGGATCGTATCCCGATTTTGGTTTGCTTTTCTCTTAGCAGGCGCCTGGCGCTGCTACCTGGTTTTGTCAACCAGCTTTTCTCGACGGTTTGAATATGACTTTACCACCGGCCCTCTGTCGAGTGAAAGTAGTAAAGAAAGAATCCTTCGGAGAGAGGGGGGTACGTCAGCGGTGGTGTGTTTCCCGGGTTCAATAAACCCCGATATAATGGTGATTTAAATAAAGAAATGCCGTCCCATGTCCCAGCACTACCTCTTCGCCGTGAAACGCAAAACTCCCTATTCCACCCAAAAACGAACCATGAGAGCCCAATTCTAACCCAAAATTTTCCGAAAACGGGGGGGGGGACCTCATGGAATATTCAGTCAGCGCCTCTTGAACCTTCGAGTTTCAAGTTCATGGTCCACGTGGAGGGGAGAACCATTTTTACGAGCCGTCCGTTCCCCTATCTCCTCGCGATAGCTCCCCTGTTGCTCCATGGGTGGCGGAGGCCTTCGTCGTTCGCTCGCTGGGCACAACAACGCGGCGGCGTGACAGTCGTGTTCTTTTCCCCACCATTTTCCATTCACTCTAGTACAGGCTGCTACTCTCCACGCCGCGCCAGTCTTGCCACCACCACCCACCGTATTCTTCGCGCGGTAAGAATTGGGTGGGCCAAGATCAGCCGCGGCGAAACAGTGCTCCACGACGTCGTGCGGCGGGGCTGGGAAACAGAGAAAAACAGCGATCCCCCGGAAGAACCTATGGTAGTACAGTTCTTTGCCCTACCGTCGCCGTTTCAGCTGAGTGGCCGACGGAACGGATGGATAGAGAAATGCGGCTCGAATTCAGATCGTATCTACTAGCTGTGAATGAATGGTTTTGTTTTTCAACTTTTTAGAACATATCCACTGTTCTATTTCCGTCGGAGTGTTGCCCTGCTCCATGGACCGCCAATTTACATATTTTTCACATACCGACGGTTTCGGCCGGCGTTTTTTTTTTCACCCTCGTCATCGTTAATAAGCTCCTCTTGTTTTGATGAAGGATATGATTTTCATTGCTGTTTTTTTCTTCTCTTTGTTGCATGTTGTTGCTAGGAAAATGAAATAATTCAAGGGGTTTGATTCAAGTGTTTCCACGGCAGTTTAAATCCCCGCACCGAAGCAAAGAAAAAACTAGCAAAAGATCGTCTCCGATCGTCTTTTAAATTGAACAAATTTTTCGTCTTGCATAAAAGTGGAACGATGCGATCCAATCGCTCCAGATTTTCTTGCCATTTTCCCATGGCCATCTTGGCCCTCCGGCCGAGAGGCGAAATTTCCGTAATTTCGTACTCCGAACTTTGGCCGGGGCTTGGAAAGGGGGTGGGGGTGGTCAGTAGAGAAACTTTTCCACACTACTCTTGCGTTTCGCATCTGTTCGGTCGTTCTTTCGTCTCTTTTTGAATATCTCCTTAGTCCTTGGAAGCGGGAAAACAGGATGAATGCTGCAATTCTTGCAGTTTCTTTGCTCCTTTTCGGGGTTGTCTCTCTCTCTCTCTCTCTCTCTCTCCACCCAACAACGTGGGTTTTTATTCGTCTTCTGCTGCAACTTCTTCGAGCTCTGCACACGCAGGAGAAGACGAAGACGAAATCACAGTTCCCCGGGCCGGGTTTGTCCTGCGGTCCGCTTTGGGCCCCTCTTTCGCCCATTACGAAACATGAAATGGAAACAAAAAAAAAAAAACGATGGAAACCAGAAGGAAACACCGCGCGAACGACGAGAAAACCTTCAGCTTGGGTGGAAAAACGGGCGAGCAAAAGTAACATGAAGGAAGCAAACCGAGAGCTTCAGTAGTAACCTACCACGGCGAGAACCGCCGGCACAAAGCAGAAGGGGAGAGAAACATAAAGGAAGCGGAGGGAAGAAGGGGTCCCTTTTCTTGCTCTCCCTTGTCCCCTGCCGGGCCACTTCTCGCTCGCTCGTCCCTTTCTTTTAAAGGTTTTGGCTTCGCCGGTGGTGGCACGAAAGACGACAGCACGTTAGCAGAGAGAGAGAGAGAGGGAGAGTGAGCCCACCGTCATCTCAAACTATGCTGTGAGATGGAATAGCGTACCGTGTGTGAAGTTTTATTTCTTTCCGCCGCACAACCACCGGGAAGGGCACCATAAACGACGGAACGGAAGGCGCACAATAATGGAACGGAGCTCGGTTGTGGGTCTTAGCTCACACACAGGCGGGGTACGATCGTCGTACCCCGGCGTGCTCGAGGGCCAACCATCGATCCCGTCGATCTCTCCCTCGCTCTATCTCGCTACCCTGCCTTGAATTGGATGCGGCCTTTCCAGAGGCCTTTCTGTATTCTCGCGTTCGACCCGGGTCCAGGTTGTTCTTGAGGGCTCGTGTGAAAAATTTCCCCTTCCTACCCTTCCGCTTCTGTCTGCCCCGCGGTGGGGTCTTCTTCTTGCCCGCCAGGGGAAGCGGTGAAGAGAGTGAGAGAGTTTGCTTACCCCGCACCGGGAGAACATCTCATCTCATCCCGGACCGAACGTCGTCGGCGGCCAGCAGAAGAAACCCACCACACACAGGCCGAAGAAAACGATTTCAATGCCTGATGCTTTTTTAAAGAAGGAAACGCCGGAAAGGAACCGGTTTCTTTGGCCCGAGAGATCGATCTCTCCTCTCGCGGCCCGCGCCGTTGGAGTGTGTCCGGTGCTTCCTGCCGCCTCTAGAGCTTCGTTACCGATTACGCACTCTGGGACTTTTCGTGTGGCGAATGTACCGAGAACCTAAAGGTTCGATTTTGGAGATGACGTTAAACCACCGGGCGGGGTGGGAATTCGCGTTGGTGGTGTGCTGGATTGGATTGGATGCCCGCACCACGACGATCGGTCAGCGTGTCGGGCGATATGAGGATCGATCCTGGTAGGAGAACCGAGAGAACCAACCACACTAGCGACATCTGTGCGCCAGGAATGGTAATCCTTGAAATGTTCCCCCACTTGTGGCGGTTTTGATCTGATCGATGGGAAAACTGTTCCTTTTCAGCCGATGAACAATAACACTGCGAGAAATGTTGACTAATGGGACGAGACCAACAGAGGGAGAGAGAGAGAAGGGAGAGAAAGCAGAAAAGTAGAAAGGTCCTCCGTGTTTACCTGTCTTGGCGGTAACTAAATGGCCAGTGTGAACTATTGGCGCATTTGTGCCCCGAACCCCAGCTGGGTTCATTTTCTCGTTGGCAGCATCATCGTGATGAGCCTGAGCCCTTTTCAAGCCCCGTCCCTACATAATCCTCTTCACGCCTTTTGTTTCGTCCTTTATTGTTTTATTGGCCGGGGGTTTTCCTTGGATCTCTATTCACACATCGATCAGCCACGCAAACTTTCCATTGAAGGACGACGGACCTCCTTTATCTGGTTTGTTAACACCTTTCGGAAAGAAAAGACGTATTAGGTACGTTTTCGAACGGTCGCTTTGGTGGCAATTGTTCTAAGGTGATCTGTATGTAGCTTCAATCTGACTTCAGCACAAATCTCCATCCAATTTACATGCCTTTTTTTTTTTTTTTTTGTTATTGTACAAACAAACAGAAGTACTCGAAAAAAATGCACATAAAACAACCGCTCATTCGTGTCCCGCAACGTGTGTTCTTGCAGATAGCGTAAAGATATGCGAAAGGCAAAAAAAAAAAAACTTGTGTGTGTGCGCGCGCGGCGGACAAGCGGTCCTAACCCCGGATGGCGATAGATGAAGAAAAATTCGTGCACACCGATGTACCAGGCTGCCAGGAGCCGCGGAATAACAGTGAACCGGTTGAAACATTTCACCAACCACCGTTGCCGGCAGAGGCAGCCTTCGTCACTCGGACGGAACCGGCACTTATGGTTAGAATTTGAAATTTTGTCATTTTTTGCGCACCTCCTCGGTGGCATGCTGGTGGTGCTTGGTGTGCTATTTATTTATGTTTTTGCGCTCCTAACTCCTCGGCCCTTTTCGGTGTTGGTTGGTTGCCTCGTGTACACTACACTGCGCCGCTTTGTCGACTTTGGGGAGGGAATGGGGTTTTTTTTTTGGTTGTTCAGGGTGCCGTTCGGACTTTTTACATCAGTACGTAAATTTATTCACCACCTTTGGATAAACTTGACTTCCATACGATCCAAGAAAAGCAGGAACAGGAGTGAAGAGAGAGAGAGACGGGGAGAAAGCAAGGATGGGTGGCCGCGAACGCGTTGTACTGGAACGCGCTAGTTGTTTCGCTGTTGTTTCACCCTTCCGATGGTCCGCAAGTGTGAAGTACTAAATGCGTATCCAATTCTCTCCAATTCTCCGTGCCCTTCGACCAGCCTTCCCTTCGCCTGGACGAAATTATTACTTCGAAGACAGCCCAAAACCTAGGCACAATCAGCACGACCCCAACGGCCAGCGAAAGGTCCTGGTGGGGGAGTCGGCAGGTGTGTGAAACCTTACGCGAGAATGGACCGAAAAACACCGGTTCAATGTGAATGAAACCGTAGAGGGAAAACCAAACTTTCCCCCTCGTAACACCGGACCGAACGAAGGGAGGGTTTTTTTTTCGGGGGTGGACGTGGTGGAAAAGGAGATACACGGGAAAACGGAGGGCAGAAACGGTACATGCACGTGCCGCATGCGCACACCGACCGATATCTGGAAACGATGACAACAACTTTCGGCTGCCTTCTCTCTTCTATTGCTGCGAAAGGGCGCCAGAGTCGCCGTCGTGCCCTAAAGGCCACGAACGACGACGAGGACGACGGCAACGAAACGGAGGGTCGTTTCGATCCTTGCGGGGGAGAGTGCCACTGTCCCTCGCGCGTCGTCGTGGAAGGAAACCCCTCCCGTCCCGTCTCGGTTTGATTTCTCTCCCCCCGAACACCCACCGCCATCGGTTGGCGCGGAAGGTTGTTCCGGGCGGTCGGTCGGGCGGGGTCTCGGGCTGTGCTCTGGCCAAAGCGGGCAACCAATCGATTCTCCTGCGCGCCTGATACTTTCCGGAAGTGACACTGGAATGCTAACCGACGGGGGATCCACATCAATCCCGGCAGGTTGTTGTGTTCACCGTGTCCTCGCAGGCTGGACAATTCCACCGGATGTGTCCGCTCTGCTGTCGGCGACAAATGGAAACCGGATGTATTTTGTAGCGAACGAAAATTGCACCTTGTTATCCTGTAGTTGCCTTCTGCCTTTGTGTTTTTTTTTTTTATTCCGGCAGCAGATTCTATCTGTGGTTCCCGTTTCCCCGGAGGAGTTCTGCGAGAATGGCCAACACGGTGTATCGATCGGTGCGGAGCGAATCCAAAAACGGCAGCTATACCCCTAATTCTCTCTCTGTCGCGTCGCTCTGTATCGTTTGGTCCCCCCAGGCCCGGTCTTTGGCCAACGGGAGCTGGAGTTTGCGCCTTGGCCATGTGTTGGAGGTGTTCCGAAACATTCCGTGCCCGAGGTGTGCTGTGCCCTGGTTGGAAGTAGCTTTCACTTTCATTTTGGCGTGCCCCGGCCGGAGGCCGTAGAATGCGAAATTGTGTCCAATATCGATCGATATCTATGTGTTAGAAATATGTTCGCATGGTGGAATTAAAAAGTTCAATTAATTTTTACAACATATCCTTCATCCTTTTCTTTCGTCGATTTGTTTTTTTTTTTTTTCGTTTTTGATTGTTTTGGGGAATTTCGTTCGTTTGAAGTTAGTTTCTAATGTGTGTATGGCACATGTGGTCACACTTCCGAATCCGAGCATGCACCCGCACCACGTTTATCCTTCACGGTTTCGCCGAAACTATAGAGGGCAAGCTCTGTCCTCCGTCGAATGGTGCGCGCCTGGCACCGTGAAGGGAAACCGGCGCGCGCACTAATGCAATGGGCACTCTATACTTGCCAGGTAACAGCGTTGAAGGGAAAACCTTTTCCAACGATTACCTTCCACCCGGCGGTAAGGGCTCTCTCCATCTCTCTCTCTCTCTCTGTGGGCGGGGGAGCACATTTTGCAAAACAAATAAAAACTTGTATCCTGACGGCGGAGGCCTGGTGGGGACGCACAGGGCGCATGCGTCCGGATCGGATCCTTTGACGGTGGCATGCCGTGAAAGCCGGTGAAAACTGTGGCCGGGTGGTTGCCCGCCGGTTTTCGCCCACTGCTCTCGACGTGACGCATTTTCTCCCGGGCCAGAGAAACAGGAAATCAGAAAACGTAGGAATTGGAAGTTTGAAGTTTTCTCGCCAAACTGGCGGGGGCCGGCCGAGGGAGTCCGTTTGGTGGGGAAGATTGGTTGTTTTTCTTTCTTTCTTCTGATCCGTTTTTTTTTTTGCCCTCCGATGATTCATTTAGGGGGGCGTCCGCTCTTAGGCAACATCGCTGCCGGAAAGCCAGCCAGTAGGTGGTGTAGCTGTTCGGCCGAAAGGACGAGTTTTTGGTTATTTTCGCGCGCATTTTGTGTGCTCGTCTAGAGAGTATGGAGCAGCAACGGTGCCCGGTGGTGGAGGTGGAGGGAAGCATACTTTTTGAACGGGCGAGATTAGGCGGACGATTTCTCACGCTGTGCAGTGTAAGTTTGTGGCATTCTGGACGGACGGA
>JAOEFI010000003.1:37736034-37750216 GCA_034621735.1 Anopheles plumbeus
GGGGGGGTTGGGCGTCCTTAAGTTTTCCACTGGCCCGAAAGGCAGCGCTTTTGCACTAGACGGCAAATTTCAATTAAACTCCAATTAGAGTTGGTGCGGGCGTGTGCGTTCCGAGGCGTAAAATTGGGTGTTATTGTAAACAACATTAGGAACGCCCCATCTGGGCGTCCGATGGTGGAAAATTAGGCGCGTGGACGAATGGAAAATTCGCATCCCATGCGACGCAACGCGAGCGGAAGTGTAATAGTGGGTATGGTGGGCAATATTTCCCTCGGAATGGAGCAAGTTTTGCCCCGGGCAGCTTCTAAATCCAAATGCTAAATCTCATGGCCAGTTTTTGAAATGTTTTGGATGCTGGCGCGCCGGCCGAACGGAATCGTGGGGAAAATTCATCACCAACGGAACCGTATGGTGAATGAGTAAAAGTTTCCAGAGTATTCGCACTGCACTGCACCGAAACTGGCTGCGGGGACGCTCGGTTGGCCGTACGAGAGGGAAGTACTTTGGACTCATTCGCTCGGAAAAGCGATATTTTAATTAAAATATCTCAAATTTTGGAAAAGTGCTCTCCTTCAAATAAGGGTTCCTTTTTGGTGGCGCATTCAGTAATGCACACGTTCGAATTTCGGGGCCGGTTTTTCCGGTGCTTATCGCGATGATATTATAATGCCAGTCGGGAGTTGTGATAAAGCTGATAACTCGTTTACAGTTCAACTGTACTCCACTTTTGCGACGATTATAAGGTTTTAAGAATATTGCTTAATTTTGTTTAATATGATGAAGTGTATAAACCTGCTAAAGGATTTATTGAAATAGTGTTAACCACTTATATTGCAGTATCTGTTTATGTTGCAAAACATGATGGAAAAACTGTGACCGAAATCGTTAGAAAAGTCGGAGTGGATTGTTTCACATTCGTTGTTAGATTCCAAAGCAAGCCAACGGCTCGACAGAATACAAGGACCCCATTTGCTACAACGATGACGATTTAGCGATGAAAATGACCCATCCATTAGGTAAGGTTAGGAAGAATCAATTAAAAGTTTGGATGACAAACGTCCGTCTAAGTGCTTCGTTTTGTTAGCTTAAAATACGGTTTGCGGTTGATAGGAGGGCACCCGAAAAGAGGGATACTTTTCGCACAGTTGTTTGTTGTGGTCAGTGCCACAAATGATCAGTGGACGAGATGGGGTTCATCCACCGCATGTGGTTTTTTCGCGAGTTCCGAGAGTACGAAAAGTTTTAAGTTCTGTGTTGGAAACAAATACGAGTTACGAGTAATGATTTGAAACCGAAATATTTCATCCCTAATACGCCGTATGTTGGTGTTTCACTATCTGAGAACTAACATAGGCTAACGGTTTATTACATGTTTATTACGGCACTCACACACCCCCTTACGAATCGACAATGACCAGGCGCCTCCATCGGTTTGAAAGCCAGCCCTTCGGTTCGCGATTTCTTCGCACCCGATCCCATTACGTAATGAATGGTCTTCGGGGTGGACGACGGTGGCTGGTGGTGGCGGAAAACGATGGTCGGTCGATTGAGAGTTGTATCCTTTTCAGCTTACACTTGTATCGAACGCTGAACACGACGCAGGTTGCCGGGCGAACTGTGGCGCGGAAAATGGATACACCGTAGAAGGCGAAGGAGGGCGGCAAAATGTTATAATCTGCCACGGCTATCTGTGAATGTTGTTGGGCAAAGGACGACGAGCTTGTGAAACCGGGGTGTGTGGGGATTTCTGATTCGATAGTCGTAGCGCAGGCTGCGGAAAGATAAATGGAGCCATTGTCGGTAACGGGTTGCGTCGCAGCTTGTCCTCGTTCGCCTTAGTGGTGTATTTTGTTGCTTTTTCTATCCTTCGTGTGGGGGTGTGTGTCCTTGTGTGCTGCTGTGTTGAGCAGCTGCACAATGGAATAGATATCTGGAGTGTGGCTCCGGCAGTATCGGCCCTTACAAAGGAGTTGTCCGAGAAATGCTTTCACAAGCAGACATCTTGCAGGCTCCAGCTCCAAGCTCTAATAGTGGCAGCCGGTTGGAGAGGAAAATTAACAAGCAGAAATCCAGTTCCAAAAAGCAGGAAAGCTTGCTTCAGAAGTGCGTCGAAAGAGGGTTATGAAAATGTTACTACCTTTGAAATATTTCAAAAGGGAAAAATGACGGAAAAATTAAATTGAGCATGAAAGAAAAATAACCTTTAAACTCCAAACGTCTTATCCGCTTTAGAAAAATACCTACTCCAAGACGTTGCTTGAGCGTACGAGATTACAAAGAAGCAGGAACTGATAGCATCACATTTCAGCGCACATTCTCCAAACGCTGCAGGGATCGGCACCGAGTGGGTGGCTGGGTGGATGAGCACTCGGGCAGATATGATTTCTTTTCTTGTCTGCTTATCCGCGGCGTGGAAACTTCTCTTGCGGGTCGCCCGGTCGAGCTGAATGCCAACAACATGCCCGGCGCCTGCTGAAATCGCAACTGACAGGCGAAAAGACAGTTTTGTGTGAGAACATCGTGAAATGTTCTCCATTTTGCCGTTCGTGTACGTACGTCCATTGTTGGCGTGTTTCGGGTTTCTTAGCATGCGTCCGAGATGTTCAGCGTTTTGTGCGTCCGTGTGTGTGTGTGAATATGTGCGTTGGAGAGAACAGGCAAAAGCGCTCTTGACAAATGTTTGCAAAGTAAGATTACAGCGATGTAGAACATTATTTTTGCTGTAAAAGTATGTTACAGCAGCGCGATACGAAGAGAGCTTACAATGCTTTCTTAATTCCAAGATTTCCAAAATTGGCGTGACAAGTTTAGAATGTTGACATGCATCAAGGCAGCGCCTACTAGGATCACATACTCTATACACGCCTTAAAGCGAGGGTTTAAATTTTGTTTATTTTAACTCCTGTTGATGTCTTGCTTTATGTAAGATAAAAACACCACGACAACATGGCGTCCTGAACGCATGGTTCAATGATAAGTATTTAGAGCTGTGTTATTAAAACATCTTGAGGATAGTTTAATGCCCGAAGGTTTAAGACGAAATAATGAACAGGATGTGACGGAGAATAAGGACTTGAGGAAAATCGAACCAATAGGTTATTCATCTAGCAAATATTCTATTGTTAAACATGATGAGGCCTGGATAGTGGGAGGAGGGTTCGAACAAATGTGCTTGAGTCTTTGTGTTGAGACTGGAAGATATTGTTTCGAGGGCCATGGGAAGGACACTCTCTCTTTTGTGTTTTCGTTTCGTCGTTTGAGTGTTTCTAGTCAAGTATGTTTTTTTCCTTTCATTCGCTTCATTTTCGTGTCTCTCTCTTTAATGGTGCAGGTCGGCGACGAGATACTGGCCGTCAACCTGGTGGACGTGACGCGAATGTCGCTGGACGACGTGGTGATTATCATGTCGATCCCGCGCCGCCTCGTGCTGGCCATCCGCCAGCGGCGCGGCAACCGGGGCGCGAACTCGCCCGGCCCGGCGCAGATGACGCGCCACGAGCAGAAGCCGCCGCCGGTGGTCGTGATCAAGCGGGACCTGCGCGACGAGGACCTGGACGACTCGGACCGGGCGCCCCGCTCGTCGCGGTCCTCGCGCGAACGGCGCACCGGCGACGGCCGGGAGATGACGGAGTCGCGCTCGCGCCTCGGGCTGGGCCTAAACAATTACAGCCCGCAGAGCGAGCAGCTGGACATGTACTACGGCGGCGGCGGTCGGCACGGACCGGGCGGTGGCGCGGTGGAGACGCCCAGCTGGGGCTACAAGCCGCCGCCCCCGCCCTCGGTTATCACGGAGCAGCCGAAGGGGATGCACGGCCAGGGAGGCGGCGCCGGCGGGGGCGGCTTCCACACGTCGCACTCGTACTACCAGAACGCGGGCACGCTCGAGAGCCTGGCGGAGAAGGTGCACGCCTTCTACCCGTCGGCCACCACGAGCCGGCGCATGTCGGCGGGCGGGGCGGGCGGGCCGGGCGTGGCGATGAGCCAGTCGCACCAGCGCTTCCCGCGCAGCGGCTCCGACCAGCACCTGCCGCGCGTGGAGTACGCCGACTACGCCTCGCTCGGGCGCCACCCGCTGCTGGCGCGCTCGAGCCTCAAGAACGACCTGGTGGGCGCGGCGCCGATCGCGGGCGGGACGCTCGGCCGGTACGGGCGGTACGACGCGCCGCAGATGCAGCAGCAGCAGCACGCGCAGTCCTCGCGCGCGCCCAAGTACGGCCCGAGCCCGCTCGGCGCGACGGCCTCGCTGCAGCGCCGCTCGCGGCCCGCGCTCGACTACTCCAGCGACACGGAGGCCACGATCGGGCCGCGGCCGAGCTACTACTACTACAACCACCCGGCGATGGCGGCCAATACGATCGCGCGCGGCAGCACGCAGGCGCTCGGCGGCGGGCCGGAGTTCGCCAAGTTCAACTCGCTGCCCCGGGAGCGGCCGGGCGCGCGGCTCGGGCTGCGCGGGCGCCTCGTCGACCGGCTGCAGGACGAGGCCGACGGGAACGTGTCGGCGCCCGAGTACTCGCTGCCGATCCGGCGCGACATCCGCGACCTGCGCCAGCGCATCACCGCCAGCCCGTCCATCTTCACCTCGGACGAGTACCGGGCGTGGCTGCGGCGCGCGCCCAGCAGCTCGGCCATCTGCGAGCAGATGCGCGCCTCGCGGGACCTGCTCAACCAGCAGCGCGCGCACCGCTTCTCGTGCAGCGCGGAAAACATCCACGACGTGCTGCGCAACACCGAGCACATCTACAGCAGCCGCACCGGGCTGATGGGGGTGGCGGGAGGGGGCGTGGGCGGCGCTGGCGGTACCCTCGACCGGCACTCGCTGGCGGCCGGCGGGCCGCGCATGTCCTCGCTGCCGGTGCGCTCGCTCTCCTCGCAGCACATCGGCGGCCCGTCGTCGATCCGCTCGCCGAGCGTGCGGCGCATGCGGCAGCTGCTCGAGCTGACGCAGGGCGCGGCCGGCGGGTTGGTGGGCGGGCCCGGGGGCGGCGGCGTGCCGAGCTCGGTGGTGGCCGCCCTGGCCGCGGGCCACCAGAGCCCGGCGCCCACGCCCAGCACGACGCTGCCGCGGGCGCACCGCCAGATCGACATCAACCCGGCCGAGTACACCAAGTACAAGCTGGACAAGCCGGTCGTGGACGCCGTGGGCATGTCGGGCATGCTGTGGATCCACCTGCTGGCCGGGCGCGGCCTGCGCGCCATGTCGGAGCCGGCCCAGCTGCAGCAGCCGCTCATCCGCGACCTGTACTGCGTGCTGGAGTGCGACCGCATCCACAAGGCGCGCACCGTCGTCCGCTCCGGCGACCTGCAGTTCGACTGGGACGAGTCGTTCGAGCTGGACCTCGTCTGCAACAAGCAGCTGGACGTGCTCGTCTACTCCTGGGACCCGCAGCACCGGCACAAGCTGTGCTATCGGGGTGCGCTCTCGCTCACGACCCTGCTACGACAATCACCGATTCATCAGCTCGCGTTGAAGGTAAGCCAAGCAGGTGGAGCTGCTCTAACACGATGGCCCCTTCGGATGACCCCAGAACTCCCCAAAAACGTATACTCACTTCTCCATCTCATTCTCTGCGAAGGTTGAACCGAGGGGCACGATCTATCTCCGGCTGCGACACACGGACCCGTTCCAGCTGTTCCGGCGCCGCGGCCTCCCGAGCCTGCGGGGCAACGTGCCGGCCCTGTTCGGGGCCGACCTGGAGACGGTGGTGACGCGCGAATCGAAGGGAGCGCCCGGCTGCGCCCCAGTTCCTATCATACTGCGCCGCTGCGTCGAGGAGGTGGAACGGCGCGGCCTAGACATCATCGGTCTCTACCGTCTGTGCGGCTCGGCGACCAAGAAGCGGCTCCTCAGGTGCGTGGTGTCCCCCCTCACTGCGACTACCATCGGGTCGGTTCTTTCATTTTCCCCACGTTTTCTTCCTCTCGCCCACAGGGAAGCGTTCGAGCGGAACAGCCGGGCCGTGGAGCTGACACCGGAGCACGTGCCGGACATCAACGTGATCACCGGCGTCCTGAAGGACTACCTCCGCGAGCTGCCCGAGCCACTGTTTACCAAGTGTCTCTTCCAGATGACCGTGGACGCCCTAGGTAGTGCTGCCGCCCAGCGCCACACTCCCGTACTGACCCCGGTCCGTCTCTTTCCCTCTCCTCCTACAGGTGTGTGTTTGCCGGACGACCCCGAGGGCAATGCCAAACTCATGCTCAGTATTCTGGACTGCTTGCCGCGCGCGAACCGAGTAAGTGCCCTCCAGCTCTGTCCCTCGGCCTCGGCGAGTCGTTTCCTTATGTCGGTCCTGTTTTTTTCCCTCCCCCTCCCCCCCTCTCAGGCGACGCTCGTGTTCCTGCTCGACCACCTGTCGCTGGTCGTGTCGGCGGCGGAGCGCAACAAAATGTCCGCCCAGGCGCTGGCGACGGCGCTCGGCCCGCCGCTGATGCTGCACTCGGCCAGCGTCGGCGCGAACGAGGAGATCGACCACGCACAACCGATCGCGGTGCTCAAGTACCTGCTGCAGATCTGGCCGCAGCCGGGCAGCGGTGCCCCGGGCGCCACCGGCGGTCCCACTTCAGGTAACGTAATTCTTATACGTCCCGCTGGCAAAATGAAATAAAAACTAAAATTTGAAAAAAAAAACCAACACCACCGCCGGCTCGCGGCCACCCCCTTTCGGACCGCACGGTACCCACCACAACCCCCGCCCACCGATCCACTCATCCACTCGCACACCAACACACACGTCTCCGTCGCCTGCTCCGTTTGCTGTTGTGTATCGATGTGATGTGTACAACCGCATCTCCGTCCGACGCATCGGCCGTCGTCGCAAGCACCACCGAGCGGATTTGGTTTTCTTTCGTTTCACGGTTTCTGCCACTTACTTACGGTTCCGTATTTTATTACTTTATTTTATTCCTCTTTGGTTTTCATTTTGATTTTTGCTGTAAGTACTCGAATGTTGTTTTTAGTTTTTGTTCACTGTACCACACGACGGGGTGTGTGCTTTTGTGTGGAGGAAGTGACGACAGCTGCTTCCCGGCAGGAACGCATCGATCGGTGGTGATCGTTTCAATCGTAGCTTCTCGAACGTATTGCTATTGCTGTGTCATATTTTCCGAAATCAAACGAAACAACAAAAAAAACACCCATTGAGAACAGTGTACACGATGGTCAATACCTTGAGAAGCTATGGATTGAATTCGTCACACATTCGTGTTTTGTAACTGTAACATCCTGGCCCATCTATTGTACTATTTCTTCTGCCCTCTACCTCATCTACACACTCACCATTGCACGCCGGATTCCATCGAGTAGTAGTGAATGTTGAATCGTTTGTTTACGTTCGTAATTCACAATCAACCCTTAACATATATGATACCTCTATTATATAGCACCCTCCGTAGCCAACAGCATCCGTGAACTGTGAATATATATGCTGCGTGCTGGACTGACCGGATTCACCAGTTTCCCGATTTCCTTTGGCTGCCGTTTGTCGTTTGCTTGTGCTGTTTTCCGCTTTTTCTCATCTCTCCCAAAAATGCACTGCCCGTCATTTCTTTACCACACATCACCCGAACCACATCAAATGGAATGTTGCTCTGTTTTCATCAAGCATAAGTGCACCCACTCCTACGTCCAACCGCCCTCTCCAACTCCCCTTCTTCGAGCAGTAGTTTGTGTCATTGTAATTGCTTTCTTAAAAAAAAGGGGGTTGGCTGGCATACGACTCTCAGTTTATTTTGCATTTCTCTCGTCTCGCGACTATCGGTGAACATTTTGTGTGGTTCAGTTTTGCATAATTTTAATGCTTGCCAAATTGGTCAAAATCGATTAGGTTTAGGGCCGATTCACCAACCTCCCCTCATGCGATCATCCTGCATCGCTATCCAAACATCATATACTTGAACGGATCTGAGAGAAGAGTGGAAAAGGGGAAAGCGGTGGGAGGGAGAAGTGGGACAAAAAAGGGGTTGTTTAAAAGCGGGGGGAGGGCGAGCGGGTGGCAAAGGAAAGTCGTCCGTCGACACATATGGCACCATAAATTCGTTTGATTTTTGCTCCCTTTCGCTCACTCACTTCCTCACTCACTCACACGCTCGCACTCATGGACCGCATTGCCAATACAACCCCACACACACAAAGACATGGTACTTCCGGCCAGAGGGACGATCATGACCATCATTACAGTCACACGATCACCGGTACATCTAAGAGAAGCGTGGGAGAGAAGTACATAAGAAAGCAGTAGGACATTAGCTCGATCATCCATAGCGCCTTGTTTGGTGGGTTTTTTTTTAGTGTGAGATTGGTAGTAGTGAACAAGTAGCGCATCCTAGTAGCGCTAACGCATGCTGGCACGTATTTGCTAGGCAAAGGCTGTGACCTCTTGAGCGTGGTAGCCACACAGTCCAGTAGCGCACTAAATCAGACACTCATATTGCCGCTACTTTTCATGCTGTTGCTACTGCCGCCGGTGGACAGTATACTATACATAACACACGTGAACAAACACCTTCCCTTTCGGCTGCTCATTGCTCCATTTCTGGCGTTTTGCGAATGCGTTCCATAATTAGTGGCCACAAGCGTACGAAACTAGAGTGATAAATATTTTATATAATACTTTTCGGCAGTAGTGGAATGCGTATACCTTTGATTCTTCCACCATTTTTTGTTGTTGTTTAGTTTTGTTCGACAGAATGCAATTTCACGTTTCATCTCTTTTTGCCTTCCCTTCGCATCACTGGCAACCCCGTATGTTTGATTTCGTTTCGTACTCCTTCAATCTCCTTTGGAAGTGCACAGCATAAAATCCAACTCATCTTTCGATTTTTTCCACCACTTGGGAATAATAAAAGAAGAAAGAGAAAGGGAAAGAGACATAAAGATAGAAAGAGGGAAAGAAAAAAATATATAGAGAGCAAGAGAGTAAAAAGAGGACAGTAATAATGTTTAACTGAGTTTGACTACGAGAAGAGGCTAGAATGGAAGTGAAACAAAAAAGTAAATGCACCGGACCACACTCCATATTAAGTACTCACCATCAGAAACAGCACACGAAACAGAACCAGAATACACCTAATCACAAATACACACACACACACACGTACATACACCCGCACACCCAGCGGAAATGTTGGGGAAGTCCAGCCGGACACCATCTCGTCGGTTTTCCCGTTGCGATTCCGAGATCCTGGGACACCGATTGCGGCGATGCGGCGAGCGTTTGAGCGGAGGGAGAGTGAGTGAGAACGGGAGTGCTGACCGGACAAAGGGAGGAGCAGTCTTCAGTGGCGCCGATCTTCCGAGGGCCGAGTTGGGCTGCTGCTGGAACCGGCCGGACGCCACGCCGTGCGCTGCCAACGAGAAGAGTGTGCGTGTCCGCTTCCCGTACTGAGCTCCTACGAGTTTTCCGTCCGCTTTGGCCCTTCTCTGTGTTTTTTCCCTTTTCTTAGTCTAGTACTCGATGTTTCGTGTGTTGCTGTTGCCCCCGTAACCATAGTTTAGCGTTGGTTTGTGTGTATGTGTGTATGTGTGTTTTACGCCTCTCCCATCCCCGCCCACCCACCTTGTGTTAGATGTGCCAATGTGTTGTTCTTTGCCAACCGATATTTCGCGTTTATCTCCACGAAATGGGGGTCGATTGTTTTTGTTTTCAACCCTCCGGGGGTTGAAGGTGGACCAGGGCGGTTTCTATGAAGCATGCGCCTTGCCCTACCTCGCCCGACTGTACATACGCAGGTGATCTGTGTGGTGATCTTGGCCGTTTATTTGACTGTGTGCTTCCCGGACACCCGGTGTCGGAATGTTTCAGCATGTGACAGTAGTTCTCCATCTTGTGGCTTGCCTGTGTCCTACTTGCAACCGAGTATCATGTTTCTCTGTCCCCAACCGGGGATACCTTCCCTACGCTCCCTCACTATCTCTCTCGAGCGTCTCTTCCATTTTGCTTCCTTCTCAAAAAAAAAAGAGAGAGAGAAAAAGAAAGAGTCCAAAAGATCTAGCCACAAAACAAACCAAACCCTTCTACTTCTTCTACTCTAAACTCTGCTGCAAAACAACCACACTGATGAAGCCAAACTTGTTTTCTCAAACCGAACTCGCAATATCTCGTGGTTAATTCAGAGTCCTATGTAGACAGGTCGGCGCGGCGAGCCAGTCGAGCCGCGTGGAAACAAAGCCAGTGCGTTGCAAGCGGGCAAATCGCCGGCACTGCAGCCGTCACTGCAGCCGCCGGGCAGCAGCAGCAGCAGCAGCAGCCATCAGCGCAGCAGCAGCAGCTCCAGCATCCACCAGCAGCATCTCAGCAGCCACAGCACCAGCAGCACCAACTTGGTGGCGTCGGCGGCGTCGGCTTCCATCAGCTCCAACATCAACAACAGCAGCAGCAGCAGCAACATCATCAACAGCAGCAGCAGCAGCAGCAGCCACATGCTGGCGCAACCGTCGGCGTCGGCCCTGCTGGCGGCGTCTATGCAGGCCCGTTCAGCAGCCAGCAATCCATCAACCACATCCTCGGCGCTCGGTCAGCATCTGCTCTCAGCCACTCCCAGCACTCTTCAGTATCAATCAGTAGTGGCTCAGTTAGCTCAATCGCATCGAGCCTTGCAACAAGCGGGCCAACAGGTAACGAAACACTGATCCCGCTAAACCCCCTCGATCACACCCCACCCCCAACCGTCCCCAATTTAGCTCCAAACACCAGGTCCAACTAGAACCCCGTACTCGTACACGCGCCAACACGAAACACCACGACACGAGTCACAGCATACCGACGCCCACACTGCTCGCCACACGCCTCTCACGATGCGTGGCCCCCAACCCATCATCTTAGTCTAAACGTTAGAGCAGGAGGGGGTAGAGGGTAAAGAACAGAGAGTAGAGAGACGCCGTACTGAAGCGGTCAGCGGTTTAGGTTGTGGGTTTTGTTTTGGTTTCGCTGGTTTCGTTGGGGACCGACTCTGCACCTGGGAGTGGGGAGTTTCCACGCGCGACGGTGTAGTAGGCCACCGGTCAAACGGAACTGGGACTGTGCTGGGACTTTCCTGTGGGCCTGCGACAAACGCTCTGATCGGTTTGTACTTGTTGTTGTGTCCACAGCACCATCCATCGGAGGTCTCAGCGGGCTTGGCGGAGCGCGTCCAATCGCCACATCACGCCACACCCTCCCCAAGCTCTAGTTCCACTTCGTCCGCGTCCGGTTCTGGGTCGGGTAAGTAGCGAGCACACCAGCGGGAGGAAGGATCGCCCGTCGTCACAGTTCCCTCCTTCCCCTGTCGTTCCAGGTACTGACACAATCAAGCGTGGAGCGTCACCCGCGTCTGTTAAGTTCAAAGAATCCACCAGCAGCTACTCCCTCAAGTCGGACACCCAGAGCCGCATCCTGGGCCGCAACGGTCTGGCGGCGGCAGCGACGGCGACGACTTCCGGCGGCCCAACCGCCACGGAGTTGCTCCACTCCGCAGGTCACTCGAGGGCAGCGAGCGGGCTGTTCGCTTCGTCGGCCGGCGTGGACTACCTGTCCTCGACGTCCTCGATCGCGTCCTCGCTCGCGTCCTCGGTGGCGTCCTCATCGGCGGCGGCGACGGCGGCGGCTGCAGGCGGTCCAACGCCCTCCAGCCTGTACGGGAAGCTGTCGACGGTGGCGGCGGCCGCTCCGAGCGCCACCAGCACGCTCAACATCACCACGTTCAGCCTGGATGAGAAGAACAACCTGGTCGTGTCGCCGTCGCCCTCGTCCGCCTCGGAGTCGTCGTACCGCTCGTCCAGTCCGGCCTCCAGCATCCAGCGGGACAAGTCACCGAACAGTCTCGGCGAGGCGGGCAGCTCGCGTGGGGCACCGACTTCCGGCTCACCCTCATCTCTGCGCCGCCAGGAGCAGCTTGACCGTGCCGACAGCCTGCCGGTCTCAGCGGCCGGCGGGTCCTACGCTGCCACGAGCAGCGCCGCGGCCACGACGGCCGGGACTTCCGCCTCCTCGTCGTCCTCCGGCGGCGGGTCGTTCATGTCGTCGCTGCGCAGCCAAACCCTCGGCAGCTACCAGTTCCCGTCGAGCAGCCTGAAGCTGACGAGCCAGCTGGGCGGCAGTGGTGGCGGCTCGCAGGACTCGCAGGACGACGGCAGCACGTCGTCGCTGCTGCGCAAGCTCACCTCGTCCCTGTCGCGCACGATCGTCAGCAACACCGGCACAC
This sequence comes from Anopheles plumbeus, assembly GCA_034621735.1. Taxonomy (NCBI): domain Eukaryota; kingdom Metazoa; phylum Arthropoda; class Insecta; order Diptera; family Culicidae; genus Anopheles; species Anopheles plumbeus. The sequence continues at coordinate 37,748,215 of JAOEFI010000003.1, forward strand.
TGCCCCTATCGCTGGGTCGCGACAAGCTGAGCGAACTGTCGGGCTCGGGAGCGGGAACGGGATCCGGTTACGCAAGCTCCGGCATCGGCAGCATCGGCGGCACGAGTAGTAGTAGCAGCAGCAGTAGCGGTGGCGCCCTCCGCACCATGAGTTCCTCCCTCGGCTACGCGGGCATGGGCAGCGGGTCCTCGGCGTTGGACGGCGGGGGCCCATCGACGTCGGGTGTCGGGGCCGGCATGGGTTCGGCCGGGGGGTCGGTCACGTCCGCCGCGGCCGTCACGAGCATGAACCTGTACGGCACGCTGCCGAAGACGCACTCCTCCGTGTACTCGTCGTACGGCGCGGGCGTGACCTCGGTGAGCGCCTCGGGCAGTGCGCTGTCGGGGCTGCTGTCGGGCACTAGCAGCTCGTACGGCATCAGCGAGCGCCTGCGCGCCCTCACGACCGGGGCCACGGGCGGCGGGGGCAGTGGCGGGGGCAGCCTCGGGGCCGACGGGTCCGGTGGGTCGAGCGGAGGCATCGACAGTGGGGCCGCGTCGTCGTCGGCGGGCGACCTCGATAGCAGCGCGTACGACTACGAGTCGTCCGGCTTCTCGTCGGCGTCCTACAGCGGGATGGCCACCAGCGGGGCCTCGATTGGTTCCGGCGGTGGCCTCTCGTCGTCGTACTTCAGCACCGGCAGCAGCAGCAACAGTCCGTTCGCTGCCGGCGGGTCCGGCGGGACCGCGGGCGCACCGAGCGACCCGGGCGGCCCGTACCGGGTGCAGTACGCGTCCACCAATCCCTTCCTGCCCAGCTTCAACCCGACGGGTGACGGTAGTAACGGCGGTCGCGGGGACTCCAAGCACGGGGTCGACCACGACGACGAGCCGTTCGATATGAAGTGAGCCCCACAGGGAACCTCACACTTTCAGTATTAACAAACGGAACACAACGAGCCCCGCGGGTAAAGGTTATCGGTTCTATTTGTCGTCGAGGACACCCAAATAAACAAACAATCAGTTCCGCTGTCGTTGGAGGCGTTAAGCATTCTACCCTCACATCACGTAACACCAATCTAAACCGCGTAGTGGGGCCCGATGGCCCGGCCAGGTGTTGGTTGCCTTTTTGTTAGAAAGTTTGTGTTTTTGTTTCACGTTTCTACTTTAGTCCATGTCGACGATGTTATCCGGACGCGCCTTGCTCCCCGTGCGTGTGTGTGTGTGGCGCGAGCTCTTGAGCAGCAAACGCCCGACGATACGCCGAACGCCAGCCTGCGTTCGAGGGGAGTAGGGTCAGTCCTTATGATTGTTACTTCTGCAAGGAGGCAAAAACTATTAACAAAAACCAAACGGAGCGAAGGCTTGAAAAGAGGATGAGATACTAACGAGAGAGAAAGAAAAAAACATAAACGAGAAATAGAAGAAAGAGAGTTAAATAGAAAAGAAAACAAACAAGCAAACGAATCCTTACAGCTGAACAGTAAACCTAGTCAAGTATAGAACAATTTACGTATATTCGATACGCTTTAATCGTGAGTGTGGATGGAAACATAATAATAATTATGATAATTAAAAACAAACAATAATTATGTGCTTGCTGAACGACCATTTAATGAAGTAAAGTGAAAATACGAATTAATTACTAGCCCCCTACCCCGATAGCGAACGTCGAAGTGGCGCCAAAAGCCACCCGGCGGGAAAGAAAGTAGGAAGAAAAGTTGTAAACAAAAGCGGAAAACAAAGCATACTAAGAAACACACAACCGTTCGGGCAGCGGAAACGCAGGAGCAAGGAATAAATCTGATAATAGGTACTAGTTTATACATACAAAATCCGGGAAGTAGGCAGGGCGACAACAGAGGAAAAAAAAACCTAACACGGACTTACAAACTTATACACCACAATGCGAGGACAACGGATATGCATTTAGTAGGAGAGAGACACATAGAGAGAGAGAGAGAGAGAGAGAGAGAGAGAGAGAGAGAGAGAGAGAGAGAGAGAGAGAGAGAGAGAGAGAGAGA
>JAOEFI010000003.1:37752324-37782710 GCA_034621735.1 Anopheles plumbeus
TTTTATGTTGTTCATCCGTTCAATCGAACGGTGGGGTAAAAAGGTTGATCCCATTTTCATTCGCGTTTCACGCTCAGCGTCATCTAATTAACCGGAGCTCATTACTGTAACTAAAAGTCACTGCTATGGAAACCCCAAATCAGTCAATATCGAACACAAACAATTGTACGTAACTGCAACTTAGGGCATCGAGGCAGAAGAGGGGTAGTAACGGTTGTTTACATTGTTTCACACGCCCACGAAAAGTTTGCCCGTAATACGCTTTAACTGCGAACTGCAGCGTGGCCAGGAAACACTCTACGAACAAACCAGACGATCAGTAAAATCTAAGCCAGTAGCAGTAAACACCCGAAACACGAACATTTTACGCGAAGCGTCTCTCTAACGGTTGCGGCGTTTTTTCCCCCTCTTCTTCTTGACTTTTATTAATGTAAGAAATACCAAACAAATGCGAAGCGAACGCAAACGAAACGAAACGAAACGGAGCACTGAACACAAATGAAAACAAAACGGAACAATCAGCCTACAGTAAAGAAGACAAAAAAAAAAAGAATGGAAAGAAACCAGCATCTATATACTTGTACTCAGTTGCAAACAAATCGTCCCGTTTCTCTTATTTTTCCCGGGGGAGCTATTTTCCTTTCGACAAATTACCGATACACGAAAAGACTTATTTTTTAATGGTTAAGGTTTTTCGACGCGATGGTTGAGCGCGTTAACTAAACAATGAAAATAAGAAAACGTAATCCCATAAGTGCAGTCCCACCAAACACAAAAAAAAAAGATGAAGAAACTAAAATCGACATATTTGCAACATTTGATCCACCAAGAAGATGACGAAACCAGGCAAATTAATAAAGCGGCGACACGCATTTAAACGAATGAATCCGATATGGTAATTGAAGAACAAAACACATTGAAAAGATCGCTCTTACGCCAATCGCACGCAAACGCTGCACCGCATCTTATACACCGCATGGTTTGCTATGTGCATATGCAGTTTTATTGGAAAAAATGGGTCCCAAATCTCACTCCTGCAAGCAAACTACATAAAAGCACACACACAACACACACACACGCAAAAACGAGCGAAACTCTCTCTTGAGCCAAACTTCCAATCGGGGAACTCCGAATCGCACTCCTACGCCACCAGTTTTGCGCAATCCGCCCGCCCTCCAAACCACAATTTTTCTAAGGCGGATTTCCTCGCAAACTTAAACTTACTTCTCCTGACCGCACAGAGGGCGCCACCGTGTAGGCAACCGAGTTGGAGCGGGGACACAGAGACGGTGTCGGTGCGGGGAGCTTTAAATTCCAAGCATATCATAACGGGACGGGACAGTGGGTAGTGATGGATAGGGGGTAGGTAGGCAACGGCAGGAGGATGGCAGCAGCAAAGCACACGAATATTACTAGTTACTGCTAAGAGTTTGTTTGTTTTTTCACCCAACCCCCACCCAACATCTCCCCCCTCTTTTTCCCAGTGACATTTTCCACTTTTGAATTTGCGAGCGAATTTGCGAGCGAAACGTTTCACGCATCACCCCGTTGACATGGGGTGGCACACATTTCGATAGTGGAGCGGAACGGAACAAGAACAACAACAACAACAAAGCATGCAAAAACAAACTAACCTATTTTTTGATATCAATTTACAACACGGTGGAGAGAACTTGCCAACGTTGGGAAAACGAGTGGGTGCCGTTGCGAAAAAAACACGAGCCGGATTACGCAGGAAGAGTAAAAAGGGTAGCGCATGAGGGATCGGCACCGAGGATCGAATGTGAACATTAATGTGAAGGCAACCTTTCGGGGTGGAAAATCCAAACAGGATCCAACGAAGCTACAGCCAGAGAATCCTTCGTACTGACGTTCGCTTCTCATCGCTTTTCTGCAACGGAAACCCCCAATTTAATGTCCCCCAAAAGTTCATCCACCCCTCGTCAGGGCGCGTAAAATGCGTCACGCTTTCTCGACATCATTCACTCACCGCATTTACTAGCACCAACCAACCACAGCACCACCACCACCAACCAACTACAACAACACCAGCACCAAAGAACCAAAAAGGATCAATCTATTATTGAGCCACGGCCAAAGAGCGCAGCAATCATCGCACCCCGTTCAGAGTCCTCTAGCGAAGGGTGAAACTAGCACTAACGATAAACGCCAGCCACGACGCACCAGCACCCGCAAACCTCGGGTGAAAAAGTGGGGTCCGCCGCTGGTGTTGCGCTAATGTTTTGACTAAGCTTTTGCAGCTTTTTGCAGCAACGAATTTCGAACAACCGCGTAGGGAAATAGAGTGGGAGAAGATGGGGAGAATCAAATCACAAATACACACCAGGAAGGGGACGTATGGGTGGTGTGGGTATGCCCCCCTCCCCCCCTCCCCTGTTTGGGTTTTTAGTTCTTGTACACGCTACTCTACTACTTTCGATGCAACACGCACGTTTTTTATATGCACAACTAGCTGCACACGTACAGCACGCACGCACGCACTGACCACCTAAACTCACACTCACAATGGGACGTTGGGGCGACCACAGGTTTTACCATATGATGATGTTGATGATGACGATTGACTGCATCGTTTTGGTGCAAGGTTCATCATTCCGAGGTGGGGGCAGGCAGGCAGGCAGACAGGAGAACAAATAAAACAAACAAAAAAGCATTACTAATCTCGCGTCGAAAGCATAAAATAAGTGTCGCATTTTTCTGGGGCAACCAACAAAAAAAAAAAAAAGAAGCGAGTCCACAATCTCGGCCACATGGAGCATCGAGTGCGAACCCGAAACGTGGCATAAAACGGGCATAGGGCATACTAGTGTTCACAGAGGAACGCCAAATGGAATGAAACTAATCACAAGCGTAATTGGCAAATAGCAAAACAAAATAAAAGAAACCTAAAAGATACATAAAATAATCGTAGCGAAAACATTCCCCACGGTGTAAAATATGAAGCATGATAAAACGAGCGCTGAACGGTGAGCATCAAATCACGCCGACAAACAGCCAAACCAACTGATGGAACTGATACAACAGCGAACGGAGGCAAACCATACGAAACGATGGTCGAACTATGGAAACTCATAGTGTTGGTCTACTCTGTGAGAACACGCAGCTGTTAAACGGAATACCGAAAACCGATTCGAAACACTGGCAAACCTTTCCAAAAGCACACAAAAGCAGGAGATAGAGGAAAAAAAACTGCGGGTAAATTGTAGCCAGGCCTGGGCATCTAGGGGTGGAACAATCAGAACAATCTTAGAAGGCAAAGGGCATCGGGCGTTGTTGATTCGGCACACGGCATTCGGCGAGAAGTATTGATTGTAAGCAGCAGAAGAAGCATTCGAGGATGGGATGACGTTATCCATAGAGCAGCCTATAGGAAAGGAAGCAGCCTAGGAAGTGGACGCTTAGAAGCAGTAGAGAGAAAACCAGCCATTACACCTATACACACGTACTTACTTTCCATTTAGCCAGCGTAGGCAGACCGATCTTCATTAATACAATCCAGAAACGATTCGAAACCTCTGCACAACTGTTAACTGAAGCGAAGAGACAGAACAAGAAAATACTACTAAACACACACATTCACACTCACTTAAATAAAATTGAACCATATGAAAGAGAATAGGGCTCGACGAGAGAAGGACGAGAACCTATAATAGTATCACGACAACGAACGGAAAACCGGAAAGAAAATGCTCCTTCCGATTCCGGTTCGATTTTGCTTCTCTTTCGTTTGAGCGCTTGTTTATTTGTCCCCACTGCTCCATCCAATTTTCCCTGCTTCCTTCCGCAGAGCTTTGGAGGTTAGGGGATGGCTTTTCGCCGAGCAGGACACAGCGAACGATCCGCTGGAACAGGTTAAGCGACAGGATACTGTGCGGTAGCTATTCGTGACACGTTTTAGTGTAAATAAATTGGTACAAGCATTGAAGGCATAGTAGTTGAAGAGAACGAGAGAGAGAGAAAGAGAGGGGAGAGAGAGAGAGAGAGAGAGAGAGAGAAAGAAAGAGAGAGAGAGATAGCGACAAAAATAATAAAGCAAACCGATGGAATTGGTCGACACTTGATGGAAATCGATTGAGAACAAGTGAGCGTAGAATGGAAGTCGAACCGAAACAAAAAGCGATAGACGGAGGACGGAAAAATCTCAGTTTGAAAAGTATGCCTCAAAAGTTCATTCCTTCAAAAACCAGTCATAGTTCGGAGGGAAGAGAAAACGGTCAGCATTTGAATCCCCAAGGAAAAAGCAACACACACCCGTAGGATGGGCTCCAAAGGGGCAGTACAGTAGTGGTGAATGGGGGATGTCTAGTCGTGTGGTCGAGTACACCACTCAACCAAACGCCGGCAGGCCCACATCTCATATTAGCTTTTGATAAACGTAGCAAGCGTAGGCGCATTATCCTTTTCACAGCCGTTTTCAAGCCGATCCTAGGCTGTAAACGGGAAGCCGCTGCATTCGAACAGAAACCTCATTTGTGCACAATTCGTTGTTGGACTTTACAAGCCTTCGGGAAAAGGGGAAAATGAATCCACTTCTCGTCCGCGTGCATTCCACGTGTTGGCCCAGCCACGCCTGAGATACGTTTTCTCATTGAAAATCTCCAAACATTTAAGACAAAATAAGCCATCCTTTGATCCCGTATTCCACTTCCGTATCCCATTGCATATTGACATTGGTGGCGCGCCACCATCTTTTTTCCTACTATGGCAGCATATATACCGACGAAGGAACGAATAATAAAATGGTATAGAAACGTGCAAAACTAAATTGTAACGATCGGTTATGCTACTAATAAACCGGCAACGGTCGGAAGAAATTCTCCCTCCCTATACTAAATCGATTGGATTGGATACATACAAAACACACACACCCACTCGACCGGACCACTTGAATTCACCACAAAGAACAGACGGACGGAATTAAGCAGTAAACACGGAGAGAAGAACAAAACCGTTCAAAACACGCACTGTTAAAGTAAGGTGAAGAATAGTAAGAAGAGTAAACAAAAAAAATACCCCCCCCCCAACCTGAAGGGGGGAACAAACGTATAGCAGCATAATGAAATTAAACACTACCTACCATTTAACGCAGCATAATCCAGACGAAAAAAGGAAAACTTTGATGTTACATACTACCGCTGCCGGGTGGACGAAAAAATTGTTCTGGTATTATTTGGTCGTGTTTCTCGCCAGCGAAAATAACTTATCAAACTCCACATACACACCCGAACCCGAACAAACACACACTCATACAGTTTCGACGAAATAACAAACGAATCGCTCAAATGCTCATTGGTCAGCGGCGGACAGTTTCATGTTATGTTGAGAAAATATAATATACGAATAACTTTAACACAACACGGCGACTTTAGTGAGATTGCAGCGCGAAGAACATTCACCAATTGCACCGAGCGTCGCTCCGGATGCGATGCAGTTTGCCATATAGGAAACGAAGAGGGAGAAATAAATCGTACCACATACAGAAACCAATCTGCGCGGTCTTGCAGAAAAAGCAGGGGATAATACTCTAACGTCTCAACCACTGCCAAGGAGTACGAAGATAATTAAACGAGTAAAACAAGCTTATAGCGGTGAGGAGGTTTTTCGCGTTAAAGGAAAAAATACTGAAGATGAAAACATAGCAAAACGCAAGTAAAAAGGAAGACAAAAAAAAATGCAAAACCAGAATTAAAATATAAATCAACATTTTCCTTATCATCTTTCAACAGTAAAAAAACGAAACCCATTCAAAACAACACTGCGAATACAGAAAATAACATTCGACCGACCGATCAGAAAGAGAGAGAGAGAGAGAGAGAGATAGAGGGAGAGAGAAGGAAGAGAGAGAGAAGGGGAGAGAGAGAGAGAGAGAGAGAGAGGATGGGAGAGAAAGAGAGAGAAGGAAAAAAAAAGTAGCACTTTTTCAGTGGGAAACGAAACAATGTAATGAATAAACTAACACGATGTACGTAGGAACACAAAAACTATTCAAATGGCACGGAACAGACAATGGGATGCGCAATGTAAACAGAAAAAAAATACGATCGTAAACACAAATCATGCAAACATTAACGAAAGAAAAAAAAATTAAACAAGCGAAACGAAACTGCGCTCTTCATTAGAGGAGAAGAAGAAGAAAACTCACACAGGCAGACACACTCTCCGTAGCAACAACAAGATCGGAATGGCGCGAAAAAGAATACAGATCAAACCCGGATCGAAAAGTATGGAGAATAAATAAAAGGTAAAAATATTAATGAATATATAAAAGATATGTTATGAATATATATAAATATATACATGATAAATATTGAAAAAAAAAAAACACCCCAAATGAAACCATTTTCTAAGCTGTGGAAAGAAAATCCTTGTACGGGTCAATCTGTCATCTTCTTAACATTGGGTTGAAGGTCAATGATGATGATGATGGAAGTGTTTTTTACAATTTTTATTTTTTCTTTTTAAGTGTATAATGTACTTGCTTCTTTGAATTTTATTTAAATGTTTTCCTTTTTCTTTTATTATAAAACGACAGAATCGTAGCCATACTTTTTTGTTTTCTTTTGATCAATAATATATATTAATATATATATATATATATATGTATATATATACTTTTCATCCTTTTTCGATTCCTGCACTCTATGATAGTTTCCCCTCAAGCCGCGTGCTGCTGCGTGAGCATTTTCACTCCACGGCTTATTTTGATCCAATGCAAACATTCCCACTTCTCTTCTCTACCCAATAATTCCCTTTGCTTCCATGCTTCCGTTTTTGTAACAAACTTGTCTAACACTTGAACGGGTTGCTGGGGGACTGTTTCCTTTCGTTTCGAACCAAATGCAATTTCGTCTGCCCAGTCCATGCTTTTCCCTTATTTGTGTGCCAGTGACACACCGTTCCCGTTGACCTCTGTTCCTCCATCTGTCTGCGTTTGCTCTCTCCTCCTTTCCTCCTGGAGTATGTTCGAGTGTTTGTTCTGTGTGTGGTGGTGGTGTGACTACCGGTACTAATGTTGTGTTCCTTTTAATTTGTTTTGTTTTCGGTTTGGAAACGCCCACGTGGTTTACTGGGAAACACGGTTTCTATGGTCGCATCGCACTCGCTTTTCCCTTTTGCAGGAGTCTTTCAAGCCGTCCATAACGTGTGGGTCTGTACTGTTTCCCTACTACGCTAAACACTCACTACGATGATCTTGCTGGATGATGCTCGGATACTGCTAGGATTTCTATCGGCTACAGCACTGACTGCGTAAGTGATTGGTTTCGTTCCTATAACGCGCGGTAGTGTTGTTGTATATTTTGTTGCTATACAAATTGTCTCGCATGCCCCCGTATTGCAAGCTGACGCGTTTTACAATGATTTTGCGGTATGCGGTATGGTATGCTATGTGTCGACTGTTTTCCCCATCTGATACTCGGTGTCACGACTCACCTGCCAATGCATTTTCCAATCGATACTCAACGGATTTAACAAAGATTTACACGGGCATAACGATGCCATGACATACATGTTACATGACGTGCTTTACATGCCAACATTGAAGACATGTTCATAAATATACGGTTTCTTCTAAACTGAAAATATATTTCGCATTTTCTTTTTGTAGCAGCAAATGAAGAATTTAGGGTTTTCGGCAACAAAAAAAAAACGTTCACTTGTTACTAATATGTTATTATGTTCCATTTCCCTTTCCGGTTGCTTCGGATCATGCTTCCGTTTTTCCACCGGAGCAGGCGTGGTATACTTATTTCTTTTGAAGTCACCTCAACATAATGCGCCGTAATGTAGGCAACCGATTCTGCACCACATGGGGATTGTTTTCGAAGCCGCTTTCCATGCTTTCTTTATGTATTATGTTCTCCCAGTTATCCAACTGGTGGCCTTTAGTTCAAGAGTTGCTAATTGTAACTTTCCTATTTGCCCCCTACTGCATCCGGTCGCTGCGCCTTGTAGGAAAACGTATAACGTCAACATGTTTTTCCGCATCGCGTTGGCTTTCTTCTTCGCATCTCGTGTTTTTTTTTTGGGTTTGTTTTGTTAAGTGTGGTTGTGTGTGGCGGTTTTAAAATTTCTCTTAATTTCTCTACTGTTTCTGCTGCTTTAACGGCTCTGCTTCGAAGAAAACTCTCTTGTTTATTTTTTATTTTCTGGTACAATTCGTATTCACTAACACACTCTACCCATGGGCTGTTGGCTTGATTTCTTGTTTGTTCTCCTAATATATGTTTGTTTCTGTTTCACAATCTCAGTTTTTAACTAGGTATCTCATGTATCTCATTTGCTAAAGTCTCTATCTCTGTTTCCACCCACGCCGCGTCTGCACGGGTAGTTGCGGTTATCGTTTAGCTGACTTACGAAGAAAATTCGAATGTAATGGTAGATGTAATAATTGTGTTATTTCTTGTTTCTGTTATCGTTTTTTGGCCTTCTAGCCCGTAAATTGCACGTCTTTCCAATCCGCGGTCAGTCACTTCGTCCTTTTATTGATTTGTTTTATATTTTTCCATTTTGGCCACGACCCACTCCCGCAGTGAGTGTTCGAGCCGGAAAGCAGGAAAGGGCCAAGAAGACAGCGTGTGGCCGATCGCTCGTCGGACCGGAGCCGCAAAGTGTTACGCCGTGGCCATCGAAAGAGCGTGAGAGGAGAATCACAGGAAAACGTGGAGTTTTACTACTCCTGCCGATTAATTGGACAGTATAATCGGCCCCATAGAGTGGTAGTGATAACACACATGCACGAAAGCAGTCCATCGAGAGATGCAGCTTGAGATCCAGTTGCAAACAACGGAGAATCGGTGCGGTGTATTGTGAAACAATGGCATACACCATCCCGCTGAGTTGGAAAATCTTTAAACAATTCTGGTTTCGTGTTTGGCGTTTTCAAATTAAATTTCTAATTTCCACTTAATACGTCAGCTTCCCTGTACTATGCAACAAATATACTTTTCAGACAATAAAATTTCTTTTTTGTTGCACATGCTCGTTCGAAGTGTGTTTATGGGTATATTTTACTAATATTTTTCTAGGCCTGTAGTATTTACTGTTCCAAAACAACGGATAACGGAGAAATGAATCACATTTCGTTTAAATTATTATTTAAAGTCCGGCAGCTTCACAGAAAATGTACAATACTACAAACCCCATGCCGTTGGTTTGTTGTGAGAATACAATAAATTTACAACGAAAGCATTGCATTTAACCACAAACAATCCTTGGCGAAATATCACAATGGAACCACAACAAAAACGGAACCTCGAAGCAAGGAGGAACCTCCTATGTTTTCAGTCACGATCCGTCCCGATCGACAGTTTTTGGAACGAGTTTACTAAACATTTCCCAACACGTACTGTCCCTAATACACTAGCAAATCTAGAGAAAGTCACGGGCAATTTCCGCAGTTAAGTACACGAAGAAACACTCAAACAGACCGGGACGGCACGTTTGCCTCCACCTGGCTGCAACTACTAAGCTTTTGGGTGTTCGCCTTTGCCCAATTCTGCTACACGGGTTGCAATAGACATGGATTCTATTATACTTCCGTAAACTAGGCTGCCCAACTGCCCGCCTAAATGCTCTGCTACACACACTGCTCCCCAATATGTTCGCATTCTTCCGAATTGACTTGTGATTGTTCTATTTACGTGACTAACTCACTTCTCGTAGATTGTACAAAAACATTTCGCGCAAGTGGCTGCATCGTGAAGGTAAGGTGAGGAGCAGAAAAGAGCGTCTAGGAGAAGTATAGCACAGAGGAAAAAATGTATAGAATGTTTAGTTTCGCGAAGGCATAGAGAGAAGAAGAACATTGATCGAAGTTTGGAGACATGTTTGGAAAACGTTTATGGAAGTAGTAAAAGCGGGCTGTACTAGTGCACCCATTTTATGGGGATACGCAAGGAAACACACATGTATCGTATCCTGACGCACTACCGCATGCTTATAGCACGAATTTCCCTACAATGACAAAACAAAAAATCAAAAACTAACAGTCTGATTTTCGCTTCGGTATATTAGTAGTATTTGACACTTAGTTGCTCACTTTGTTGCTTTGTTCTCTCTAAACATTTACCTTCGCCATCCAGGGGCGCATCCGAACGTTACTTGATCAACAGTGATTTCCACTTTGGGCGGGAGATGAAGGTGCTGTCTTTGCCAGTAAAAGTTCAGTCTAATGCAATGAACCCTGCTGGTACGTTTACTATAATTGTTTCTTCAATCTTCCATGCATTTCATTGCCTATGTTGCTACGGTGCGGTTCGTTTCCGTTTCTCTCGCTCAACTCGCTCGACTCGCACTACGCGGCCTGCTAAGCTGCACTCAGAGCGGCCTAATGGAGGAGTAATGACCACCGACGCTTGGTGTAATAGGACAAAACGGGAAAGATAGTTACGTGATAGTTCGGTACTGCGCTACCTGCGCCATAGACTTGTGGGACGGAGCGGGACAGATAGTCACGTCATGTCAGTACTAGCGCTACCTGCTATAGACTAGCAGGACAGAACGAGACGAATAGTGACCTGATGTCAGTTCGGCGCTCCCTGATATAGCCTAGGACAGAACGAGACGAGTCTCAGTTCTGCGCTACCTGCGCACGATCCTAGGCTCCTGGTATCGAAGATCACATTTTCAGCTTGTTTTGAACAAAAAATTGTCGCCGGCGCACATTCGACATCGGTGCAGGATCGATCACCTGCGCCACAGGCGTGGCGGACGGAGCGAGACAGATTGTGACGTGATATCAATGCTACGCTGCTGTAGACTAAAAGGACAGAACGAGGCGAATAGCCACCTGATATCAGTTCTGCGCTACCTGCAAACGATCCTAGTCGCCTGGTATCGAAGAATGAAATTTAATTTTATCGAAACGAAATTTCATTTGTTTGACGAAAAATTAACGTCGACGCACGCGTTCGGCGCTGCGAAACGTGCTATTTTAAATATCACTTACTAGCTGATTTGAACACATGCTAGCTGATTAACCGGTGCTGGCATATAGTTGCATCAATTTCTGGTAAAATTACTGCTTTAGTAGATCAGTATAACCACTTTTATTCGTCAGTAAATGCGCGTAAAATATGCTGCGAAAAAACCTGTCCCATGATTTAAAAAACTTGGAAATTTCGGTATTGATGTAATCGGAGCTTCATCATCTCGGGAACCCCGTCCCGCAGCCCCTCAGCCCTCCTGTGAGAAGGTAGAAAAGCAATAGAAACAATAGAACGTGGGTGTGTAGGCGCCAAAGAAGAGACAGCAGGAAACGAAGAGAGAAAACTTGGAAGTAAGATCAACAGCAGTGGAGAGCATAGTCCTTTTTCGAGAAGTGGATTACACCACCGCATAGTGTGGTTGGTAGTGTATGTGTACATGTGTGTGTTTGAGTAGTGTGTTCCTTTCTTGCTTGGTAGCGGAAAGAGAAAGCAGTAGAGGAAGCGCCGGGAGCATGACGATGTTGCAACAGACGTGCTCCTACCCTACTGGGAAATGTAGTCCTGTCGTCACCACCCGGCGGAACAGTGCATATCCTGTGTCTAACTGTTTATCCTTCCTTTATCCATTTTTTGTTTGTTTGCTTTCGCTGTGATATATAGTGATTGTAATATTTTTCTTCTCCTTCTTCGTCTCCTTCATTCGACACTCGTCGTTCGGATAAGTTTAGTTTCAGCTTCCTCCATTTTATGTGTTAAGTTCTCGTTTCGTTTTTTATCTACGTTTTGAAATATGATTTGATTGTTTCTTGCACAATGTTCCACTCCACCCACCTCCTTTTTAACCCTCGCTAGAGTAGTTATAGTAGTAGTAGTATTAGTAGTAGTAATTAGTTGATAATTAGCGGTAGTGTTAATGAGTAGCATTTCAATGGTAGTAATAATAGTACGATCACGTTCGCCCTCTGACCTCCCACGCGTTTCGGGAGGCATATTCTACAGCTGGCTTTTCGCTGGGTTTCGCGTTGATGTCCACTGACACAGGGAAAAGGTTGGCGCAAGGTTTTAGAGGAGAGAAATGAGAGGGAGGAGTGTAAAGTGAAGGAGAAGGGGTTGCACTTCATTCATGTTCTGCTTCAAGAGGAAGAGTTTAGGTTTCCAGTTTGGGAAAAAGGAGATTTAGTCCTTCAACGACCAACAGTCGACAAGCGAAACGAATCAAACGGAATCTCTCGAAACGGGAGGATAGCAACAGTTATAGTAGCAGGGATCTTAGATAGATATGTAGTAGTGTAGTAGTAATGATAGTAAAAGTACTAGGATTAATAGTAGTAGCTGTAGTAGTAGCATATAAGTAGTATCCTTAGACGAGAGGCCGATACGATAGATGTGATAGTTAGGAGAGTAGAGTGTTAAAGATTGAAATTATGGATACGATAGCAGTAGTAGTAAGAGTAGCCGTAGTGATAGTAGTAGTAGTAGTAATAGTGGTAATAGTAGTGATAGTAACAGTAGAACTTCGAAGTGATAATGATAGCAGTTGTTGCAGTAATTTTAGTTCCATGACTTTTATTGATAGTAGCATTGTGTAGTTGTAGTAACAGTTATTGATTATCCAAGCAACTTAAACATACGTGGGTTTGCAGCAGGAAAGTAGAATGAATCAGAGTTCCCCCACAACACAGGGAGTGTGTGTGTGTGTGTGTGGGTGGCATCGTGCCGTTTCTCTTCCTTTTTATGGTTGTTTCGCTACGAAAGAGATTTCACCGGTTTCGTTACACAGCTAGTAGCCCTTTCACTGCTCCCTTTTTGTTTATTTTATGGTCGTTTGATCGATTACTCCAGCTACGCTGGCGAAGGATATGTTAGTGCGGGATAGGATGTAGAGACCCTTAGTGGTTCGAGATAAAAGCAGAAAACCAGTTCACATAGCTTATACCGAAACGAGCGGTAGAGAAGGGGAAAGTAAACGGAAAAACGGAGTAGTAAGTAAGAGAAGTATTACACAACGAAAATGCTTGCTTGCTTGCTTTTGGCATCCTGGGAAAATGCCGCCCCCTTTACCTCCATGAAGTAAAGCGAAACACGGCTCCTTTCTTGGTAGGGGGACATAACACCCCCCCTTCCTCGTCCCCACCACTCTGCTTCGTCGAGCCGTATCCGGTGTACAAGTGTATATTTCATGCTATAAATTGATATCATTTCCAACCTCCTGGGCAAGTTTGCACGCAAACTGAGTTATCTTACACCGTGCTTCATTTCCGTATCGCGTTCAGGTTCGGGCGGTCAATGTGCCGCCCTCTGGCCCACCCAGGTTGTTACTAATCCTTAATTTTTTTTTGTATGCTCTAAAGACTGCGTAAAAACATAACGCCATAACGTACTAATTGCATTCTGCGTATATTTTCACCAACAACTGAAACATCTAACGTAGGTTTATCTTTTGTTATCATTGTTTTACTTCTTCTTCTTGTTCCTTTCTTCCCTTTGCGGCTACAGCAGCAACAACGAAATTCAGTTCCACAAAGCTCAAAGTGTGCTGCACCGCACGGACCGTTTTCCTTCCGTGGGTGGTGGGGTTTTGTTTCACCGACCCCCCGGTGGGGTTGGGGGGAGCTCTTTTCGCAGCACCCGCCACCCACTCGGACGCTGTGCGGCACACCCTGCGCTCGGCCATGGGATAATCCTTTTTTCTTTTTTTTGCGTGTGTGTGTGTTATCCTCTTTTCCCCGGTTCTTTCCTGTGTGATCATATATTATTCGTCATTGAAATCTCTTGTATGTATATATTTTGCTCCATCGTAAGAAGGCGAAAAAAAAAGTTTACAGAGAACACTATTAGAGACATTCATTCATTCGTTTATCGTTAAGCTGCTTCCTAGTGAAGCCTACACATTTGTAAGGAGATTAATACGCGCGTGTCGTAATGTGTGTGTGTGGCGGTGTGTATGTTGTTTGTGTATGTGTGTGTCAGCAGAGAGTGCATATATAGTGGGTGTTGATTGAATTGCGTGTGGTGGTGGTGTGTGTTTTGATTCCGTTTTTTTAAAAGCTAGTACAAACGATTGATCCTACGGTCAACTTATGCTAGGAAAAAGGGGAAGATGTAGTAGTAATAAATCTTAAATGAGGTGATACAAAAAATAAAAGATTACATGTATATCCTAGGTAGTAATCGATGCTAGGTTCGATTGTTGTAGTAACATAAACGAAGGAAGAGTAGATAGAAAGGATACCACAAACCGGTGAATTTATGATAGCTAGCCACCGTCCGCCCCAATAACACGCATGTCTGATGTACGCGTGCGCGATATGGTTTAAGGGGTTCGAACGATAGCGTACGGTTGTTTAGTTAGTTTGTTTCGGTTTCTTGTTGAAAACTTTTTTCACTCGGCCACCACGTCTTGGTTGCGCACGCGCCCCTAGCGTCATTATCATAAGTGTGCACATGTAAGAATGTATACGATCTCGCTGCCTGGCCCTATGCGCTACGACCCTGACGACGATGATATATATCCTGGATGTCCGTTGCGGGCCGGACACATATGGTATGTGGTATTTCTTTTCCTTGTTATAGATAAGATAGATTTTGTTTGTTTGTTTATAAGCTACACATATGAAGAAGATTCAACGTTTTTTGTCGTAGATTTTTTGTTTGTTTGTTTGTTTACCTTGTGTTTTATAGTGTATAATAGAGCTTGCTCTTATAGACCATTCATTTTAAAGATTTATCGCTAAAATATAACATCATCTGATTGTCGAGATTTCTCTTACATATAATATTCAATCTCTTCACCGAGCTCGTACGGGATATTTCGCTTACGATTAGATTTGATTCACATTCATCTTTCTTCCGGCTCTCAATATCTATCCATTTCCGTTTCGCCCCGCCGGTCGTCGCCGACTCACCGCCGCTTCCTCGCATTTCCGACCCATAGTCGCACTCCTAGTTTGATTCCCATCCTTCAGCTGCGCGATACTGCTATGTGTCTCTATGTTTTGTGTATGATTTTTCATTAAATGTATCTTTTGCTACCCAACCACTCCCACAAAATCCTCAATGCAGATCGAACGCTATGAATTCGGTTATTTGCCTTAAACCGAACCTTCTTCCGTCCGCTCTCTTTCTCTCTTTCTCTCCCCCTCTCACTGTCTTCTGATTATCTTTGTGATTATTCCTGTGAATTTATCGGTTGTTGTAAATACGTTTATTTTCTGCATCCTTCCGCTCGTACCTCACTGCTGCAGTGGGCTCGTGTGCCACCCCACCGGGCGGTAGGCGAACCGCCCTATCCCTCCCGAGCCCGCAGCGGTTTGGCAGAGTGGTGTGCAGTGTCACTGCGGACGCGGCCACCGCCGGAGGTCGCGCTTTACTACTCGACACGCTCGCTTTAACACTAGTCATATTAAATGTAATGATTTTTGTTTGTCAGATATAAGATTTTTTGTTATTAATTTCCTAATTTTTTTGTTTTTATCTTTGCAACCTTGTTTCCGTTTTCCACATCCACTGCACCAATTGTTGATTTGTTGTATTTTTTTTTCTCTGTAGAAAATCACCTCCCGTTATCTCTCTTGCAGTTATCTATCAAATCTTCTAATTAAATACTCATCTCTCTCTCTCTGCATCTCTTTCGTCTTCACTTTTTTTTTCTCTGGTTCTCTGTCTCTTTCTTTTCTTCTTATCTCTCCATTTTTCTACTTTTCGTATCCCTTTCGATCTATGGTTCACATTCGCGTCCCTTCTCGGTTCGTTTCTGTTCGCGGATATCACCGGTAATCGAAGACCATGTGCACCCGTTTTCCGTTCTGTGTCTGTATTTGTGTGTGTCCTTTATTATCTTCATACTTTGTGTCTTGCTCGGAATGAAATGAATTCGATTACCCTTTCTTGACACGGCAAAACTTTAACATCAACAAATAATAGTATTTGCAGTAAACATATACACACCTACTAACACAACTAATTAAGCTTGTGTTTTCTTTACATGCTTGAACACAAGAAAAAGCCTTAGAAACGAGGGGCGCTTTGCAGTGACCCTGTGTTCGTCCGAGAGAGGAGAAAAAAGGCAGGGGACGCGGAAAGTAAGGTTCGAACGGAAACTTCTTACAACAGAAATTTCCGTCGTCGTTCTAAACGATATTGCACCTATATTTATTTTACTTCATACGCCACAGCAAGCGCATACTAAAACGAGTAAGTAGAAGGAATGATTTGATCAATCAATCATACCACCGGTAATGGATGGATGAGCGAACAAGTGGGAGAAGTAAATAGAGTCAGACCAAACAAAAAATCGAATAATCAGAATGCTTGGGAAACAACGTAGGTATGGTTCGTAACAACGAAATAGTCAATCTCATCTGTATTACCCTACGCTAAGCTAAATCTATGCCAAACAAAACAAAAATATCATGTTGCACGTTTCCGAAAGTAAGCTCGTTTCGTCTCAGGGAAAGTGTTAAAGAGATGTTAAAAAACACAAAACGTGTAACGTTCACAAAAACAATGGTAGGTAAAGAATGGAACACAAACAGGAATCGAAAGAAACAAACCGGAAACAGTGAGCAGAGAATAGAGAAAGGACGAGCGAGTGTGAAACAGAACTAGTGGGAGAGATATATATAGAGAGAGAAAGAGAGACAGTGAGACAGATTTGCGAACAGCATAAGAGAAGTTTGTTCGTACAGGAAAACAAAAACGAAAGCCGTGATCGTAAGAAAGTTGTCACACAATAGGAAAGCATATAGCATTGAAAACAGAAAAGCCTGATCCTCCGGAGTGAGCGAGTGTCCTCGATTTACGTGCGAGTAGTAGATGTGGTCGGGTATATTTTGTTCATTTTGATGATAGTGGCTTAGCTAAAACTTAGCTGCCAGAATAGATATATAAAATAGATTATTCATCTTCCGGAACCTTAGAACGAGCAGATAAAGATGTAATCATGATAATATTCATAATTATACTAAGAAGGATCAAAATAGTACCCTAGCCACCTAAATTATGAAATAAAAAAAGGAAAAAGTAGCAATTTAACGTAATCGTTAATAAGATAGTAATGATATTAATATATCTATAGATAAATTGGTTGCCCAGTGCCCGTTTAATCCCTGTTCTTAACAGTTATCCTAAACAATACTGGAAATTATTTCATACGCACTCAGACGCCTTGTTTGGCCTGTGCCTTATATTCAAATAATACCTATTCCGGTTGCATGGGCTTCTGGTCGTATGTTCCGCTGCTTCGATCTGGATGGTTGTGATCGCGTCTCTATTTTTTTTTGTCAAGGGAGCTGCTCATGAGAGGTGCGGTTTTACCCTTTTTTCGACATTGCGGTAAAAATCAATAAACTGCCATGTTTTGATATTCGAGAAAGCTAAGGGTGGGAGACGGGTTGCGAAAAAGAATCCGTCGTTCATACTCCCCATTTTGAACACGGCCATTGTGGAGAGGTTCGACTTGAATCGCTATCAGCTAATAAACGGTGGATTGATTTTCGATGCGGTGCAACGAAATACGAACATCGGAAAATCGAAGCAGTGCTTTTCTTCAACCGAATGTCCCGTCATGTACGCCACAACATCTACGACCTGTTCCACGATCCATTTTCCTAAACCTACAACAACTCGCCCACGCCCATTCTACTATCGGTGTGCATTACTGTTTCCTGCCTTTCTGCTGCCTTTCTTGACGTTTTCTGATCATTCAATCTTATTGAGAGTTTTGAACCTCGATATAATATGTGCACCGTGCACGCCTTCCACAACTGTTGACGGATTTCCCTCGCTGCGAATCGCTCTTATTTTCCCATTCTGCTTGATATTACGAAGTCCTATAGCCTAGCTGTCTGAATCAACATTTAAATATTTGTTTGTATTCAATAAATGAAGGGGATTTGCATATTTCTGCGGTTTCTTGTTTGATTTGTGTCTCATCTTTTTCTGTAATTCTGTGCCCTTCTTCCCTTCTTTACCACCGACACTTCCCGCATCATTTGTGAATCCACTGTTTTCCCATCACCATTCAATCAGTACTACATTTGTTTTGCTAAATTCGCTTACATTGTTATACACTGTGGTGGTTCTTCGCCCCATTTTTTACTTATCTCTCCTTTGATCTAATTGGCTTTGCGCACACGGACCGATGCAGAGCGAAACTCCTCTGGCATACCCCATAAGCTTTGTAAGATCTGGGTATGTGTGCGGATGTTAAGGGTTTCAGCTTAAGCTTCGTTTCTCTGATAGTATAACACAGTGCATCACTCTCCCTACTGGCGCACTGTTTTCTTTTTGATATTTTGTCACTGATATAGTTTCGGTTTGCTTCCTCCTAATCCCTCCCCGTTGAAAGGTGATCGCTTTTATGTTCGAGTAAACTTTTTCTCATAAAGATATATTTTGTTCCCATTAAACTCTTTTTTTCTTCAGACGTTCCGAATCTACTGCACATGTTGCAATTGTGTGTGTTCTACAAAGCGCAGGCGTGTGTGTGCTTGTGTACGTGTGTGCCTGTATGCTGTTATAAGAGCGGATTTGTGTCTTTTTCTTCTATTCTCAAACGTTTCTTTGCGTTTCTCATAAGTTCATTGAATTTTCACTACCTAGCAATCCTCTTCCAAGGATTTGGCCGTTTTGTAACATTTCATTCAAGCTTTCAACATGAACAAATAAAACAAAATCACTATCCACAAGTGTTACAAAACAGCTTAACACACACACACCCACCGCTCCCTCTATACACACACACACACATCATGCCGCAAGCGCCGCTCGCACGTACCAGCTAATGATATATGTATGTTTTTATCGGTTTGTTTTTCCCTTTTTGCATCGGTAATGATTATACAACATCAGTTGTTTCACTACAAACATTCTACACCTTACTTTAATCCGGTTCAAATAGTAACTGCTCTACTGTACGTTCGTGGGTGTCAGTGTCCCGGGAAAAGCGGTCTCTTTGGCGCGATCCTGATGCACATTTCCTCCCGTACCGATTGTTGGTAATTCCCTCCGTTAGCGGGCGACAATCGTTTCGATAAATTCGAAAAAAGAACCGCACTATACAGCGCACGTGCGTAGATGTTCCACTTCCCCGTTTGGGCTACACTGTATATGCGTGCGTTTAGCTATGCCCCACTTGTGGCGGCCCATATCGTGTAAAATAAGCCTCACACGGCGACGGATCGACCGATCGTTCCCTGACAATTCCCGCTGACCACGTTTCGGGTGCGCTTTTCCTACATGCTACAGTTGTAATGCACGAGTTAACTTTCAATTTCCGAGGGCGTCTGTGTGTGTTCATGCCTCGCACATTCCCAGCACCGCTTCTCCTCCGACGATCGATCATGCCGGGGTCGTGGTGGACGTGGGAAGCGTCGAGGAGGAGGAGGAAGGTGATGGCGATGCAGTGGCCACGACGCTGCTGGTGGTAGTATCGGTGGAGATGGTAGCTGGGGTTGTCACTGCCGTGGTGGAAGTAGGTGCAGCGGCTGCCGCAGTTGTTGTAGCTGGTGTTGCTGCTGTTGCTCCCGGAGGAGGTGACTTGCTGTTCTCGGGTGCCGGTTTGGGGAAGGAGGGCGTTGTAACTGGCAGCTGCTGCGCGGGGGATATGCCGTGTTTGATGACGCTCGCATAAGCGGGCGCTCGCAGTTAGATGTTGGACTTGGAGAAGCTGACGCGCAAATGGTTCGATTCGGACAGCTGAAAGTTGTGCATCTTGATCAGGGCGCACACTGCATCCTCGATTGAGCTGAGCTGTATCAGCGCCATCTTATGGTCCTTCCTGCGAAGGGAGAGGAAGCGATTAGAATAACGTTACACACACACACACATACAGTCCGCTGCCTGAACGGTTCGGTATACTTACGGGAAAAACTTGAAAGCTTTCACTTCGAAGCTGTTCTTGGTGAAAGCTTCTTTGATTTCGTCCTCGGTGACGGTAGCTCTAAAAATAAATTGAACAGAGTTAGAATTAAAAATTGGTGTATATTTGAATGAAACATGTTTTCCCACGGTCCTACTATCAATTACACCATGTAATATTTTCGCTCCAAAACGGTAACTTTAAACCGTTCCCGAAGTCAATTTCAATTTATAGTTTCAAACGATTCATCGTCCATACTATGTATTCTTTTCTTCAAAATCCATAATTATCTGTTCTATCTTGCCGTATCTTCCCTTTCTGGAGTCATCTGATCGTACAGTCGCATCATGATCTGCGTTATTATCCAGAGTAAGTTCAGCGCTCAACAACCGGTGAGACTCGTCCTACGCGGCGGCCACTTTTCCTTTTAATTACATTATCATAATAATTCTCCTAATGAAATTGAGCGTGAACCGGCCATGGCCCAGGGCCCATGGCTAGATTCTCTATCTCCCTATTATGTTTTCTCTTTTTCTCTCTCCACCGACACTTCCCGTTACGAGGTGGAAAAGTCCACTCCTGAGTGGACCACAAAACAAGAAAAGGACAGGTGCGAATTGTTCCCCCTCTATTGCTGCGGTTTCCGGCACCCGCACCACTCTTGATTCAACAGGACTCAATGTGGGCTGGTGTGTGGGTAAATGAATAGAGAGAAATAAAAAAGGACCCACACCGATGGCGACAACCGGGAACCCCGACTGCGGCTCCCGGTTCTGTCCGTAGATTACAAAAATTGGATTGTATCACCAGACTCTCCGTCTGACCACGCGTTCGCGACAACATCCTGTCTTCCTTCTGTCCTTGGTGTGGGTGTATGCGTGTTCTTCCAATACCGGAATAGAGCAACAGCAGGGGCGGGAGGAGGTGGTTCTTTTGAGTTATGGCTTTCATTTAGTGTAATTATGTGCGGTGTGAAGGTGTTGCGGGTGTTCTTTCGCGGTAGAAGGACCTCCTACTAGCGCGTCCTAGATCCTGTGCCGGGGAGCTTCTAAATAATTATGTTTCCGCTGTGATTGCTTTTATTAAGCGGAAAGGAAACAGAACGACCTGCACCTCGCCGAGGTGGTTGGTTTCATTCGAAAGAGCAGCAAAATAGGAAACTGACTTTAAACGTTTAAACATTTTTGATTGTGAGATAGATAACAAATACAGTTTCTAGGTACTGTGACTTTTATAAACCACTAAGAATATCCTAACTGAAGATAAATTACGTATTATATCTAACATTTTAAAGGATTTAAAGTTACTTTTTCATAGAAAACAAATGATTCCACTTAATTCAAAAGCCCAATCGAAGGCAAATATAATCGTCAAGTTGTACACATCCTTCCCCACAACCCACAAGTCCGTATAAATAAGGATAAAAACCGAAGATTAAATCGCAACAGTTGCACACTTGTTGCTGCAGTCAACATTTTACAATCCACCGAACATGTTGCACGTAAGGCTCAAATAGCTTATGGCCACACATGCGGCCCTCCTTCTTACGTTGCCGGATCACCCCATCGGGGGTGGGGGAGTGGCAAGTGACAAGAATGCGGACGAAACAATGTGGCCCGCCCGGTGGTACGCTCGACGTAAGCCCCACCCTTCGGTAACACGCTTGTGTTGACTTTGTGGCTCGTAGAGTAGTTTCAAATCCACTTATTTAGTTACAATTATCTTTCAGTGTTCTCCTGAAACCGGCGTGGCTGAACTTGAAGCGAAAAAAAAAGCTAAAGCGCTTAGAGGAAGCGAGAGACAGACAACAGGGTGGGGTGGGAAATAAAGATTGCTTAGCTGCAAAAACCGGCGGTGCAGTTATGACAGTCGCTGTTTAGCTCGTGGCCGTAACGGTGCGAAGCAAGCGATCTATCCGAGAAGGGATTTCGACGAGTCGATGGACATCGTACGGACATACCAAGCGGACGCGAAAGAACGGAACGAGGTTAGTTAGTGGAAGAGTTGGCGAGGCGGACCGCAGCGACCTTCCCCACAGGGCGATGGTTAATTTATCGACCATGTCCTGCGGGTGGTCAGAGGGGGCCGCACGTACTAAACCGCCTGGATCTGCCCCCCGGGGCGGATGGGGACCGGCTACGACAAACAAAAGGATTAAACGTCTATCCCTTTCTCCACCCGTCCCTTTCGGCAATCAACGGTCCCGCTCTTAAGAGTTGCTCGGATTCGAACCGAAGCCAGACCATCCTCGGCGGACGGTCACAGAGTGTGCCGTTGAGAAGCTGCTGGTAGATTGGAGCGCACAGATAGGACAAGGACATCCGCCTCCCCCCGGTGTGGTCCGCCGAGAGATGCGACGAAAGAAGATAATTAAAAGTTTGTTTTCTTTCCACCTCCATCCGCACACCCACACAGCACACGGCCGGTCGACGTTCGGCTCGGAGCTGCAATATCCTGGAAGAGGATTCTCTGGTTCCTGTGAACCATTACCACCTTCCGCCAGGGGGCGCGAGCTCTGGCACTCGCTCTCCGTTCCAGGGGGAGCATGGTAAAGTTCTTTAATAGTTACAGCAAAGTACTATCCCGCCCGTACTCGTATATCTCGGGCCTAACTCCCTGCCAGACGACACCACGGCCCCTCCGTCCACTCCGAAGCCATATAATGGAAGACGAAGCGGGCGCGGGTGGTTGCTGTCACTGGCTGGGGGAACTTTAATTCCGTTTCTTCAGCATAATCATTCGCCGGGACGAACCGTGACTGGGGTTCGGGGGGTCTCTCCTTCCGCGCTGCCCCGTCTTCAAAGCAGAAATATTCTTTGCCATCCCCTGTCCAAGAAATTACTGGAGTGGATTATGCATAAAAGTGTTTCCATGTCCTTTTGGTGCCGCACCGCCACCGTCACCGTCACCGTCGTGCTGCCATCGGCCTTTAAACTCCATGCTCAAATCAGCTTTCCATTGGCAGCGTGTAGCCACAGATGAGTTCCGATGGCACGGACGGTGGTGGGGGCTCAAATCAGACACCTTTAAAAATCTTGCTCAGCGGTATGTATCGCAAAACCACCACCGACAGCGGTGCCCGTTAGAAGTGGTAGTAGGTGCGATTTACGAAATGAAAGAAAAATATTTGAAAACGGTCCGGAGCGGGGGTGCTGGGTGCTGAATGTACTGCTTTAAGTGAAGCGAGGAAAACCCGAGTGACGCTTGGGAAAAGAAACCGTCATGGCGATCGCTTTTCCTCCCGATGCCCGAAAGTAAACACAGCATCAGCTTTGGCACCGTCGGTCGAATTAAGTCAACGTTGCAGTTTGCGAACGCTGGCAGAACAGCATATGCGTCGATGGCGAGAGTTCATTAACACGACGACGGTGGATCGCTTTGGTCGTTGGGCGATAATGTTGCACTTACGGAATGTTGCTTAAATGCAGTGTAGCAGACGGGGGATAGATGTTCTGGTAGTTTTTGCTGCCCGGCTTCTTGAATCGGTGTAGCGGATTTTGTGCGTAGTCGCGGGTCAGCCCGGCGTCCGGTTGGCCTTCCTTCGGAAGCTGCACCGCCTGATGTTTGCTCGGCATCACGCGGATCGTCTTGTTCCAGATACGGAGCTTATCCAAGTGGGTCATAGCTGGAAAGAGAGAAAAAACACAAAAAGGGAAGGGAAATTAGGACCCTGCAAGCTTATGTTCGGAGACAGTTACAGCTGCTGACGCGCAAACACACCGGACGAATTCATTTCCATCTTCTCCCATCTTGAGGCAACCGATCAATCAAATCCTCCTTTTTCCACAACCGGAAAGGTGTTCTTTTTTATCCTTTCGTTAAGCTTTCCATCCGTGCATTCATTCAATTTTAGGTCCATCTTATTTATTTAGATTCATCCCACCGGCAAACGGGTGGGTCCGATCTCCGCAGGATTCGGCCTTTTTTCGTACGAATAATCCTTGCCATTGCGGGGTGGACGGCCCCGCTGGTAGCTTACGGACACTCCCCGCTCGAGCTTCTATACTCTTCTGTTCGTTCCACGCTATTTAGAAATGATTCCTGGAGTCTTCGTCCTTTGAAGGCGGAGAAGGAAAGTGGGATGAAAAAAACCATCCTTCCTGTGTCCTGTGTTCCTGTGCGCGTTGCTTTGATCAAATTAATATATTTAACACGGGCTTCCAACGGTAAGCGGGAAATTGTGGCGTGGATGAAAAAGATTGGTCGGCAGAGTAACTAAAAAAACCTAAACGGCGGATTAAGGAAGGATGGAAACGCCAGTAGCGTAAGCGGGGAGAAAAACATATCCAAAAAACAACCGCCAGCCACGGAAAGCACAGCCAGCAGGTGCATGGATTCCCCCCAGGAACTTCGGGGAAAACGGAAAGATGCAACGCCCCGTCCTGGCGGAGCGGCCCTGTATCGCCGCCTGTGGCTACGATGTAAACATTTTTACCAATTATTATTTGATATGCAAGTGGTTCGGAGAATGTTGAAATAACAGGAATAAAAACACACACAACACATACCCTTCGTACAAACAGGGGCGGCATACACACGCACCCTACGTCACCGAATACGCTTGAAACCGATCGATAAACACACCGGGGGATAGTTTTAAAAACTTCGCTACCGTGGAGAAGAAAAAACCGACTGTTTACCTCAACTCCGGAAAAATTCACCATCCCTCCGAGTACGCTACCCTTCCAGCGGCAACAAGAGACTGGCAAAGTGGCAGGCCCGGGGTAGGTAAACTTGTAGCGTTCGCTTTCCACAGCTTTCCGATGCAGTTTTTGTCCGCAAAACAAAAAAAAAAGGATTCAAGTATTTACTTTTGTTTCTCAGTTCATTTTCATTTGGCTGTTTCTGCTGGTTTGATGCTTTTCATCCCACACAAATCTTTTTTTCTTCTTCTCGTTGTTGTTGTCCATTAGCTAGTAGTGTATGTTTTTCCTTGATTTTTATTTCTCATCGTTTATTATTTATTTACAGTGAGATTTATTGCGTGTAAGTTAACAAAATAAAATATCACGCCACCGGACAACATTTTCAACCGGAACACTTTCACCTCACCGGGGCTTTCGGGATTGCCGGGAGGGCACCCGAAAAATAAAACAAAGAACCCATGTTGCGGACGGACAACAATGGAGGGAAAAAGATTAATGAGAGTTGCATCACCCGACGCGCGATGGTGGAGCTGTTTTCCGATTTTTCTGTGGTTTTGCTGATGTTGAGGAAAACAGAAAGTGCAACGGTTATCCACGAACACGAACGCTCGCGGAAAGGTGCTCAGTTATTGGATTTAATGAAAGTGTACCCTTTCAAAGGAAACACGCCGATACATGGAAATGGAGGATTTTTGTGTGTGTGCGCTTCGGCCACCATGCGAAATTACTTGTTAAATATTATCGAATTAACTTACCCAAATACGCCTGGTAAGGTTCAGCCATCTGAATCAACGCTGAATCCTTCTTGTTGTAGAGTATCTTTACACGTTGTACATCACCATACACCCCTGCGAGAAAAGAGAACGGAAACAACAATGAAAACACATACTTCATACACTTTGCGCACAGTTTGTCTGGCGGGGAAAATGTTTAGCTCATTAGGTGAATATCGGAAATCAGAACCATCAGACAGCGGCCGAATGCAGTTTTGTTCCTTGCACGTGGAAGTGAATAAGAACGGCACCGTTTTTGATAATCAATTTCCTGGCTACGTTATATCTCAAATGGTAGTGTTTGTGTGATTGTGTTTGAGCTGTTTTGTGTGTGAACCTGTGTGTACAAGACATGTATGCATCCGTTTGTTGTTCGTGACATAGGAATGTTTCAGATGCATACAATGTTTGTAAGCATCTACAATTCGTTGAAAGCTTCGGAATAGATTTTTCTAAAAGTTTATCGATGAATATGCTACAGGAGTTTTCAACATCAATTTTGATATCAAATTTCATCTTCCTATTGTGATTTTCATTGTTTGGGCGAATCCACCAATAAGGACAACCAACTATTTCCGATGGCCTGTTGATGCACTGGGTGGGCGGGCGACATAAAACTTTCCTCCATCTGATGATTTCTCCGGAAGCTCCTCAACTCCAAGCTCCAAAAAGCACACGACGACAATGCTGGGTCGACAAACAATCGACCCCGAGAAAGTCTTCCTCCTTGGGATACGTTGTGCTTTTTGTTTCTCTTGTTCACACTGCAGGAGGCGCATGCGGGCGGGGATTGGCAACATTTACCGTCGGTCAAAAGACGTGCAGCAATCGGTCGGAACGAGGTCCGGTCCGGCGGGAGGACGGGTCGAGTGGATGTCTCCACGAGCACACGGGGAGTGCAGGAAGTGATTCTTTAGTTTAGTTCTCACCCTTCCCTGAACCCCCTTGCCACCTTGCTTTCCGTCGACGCGAGTTAACCGACGGAAGCAACCTGTTAGCACTTTAAATCCTTTCGTCGCGTCGGCGAACGGGGATCGAAGAAAAATCGTTCAAGTCAACACCGCGCGCATTGCACATTATCCACACACATACACATGTTAGCCGAGGTGTGAGGCGGTGGTCCTTGTGTACATGCGATGTTTGCACTTGTGCGCTCCTCGAGGACACCTTTTTTTACTCGACCTGCCATTTGTTAAGCCGTCGGAAGCGACAGTGGGGGAAATCGTTGGGCGACGATAGCGACGGGGGTGGCGGGGAACAAAAACGAAGGTACTCAAGGACCGACGGAGTAGTTTTCGCTTTTTTCTACTTTGGCTTTGGCGCTGTTGCTCTTCGGCGTCCCACCCCCCAAAAGAAACCGGGCGGCAACAAGAAGCTTTCGGTCGGAAGGCATCGTTAAAATCTGGTTCCGTACTGATTCCGTACGTCCCGCTTGCTTCTTTTTCAGCGATCGGGAAAAAAGGGGAACGCCGATGGAGGTGGAACAGCAGTATTGTGACGAAAGGAAGCATTTTCGTTCGTTTTTTTTTCCACTTCTTCACATCCTTAAACCAAGAACCACCCGCGCCGGGGTACCGCCACCCCCCGTTCGGTTTCGTACATATATTTTTATTGCTATTGCCATATTACATTTATTATTATCGTTGCCGCTTCACGTTTGCGTTTGCGGGTATGGTTGTGAGGTTCACTTTTGGTTGCCTCACACAGCTTACGGCATGGAAAGGATGGGATCCGTTTTCCCACCCCCTCGCGGGACGGACGGGAGGGAGGGCGACTAAAAACCTTTATCTTCGCCCGGTTCTTGCATTCTCCACGAGCCAAAGAAATAAAATATTGAAAACTTCCTCACCTACCAATCATCCTACAACTTCGTCCCACTCTGCCCTTGCTTTCTCCCTTTCCATTGTTCAATAGCATATGCGACAACCCAAACACACACACACACACACATACTTTACGAAGATCGAGCAGCACGCTAAAGTCCCTCGCATTGAAAGGGTGGGATCAGTTCTTTTTCACAAAGGAAAAATGTGTTGATAAAAGGATTGAGAATCAATAATTTACAAAAGGATTTTTCTTCCGTTTCCCAGTTGCACTTCGAGGCGCGGGATTCGATGGGGGACGGGGTTGTGGTGATGGATGTTGGGTGTGCGTCTCAGTCGGTCTCTATAGCTGCCGGCGTTCCATTTTCGAGACCGCGTTTGGCGAAGAGGTTAGCGAAGCCAGACTGAAGGAGCAAAAATCTCGACAACCCTTTTGCCGTGCCCCAACAACGGGGAAGATTTTAATAAGATTAGAGGAGTTCAGTAAACGTGTAGAAATGTTTTTCTTCTCAATGCTTTTACAGTAAGCCGAGGGGGTCGAAGTAAATATTTTCAGATAGACGCAGTTTTCACGATAAAATTCATCGAACCTTATCGTGGAAGTTTTCAACAAGATGAAAGTGAAAACTGATAAGTAATGTAAGCAATTTGTAAATTGATTTAAAATTATTCATCCATTTTAAAAAAAGTTTAAACTTTATTCCAAGCTTCATGATAAGCAAAAACTATATCGATTAATTATTTGCTTATTAAAAAACCTCGAAGAAATGTATGCTTCATCAAGCGGAGTAAATATTCGAAAACATTAGTAAAATTATTCTTCAAAGCTTCCAAATCTTCCATAATAAACTTTCCCTCAGGTATCCAACAGTCCAGCTTTAGTCGGATGATTTAAACCAAATTCTTTGAATACATAATCAAAGACGATAAACATGATTGGGAAAAAAAGATTATCCCACAAATTAAAGAAAACACTGAAAGAACACACTAGGGTAAATTAAACTATTCACCTACAGGGACTGGAACCCTCCGGGCAGGATTCAGCTATACATCTCGCCGGACCATGCGGGAAAGTGAACAGGACACAAAAAATAGGGTGAGTACAGGTGAACCGTTTCCATTAAATGCACCGTAGCGAGCGGAAAATGTAAAGCCGCCGTTTTCCCACTGGGGAGCAGCCGAACGAATGAACGATGGATGCGGCGGTTCTGCATTTTGGGGATGTGCATAAAATTTAAATTCGTTCACCAACAAACCACGATCGCTGCCGGTGCTGCTGTACGGTGCGCCTCGCAGACTAACTTACGCTTTCCATACGCTGCCCGTACGGGAGCCGCGCACGGTGGAAATTCGACGACGAGACGACTTTCCACCAAAACCGTGCACCGGCGCAACACGCTACTGCTTCTCGCGGCACTCGACGTTCGCCGCGGCAATTTTCCGGGCGTTTTTCAGGGCATTTTTCCTCGTTCCCCTGACGGGGTGGTCCGGTGTGGTGATGGTGGAAGATTTGTTACAACCATTTTCTACCTTCGACCGTATGTGTGTGTGTGTGTGTGTGAGCCACGATATTCGAAACGCTTCCGAAGGCCGTCGTAGCGAACTATCTCTCGATCGAAAATCTCAATAATCCTTCCGCGACCGCACACTACCATGGCCAGACAGGGTGGGGGTGAAATAAAAGCCACGCCACGGCGCCATGTTACGTGGACGCCAAAGGGATCGGATCCTACCAGAGTGCATATGCACCTGTGCAACCCCCCCCGTGCCACATTGGCCCGTGACGGGGGTGTGTTTGTGCATGCATCATGTGCAGCGAAACGTGCAAATTTATATAAATTGATTCGATTCCAGTCGATACACGGAACGCGACCGACGGTCCAAGGGTATCCCACTGGGGCCGCTGTATCGTGGTGTGGGAAAGTGGTGGATGGCACGCCACAGGCAACGTATGCACCTGAACCGACAGATTCCACGGGAAAGCTTAACCCTTGCATGAGTAACTGTCCGTTACAAAATGATGTTCCGAACAGTACCATCTAACAGAGAGAAAGTTATTTCTTCGCAAGGAACTTTTACGGTAACTCATACTATGGTTACAAAAGTACCGCTTTTAAAGCTCAGAACTTTAGACAAAACCAACCAACATTACCATCTTATGGAGCAGATGCAGCAATCTTCTCGAGACATGATTTATCAGGCCAACATATTCTAGTTGAATATACTTCACTCTAACGACAAGGTAAACAGAGGACGACTCCCATTCACTATGCGAACACAAAACTTGTTTGTAAATGTTTCATTCCATTGATGTGTTTAAAGCCAGCCGAATAACCTTCAACCCGGAGTGAACCATTTTCACGGAATATAATCCTCCGCCGCTTTTGATAGTCGTCTGTCTCCCATCATCCATCAAGGGGTTAAATCTCTTCCGCCCCGGGCTACGAAACGAGGCGGCATTAGACAAAGCTCCACAGCCAGCATACGAGCGAAATCGGTTTGTTGGAGGTTAAATCCTTTCACCTTTCTTTTTTGTTCTTTCCGCTACCCCACTCCCCATTCTGCGCGGGTGTTCCTGCCCGTCCTCCAGCCAGTTCTACCGTCGAAACAAATTAAGATTAACTAAGCTACGAACCGTCGCTTCGTTGCCGGAGGGAAAACCTTCGCCGGAGCGGAGCAGTGCGGTGGGGCGGGGGTTGTCGGCGGCAAGTTTGAAAGATTAGGCCACCGGATTGAATGGGTTCTATGAATGATTTATGAAGTGATGGTAGTACGGTACTTCCCCCCAACGGGGGGCTGGCCGGCCGGGTCGGGGTGGAAAACAAACTGACAGTGTTCCGGCAATATGCACGCACACGCCGGCTCCGGCATCGTACAACAAAGTCCCCGGGTTCCAGCGGACCGGCGTCGGAAAAGCGGAAGGCTTTAGCGTCCTCTCGCCCTTAGTGACGCAGACAGTGCGTGCGGGTAATTAGAAAAGGAGACGCTTGCGTGTACGTGTTCGTCTGTGTACACAGCCAAACGCACAGGTACGGTACAATTGGCCCGGCACAGACCGAGCGGACCCGGGTCGCTGGAGCTAATGTAACCAGTCTGTAACACAGGCGGCACCGCGCTCACCGAGCCCCAAGTGTCGCTCACCACAGACGCCCAAATAGACGCAGGCTGTGCCACCCTCCACTGGCGAAGGGAGAAAAAGGTACGGCAAAGGATTAATTTGTTTCGGAGGCCGCAGCATTCGGAGCGGCTTCATCGGGAAAGGAAGCGGGCCCGCGCGAAATCTTCGAGATGGTTCCGGTGAGCTGGAATCGAAATTACGCCTCACGGAGCCTAAT
>JAOEFI010000003.1:37787227-37807487 GCA_034621735.1 Anopheles plumbeus
AAGATTTCTGGCACGGATGACGGAGAGTTCATGTGACCATGTACTTATGTGCTGTACCCCGTTCCAGACGGAAACGGCACCACCGAGAGAAATATGATCGCTCTTCCTCGAACGGATGGCTCGGCGCGATGGAACGTTGGCGCAAGGTTGGGGTTTCCAGTAGAAGGAAAGCCGCCACCATACGAAAGGAGGGAAAGGAATAAAAGTAAAACCCCACACAAAATCCAGTAGTGCTGGCTGCTCGTGGGTCGTAGCTAGAAAGACCTTAATAACAGGTTGCCCGCCCGGCTGGGTCTTGGTTTTGGTCTTCCAGCCAGAGGTTCTTCCGCAGGCAAAGGCAACCGACCTGTTGGTAATAAGAAGTGCCAGTATGTGTCACACTAACGAGTCGTTTCCTGCCGCGGCGGGTGGTGGCGACGGTTTCGACTAGTATGGTTTCCTGCAGTTTCCAACCGGAAGAGCACATTTCGCCCGGGGAGGGGAAGAGAATGCCTTTTTTTCCATCCGCAGGCAGCGTGCGATGCGATGCTTGTGGGCCCGGCCCCCGGATTTTCCCCGGAGCATTTCGTGATGCCTTTCCGGCAGCGCCTCGGGAGGAAATTCTCGAGCGAGCGAAAAGCGAAACGAAGCCGCAGTCTTGGCAATGGGGATCCGTTGCTAAATTTGACAAGCAACTGACAGCTTTGCGTTGTGGCGGGAAGGAGGCCGCTCGCTGGGCCCACTGAGGGATGGTTGGTAAACGATTATGGAATATGGCAACGCAGGGCAGAGCCGTATACCTGGCCGGCCTGTGGCGTGTAGGGTGGTGCCAGTGGCGGTGGCGGTGACGGTATGATACACGCTTTTGACACCGTTTTGGGACTTGTGGGGCGATAAAAGTTTCGACGTTCGTCGCATGACGCGATGGCGGTGTTGATGCTCCTATTCTCTTCCGAATGACAACCGTAGCCAACCGAACGGATGGAGTTCAAGAGCAGTATAAACAAACCGCAAACATAAACTGAAACAAAAAATGCCCACATTATGCAAATGGTGCCACAGGTGACGGCAGGGAGGAAGTAAATGCAGATATGGGAACGGTTCATCAGACGTTTGTCTAAAAGTAGATAACAATTTGCAGTTGGTCGAAGGACAAATAGCTCTAAGCCTGGATTCCGTTTGATTGGATAAACTAAATGGAACAGTTTACAGTATACCGCTAGGAAGGACGCCAGAATAGCAGAGAGCGAAGAATGGTTAATTGCATACACTAAAGAACCGGCTCTATTCAACCGGCGGCATCGATGGATTTGCAGAGAACGAATTGGTTGAGTAGAAGATAACACAGTAAACAAAATGTAGGAAATAAAAAATAGAAAAACACACTCACACGCTAGAAAGTTCTTCGTGAAACGGAACAAAGTTACGGTAAACAATATGTTGGAAATAAATAAATCATAATCAGTAAGGAAACTGGACAAACGGATAACAAAAAATAGAACACAAAATGATAACACATGTCTCTGTATCTGAGGATGTGTCAGTGGAATGGCGTGTGTTCATGAATGTGTGCTTGTTGGTTTGTATGTGTGTGTGGGTGTGGATGTGTGTCTGTTTGGGATTGTGAGCTTGTGTGGTGTTGAATGTGTGCGGACATACCAAAGAGGGTAAATAGAGCATCAGGCGTGACCATCTACAGAAGAGAAGAAAAATAGAGAAAAATTCAGTTAGCAGATGAGAAATATTTCTTTCAATGGCATCGTTGTGGTTTAAGGCAGATTGAGAAGGAATTGGATGATTGGAGAATGGACCTGGAACGTTCTTGCTGCGGTTTTCCAGTAACTCTGGTCCATCGTACCAGTTCGGAACAAGGACGCCAAACACGTCGCTCGATATGACGTGTTTAATAATCTCCAATTAAAAGTGTTTCAACTTTGACGTGATTGTAATATAATATTTCCAACCAACCTGACTTTGAGGTTTTGTTTGTAAAACATGCCGGATTATCAATGGTAGATTAGGATTACTAGGAATAGAGGAATGGTAAGGATATAGGTTGGGTGAGGAGCATAGTAAAAAATATATAAAAACATGTATGAATTGGTAGAAATGTGGATAGGCAAAAGTTTATCACAGTACTGATGATAGTGGCAGTGAATAGATAGATAAGTAAATATTACATAGTAACACAGTAAGAGATACTACTACACGTTTTGATAGACACATAAATATAATACTAAAAATGTAGACACATAGAACATAGAGAACGGGAGAGAGAGAGAGAGAGAGAGAGAGAGAGAAAGCGCGAGAGCAAAATGTTGAAGCCGTTGGACACAGTGTAGATAATAGTAAAAATATTGCTGAGACGCATCGCAGAAGCAAAACGAAAAATAAAACACCACTGTCGAATGACACGCGAACAAAACAAGTAAACCAGAACTGAAGAGTTACAAAAACGAATATGAATCCCAACATCACAACAATCCCATCAAATGAAAACAAATAACTGGTTGAAATGTTTATGGTCCTGCATTCAGGCAGCACCAAGGACGGCGCGGTAGATGCCAGTCACTCGGTGGAAGGATTCTTTCACAGTTCTTCCACACTATGAATCCAATGTAGAAATAAGTCTGACGGTGTGTACTTTTTTTTTTTTGCTAAACTTCCAAACAGAGACAAAGGAATTAGTCCTTTGCAACGCCCTCAACGTTCACGACTAAGCTCGATATATTCATATACCGGGGGGAGGGAGCGAGTGTCATCGTTATCCACATCTTCTTCAGCTGGCGGATTCAGAGACGGCGAAGAAACAAAACGACCATCACCACCCGACAACAATGGCTTCAACGTCCAAGCACGAGCGAAGCGCAGAATGCCGTCTCGAGTGAGGGAGGACTGTAAATTTAATGAATTTTTAAACGGCGAAAAATGAGCGAAAATAATGAAGAGGAGCAGCTAATGGACGGTCTTTCCGCCCTTCGCGTGAGGACGGGCAAACTGGGGACGAGCGAACGAATGGGGGCAAAAAGGGATAATCGTAATAAAAACAAACGATAATGAGTCACGGGAAGTGAAAGTGCACCGCATCCTCCCGCTCCAACGAGGGATGGAACCCATCCGCCGGTAGAATCAATGGGCAGAACGAGAAAATGAACGTGGAGATTCTGAAACGACACGGGGTGAGCATTTGCGTGCCCTATCACTGTGGGCGCGCGGCTAGATTAACGGATCCACTCGGGATACTGTGACGACGAACCGGACGAGGCAGAGGAGAACCGACGCTAGATGGAGGGTAAGAATCAACGACGGTCGGAACACGATGGGAGGGACGGAGAGTAGAAAAAGGCCAAAATGACTAACGACAAGGCGACGGAACAACGGAAAAATGGGCAAGTGAACGTGAAATCGTCGCGAAAGCCAACGAAGACAACGTTGCACGCGAGCATCCTTGTAGTGCGAAGGACGCGCGTCCCTATTTTTGCTTGGCACCGATTTTCCATGCTGGTGGAGGAAAATAGTGAAGTGCCGGCATAATGCTAACAATCCGTTCTTATGTGGCTTTTTTCTCTCTCGCAGTTTCGAAGACCCGCGGAGGGGAAATATGGGTCAACGTACCATATACGTAATGCGTACACCATCCGCATCCGGCATTGCCCGCCGAGGGAGGACGTAGTTTGATATATATGTAATATATTGTATGTAAAATAAAGTGTAAACACCGTGGCTTTCCTAGAGAGGAAATACAATCTTAAAATCGTAATGATGCTTATTGAAAACCTGTAAACAGCTACGGAAACATACGGGAAAAGCGTGAAGTTATCAGATCGGAAGAAAGCGTTTACATGAGAGGCTTGATTGATAGAAGTTTCAAGTGACAGTAAGAAGTAGTAGAGTGGTTAGAGATTGGGGCGTAGGAAGAGAGGCAGAGTGAAAGTGGGGTTTTCTGAGAAGACTGAGGAAACACATCTACGGAGTGTGAAACGGTACGGAAGTGGCAACATATTCTTAAGGACTAAACAGTCGATGACAACAGGGAGGATTCAACATAATACATTTCATACTGGGATGTCGGCATTAGTTCGGAAAGGGATAGATCTCTGCCCTGCATGATGCACAATATGCAGGGAAAAATATTAATCATTCACTGATTGCAAAACTAGAAAAGATTGCCTTTCTGTAAAGCTCAAGAGCAAACTCGTTACAAATAATAATTTGAATGAATAACTTGAAATAATCCCGCCGAACCGAAACAGCGCACTCTTGCACAAATGAATTATCAGAACGTCATTTTGTAAGCGATTTTATGATTGTGCTTTGTTCGTTGGAAAGAAAATGCCATCGGATCTGGTAGAGTTTTTCGAACTGAAAAAAAAGAAACAATAGAAAAATCGCAAAAGAAGAAATCTCCATTCCTATGCTTTTCCATGGAGGACGGGGTCTATTAAAAACGCCGTTACCACAGCTGTACGGTGGCAACAAACCGCAGCAACAAAGATACAACTCGGAGAAAAACCAAATGAAGCTCCGGGTTTCTTTTCTCCCGTTTTCGTCCCACCTCCGTTAGTTATTATCTTTAAAACCATAAAAATGATTGCAATTCGTGGCAAAATACCCATCGTTCTCTTACACCACTTCCAACCCCAACGTGGGTCTACGTGCAACCATCCCAAAGGCCCTGTTTGGGGAACCATTCTGACGCCTTCGATGGTATTATATCTCCACCGGCTTCTTTTGCCACATCGGGCAGCCGTTTCCCGACCGATTCAAGGGGACTTATTTCATAGTTCGGAGTGGACGCCCGGGCAAGGCAAGCTACTTGTGGCTTCTCCTTGGAACAATATTTTCGTCCCCACCTCCTCACCTCAAGGGATCCTTCTTCCTTTATTTCCCTCCGCATCAGCACTCCCAAACTCCATCATCGTTTACCAAGCGCAACCAAGCAACTGGTAAAATTAACAAAAAAAAAACTGGATCCGCTTTATAGATCCAGTCCTCTGCTTAGTGGACGAAGGATGGGAAGTTTCGTCCCATGCCTTTTTATTTTTTTGTTCAGTTTTTAGTGGAAAAGTTAGGTCCTTTGCGCGATTGCAGAAGCGTTAAAGATGTTTGTTACGGCGTTGGCCGGTTGTCGTGCGCCGGAAATTTGTTGCCGCCTGTCTCGAAGGAGAATCGCTAGACTATCGGGAGACCCAGTCCGCAGGGAAAGCGAGCTCTGTGCAGCGGACACAACGGAGAAAAAAAGAAAAGAAAAGATTGCATACGAGCAAGAAATCCCAGAGCGCCCATACTTCGGGGTTTCCAGCACGGACTGGCCAAGCCACCTCCTTCGCGCCCTTGCGCCGGAGGGAATCGTTTATGTAAATCGCAATCCATAAAAGAAGATAATTTATTCCGCAATAATACAGAGATGCAGCACTCTCGTTTCAACGGTTGTTCGCTTCGTGGCGAACCGGGAAAGCCACAGAAATGGCGAATTTGCTCCGACAGCTCCACCGACCACAGACGGTGTCAGGGGGTTGCACTGGAGCAAGCACGAAATGCTGATTCCTTCATGCCTTCTTCCGTTGCAATAAGGTTGACCAGCAAACGAGCGCGGACGAATAGGCGGTCCACGTCGGCAGGCCAAAGGCGGCCAGCAACAGGGTTGAACAGTACGGAACACAATGCGAGAATGAGTGCGGACAATCGTGGAAGAAAACTTTCCGAAAGCGTTTTTCTTCGTATCTCACACTTTGCTGTGGGCCTCAACTCGGCAGTCCCATTCTATGCCTTCCTGCTACTTGGCCGTCCCGATCGCGTTCGTTAGTGGTGAACCAGAACAACCAAAGCGCTGAGACTATACTCGCCTACAGCGGACGGAAAGGAGAACGTCTTCAATCTGTTGCACGAAATTGTGCCTTTCCACGAGTGCATGCTTCGCCGGAACGAGTTTGCAACTTGTTGTTCCGCTCGGAACGATGAACGACATCGTAGTAGTCCGTAGTGGAAGCCCATTGCAGAAGTGGTGAAGGGACGCAAATATACTCGTCCTTCCGTACTGTTGGCGTTGCCTTTGAACTAAACCCGGAAACAGATGGTAATTTAAAGCGCAAGACCTTTTCGCAAATAAATCAGATCCTGGAGTGATAAATCAAATGATCTGGGAAGCAATCGTGAACCATCCGCACGTTTTCGTTTGGAGTTCTGCATTATGTTCAACACAGTGAGTTGAAACAAATTTATTTCTGTTACCACATGATTGCAAATGGCAAGACAAACAATTACCGTGAACGTTTTGCTTGCTACTCGTGATTTGATCATTGGTTCCTGGCTAAATCGAATAAAAATAGTGGTTCAATTTAATTTTTACTTGTCCTATATTCGTTCCATCGCGTTTAAAAAATACTCTTTTAAGTATCATTTTTAAATTCAAATCTGCACTGGAACTTTTTAAAATATTGAAAGTTCAAATTCAATTTAAAAAATAGGGTTTCTGATTTCATCAGGAACAATGTTTATTATTATGGAGATAATGGTCCATAGGGAGGAAATCAAAATGGTATTTTATAGTAAAACCAATTTCCACTCCCCAGCCGCTCCGGAACCTTGGACGCAAAAGCCTCCAGCTCCAGGATAAATAAGGATTATGAAGCCGTTCTTTTTCATACCAGTGCAAGATGGAGGCGCCTTGCACGGGCGACGCATGATGGTAGAGGAAACGTAATAAAAAAGCGGCAATTAATACAGTTGTGACCTTTCCGCTACAAACTCCGCTAGGAGCGTGGTTCACATTCAAGTTTGAGTCTTTTAATACAATGTAGGAAAACACTAGCGGAGCAACATGATAAGCAAACGCTGCTCCCATCCCAACTGATGCGGAATGAAGGATGATGATGGTCATTTGTGAAGCGAACGGAAGGCGGATGACGTTGGATAGACGATAGAGAACATGAGAGAGGTGTGTAGTAGTAGATTCACACGACGCAGGACAACATGAAAGGTTCGTTTCTTTGGCAGGAACGCAGAGACAGTTGGAAAGATGAAACTAATAATGTGGAACTAAGCGTTGCCGTGATGAAAAAACAAAGAACTGTAAAATGATGCCCATAATTTAGCAGAACAGAAACACAGCAGAGAACAGAGAGAACAAAGGTTCTACGCAGCGGGATAGGGAACACAAATAACGGTGTGTCACATAGGACCAGAGACCGAGATAAAATGAGAGGGGATGCAATTCAACACCATACAGCGCAAAAAAAAGAAAGTGAAAGCATAAACATACGTTATAAATGAAAATATGCAAAATGTCACTTTAAGCAGGGCTTGAGTTAACGTTTAAAATGAACACAAACAAGCCTCAGACAATCTTCCTGCTTGTACTGGAATTTGGAATTTGTTACTGGAAGTTTTGAAGCAACAAAAAGTAGAATAGGTGGTAGAGAAAACAGAAAAACAAACGATATAAGGAATAGGAGGCAAACAAAAAATTCCAATGTTCAAAAAAGGAAATATAAACTACTACATAAAAACAACCAGACTACGAGAGCGATAGAGCGAAAGAAAATAAAAGAACGCACATTTATAAGCGAAACAATAGGAAGGCCAACAATTAGACCTAGACAAATAAAAACACCAGCGCTTTCCAAAACCAATGTATTATGAGTAGTGCTTTATGACAACGAAGAGAAAAAAGAAGTTGATAACAGAATTAGATCCATCCTGTTTTACTTTTAGGGGTGGGTTTGTACGATTGAGATGAAAAGTATGTATGTTTGTATATCTATCATGGAGATGATGTTAGGTGCAGTTTTAGCAGTGAATGAAACTCGTCCACGAGTCATAACATTTTATCAAAGACACCGAGCAAGAACGTTCGACGGACACCGAGATCGAGAGGAACACTGGTAGTGATGATATGGTGGATAGAGAGTTGACAGGAAAAGGGTAGAGAGAGAAAGAGAATAGATAGGAGAGACAGTTAGAGAAAAGAGGTAGAGAGTGATAGAGACAGGATGCACAGTAATTGGAGCAAAATATATAAGAGGTTCGTTTGTAGTTACCTCGTCGTTGAGATTGGAAACGAGCAGCACGTTGGAGAGTCCCCGTACGTTCGCTTGGTTCGGCGTTCCCAGCGTTCCGTTCGATGCCAGCGCGAACGCGTTCAGGCTGGGCAGGGCGCCACCGTAGGCGCTAGCGAGGGTCGGCGTGCCGAGGCCTAGGCCGAACGGCGGTATAACGCCGGGCGTCGCTAAGCCGTTCACTAGAAAATAGGGAGATTTGTCTAATTTGACTATTACACGGAAGTTGCACGCTATTTGACAACATCAAAAACATCGACGCACGACTGTTTAGGGCCATCAAAGTGAGCTTTACCTAGTCGATCGCGGGCCATCTGAGGCCGCTGGCCGGTGGCGAGCAACAGCAGATCGCTGGCAGACACCAGCCCGCCGGCACTGGCAATCACGTCACTGCCCGGCTCGCCGGACGGCAGTGAGGGGTTCGTGTAGTCGCGCGACTTGTCATTGTTGTACTTCACGTTCAGCGCCGTCAGCTTGCTGTTGTCGATGCGCAGGGTGCAGCATCCGTTGTAGATGTTCTGCCCGTCCAGCGACTGCTTGGCGGCCTGTGCCGTCTGCGCATCCGGATACTGTATAAGTGCCTACAAGAAAAAAGAACATGATATAATATGATCGAAAGGAGGTTTACAACAGGAACAAACTCGCTTCAACTTCTTCCACAGCGCCAACTGCACGGCAGGAAACCGCATCGCCTACTGCGATACCTCTAAACGGAATCGTCAACCAGCACCTTCTGAGACACCTACCTGGAACGAGTTGTTTTTGGTGAAGGTGACGATTTTCAGCACTTTTCCGAACCGCTGGAATATCTGATGGAGCACGTCGAGCGAAACCGGATAGAGTAGCGACTCGACAATCACCCGCAGCACGGTGTTGGGGGCTCCGCCACCGCCGCCACCACCACCGCTGTTCGGTGTCGTGGTGGAGTTGTTCGTGTTGTTGGTGGACGCACTGTGCGAGTTGCTGTTTGTGTGGTCAATCGCCAGCGGCAACGGCGATCCGGTCGGCGACTGCGTGAGATCCTGCGCCTGAAGAGCGTTCGTGACATTCTGAATTATTCGGAGAAAACAGTGTTTTAGAAGCGCAATTGTGATGGCAGCTACGATGCAAATCATGGTGATAAAATAAAGACACAGGGACAACGGGGCACCGTTTTGCAGGTTTGTTATACCCTGAACTAAGTCTGTTACAAAACTTATCGTTTTATATCCACCTCACCTACGTCCGTTTGCGAGATGCAGCAGCCCTATCTCGATATGAGGAACAGTGGTGAATAGCGTTAACGGCGTTATGTTTTGTTTGTAACAGACTTGTTTAAAGCAAACATCGGTGGTTTTCTGTTTTTTTTTCTTTGAATCTTTGTATTACATTTTCCATAAATAACTGTTGGCTCTAATATAGCAAAGTAAGAAGCTAGAAACATGCTTTGCTGGAGCATACTTACCGCGATCGCATGGTTTTGATCAATCTTCAGCTCGCGATGGTTGGAATACTGCACGTAGACCGTTCGCCCTCGAAGGAACGGCGGGTTGGCGTGGAACGCCGTCACCATCTGCGACGCGGCGGTCTCGTCCGCCATCTCGATGAATGCCTGGTTTTTGCCCTTCAGCACCAGCACGTTCGTGACGCGCCCGAACGGCATGCCCAGCTGCATGATCTCCACCTCGCTCACCTCGTTCGGGATGTTGCGGATGTGCACCACCCGGGATGTTTTCGCTGCTCGCGGGGGAAAACAAATGTAAAAGAGAGAAAAAACCGAACAATGAACAGGTGAAGGGAAATAATTTCATCAATAAATGATGAACGCACAATTTGAAACACGCACATAAAATGCAAATAATATCGTACGGCAAAACGAACGTTTCATTAAGTTTAATTACTGCCGAAGTTTGCAACAACATTCCCAAAATGAAACAGAATACGAAATATGATTTTATTACCCCCTCTCACTTCTTTGTTTTTCGTACTGACCAGGCTCGAAACTGATGTCCATATTCCCCGTCCACCCTAGATGAGCCCACACCCACACACATTCAACATTTACGTAAATTCATTCCACACAGCCAGCCGGCGGGATTTGGGACACATTTCAATCTTATTACTCTTCGCTGAAAATGAGTCGGATTTCGAATTTATCCGATACTGCCGAAATATCGTCATCAATAGGAATTCTCTCAAAGCCATCGCCCTTCCACTCGCTCCTCGGTTGCGTTAATGAACCCTTTTGGAACCAGTGTGGGGATGCGTGAATTTGTGCCGATTGCCACCACGGCGGCGTACTACCGGGTCTTCCACCGAAAAGGGGAGCGAGGACACGATTTTGTTATTATGAATTATCAATAATTTAATTGATTTTTAATTACTGCAATTAGTACGCGTTTCGCAGCAGCGTGGGCCGATGACGTTGGCTTTCCGCTTTCGGCCAGCGGCAATTCGGCAGTGCCGGTAGGAAATGCGCCATCCCCTGGGAACGGAGATTGGAGTGGGTCACGCGAAGCAGCAGGCATACTGGGGCCGCCGCTTTCGACCATCTGTTTCAAGTGGATTATTGTAAATTGCAGAGCAGCAACATTTGGAGCAGCAATTTACGGAACGCGAATACTAGAGGTGGAAAGTGTCCCTTGCTAGCGATGATGGGTGGGGGGAGCATCGAGAATCAATATTTGATGATGTTTCACGTTTCAGTTACTGAAAAGAAAGGAGCACGTTTTCATGCTCTTTCAATGCAGATTAAAAGTCCCTTTTTCATTTAACGTCAGTAATATAATTCTAATCCTTTTGACGATGATTTTAATCGAGCAGTGTTTTGGCGTATTCTGGCTCATTATCGTTTGACTTTAATTCGTAATCATAAAACCTTCGTCCTGCTCTACATTGGGCAGAAAGTGTTATTAATTTTCATTTTTAGTGTGAGCGATTAGATTTTTTTGCCTGTGCCGTAACTGCGTATCGCAAGCGGTTCTAAGGTCACTGACTAAACCCGAGCAAGAACGGAACCTTTCGCCGGGCATCGACGCTCCGGATTCATCCCGTTCCAGTCGGCGGGCGAATGGAGATGGATGGAGTAGATTATTTCTAATGATCTCCTGTGGCCACATGCAACAAAGGCCTACCACCACCCGCGGGCAACCCCGAACCGGAAGCCGGGTTTGTAGCGAATGGCGAAAAAAGAAAAACTACCCTCACCGACAGGTGACGGCCTCGCCATGATTAGGCATCATAAGTCATTTGGGGATTCCTTTTCTTCTTCGTACCTTTCGGCAAAGAAGGAGTTCCGAATGGGCCGGGGGTTGGAAGCACCCTCCGGGTATACGTTGTGCAAAATGTCGTGTGTCGTTGGAAAGGGGTTAAAAGAAAAATGGTCGACCATATTACCGCGATGAGCCGGATGGGC
The DNA here is from genome assembly GCA_034621735.1 of Anopheles plumbeus. Lineage (NCBI taxonomy): Eukaryota > Metazoa > Arthropoda > Insecta > Diptera > Culicidae > Anopheles > Anopheles plumbeus. Next base: position 37,798,658 of record JAOEFI010000003.1, read on the forward strand.
GGAAGCGAAACACGTGTAGCCGGGCGGGCTATCGGTGACCGGAAATGGGATACCGGGTCTTCAACCGGTGCTGTGCGAATGCGAAAAGGACAAAGGAGGAAAAACCAAGTGATGGTTGGTAAATAGGGACGCTCGCAGATTATTCAATTTATCTCTTGGCGTACCCTTAGGCTTTCCCTTCAATAGGGGTGGTTTTCAAAAAAAAAACCAATTTGAAAAGGCAACCTATTTGTGGTTTCAAACTAGATGTGATTATGATTATGCCAGCACGGAGAAGTAATTCGGTCCTAATGTTGTTGAACTACTTTCACCAACAAAATGTCCTATTGATGTATGATGCATACAAGTTTAGAATATCACTTTGAAGATAGAATCTATTTTCCATTACTCCAATAGCCTTTATTAATATTATGTTTTGCAAACCTGGTAGCGGGATGAAATGTGTTCAAAACAATTTTTTTTTCTTAAACCAATGAAAAACCCAATCGCGGTCGCGCGGAATCCAATCCGCACCAACGACGGCTCACATTAAAGACACTAATTATTTCGTAACATTAACGATGTAATGAAACGAATATGGGAGTACCCATTCACATATTCATCTAATCAAAACACACACGCACACACAGAGGGGGCAGCGCAAATATTTGAAAAGCTAATCATCCTTTTCGCAGAATACACCCATCCGCAAATGAATTATGCACCGGTCGATTTAATCAGTGGCAAATTTGTCTAATCTGACCATCAAATAAAGCCCGCGCTTGGAAAAACGAAACCAAAATTAATGCCTGTGTCGTTCCAAACATTCGTATTGCGAACTCGACGGGACAACATGGGTTGACAGGACGGGTCCATTTCATCAAAAATTAAATCAAAGCTGCCATTAAATTACTACCCCCTCCTTCACTCGCGACCAAACCGTCACGAAATCAAATCATTTGCCTGTCAATAGCGCGCCGTTTGTGTCACCTTGCCTCCTAAAGGCCGTTGGACGGGGTGGGGAGAGTAGGGTTGAAAATGGTAAAACAGTCGTTATTATTGATTGCTTCATATCAATTGCAATCATTGTTAAATAATGGTCTCAAAGACATTTTAACGTTTGGGGCCATTAAATCGTGCCTTTAAGAGGGACATTTTAGGGAGAAAGACCTCCCCAGTCTTAAATATCCTTCAATTCGTAAATGGCTCGGGTTTGTGTTCCAATTGCACCCTTTCTTTAGGCAAAGAAAAAGAGTTCTTTCGGTGCGTGTAGCCTTTTTTTTAATAGGTTTTCTCACTTCCTGTGGATACAATCATACGGGGTGCAGGGTGCGTCGGGTCGGTAAATGTTACACCCCACCCTATTGCGTTATCGGCAATCAAATGCTCGTCAATAATGAGCGATGGCATCCGCGATTGATGAAGCAGGACCTCCAGCTCCTCCTCCGCCTCCTCCCCCTTGCGTAACACGCCATCGGAAGGGGCATTGATAAAGTTATTATTGATTGCGGGCTATTAGTGAGCGAGCAACGTGATTACGACGACGCACCCCTACTGTTGAATGGCTCATTTCGACACTTCATCGAGTGGAAAAACGGAGCTGCTCGGAATCGTGCTTGTGTGATTGCGTGGCTCATTTATGTTCGGATGAAATTTCACTCACTCGACGGAACCACACGTGAAAAGCGAGCGAGTGCCTCCACTACGTGAGTGGCCAAGAAAATGCTCGATCCAATTCCAGTGGCCCATCGCAGCATCGACTAGAGGCCAAAGTAATCAATTAACCTTTCCGTCTTCCTCGAAGCTGACGGGAAGAGTGCGTCCGAGACCCACATCATCCGAGCCTGACTGAAATCAACCGATCTGACCGCGTTCGTCCCGCGGGCCTTCGTCGCTCGGGCTATCACTTTCGACGCTGATTTCTTGGAGGGAAAACTGAAAGTGAATAATATTGATTTCCGTTCACGTCGTTTACTTTTCTTGAGCGAATGGCCAGCAAGAAGGAGCGAGCAAGGAGCGAAGGTCCACCAATGCATACGGACTAAGTATCGTTGGAAGCGGCGTCGTTGGTGTAACCGTGCCATAGCAATCAACCTTTGCCCCAAATGATGTAACGTCTGACCCCTTCCCTGCAGCGTGTATTTCCTCCGGGACACTTGCCGTATGTACCGGGAACGGATTGGGCATGCCCGGTCGGTGATGTCAGACCAGAAGGGAAGCTCACTTCATGTGCAAGTTTCCTTCGGTCGGTCACCGAAGATGGAATGAATGATTTCTGGTCGTTTTTCTTCTCACATCCAAACGGCAGAGAAAACGGAAAATGTAAATGTACGAGGGTGTAGCGGAACCGTGTACTGGTTCCAAAGCGTTCGTCTAGCTTTCTTCCCGTCACGGGAATCGCAACGGTCGATAGCAGCATATCTACTGGAGTCAGTTTGGGAAAAGGAGAATAAGTGCATGGATAGATGTACACACCGAAATGAAGATAAATGGGATTTCCTTTCCAATCTCCAACTCGGACCGATGCGGCCTCCGCCACCCTCCAGGAAGAACTCTCGCCGTGCGTTAAAGTTAAGGTAGGTAGGAGAAGGCAGTAGTCGGCGGGACGGCGCGGGTAGTGGTGGACAATATTTCCCCGCCTTCAAATCTCCATTCCCCAACCCATCCGGTTCGGGAAGTGAAAGTTCGATGATTTATAATAAATATTAGCGACGAGTGGAAAACTTTGCCAAACTCTCACTCTCTCGTTTTCGCCCTGCCATACACCACCCCTACCCACCGTATTGCGTATGTGGGAAGCAGCAGGAGGTTTTTTTTCCATTATTTTAATGCGTTTTTAAGTCACAGTGGTACGCCATTTCAAAAACCTACCCCTCATAAACGGGAGTGTAAGTGCTGAAGGATGCTTCAATCACTTTAAGTGTCTGCTTGCGCAGCCAGTGCTGTAATTTAACCAGCAACGAATGGAGCGTGCGGAAAAAAAAAACCGGCGGGAAGAACCCAAAACAAACTTCCCATCAAATCGTGTGCATATTGCTCTGGGCTTCATTGCGCGCCCGAAAGTTAGGCAATATAGTAAAAAAAAACGCGCACCCGTTCCCATGGCCGCTAAAGGCGCGAGGTGTAATCGCCACTCGAAACCAACTCGGGGGGAAGTTCCGCGACGGGCAAGCGGGAACAAACCGGGTAGCAGGAACGGGGGGATTGAAAAGTTTGTGTCATAAAATCCGTTCAAAATGGTAAATTGGTGGTAAATTTAACGACCGTCGAGAGAACTGCCGCTCACTACCGCTTTTCCTCCCACGAGGCAGCTCTCCTAGCCGATTGGTGGCAAAAAATGCGACGACGACGATGATGATGATGATGGTGAGGATGCGTTGGTATGAATTCGGTTTCATTAGCGTAAAACCGGATTGCGATGAGCCTAATCGAAGTGGAACTGCCACGCGAGAATCGACATCACTTCCCCCCGGGGGGTGGCGAAAGGGACGGGAACCGCGTCGTGCGGTGGGGCCACATTTCATTGATATTGTCAGCGCGGTAGCGCTAATTAACTGTCACTAAGCATTCCGTGCAGGTGGCAGAGCACATGTTTCAACCCACCTCGACGCGCGCGGTTGGCTTTAATAAAGTTGTGTATTATCGTTTAATTAATATAATTTATTAAAATTGCACTTTGCGGGATTGGATACGAAGGGCGGGGAAAAGAACAGGTAGGAAAAGGGGTGGCCTGAAAAGCGTACCGGCACATTTACCGTGCACTGCTAATCCCCCCATGTGTGGTTAATTTTGGATGTGGTTCTTTTTTGCCGCCGACACTCCCGAACCCAATTCGGGCGTCACTTCGCTCGCAGCGTGATGAAAATTGAACGTGACTAATGTCAACCGGTATCATTTAAAATTAAACACCTACCGGATCAATCATGCGTGCGTGTGTATGCGAGGGTCTGCTGCTGGAGGTGGAATGTACTTGAAAATTCAAAAAGTACTTCCGGGCCGCAAACAATAAAATCTAATTGCACAGCATTAAACAGTGAAATGGGGCTTGGCAAGACAGCTGCTGACTCGGATTGTGAATAATTTGTCACCAAAACGGTTCAATTGCATAGTTTTAGGCGCTTCCAAGAGACACTGCGAAACTTCTTTTGGGCAACATTACTCAATCATGGTTAAAGTTTGTTAGAACACACAAACAGAAAACAATGTCTCCTACACTTCTTCGAACATCCGGACCCAGCCCGGATATAAATGGGTGCAAATGGGCGGCCCTTTAGTCGCTCCCTTCGCCCCATCTTCGCACGCCACAATGGACCGCAAATAAATATTGATGAGCATGGAAGAAATTAGCACAGTCATAAACGAGGAGCAAAACTTTTGATTTATTTGTCTCCACCGTCTACCGAACGCGTCCTCTGTAACGATTCGCGGGGTGGGAACGAAGTTGCGAGGAGGATACTGAGGAGACCTTGTACCTACTCCCGACCCCGATCACTAATCCGAAGCTAACCTAAGCTAAACCGTCTCATCCGATGGACGGTGACGGAAAAAGCGAGCGGCTGGCAGGGTCCGCAGCTTGAGGCTGTGTAGGAACATAAACCACTGCCTGTCAATGCCTGTGGTCCGGGATCCTAAAGGATGCCATCCTGCCAACGTGATCATGATGATGATGATGGTGATGGTGATGGTGGCAGCAATCTTCTTTGAAGGGAGTATGAATAAAACATCATTTACCATCTTTTAACTCTTCCCGCTTTCCACGGGCGGAAACGCTAGAAAGCCCTTCGGCCCTCGAACCCGTCCTGGGAAAAAGCGGGGGTGTCACACAACACGATGTGCCAGGGACGGCGGTTCCGAAGGTAAAAGTTTTATCTCCTTGTTCCTTCTCGAACAATACCCTTTGAATGTCCCGTTGTTGGACTGCCAATCCCGGCGCCAGGGCAATCGACGTCGTGCCCGTTGATGGAGGCGCGTGTGGTGATGGAACTGTCCTCCGGCGGGACCTCGCTTTTACTTGCCCTGGCTCTCTCTCTTCCCTGTCCTTTCTTCTTATCTCAGACCTCCGTCCTTGTGTTACGATGCTAAACAGTTATCCACACTTTCGCTAGAATTGGAAATTAAATGATAACAGCTTGTTGAAGACTGTACTCGGCAGTGTTTGTGTGTATGTGTGGGATAGAGGGAAGGACGGAGGAGGAGTGTGCCACAGGGTTGACATTATCTGATTCCTGTGCCTTCATCCGGAACCCGCTTCGAAGAGCCACCACAAGTGCCTACGAAGAAGCCGATGGTGTACGGTGCGTCGTAAGACATCTTCGACTCTTGTGGAACTCCTCCCGTTCACTTTTCAGCAGCCCACAACCCCACCCCTCCTGAACCTCAGCAGCACCTTCTTCGGTGCTGGCTACGTTTGCAGCGATTTTTCCCACTCCGCAATGGGACGGGAATTGAACGGAAAACCCACCGCAAGCTCCTGGGCGGTTTCCCATCCGGCATCTGGCACGGGGCTTTCGGATCACTTCTGCCCCATTACCGTTCCCGCTCGTCGGCCTGTCCCATTCTCGCCCCTTCCCTCCCTGCACACCGCCCTATTGGCACATACTAGCACACTGCCGGAGGCAGGCGAAGACAAAGATTATCATCTTCAAATAGAATCTTAATGTTAGTCTCTTTGACCGTGTTGCTGCCGCCGGGTTTTGCATACCTTACGGGCGAAAGGTACGGTTGCCGGCACTGGCCGATATGGACGCTTGCACTTGAACCTTAGGCATATCATTTCCATACTTTTTTACTTCATTTTTCTGTGGCACTCCTATTGTTTATCTATAATCAAGCGACAGAGTGCACATCAAAGGACGCTGCGGACGACATCGTTGAGCTTTGTTGTTGAGCGGGTGGGCCCGCTGAAAGTTTGTGTTAAATTTTGCTCATTTTCCACTTCGACGAATCTCCACCCGGATAAGGGGAGAGAAAAGGGGGTTCCCGGCAGGTGGACTTTCCCGTAATGATAATGCGAATGATGATGAAAAGTGTGCGCCTGTCACGGTTGCTAGAAGCTAGGGGAGCTGTTGCAGAAGACGGCTTCGATTTATTTACCTACACTGCCCTCCCCGCCCGGGGGTAATGTTGTTGCTCTTCTAGGCAGTTTCCCACCAAAATGTCATTTAGTTTGTTTTTCTAAATTTTTATCTATGCTACGTGCGGATAAAGTAAGAAAGAAAGCCGTACAGCAACTACTCTACACACAGGTGTAAACTTACTGATTCCCATACCGATCACTGTGTTGGTGCTGTCCAGTTTAGCTTTCTTCGTAGCGAGATCTTGATTGTTGTTGTCCGATGCTGGAGCCATAACAGCTGCCTGACTAAGTAGTTCGTCGCTTCCTCGCTGTGAATCATGAACATGGAAGAAAGGAAAGAGAAAAGAAACATGTTGTAAATTAATATCATGTACACAATTTTCCGATTAATGCAACTGAGCGAATCCATGTTTTACACGAACGTAAACTACACACACACAGGGGCGTATAATGGTGGAGGATCCTTGTAGTGGAAATGTTCCCCCGGGGGTGGACGACTGTTACGACATACAATTATCGCACACATCAAGGCACAATTTCCGACGAGAGGATTCAACCACCACCGACGAACCCCCACATTCGGCGGGTGGTAGATTTTTTCTCTCCTCTTCTCTACTGAAATAATTCAATCAACGTGTCCATGTACGGAAAGGATTCTGTGACAGGCAATGGGGACAGAATCCCAGATTTTGGCGCAAATGGGAAATTATCGGCCATTGTACCATTCTCCAGGGCCGAAACATGGGAGGTGGCGGACGGAAGACAAAAAAATCCCATTTCCATCGTAATGTAAACAAAAGACAATTTATACCCGTGCGAAACATATCCTGTCGTTCCTTAATAAAAAAAAAAAAAAAACACCCCGGAAAACCACACGCAGGGAGTCCCGTTCGAAGAGGAATCGAAAAATTTTCACATTAAAACGTCCGCGCGGTTGGACGCGGTGGCACATTGGGATAATTTTCCCAGGAGTCCCAACTGGCTGGTTGACCATTGCCGAAAGTACCGGACGAAAAGTACTTTTTTTATGATTCATTGCCGTTGGTTTTCGGCTGTACGCAGAGAGAGAGAGAGAGAGAGAGAGAGAGAGAGAGAGAGAGAGAGAGAGAGAGAGAGAGAGAGAGAAAGGCCACAAAAAAAAGGGAATCCCCATCCCGTCGACCAGTAATGATCGGGCCAAATGAAAAACACAAACCAAAGTGTGTATCCTTTCGACCGACTGTGATGAGCAGCATAACTCACTCAGCTGGGTGGGGTGGAAAAAACATAAAAACCAACAAAAAACGAAAAAAAGGACACTGTTCACAAGTGGCGTTGATCGGCGCTGCCAACTGAAGCTTTTAACGCAATTGAAGCCATCGAAGTGAGTGCCCTGTTGATGGGTTCACTTAATGGGAATGGGGCTTGAAATTCAAGCAGTTTATGGGGAGCTGTTGCTTATTTTACTGCGCTATTATTTATTTGCCTGTTTTGTGTGGCTTTTTGTGTGTGTGTGTATATGTGGTGGAAGTAAGCTGACACTTGCATAATGGGGAACACGTTTTAATCAGGGCATAATTCGTTCAATCGTTGCTAGAACTGACAGTTAAAACTACGTTAAATCGAACTTATTTGTCGACGCAAGGATCATATTTATTTTACTATTTTCAAAACCCATTAGATACTGTTTTCTGTTTTCCTTTTCAAATGGTAGAGTGAACTGTGAAATGACAATATTTCAAAAGATCCAACAATGTAATATATCACATCCATTTAACCTCTCGAATTCTTACGACCATCGGACCATGTGTCAAGCTCTTCCGGCCATTGCCAAGATTAAAGCGAATGGAGATTCCATCATCTTACTCGAAGGGACCATCAGCGGCCGCCTCCAAGCTCCAACCCGGTCGTCGCAAGCTCGTCGAACACGACGCTGGAAGAAGTGAAACGTAAACGAACTTAATCCGTCACATCAACGTCCATCCGTCCACGTGGCGGTGTGTGTGTGTCTGGGTAGCCCCTGGCAAAGCAGCAGCTGTGTCCCGGAATGCCAAGGAACATTCGTAACAAAGAATGTCCACGTCACCTCTCTTTCTCTCTCTCGCTCTTCCTTCATCCAGTTTAACCAAACTCGTGCCGTGCCTTTGGCAAAGGGACCTAGCTGAGTAGTCGGAGCAGCAGCAGCAGTAGTCGTCGAAACACATTTCCGGGTCCTTTATTGGCACCGCTGGCGTTTGATGCCCACGTTCATAGAAAGGTACCGCCGGAACTCGAAAGGGAACCAACTGCCCCGGAAAACCCAAAACATGCCGCTAAGGCTAAGAGGGAACCGTGAAGGTGGCGGGTGGTGCCATTGAAACACGACGACCGCTCTCCACCTCACGCAAGTGTTAGATACGGGTTTCACGAGAACTGACGAGCCCGCAGTATTACACCGGTACTTAAGGCACACGCCCGCATTACCTGGTGGAAGCTTCGTTCTGCGAGCCATTTGTTGACAGATGGCACACGCTACACGTACTATCGGAAGGAATGACAATCCTTTTTTTCTTTTCGTTTCGTTCCTTTTACTCATTCGGTTCGAATTTCCTTATCAGGCGTCACCTCGAGGACGAATTGAATGGGAATATGGGCACACTCATGTTGAGGGAAACGTAACGTAACGAAAAGCTATTTGGGGACTTCAATTTTGCGGGCCATCAATCGATGGCAAAGGTACACATATTCAACACCTCTCTCAAGTGTGCACTCATACTAGCATACAATAAGCGGTGGGTATACATGGTACGGTTCATT
>JAOEFI010000003.1:37819546-37836871 GCA_034621735.1 Anopheles plumbeus
TCGGCTGATCCTGGCGGCCAACGATGGAGCCGACGTGCGGACAACCTGCTTTTGCTGCTGATCGAGCACTTAATTGTGACGATCCGGGTTGAGAACTGTGTGTCGGGTGAGAAAATTGGCCGGAAAGGAAACTGTCACCCTTTGTCGGGAACTCGTTTCGTGTTGAGTTTAATTACGTTAACGAGTAGGCCTTTTTTCTGAATGCAAAAAAAAACAACTCGCTTTCCTCGAAGGAAGGAAATTGAGAAATATTTCTGCAGTCATTTCGGGTACTCGAATTCGAGAAAGGGAGTTCAAAATACGCTATTGAGTATACTATGGATGTAATTTGTGCAAGGGAAAGAAAAATCAAACACATCCCACAGAAGTTCACAATTTTCACCGACGCTAATAAAACATCCTCTTGAAATAACGCTTTTCCATACAGTTTTCCGTTTGCATAATGCCGCCAGCATACGAATCGGCCATCGAAAAAGGCTTCGTGTTTCTAAAGGTACACCTTTTCCAAACGGTGGTGGTGGTGGTCACACTTTTCTAGGTTCCGAGCTGGTGTGGAAAATGCTGTCCCGGAAAAGTGAAAAGGAACGCCAGTGCCTACAAAGCCGCCTGGTGTAGACCTTCTACTGCCCGGTTCCGTGGGAGAAATCCATCCCCACACCCCCACCGTTAGATGCAATCGGTGGCGAGTTTCGTGCCAGTGGTTGTCCAGGCCACCCACCCAACAAGCCCGCCCCCGCCCGGTCCGTTTGTGTCCAAATAGGAGAGAAGAAGACGGTGCAAGGGGCGGCGGGCAGGGAAATTAGTCCAAGGACTACGGATTGACATAGTGCTCGCTTGCCGCTTGTTCGGTGTGTAGTAGTAGTTTGGGCCACTAGCCATCGGGATCTAGTGTCGTGCCACGCCATTGCCGCCGTCATCCTTTTCGCCAACGCTTGCGAGGCCAGCGTTTCCGGCGCGCAAGTGAACCACAGGAATGGAACACAATGGCACAGGTCCGGAGTGCTTGGTGTTGGTTTTATGTTTTCCGCGCCCCCGGCGGGCACCCGCCGAGCCGAGTTTTCCAACGGGAGAGGCGGCGGCCGGGCGTCGATCCGTCATTGTGCGGACTTTTATTTTCCCTCCACCCATTGTGTTTGGAAGGATTGGCGGGTGGGCGGGAGGACAGGGTGTGCCGGGTGTAAAAAATGGCACACGGACGCTCGTTCAATGCCCCCTCTGCCTTCGTTTCGGTTGCCAATTCAGCTAAATGGAAAATATGCCCCTCGGTGTAACACACGGCGGCACGGGAAAGGCGGCGCGCGTTTTCCGAAAAATGTGTCTTCCTGGTGAGTGGAAACTTTTCAACAGGTTTCCCAACCGCGTAGTGGATTCCTTCGCCGAACCGCCACGCGGACCACCCCGTTCCTCACGGTGGCGTCCAACATTTGTTCCCAGATGTGCGGTTTCCTTGTTGGGGAGTTGTGGGGTTGGTTTTTCCCCGTCCTCCACCTTCTTTTCCTCCTCTGGTGTGGTTTTGAACGGCCTCGGGAAAACTTACCTAGGGGGAGAGAAAAGAGAAGAAAAGAAAACATTAAATAGGGCACACCGGGAAAGCTAAGTAAATATTATGTTTGAATTGAATTGAATTGAGCTTTGGCCGGCGGATTTTGGTTCACCGGTGAGCGAAAGGGCGACTGGTTCTGGTTTCGCTGGCGGACGATGTTTCGACAATGTTGAACAAAGTACACACACACACACACACACACGTGCGTTAGTGCTTGCTTGCTTGCCTGCCTGACTGACGGAAGTAAGGTGCACAACGGTTCATCGCCCGGTTGCAATCGATCGAATGGAAAAAGCTTCTAGAATTCTTCTGGCGAAACAGAGTGAGAGAGAGAGAGGGAGTGAGACGTGAAGCGGAACAAAATTTCACATCTCATTTAGTATTGATGAGAAATTTCTGCCAACGTTCGTAGACTACAACGCACGGGTTTCCCACAGCGGGACGATAACAAAGGATCGGGCTAGCAGCAATCTGGAATATGTTTTACAGAGAAGTGAAACTCGAAATGTAAGTTTTTAAACACTTGATATTTTCAGTAAAAAAAGAAATATAATACGAAGAGTGACTCTGCTAGATTGCAATTGCATGTCTTCCTCTGTTTTGCATTGAAAAACTAAATATGGTATGGATTGGAACTCATTTCGTCAATGACCATGTACTGTTTAAACAATCCTGCAATTGCATTTTTCATCTGCCTGTGTCCATATGTTTGATACAAGATCCAGTTCATGGCACCACACTACATGCCAGTGATAAAATGTTACCTTTCCCGAATGGAAACCCGTTGAAGAGTCCTTAATGAATGACGCACCCGGATGTAGGCATGCAACGTAGGGGGGAAACCTTATGCCGCCAATTACTGCAGGATGAAACAACGAAGATCGCATCAAGAGGCGCGCACGTTTCTTCCCAGCAGAGGACTCGTCCACTGACCACTCTAAATGAAGAATGTTTTCCGAAGTGGCTTCCTGGGTTCCGGGTTCAACTTTCAACCCGATTCTTCTGAACTTGAACTGAAGAATGTAATTGTAATTAAATCGCAACTGGAGTTTTCCAGTTGCCGATGGACCTTTCTTCGACGTGCATTTTTCCCGAGTAGGTATGGGAAACAAACGAGCCCTCATCGATAGGTCCGATGCATTGTAAGCATTGATCCTGACAACCCACAAAGGGTAGTGTGTCAGGAGTCGGTAGTCCAGCCGCACACAGCAGCGATGGGGAAGAGTTCCTTTTTCATGTTCGCCAAGGATAGGTGGGGGAGTTCCGGAGCGTAGCTCCACCGCGAATCAACACCGGATGAGAGCGAGCTAATTATCTTTAAAGCTGTATTTATCCGTACCCCGTTCACATGTGGTCAGAAGGGATCCTGGCCGGATCATAGATACATCTTCGTGCCCATCGACACAAAGGGCGTATCATTTCGTTCCTGGGTTGGGGGTGAACGTGTCCGCCCTCCACCGCACAAGGGGCGAAGGTCAATTGTGCAACAATGGGTAGCATGTTGCGAACCCCGGGGTACTCTACCACCCTTTGACTACGGACGTCAGCAGATTGTTTTCAATAACACTCAGCAACCCGTCGGAACACCCCGCCGTACCATAAAAGCAAATGAGTGTGACGATGATAAAATTCACTTTCATCTTCCGTCCCGGGAAGAGGGGTTCGGACGATGGCGGGCGACCTACAATCTTTTTCCAGGTCCGGGCAGGTCTGAAGCCACTCGGCAGAATCTGCATAGCTCGGGTGGCTTATTATGGCCGGGACGGAAAGCATCGGAAGCATTTCTTTGTCCGATCGGTGTTGTAGTAGGCAGCACAGGACAGCAGAGTTCGTGGCCACTCACCGACAGCGGGCGTGTAGTCCAGGCCTGGTCTAGCGCAACGCCATTGGCACATATTTGTCTCACTTTAAAACATATTCTCACATTCCAGGGCCGGTACGTGCAGAACCTGTGTTTCGTCCTCGGGCCAGGGCGCTGTGAGTCACGTAGCAGTTGGCTGAACATGGTGCCACCAACGAACGAAAGCCAGACTAGGCTGGCTGGTCAAGCAAGCGTTCCGCTTCCTTCTTGGCCCTTCGAAACGCCCGTATCAGCAGGTCGGTAGCAACACTCGAATATAGTCTGGCATGCCGACACGAAACCGGTCACTGTTGTTGACACGCAGCCACTGCTACCGCTGTGTACACAAACACACACACACACACACACCGGGCCGGGGTTTTTGGTTCCGACGGTTTACGTTCACTCTCGGACATGATTCTGACCACAACGGGGGGCCTCCCTCATGCCAATCCCGCCAGAAACCTCCAAAGGACCTCGAACGACAGCAGCGTTAGACGACGACGAGGCCATCATGAGGCCAACCGAGAACGGGAACTGCCTAGTAATCGGCGTTAGCTCGCTGAACGGTCGCCGGCCAGAGAGAGATTATAATGTTTACATAATGTTGGCTTGCCGTGTGGATAACTATGTGTGTCGGGGCATAATTTTTCATTTTTAGTACCCTTCCAGCCACCCAGTACCGCTTTCCGTTTCACCCGACCACCCCGTTTTTCGACAGTTTGAATTTGGCGAGCGAAAATATGCATACACCTTCACATTCTCTGCCGGGGTCCACCGGAACGTACCTTGTGGTAACGCGTTGTGACGGCACCGTATCGTTACGGTGAAAAGTTCCTCACCCAGTCACCCACCAGGGTCCAATGACACGAGCTTTCCCGGCATCCATGTCGCTCACCGTGGAAGCACGGTGGTCCTGCACTGCGAAAACGGGCGAGACTAATGGACATACGCTGGGATCGTCGGGTTTTTATTCTCTTCTTTTTTTTTACTTCGTTCTCGATTGTGTCGTTGCAAAGTAAACTCCTGCCCGTTTTGTGGTGATCCCTTTGCGGCACTCTCGCCGCAGCGATTTCCTTGGTTTAATGGTAAAACTCACTCCCGCACCGTGAAGAAAGTGAGCTTCCATTTTTCGTTCTCGCCCGTCTTTGTAATGCAACGGTACACACAAAAGCGGATTATCCTTTGGACCCCGGTTGGGCGGGGGGTGTGGCATTGCCTGATGGAACGACAACCACCCGCCTTGGGGGGCAATTCATCATTCGGTCACTTTTCCGGACCATTTTCCAGCTAGTTTACCGCGCGTGTGCACGCGCCCGGGCGAGCATTAAGTTTTCGCGTGTCCTGTCGGCCACAAACCGTGTCACCGATAGCGTGCTCCCAGCCGCTTGGCTTGTTTGTCGCCCGTTGTGCCAGAGTGTCAGCTCGCTGGTAGACTAATGAAGTCCCGGAGTGACAGCAGCGGGTTCGGGGAGTATTGTGAATGCACAAAAGCGCAATTGCACCACTAATGGCGCGTGAACGGAGACGACACACGGCGTCGACGGGTCATTAAAGAATGGTGGTCAGAGGCGCGCCTTCAAACCGAAAAGATTTATTTCCCCAGCGACTATGATGGATGTCGGGGTGGATCAACACGCGTTTGCCTTATCTCGATGGCCAATGTGTCGTATGCAAACGTGACGTGTCTTCTCTAAGCGATTTCAAAGCAATCCAAAGATTAGAACTTGACGAATGGAAGTGATGTCAAATGTTTACTCAATCCAAAGAATATCATTCAGAATTGGAAAACTGATTGAAGATCGAATGTATAGCTTTTTGTAACGGCAACAAAGAACTATAATTTTCTCGTTGGAAAATCCATATAGAAATTCTTGAATCAGGTGCATAATACTTAAAAAGGATACACAAAATGGGCTAAAAAAGAGCTTCATATACCTCTATTTAACACAATTATTGACTGACTAACATCCTCCATCGACGAAGGATAATGGAGTTGTGATCCTGCCTTGTGTTTTCGGAACTCCAAACGACTCTCAAACATGTCATTCGATATCGGCATCCTGTATGTCTCAAGAAAAAAACCAAACAATAACTTGCCCACCATCAGCGTGACGACAGAACGTCGTGCACTTTGTGATGACGGCGGAATGATTTATCCATTGCTCAATCTGCCACTTTCGAACCAAACATCCTGTCGTCAGAACCTTCACCCACCCGACCAGGTATCAGGACATCTTAACGTGCACTGCCAGCTAACAAACTGCAATGGGGCAAACGCAAGGGATGCACCTATCCTCTCTAGGAGTTCATTGTCAACGGCGAATGTGCCTTGCCTCGGCTTGGGTACCGCACTCGGGAAATACGCTCACGTCTTCGGCCAGAGACATTTTCCATTCTTTCCCGGCTTTCCTGGGTGCACTGTGGTAGAAAGGGAACCACAGCAGTGTGTCACACCGGGCCGCCCGACGCATGTGTTCTTCTGTGCATTCCGGTGTGTTTACTCCAACGTCGAAGCAAGGTCCTGTATGCTCGTAAAGTACTACGTGAGGCTCGTATGCGAATAGCGTGTGGCGGCTGACGATATTTTTTTGTTCGTCCCTCGAAACCGAACGAGAAGCGAAGCATTCCTTCACGGTAGGATGGAGTTATTTACGATGGAACACAAGAGAACAACAACGCTAGCGATAGGAAACCGCCACTGGTTTGTTTTTTTATTCGTGGCAAGAAATTGTCCAGGATGTCGTTTCTCAGGCGCGACCACTATTGTGGATTTTTGTTGTTGTAGAATGCATCCCTCTCCACCAGACGTTGGTGCTTCGTTTAAAAACGTCCTGTTCGAATCTTGCGCTGGTATTCAACAATTCCCGGACACTTTTCGCCAGCACCGGCGGAAGTCAACGATTTTGCGGTTGAACGATACCGTACGTACGTACGCGGTCACTTCGATTTTTACGGTTCCGAAAATTGATTGGAACACAATCCCCGGCGTTGTGGTGAAGTGAATCGGTCGGTGGCATGGAGGACAAAAACACGGGGTTTCGCTTGCTTTTCGGCAGTGGTCGATTTATGTGTTTGTACCACGAAGTTGTCTTCTGCGAGAAGTTACGCTTCGTTTTCTTTTTCACACCAAATGGCGGAACATTTCCCCGCTCGAAGAAAGCCAAGCACCTCAAGGAACCACCTTCATAACAGAAGCGTAATTAATGGCCCTGCCTTCCCATAAAAGTTTAAGTAAATACAACAAAATCATTTTCCACACGTTTTTTCCTAAAATTTACATCGACTTTCCCCAAATACGCAAACAAGAATCTGCGCAGAAAGGCCCTACCTACTGTGGCCGGCGGATTTTTGGCTCCATTAAAGTGTCCCATTTTCACTTCCCAAAAGCCACCCCCGGTCGAGGTGGAATGTAAACATCGGTGGCAAGCAATTTTATTTACTTTAACTTTCCCACTTTCCGCAAGGATTACGTCGAGCTGTTGTGAACAAATGGTTCTGCTGCCACTCGGACTTGGCCGTCGTTGTCGTTCGGGAATCGTCGAATGAAACTGCCACAAGGAAGGGCTAGGAGAAAAAGCAGCAATGTTTGGAAGAAAAGGATTTCCCGAAAAATTGAAAACGTAGAAAAAAAAACGAGAGAGAAAAGCCACCGGAAAGCTAACGGAAAATTGGATGAAAGTGTACTTGTTTGGTGCTAACAACAATGGACTAACCCGGAATCAAACACACACCCTTCACCCAGCCCCCCCACTAACCGGTTAAGGTGATAATCGATTGAACTTCAGCCAGCCGTAAAGGGGTAGAGGCGACCCGGCGGATATGCTTGTGAAATCCGGGCTCCTTCCCTTCGGGCTGTGCTAGGAATGGAAATAAAGGATTCACCATCGGTAGCCTCGACGCCACCTTTTGCCGCAGTAAGCCCTCTGTGTACTTGGCAATTTTTGGACCGAAAATAGGGAACACTGTCTGACCAGTTCGGGGTTTTTTTTTTCTCCTAGCGTTCGGATTACCTCCGGCAAATCCATGGCCTGGAACCAACCACTGGAAGCCTCGAAGGGTTGGAAAACCAATTGTCCCGCCCCGTTCAACTAGAGGGGTTGCAAGCAAACACGGTAAGCCGTTCATTTGAGCTGGATTTGGAAGCCCTCTGCAAAGCCGGATGCCGGTTGGTTGCGGATTCGGTGGTCGTTCTCGGAACACGGGACACGCGCAACAACTGGAAAATTGTTTCCACATTAAAGCTCGGTGGAGAAGCGCACAAAATATGCGAGGGCTTGCTGGGTCTGTGAAGCAGAAACCCATTCATGTCCATTCTTACGCAAGATATAAACAACTTCTTGTGGTGACACTAGCAGTGTGTTGGTAAACAACAGGTCCTTTTTTTCCCTTTTCTTCCACGCTCTAAGGACTTTAAGGATAACAACCACAAACTACATTTAATTCGACAAACTCTCAGCAATGATCCGAATTCCATCGGAATATCTTTGGTTTATAGCCTTCAGTACCGAGCAGGCATAAAAACCTATTAGAATCATCCTTCGCCTGAATGCCGTTGAGCTGCATCACTTTCTGGCCCGGAACGCCTAGTCTTCATATTGAAATCATTTCCCTCCCACAAAATCCGCCGTCAGGTTTGCCCCCAGTGGTTGAGAAGCTGCCACAAGGCACAACTTTAACCGCAAAATCTGCTCCAAAACTACTCACATTGCGAACCATGATCATCAACGTCGTCCTCGTCGTCCGCGTCGTCCTAGTCGTCCCAGACGTCAACCCGCCAGCTTCCGACATGTGGGAAACCGGTTGGGGCGGGTTGCATTGCAAAGCACTTCCCACCCGATTTTAATATGTGTGGTTGTGGCGTCAAAGTTTTCCCGCCCATAATATGAATTTTGATTTGTGCACCCTCATTGACATTTTTCCACCCACCGTCGACGCCGTTCCGGTAACATCGTGTAAATTTCATTGCATTCCCTCCACCCACCCAACCCAACCCCCTATCTATCGCAAGGAATTTCCACAATTGGATGGAATGAATTTTGCATAAACTGGAAGCAGTTTTCCAACGCACGACCGCATGTGTTTGTACCCCGTGTATGTGTGTGTTTCTAGGTTTGGATACGGAAACGAATCCTGCGATTACAGCCATCCCTCCGACACATCCCTGCAACAGCGGTGCCCGACAAACCGAAGAACTTCAAGAAGGATTCCTTTCCTTTCCATTCCACACCTACCTCCCCCCCCCCCCTCCGCGGATCAAACGTGCTCCAACGCCGTGCTTCCCTCGGGGGGCTTAAGGAAAGCGAGAACTAATTAGCATTAATGATGCTGCAACAGATGCATTATTGAAATTTGTCAGGGTTTAATTACGACTCGCGTCGGCTTCCAAGGGCTGTGCCGGGCCGGGTCCGGAAGATGAACGGCAAAGTTTGGATGAGCGTCGCCCCCCGTTTCCCTTTACTACCCCCCACCAGAACAGAGGACTAGGTTGCACATAATTGGTGTAGAATTCATTATCACTTAGCATATCACCCAACAAGGGGGGGTGAGGAGGGAATTTGAGGGGGGCGAGTGTGAGTGTGAAGATTAAATTTGTTACTCTAGCCGTGCATTCGCTACAAATACCCAGTGGTTGTCGATGGTTGTGCAAACATCCTCCATTTATAGCAGTTTATGCGCAGCAGTTCAACACGGGAAGAAGTGGCCCTTCACATCGTTTTTGGAGTTTCAATTCCAACGTGCATTTTTGTGTTCACTCATCCCCACCCCAACGCCGGGAAAACGGGTGCAACTAATTGAGCCACACTCTACTGCAACTGATAGCAGCACTCCAAAATGTTGAGCACTAGAAGATGGTCGTCGTTCCGTGGCAAACGGTTGGCCGTCGCCGTCCATGTTCTACTCGCTAGTATATCTCTTAATCAATTCTCTCCCCATTCACTGAATTCTGCTGACTAGACTGAAGGTTACGGAATTCGAATCGAATCAGATGACCAGCAGCGTAAGACGCCTGAAGGAGGCCTGCTGCCGGGGCTGCACTCAAGGATGCAAGTCTATTCAATCCAACCGCGTACGACCTGGAGTGAGTATGTGCAGCTGGACACAACGAAACGATATTGATGATGATGATGATGATGATGGCGCAGGTGAAGCGGTATTGAGTGGAGACTGGATGAGAGCGGTGCTCCTGAAGGCCTACTGAAGCCAGTTGAAGGGCGAACAGGGTCGAGATGACTTGCCGGCATCGAGGAGTGCCGAGGATCGTCTTCACCACAATCATTTTCTAATAAATATCAATTTAATGGTTGTATGCCCACATGTCGGATGGTGTCTAAACTGGCCATCGGTTGGGGAAGATTGATGGAACCATCGGCACCCGATACGCATGCGATGATGATGCTGTATGTGTGTGTGCTGTGATGAAATACGAAAAACAATCTCGACCGTTTGAGACGTGCACCGAAAACAGGATCTAAAACGGACACTTGAGGTACACCCAACTGACGCAGCGTACTTTTTTGGGGAGAGTGGATTCTTTTGGACGATGTTTCGAGGCTGATCCATCCCACGGATCCACCGGCGGGATGCGTTTTGCATCAGACCATCGTCAAGTGGAGCGCCAGGCGAAGTATGTTTTCGAGGGCGAAGGACACAAAAAGGAAGACCCCAACCATGTGAGCAACTAGCATTGGACGGACGCAACAACAGGTTTCAATCACTCGGCACTTGAAACTTTCCTTTCCCTTTCCCACCATGGCTCTTCCCGCCAGAAGTGGCCCAAAAGTGCCGGAAGTCACTCCACTGGCTCCAACGCTTCAACACACGCTGCGGTTTCGTCGATACCAGAGTCGAACATTTTAATAAACCTGAACCAGAAGATTGAACGTCCTGGGACTCCTGGAAAGGAGTAGCAGCAAGCAGTGAAGCTGCTAGACAACCCGGACCAGTCCATCAAACCGAGCACGCTCTCTTCCATTGATCATTTAGCTGCAGGCCCCACACAAGGTATCGGTGTGTATCGGTTACCTCCGGATCGTCCAACAGGCGCTTCGTTTCACTTCCAGATTCTGCGGAGCTACCTTCGCTCTATCAATTTTTATCCATCGATATTTCAATCTGACAGAGAATATAATACACCATCGAACGGGGAGCAGTGTCAGGGGTGTTTGATAAAAAAAAAATGGACCGGTGGCATGAGTGGAGGAAATACATTGCCCTCTTGCAGAGTGGGAGATTTGCGAGATGTTCCGGTATGATATGGGGTGTAGAGGAAGGATACAAGGAGAGCAAGCTAATACTGCAACCACTTTAACGAAAACGGAGATTGATTTTTTTGTTGTCCGTTTGTACAACGTGTTGTATGTTCAATCTATAAGAGTGGGGATGTGGCCAAGCGAAATTAAATTTACTCAATCTATGGAAGATCAAGAGCTTCGAAAATAACACTCTTTGAACACGCACGTTTAACAAAAACTATAGAGTAAGTTTTAGAAATGGTTTATCGAAAATCCTTCGATGTTGAGAACGCTAACGGCTGTGGCGAAAGGTCAGGGTCCAAACATGTGGAAGGACATAGACGAAGGAGCAAATTGAGTTAAACCACATCGAAAAAGTATGCCTTTTTTCCGAAATGGAAAAAACGTGTCCGTATGAAAATTCGAACAGAGTTACCATAACTCCTGTCGAGAATGATCGAACAAGGATTTTCCATTCGTTACCATTCACACAACAACCCACCTCTCGCATCTTCGATATCTACTCAAGGTCTAAAGTATCGCTTGTTCCAACGAACATGTCGCCAGAAGAGGGACGAGCGGTTGAGCAAAAGAAATCAATTTTACCGTCGTAAGCTACCGGGACGACTCGCTTACAGTATTTTTCATAAATTAATCTATTCGCTTGACATGTCTCCGCATTGGCGCAAGAGGATGGTAGCCATTTGTTTGCAATAGCCATTAAGTGCGTAGGGAAGCTTTTCCCAGTCCCGCCACTCGAAAAAGTAGTCATCGGAAAAGCATCATCGTAGGCTTAATTACTATTCCCGATCCGGTGGAATTGGTTTGCACCACTCTGGCCGTTCCCTCCCCCACGCTCTGCTTGCCATGGCCCCATTTTCATTAGCCACCGGAAATAGGATACCCCCTTTCTAGCCACCCGTTCCCGACACACCCGGTTGCTGTACTCGATAAGCTGAAAACTTTCAACATTTATGAAAATTTTGCGATTGTTTCGTTTCAGTTTTTTTCCTCTTTTTGCTTTTCGTCTCACACCGCGCTCTAGCGAACTGGGCTAACGTTTACGACCAACCCGACCGTGAGGGGGTAGTGAGAGAGGAGGGACGGAAAACTGTCGGTTTAGTTCGATTTTCCCATCCGTTGCGCTCTCATTATCCCCTCGATTATTAACACACATTCCCAGCCAAGCATAATACAGCAGCTCCCGTTACAGTGTTGCAATCGCTGCTCCAGATGCGCGCCTGGTTCGCCAAAGGAGGAGGAGGAGGAGGAGGAGGAGTAGAAGGAGGAGGAAGGAAGTTTCCGTCCCGTCTCTACACCGCTCGGAAAGGATGAACGGAAAAAGCATCCAAGAGCACACTCTAGTGACTGCAGAATCCGTTGCTTAAAAAAAGAGGCCCAAGCAGGCCGTTAGCGAACATGAAGGCATCTGTGCACTATTTCTCTCTTTCTCTCTTTCATTCTCTCTGTCTCTGTTGGTTATTCGAAAAATCATTTACATCTGATTTATTGTACTCTAGCAAGTGCGCCTGTGTGCACCAGCGTACACAGATACATACCAACCTGCGTGGAAGTATGTTTTATATTCCCCCTCGCACCGATCCACCCATACTGTTTCGTCCTTCCACCCCTTGTTGTGGGTGGGAACGGATCGGGACACGGTTGGTGAATTCTCCCCACGGCCGGAAGGAATGCCACTGAATGGCTGCCAACGACTACAGCAGGCCCGCAGGCCGTTCGTCCGTCCGTATCACTCACACCCGCCGGGATGTCGGGAAAGGAACGCCGGATGCAAAAGGAGAAACGATAACTTTCACTCGATGCTGTGTGTGCCAGGTCTCCGTGTGCGCTAACGTCCGTCACGGAAGCGTGCGGTAGAGCAAGGGGAGGGAAACAGAACAAGACGGATACCATTCCGGCAGCACCGGAAACGGCAAGGAAGCCCACATATTATTGTACTTCGGTTAAGGTGTAGCGCGCCACGGTGGCATAAATTCGACACAGGAAGAACGCACAGATCGAGCACAAATCCTGGCCAACAACGTGCGGAATATGCTACCGTGCAGCGGCTTGACATTGCCTCCCGAGGTTTCGGTATGGAAAATTATCCTTCCATTTAGGGGGGCGGGGGGAGGGGAACCACGGAAGGAGCACCGGGTGGGGACGGAAGGGACGGAAGGTCCTGAAGAGCGTGCAATATGCGGATATCGATAGACATAATAATAAGCGAATGTCGGCGCATTGTGGTCGTATTGAGTGTTGCAGGCATACAGCATGGATAGCATACATTCAGGCGGTGCAAGGATACTTCATCGTTTTCTGTGGCGCCCGCTGGCTGCTGTGCATGCTGTAGCAAATCTGCTCGTCGACCCCCAGAAGCACTTCGTGAGAGTGAACTAAATCGTGGCGAGGAAGAGCAAGCGATAGGGAAAACGAGAGAAAGAGAGAAAGAGCTACCCAAGCATAATGAAGTGATGCTGTGCCGGTGGAATAGTGCATTCTCAGCCGCGCCGGAGATGTGGGCGCGAGCTATAATACAGAGACCACAAGCGGAGGAAGTTTATTAGGTCTCCGAGTGGCTCGACTCTGCGGCGCACGATTACGAGCCGGTTGCGTACCAAACGTGTTCGAACAGGGGGGTGGGCAATTTTATTGCCACATACTACCACCATCTGTGGAGAATTATCTGAACCCGAAATATTTGCCCTCATATGCCATTTCATTGTCGTGGATTAATAACATACGGTCATAGATTGGAAAAGCGCACCAAATTAGGCTTCACATTCAGAACTTGGAACTAAAAAATTCCAATAATTCATACACACGCACTCCCAAACTCCAACCAGTGCGGATTTATCTCCCAAAAGGAAACTAAATCGAGAAACTTCGGCCCTGTTCTGCTTTGATGCAGAACCCGAAGAAGTTGGTATTTCTTTGCAAAGGACTTGAACAGGCAGCGCCACCCAATGGTTCCGTTTTTCCCATCTTCTAAATTAATGGCCTCGCTGGGAGTGGAAGTTTTGGCATATTGCCTGTGCGGGTCGGTGCGCGATGTATCACCAAAAATGCGTGCCGCCGGGTAATTAGGCGCATTTCCATACGAAGGCACCTATATGTTTATAACGTTTTCCCAGGGTTATGACATGTTCGACAGTTGGTCGAGGAGAGTGCGGAACGACCTTTAATAGTCTCGAGGAAAATGAATGGCATCGTATTACGGTCAGCTTCTCGGATCTATTTGGAGCCGAGAGATAGAGATTGGTAGAGATAGAATGTACTTCCCGAAGATCATGAAGAGGAGTCCTGATTTCTAATGATGATTTATATTGAAAATTAATGAATATAACGATTCCTTGGAGTGGATTCCACAACCGTGCATGAAATTATCGTACGACGGAAAAAGGAAATCATTGTTAGTGACGTTTAAAATTCCAGAGAGAATTTCAAATGTACCATTTAAAATGAACGTCGAATGTCGTTGATTCCAAAGCACTATACTAACTTGCCAGAATAAACTAATGGTTGCCTCTGCTCGCATCACTCCCCCCAATCGCTACGAAATACCTCCCCTCCACCACGCCCGAAGTAATGTATTTCCAAAGTTAGTCCTTGGCGCCGTCGACCGGAAATTTTCTATTTATTTATTCGCATGCTCCAACTTCTCGCCGGAAGGCGGAAGGAACCTCGTTCTGCTACAGCAAACAAGGTGCCGAAAAAGGGACAGAAAAAGGGATAAGGTACACACTCGTATCTAGGAAAACACTCACATTAGTGCTACTTCCGGTGAAACGGACTGAAAAAGTAAACCTTAAGGACGAATGAATTAAGACGGGGGGGGAAAATCGCATAATCGTTTGAGAGAGCAATTTCATTGGCCGGGGAGGGGCAGGAAGAAGTGACTGGACATCTTCTTCGTAAAATGGGGTCACCACAGGACAATGCGCAATCCAACCGACCCGTCACCAGTCAGTCAGTCAGTCAGTCAGCCCCAACAAAAGCTGTCCCCTTTAATTGGCATCCCGTGGTCCGTTACGGGTCAGAAGAGACGGGAGGAACGGTTGGAACGGTAGAGATGCAAACTGACCGATCGACCGACCGACCGACCCGTTCCCCGTCGGTTTCAGTTGTCAGTCGTCACCTGTGTGACAAAAGTGGACGTGGATGACGACACACGTGGAGACGGGGCGAAAGGCACGGTACCGTTTTTCTGCCAATCCCGTAATGACTTCTGCCCGACTGGTAATGACAGCTACGGCCACAACCGTTTGCGCGAGAGTGTGTTCATTACGGGAAAGTGTCATCTCATTTGTATCGTTACATGTTTGGTTTTGGGTCAACGACAATCGGTCCCAGTCGGTCCGGTCCGCGCTGGCCAGTGGGCGACAGCATGTTAAAAATGCTGTAATGTCCGCAGGTTCTGGCGGTGGCGGTGGCCTTCCCCCCTCACGGGAAAATCTCGACCAAGCCGGTGAAGTGTGTTTGCCAATCCACGTTTGCACTTCCTTCTGCACACAACGATTCCATATCCGTCCACTTTCAACCGCCGAGCAGAAGAAAAAAATCCGAGAATCAGTCCATCTGTTTGCCGAGGGTCACACTTGTGTGGCCG
This sequence comes from Anopheles plumbeus, assembly GCA_034621735.1. Taxonomy (NCBI): domain Eukaryota; kingdom Metazoa; phylum Arthropoda; class Insecta; order Diptera; family Culicidae; genus Anopheles; species Anopheles plumbeus. Next base: position 37,834,774 of record JAOEFI010000003.1, read on the forward strand.
AAGAAAGTCAAGAAAGCCTCTCCGGAGAACCCTCGATGACTCTAAATTGAATACAAATATTTACTTATCCCACGCTTCTATGTATTTATTTATTTTACTTTCTTTTTTCGCCTATTTCCTGGAACAGATCCCGAATGTGTTCCCCACTTCCGAGTGGCTCGGGGAAGGAACAAACCGAAAGGATGTGTGACTACCGGTTGGAGGATGGGAAAACGGAGCCACGATGGAAACGGATGCAGCGCAAACACAACATTTGTCCAAATCTGCGGGGAACCTACCGAACGGATTGTTCGGCTTGAGACGGTCGGACACATTCCGGAAAGGCGATTCAATCGCACCCGTGCACACGAACAAACACTCCTCCACAATGGGCCATTCCGAATGAGGATTCCTAAAGTAGACATCCTTCTTCCTTCACCCGGTGCGAAATGGAAAAAGTGAAAAATGTGTACCAGCGTAGAAGAAGGGACCACAAAAAAAAAGAACCATCCTACGATTATGATCCTGTTCCAGTAGCTTCCTTTCGGAGGAGATGATTCTGTTGCTACGTGTCGGATAACGTCGTTGGCACCATCCACACGGCGTGTGGATTCGTTTCGCTGTACCCGGCCAACCTCCATGTAAGGCTCCCACGGGAGCGATCCATTTTCCCGCCATGCGAACCTCTTTGATGGTGGAAGGTGGAAAATCCGAAGCCGAAGAGTACCTTCATCTTACGTGGCTTGTAAGATGACGTTAAGAATACGTAAGGTGTTTGTTTCGCAAGCATTTTCCCGACCGACCGACCGACGGACCGACGCGAAGGATATTAGTTTAATATCCGCCGTTCATACGGTTCGTTTTACGTCGAGAGCACGCGGCTCGAGAGCGAGCGTCCATTTTGTCCTGGGGCGACTGAGGCAAAGTACTGGAAGAAGCTTTGGCTCCGGACACGTTTCCGGTAAGCATCTTGCTCTTGAAAATTTGAACACCACACCAAAAGCCACGTGCCTTTTCTCACCGGTCGTCCTCTGATGACGAAAGAAAACCACCACGGTCACACGCTGAACGCGCGAAGCGTGGTTTCCCGAGCTAAGGGCATCCTTAGTGCAAAAGCTCCTTCGGGTTGTGGAATGGAATTAATAAATTTATACAATGGCCTCCGCCGCCCCAAACCGTGAACGTGGCTGGTGAGGATGTGCTGCAATCGGAAGGATTTCTGTGATACTCCCACGGCATCGAAAATGGGAAAATGGAATGTGTTGCCGAAGAACGGCGGGCTTTCCCAAAACGTACCACTCCCGAAAGCAATGGAACGGGGGTGGTATTGTGAGCCGAACATAGCTGATGGTGATATCGACGAAAGTCACGCCGAAGTTAATGGCAGATGAAATCGTGTAACCGTGCCGGCGGAAAAGCCGCACGGTTTTCCTTTTTCCGAAGCTTCCTTTTTTCCCCGCCGACCGGTGGGAGTAATATTGTTTAATATTTGATGGTAATAGGTGGCGAAATAGGTGCAAGAACGGACCAATGGCGAGTTCCAACATAACATAGCATGTCTGCCCTTTTGATGGTCAAAACTTTTCGCTGGTGAATGAAAACTGATATAAATGTTCGGAAAAAGAAAGGCCACCCGGCACGTCGCACTGAGTTGCTAGATTTAGCGATGGACGAAAAGGGAACATGTTTTATAGAACAAAATTAAAATTATTAATTGATGAGTACATATGATTGTACATATGTAATCGCTAAATTACACCGAAACAAATTTAAACCATTATAAACTTAACTATTGTTTGTGCATAACTTTAAGTTGCAGCTAATCGTCAATTACGTATCACGTTACAAATACAAGACTCAACACAAAAGCTCATTGTCTGTTCAAAAGTTATGACACTGGTGCAATTTAAGCTAACAATATAAACTCCACGAGCTCCAACAGAGGACGTTTTTGCAATTCACAAACGTTCACTGCCACACAACTATTCCCCAGACAAGTCCTCTTTCAACTGGTTGGCATCAAAACACAATCATGTGCCAAATAAATTCTACTCACGGAACAATGTTACTGTGCTGCCACGCGAAGAGAAGGGAGAACTTTGTTGCAAACTCTAAACAA